>VDFB02193867.1:111699386-111833420 GCA_007258455.2 Sequoia sempervirens | reverse complement strand
CACTCTGTTTGACCCTCTCCCACTCTCTCGCTCCCTATTTCCCACTCTGCCACACTCTCTCCCACTCTCTTCCTCCCTCTCTCTCCCACTCTCTCCCATGCTCTCACACCCTAAATCCTTTCCCGCTCTCTCACTCTCAACCACTCTCTCCCAACCTCTCACACACTCTCCAACTCTCTCCCACTCTCTTACACTCTCTCCTCCCTCCTTTCCACCCTATCTCCCACTCTGCCACTGTCTCCCACTCTCTCTCCCAATCTCTAACACCCTCTCCCACTCTCACACTCTCTCCCACACTCTGCCACACTCTCCCACTCTCTCTCAAACCCTCCCACACTCTCTCCCACACTCTCTCCCACTCCCACCCTCTCTCACCCTCTCTCCCATAAGTGTAAATACATATATATAGGCATACATACATACATGCATACATACATACATACATGACACACCAGAGTAACTATGCATACAAACATATAAAAAAACATTCAATAAAGTGGCATTTAACTAAAGGAAGACATAACGTGAGTGTGTTATGTGTTTCTAGACATGTTCCTTGGAGAAGCAAAAAATGTCAAAACTAACACAATGCGAGCGCGTTATAACACACTCTCATTATAATGCGTGCACGTTATAACACGCTCGTGTTATATTTTGCTTTGGGAATCCCTGAGCCTTAGCTTTGGTATTTTCCTTAGACTACCAACCCAAAGGCTTGGAGGGATTTCCCAATGACCAAAGATGTGTTTTTTGCAAATTCTACAATTTTTCACATAATCAGGTTCATGCTCACCGTCAGGATTGCATTTGGTTCAATATCGACAAAATCAAACACATGGGTAATGTTAAGTTCTCTCTTAGCTTTCCAACAATGTAATTTTTTTCACTTTTTGACAATGTTAGGCTTTTCATCCATAATTTCTTTTGTATGTCTGTTTTTTGTCAAAAAAAAGTGTTTGGTGTTTTTTTCATTATAAATTTATTATTCATCAAAATTTCAAATAAATTACATTTTTAGAAACTAAACTCCATTCTACAAATTTTAAAAAATTAAATTTTAAAAAATTAAATTTTAAAAAAATCTATTACTTTCCAAAATTTGTAGGGGGAGCATAGCCAAAATTCTACTTTTTAGGAAGTGCCCACTTAGAAAATTAGCAAAATATCAAATATTCATTAAAAAATGATCAGAAAATTGTGCATCAACTAGATACTATTAGCTAACTTCTGACTATTGCGATTTTAAATATACTACAAAAAAGTTCACCATGTTAGGGTTGTACAAGAGTTACTATGTTATGTTTTTTGACAAAAACAATAACAATTTCTGTACATCCCTCTTTTGAACCCCTTAATCTCGACCATTTTCAAAATAAATTAGTAGTTTTGAAAGTAGTCTCGGAGCATTTCGATCCTTGTTTTTGTTCCATCTCAAAATTTTGAGTGTAGCTATCCTCAATTTCACATCCAAGGTCAGTATTTCCTAATTTCAAAAAAAAAGTGGCCACTTAAGCCCCCTTTTTGGGAACCATCTTGGTGAACTTACCCGACAGCAGGCTAAGATGTTTGGACTTGAATTTTGGTCTAAAATAGGGTTTATTTTGTTGTAGGAAAATGTGTTGTTTTAAGTCACTAATGCATTTCACTTATCGAATGTGATGCTAGAAATGGAAAATGCAGTTCAGTTTTTCAAATGTGGCTTTATAGATGGACAATGCAGCTCAGTGTTTCGGATGCGGCTTTAAAGATTACAAATGCATTTCTAGACAAGCGAATGCGGTGTTTGGAGTGGAAAATGTGTTTTAGCAGAGCAGATGCATTGTGAATTCTAGAAAATGTTGTGTGACAGAGCAATTGTGGTTTAACAGATGCATTGTAGAATGCAAAAAAGTAATTTTTTTTTATGTTTTGGTCAAAAACCCAAATTTTTGAAAGTTTGATTATTTGTTTTTAGATGTTTTAGTATTGTTTGTTTCATTTTAGTATTAGCAAACACTTGGTAAACATGATATTTTAAATGTAACCAAACATAAAAGAGAACAATTACAATCTTATGGTTAAGCCAGGACAATATCTGCTAGACTCCACATGGGTTTCCCCAACTACAAATCAGTAGCGTGTGAATCTAGAAGCTTGGGTACACGGTCTCCCCCTTATAGTGCACTCTCTTCTCAAGCCAACTAAGCTTCCAATCCCCATGAAACTCCCATGGCAGATTCATCATCTCTACTAAAGACTATGAAGACATGGAAGGCTTCACACCGATTGGTGTTGTACTAGTAAATAGAAGGTTTTTGGCTGACTACACAATGGTGTTTAATTCAGGACCCCTGTTCAAGTGGCCATACATGGGGCACAAGATTAATCTCCATTTAGGAGGCACTCCAGCTTGAAGAGGTTATGCTCAACAGGGTTTTGGGGAGTACTACTTGGTCCATATGACGCATCCACACTCATAATCTTAGGTTTTCCCATAAGATTCAGATTTATATACCGGTCGGGGGTAGCTTGGCTTTAGCTCCATTATCGATTTGAGTGGTGTTGGGGTGATGAAATCCCCACACACACCCAATTTCTAGAGGCAATAATCATTTCTCTTACACCTAGGATCACATGACTGCACAAGGGGAGAGGATACTTTGGTTATTGCATCAAGGTTACACAAGGGTAAAGTGGGTCTAGCTTTTTGATCACCTAGTTTGCATAGGGTGAGAGAATATTCACCTACCACTTTCAAACACAATTAGACAATATTGTAAGCATATTCATTTTAAGTGCACAAAAAAGAAATGTGTTTTAATCTAAAAAAATAAACAAGCACAATGTTTTTGGAATGAATCTTGGACACTCGAACCTGCAAAAGCATAAGTTAGGATTTTTATGAACTAGTCTTGGACCCACAAAATGTAACTACCACATGCTGCAAACAAAGATTAGTAACCCCAAAAACACCTATGATAGTCAAAATTCAAAAAAGAAAAATTAAAATGCAAAAGGAAATCTGGAAAACCCAAATGCAAAAATGCAAAGAAATATTACCAAGCAAATGTGTCACAATAGAGCAAATGCATCACTCTGTGTAGCAAATGTGACTTGAATCTATGTTATTTGAAATTTTGAGTGCATCTCGATCTATCAAATGTGGCTTTTTGGACTGCGTGTGCGGCGTATCAGAGCATTTGAGTCATTTAAGCCATCAAATGTGTTGTGACGCATCAGATGTGGCTTGATAAAACAAGAATGTGATATTATGTACCTACGTATCTGTTACTCATTGAAGCCTCCATGATTCGCCTCCATAGCAGCTTCTAGCTTGGAGTGTATGATCGTTTCCCTTAGATTTTTGTATGTGAGCAAATGCCTATGACTATGTCTTATGCAAGTTTTGAAGGATTTGATGACAAATATTGACTATGCCTATGACTAATGATTATGCTTATGACAAAATAATCAAATTAAATAAGCTAAATTCCAAGTAAATTCTAATCATGAATGGCTATAATAATGAAGTTGTCCCGAGAATGTGAGAAAATTGGCATTTTATAGAAAATGCAATTTTGTACAGATGAACGAGATTAAAAGTTGACAAAGCCTAAAATCAGTGGACGAGATTTCATGTGACAATCCATAATTAGGGTTAGGGAAAAATCATTAAATGAGTGGTCAAGATGTCATTTGAGAAAATCAGATTGACGGTCAAGAATAAATGCGATAATTAGCTAAAAAGATAAAGATTTTCAAAAATCAAGAAGATAAAGACTACTTGATTTGTAAGATTCAAAAAATCAATAAGATAAAGGTTGAACTGAAAAGAAGATTTGAAAAATCAATAATTTGTTCAATTACTTGATTTTTGAAGAAGATTACCATTTTGAATTAAATTAATTCAAAATATGGATTTTATGTGATAGTAAATAATCGATTTTTAGATTATTTACTAAAATGAAGTGACAATTAATAATGTGGGATCATTTTAAATAATTATTTTTTTTAAAATGAGAGAAATGTTAAATTAGGCAATTAAATAATTAAAGATAATTATTTAATTTAGAGGATTATGACCAATAATTAAATAAATTAATAAATTCATTTAATTATGAGAATTAGTGACATATTAAATAAATAAATAAAATTCATTTATTTAATAATTGAGAAGACATAAATGAATAAAGGTAATTAAATAAATTAAGACATTTATTTAATTATAAGAAGATAATAGACCCTTAGTGACGTATTGAATAAATAAATATAATTTATTTATTTAATAATCATTAAGAATACAATAGATATGAATTATTTAATTAATAGTCGAATGTGGACAAATGACATAATTAAGATGTCATAATTATGCTAGGACAAAAGATGAAAAATGAAGCTGGCAGACCTAGGTCATTTTTATGTATCTACATTTTGCCCCTCTGTCATAATGTAGTATGTCATATTGTGACATAGAAAATAAGTAAAAAATATGCCCCAGTGCAAAATACAATGAGGAAAAATGACGAGGAGGGTTACGGTATGCCCCCTCGAGAGGATAGATGGGTTTAGAGAACATGAGTGGGCTCTAAAAATGGATGAGAAGACTAGAATATGAATAGACAAAGAAATGTTAGTGCAAAAGATATGGATGCAATGCCTATATGAGATGGGTGAGAGAAGATGACAAGACAAAAGGATATACATGTTAGTTCCTAGACCAAATCCTTCAAAACATTACCATAGGAATTTAATATTTATTGCTCTTAATCATCATTGGGAAGATTATTGTAATGGCTAACAAACACCATGGTATGATATAGATCAAGGTGTGCAAGGTCGTACCATCACATAAGACAATTAGTCATAGACAAGGATGATCATGACTCATACTAAGGGTGCAGTTTCCCTAGTTTTTTTGTTGTAACCAACCACAAGCATAAAAAAAACAAGAAGGAAAAATCATGAAACATCATTGCTTCTCTAAATCCTATTTCCATGACGTCATCGAGAAAATAGCAACATGATTTTCCAAAAGGACAAAATAAAAGCCATGGTCATGATATGTCGTTGTTTTTCTAAATCTCATATTTAGGACATCACTGAAAAACTAGTAACATGAGTGTTAAAAGACAAGCCAAACATCATGATACGTCACTTCTTCTCTAAATCTTGTTGCCAGGATTTTGCTGAAAAAATAGTAACATGATGAAAAACCAAAAGACAAGTGCCAAGTGTTTGCCAAGTGTGTCTAAATGCCAAGTGTTTTGATGTCAAGATGTCAGGTTTGACGATGTTGAGATGCCAAGGTGTCATGTTTTGACGATGCCAAGATGACGAAATGTCAAAGATTGTCAAATTCAGGAAGGACACATCCTGAATAATGTCAATGTCGAGAGGATTGATCCTTAAATGTCAAGAGGATCCCTCAAAATGCCAGATGACAGTGATGATGCCTAGGAAGGATGCATCCTAAAGTATAAAAGATAGAGTTATTCTTCAAAAGGACACATCTGAAGGATACTGATGTTGAGAGGAGATATCCTTGAATGTCAGGAGGATCTCTCAAAATTTTGGATGACCATGATGATGCCTAGGAAGGACACAACCTAAGGCATAAAAGACATAGGCTATTCTTCAAAAGGACACATCTGAAAGATAACCAAGAGTTGACAATTTGACCAGTTGTGACAATTTTACTTGTTTTGACCAAGTTTAACTGAAGTTTGATTGAAGTTTGATTTGTGTTAACTATATGTCTATATTGTCTTTTCGATATGATTGACATGTTGATGAGATTGTCATGCTAAATAAATGATTGCCATAATTATTTTTAGGAGTTTTTCTATTTGGAAATGATTCACTTTGACTTGAAGACATTTTTGATGTGTGTGTCAGTGTAGTGCCATGAACCCTAATGGACTAACCTAGTGCGGCCTTGGGAGCTCATCAATAGATGGCCTTGCCTATATCATACACTCATAGACTTCATAGTTTGACAAATGAAAAAGATTGATACGACTGACATGACAAAATTTTACTCTGTTTTTGGGATTGTTCCATTTGTTTGGATGTTTTTGTGTTTTTGCCATATTTTGATTTTTTTATATTTCTTTAGGACATTTTTCAAAATTTAAGGTCTTTTTTTAGGACATTTTTTGATGTTTTTCTCTTTTTTCAGGACTTTGTATGATTTTTTTTATCTTTTTTATGACATGTTTTGATGTGGAACATGAAAAATGCATGTGAATGATGCCAATGACAAACATGATTATGCCCCTAGTCAAGTTGAATACAAATTGGTAGGTGATGACAATGTTGTTTGACGTGGGAAGGACACATCCTAAAACAATCTGAGGATGACGATAATGTGATGAAAGTATCGAGGTCTATAGCTGAGCGAGGAACAAAGTCAAGTAATGTGTTGGATGATGTACTCATTGCATTTGGAATGAATTGGATAGGACTAGATGGGATGATGGAGTATCTTTAGACCATTTGACAAGGGAAAGCCAAGATAGGTGACCTACATGAAAGGGTGAGAGGTGGCCTTGGTAAAGGACATGAGACATGAGACTAAAGGAATTGTCATATGATTTTCAAGGACTATGTCGCATAAGGATAATGAGGTTATGAAAGTAATGACATGAAATGTCGTGAATCATATATGACCAAACGATAGACATGTCAAGAGTTTTCCCAAAGCATGATTTATGTGTGCATGTTGTTATGTCAAGACCAAGGTAGGTGGGAAAGTGAATGGAAATGATATGGATTAAATGGTCAGATGCCAATGTCAAGAGGAAGGCATAGGAGATGAGATAAATTTCCCCCAAGTGTAAGAGTCCACATAGATGATTTATTTTACACATGACGCCTGTTTGCTAGGTTTTCATCATGGTATTTATCCAGGGCGCCTGTTTTCCAAGTTTTCACTGTTGGACAAAATTTTTCTCTTTACTATTTTCATGAATTTTTGATTTTTTGGTGTCACCAAGATGCTTGTTTTGTAGGTTTTCATCAAGGGGTGATCCCACAATAGTGGTTTACAAATTTTGGCCAAACTGGACACTGAAATTATTATTTTTAACTAAATCTTCACATTTAGACACCTATAGCAGCTAAACCATGAAGAATTTGAAGATGATGCAAACTAGAGTTTCGTCACATTTTGTCTATAGATTCTAAAAATATTTTTTTTAATTTTTTTTGGATCAGATTGTACTTCTTTTTCCATCTCCCACGAAAACTATTTTTTTTCAGAAAACAACATTTTAAAAAAGTGACACACATCGTATAACACATAACTTTTTTTCCATGAAGCATAAAATTCTAATTCTTTTGAATTTAGATTTGTAACTCTTATATCTAGTGCTTCCACTTGGTTAGACAATTTTTTATTCAATATTTTTTCTTTAATCAAGTTTCGAAATCAAACCAATTAAAATTTAGACATAGCGCGACCATATAATGCATAACTTTTTTTGTGTATATCAATTTTTTTTTTTGTTGGATCAAGGACTCCAATATTTGGTGCACTCATATTTTTCAAATTTTTTTTGATAATTTGCAATTTTTCCACATGTGCAGAACAAAGACCTTCATTTTCAATGAAAAAACTATGTTTAATAAAACTAATAAAACAAATACATAATAAAACCAAAACATATTAAAATTATATTCATTGGATAGCTCGTTCCAAGGAATACCTAATTCCAGTTGGTTTTGTGAAGATTCATCCATTTTCATCCTCAACCCGAGCTCCGAAGTGCCAAAATTTAGGGTTTTTTTGTGTTTTAGGGGGGATAAGGAATAAGGGGTGTTTGAGCGAACCCCTAGGGGTTCGCTCGAACCAGGGTTCATTTGAACCCCCCTTTTATAAGGGCTTTTGTTGGATTTTTTGGCAGGAGAGCATTAAAAGGGTTCACCCAAACCTAGGTTCTAGCAAACCCCTGATGGCTTCGGTCGAACCAATAGGTTCGTGCGAACCCCTAAAATCAAGTTTTTTGCCATGCATTCATTTTTTGCAAGTTTTCCTTCCTCACTTCAATTGTAAACCACTATTGTGGCTTCACCCCATGACAATTTTTTATATTTTTTCAATTTTTTTGTATTTTTGATATTTTTGGACAACCTTGATGCCTTAATTGACCACTGATTGTTTTGAAGCTACTTACGGTGTCGATGTAGAGACTAGTGCCATGATATGCCAATAATGACCTTGCTGAAGGAGTTGTCTTGTTAGGATCGTAATACTTGCATACAATTGACTGATGTCATTGTGATCCTTTCTGATACTAGATTTGGCCTTATCAGAATACACACATCATGATAGAGTGTGATGAGAGTCCTTGTGGTAAAGAGTTGTTGCCATGATGTGCCAAATTTGTGACATGGGATTTTTGGATTTTAGGCAAGATGTAGGGTTATGAATTTTGATGGTAGATGTGAAAGGATTGTTTGGATGTTTGGATGAATCAATTTTTATTTTCCAAACTTGGGATGTTGGATGACATATTTTGGAGGGATGGCAGGTGGAACCAACACTTTTAGATGCCTTGTTTGATGGCCATTTTGAAGGAGGTGGAAATTTATGATATGTAGGAGTCCTCTTGTCTTGTGGCTCCACATATTGAATGAATTTTGTATTTGGAATATTGTCTTTACCTGATCTATTTTTCTTTGGGATCCATTTTAACTTCATACATCCACTTGTCTTTTTGTTTGATTCAATGGTCATTGAAATTTGATTTTGATTTTTTTATGTTTATGCCTTGTCTTTGTTGGTTCCAAAGGAAAGGTTTATTTATGATGGAATGAAATTTTATGGTGTGGACGAAAGAAATGTTGGTAGCAGTCTTATGACAAGGATCACTCATGGACTCCATTTTGACATATATATTTGATAAAGTTGCCCCCAGTATCAAGGAGGTTCAACTCACAACATTAGATTTGCTGACTAAAGAATAGCCAAGACCTTGATGTCTATAATATTCCTAGAGTTGTATTGGTTCTTGAATGCCTTCCTCATGTATGCCTAGTCCTTTTCCTTGATATTGCATGCTTTGACATATTCTATTTGTGATGGGGTATTTATTGTTTTGAAAGCAAGATGCTAACCCATCATGATGTATGTGGACACTATTACCTAGAATGTTTTTGTCTACAAGGAATCCTGCTCTGACAAAGATAGATGAACCTAGATGACCCTAGTTGATAAAGTGTCTTAGCTTCATTGTCATGTTGGACATATTTCTGACTAATATATTTGGTCTGATCTTGTGACATGTCAGGTTCAAATGATTCTATTAGTGCTTCCAAGTCGATGCCAAAGCCATGTTTATGGTTTGTGACATAGAGTCCAATAAATTTAGCTATAGCTCGATCATTTGCAAATATGTCCATAATGGAAGACTCTTATTCTTGAGGAATATTGTCTATGTGTGTCATGGAGGCAAGTGTCTCATTTTGGAAAGTGTCAATAATCGAGGCCTGTATAGGGTCGGCAAGTGTTTGATAAAGAATGGCATAAAAGTCAAGGAGTGGATCGTTTTGTACTTCTTGGTCAATGATAGGTTCTTGGTCAAAGATGGGGTTGTCATGGATGATATAATTGGGATTGAAATCTTTGTCAAGGGTAGGTGTATTTTGGATGTCATGATTATTTTGAAGGACTTCTTGAATGGACTTTGAGATAGGGTCATGGGATGGACTACCTTGTTCTTGACATAACAGTGATGTTATAATGTCATGCTTTGGGCTTTTGTTTTGACATGTATCCTCAAGTTTAGACAATGGTATGTGGCTTTAAGTAATGATAGAATTTTCATGACTAAATGTGGCTTGTGAGGGGGTGACTTGAAAAATATTAATGAATGAAGGACTAGGATAGGACGTGGGGACTTGGACTGTACTAGTATGTGAGGGACTAGGATATGACATGGAGACTTGGACTAGACTAGTTGGTGACAACATAGGATATGACATGGAGACTTGGACTGGACTAGTTGGTGACAACATAAGACATGACATGGAAACTTGGATAGGACTAGTATGTGAAGGACAAGTGTGTGACATGGGGACTTGGACTAGACTGGTTGGTGACAACATATGATATGACATGGAGACTTGGAATGGGCTAGTGGGAAGTTGGTTTCCCTTGTCAAAGTTAGGATAAGGGTAATAACTAGACATGTGTTGGAGATTAATTGTAGGATTTTTCTTAAGTGATTCTTGATAGTGAGGGTTGATGGATGGAGGACTTGGACTAATGGGTTTTTGGTACGAAGGGCATTGATTTTCAGTTTGGATGAATTATCTCTTAAAGTCTAAGGCTTGTTGGTATTGACCTCTACGGAGTAACTGGTATTCAACTTGACTAGCAAGCCTAACCATAGTTTGTTGAATGGAAGACAAGGTGGTGGATGTCATGATGTTGTTTAAAAAGGATTTTTAAATGCAAAGTGATAATGAGGACCAAAATGAATGATGGACGACTAAAGTGCAAAATGATAGGTCTAAGGAAACTCTAAGGTGCAATCAATTTTGGTAGAATTATGGAAAGGTATACTCAACCATTCAAATTTTGGTCAACGTATCAATTTTGGATTGTCAAGAGACTTGTTTGAAGGAATAAATGACAAGATGCCAAGATGAAAAAGTGAGGTTTCCACAATAGACTTTTGAGTTGGAAGTGGCTCACAAAAGGACCAAGACTAAAAGAGGTGATTTTGTTTAAGTCCAATGACAATTTAATTTTGAAGGCAAAGATTTGACAAAGAATGGAAAGGATTCCTATCCAAAAATCCACAAAATGAGGACCTAAAATGATGGTAGTTCCCAAGGATGCAATAAAGGAAGTGCAATGATAGACCTCTGGATAACTAAAACTGCAACCTAAAATGCAAGGATGGAGTAATTTGAGAAATTCTTGTTCTGATTGTTGACAAAGACTGTAGAAACAGATGCCTGGAATATGTTTGCAATTGTTTAGCCTCAGGTTTTTGACAATGATAATGTTCTCTTAGGTCATAGGCAAGTGGGCCATTTCAGGAATGCAAATGTGTTACAATAGTTTGACTGTATGGGCTCGGGTTTTGATAGGGATTTTATTACAAAAAATAGATGCATCACAAGAGGTAGAAAATACATTTCAAAAGGTTGAGTGCATCCTAGGTTTACATATATGCAGATGCGTGTTCTATTTGGTGGCATTTGAGATAGCAAATACAGTGCAATAGGTCAGATGTGATGTTTAAGATGGAAAATGCAGTGCAACATGTTAGATGCAACATCTAAGATGGAAAATGTGGTGCAATAGGTTAGATGAGATGTTTAAGATAGAAAATGTGGTGCAACAGGTTAGATGTGGCGTTTGAGATAGCAAATGCATTGCAAAATGCAAAAAACCTAATAATTTGTCTGATGTTTTGGCCAAAAATCTGAATTTTTTGAAGTTTGACTATTTGTTTCTAGACGTTTGAATGTTGCTTGTTTCATTTCAGTATCCAGAAAACACTTGGAAAGTATGATATTTTCAATGTAACTAAACACAAATAAGACAAGAAAAATCCTATGGTTAGGCCAGGACAATATTCGCTAGATTCCATGTGGGTTTCCCCAGCCACATATCAATAGTGTGTGAATTCAGAAGCTTGGTTGCACGGGCTCCCCCTTACATTTCACTCTCTTCTCAAGCCAACTAAGCTTCCAACCCCAATGAAAATCTCATGGTAGATTGATCACCTCTACTATAGACTGTGAAGATGTGGATGCCTTCACACTGACCAGTGTTGCGCTAGAAAATATAAGGTTTTTGGCTACTACACAAAGGTGTTTAATTTGAGATCCCCATTCGAGTGGCCATACATGGGGCACAAGATTAATCTCCATTTTGGGAGGCACTATAGCCTAAAGAGGTTATGCTTAATATGGTTTTGGGGAGTACTACTTGGTTCGTATGAAACATCCGCACTCATAATTTTAGGTTTTCCCTTAAGATTCACATTTATATACTGGTCAAGGGTAGCTTGGCTTTCGCTCTATTGTCAGTTTGAGTCCCATTGGGGTGATGAAATCCCTAGGCAGGCCTAATTTCTAGAGGCAATAATCATTTCTCTTACACCTAGGATCACATGATTGCACAAGGCAAGAGGATACTTTAGTTATTACATCAAGGTTACATAGGGGCAAAGTGGGTCTATCTTTTTTATCACCTAGTTTGCACAAGGTGAGAGCATATTCACCTACCATTTTCAAACATAGTCAGATAGTATTGGAGGCATATTCATTTTAAGTGCACCAAAAGGAAATGTGTTTTAATCTATAAAAAAATAAACAAGCATAATGTTTTTGGAATGAATCTTAGACGCTCGAACCTACAAAAGCACAAGTTAGGAGTTTTATCGACTAGTCTTGCACCCACAAAATGTAACTACCACATATTGCAAACAGAGATTAGTAACCCCAAAAACACCTATGCTAGTCAGAATTCAAAAAACAAAAATCAAAATACAAAAGGAAATCTAGAAAACTTGAATGCAAAAATGCAAAGAAATATTACCAGGAAAATGTGTCACAACAGAGAAAATGTGTTTCTTTGTGTAGCAAATGTGACTCAATTCTGCATCGTTTGAAACTGTGAGTGTGTCCCGGTCTATCAAATGCAACTTTTTGGACTGCGTATGTGGCATATCAGAGTGTTTGTGTCATTTAAGCCATTGAATGCGTTGTGACACATCAGATGCAGCTTGATAAAACATGAATGCGGTGTGTTCATACCTATGTACCTGCAAAACAACAAAAAACTAAAAACTGTACAAAAACTGCAAAAAAAAATGCATCAGGTTCACCAATGTATCAATGGGTTATTTTCAGGTAGGTTAGTAGATTAGATTAATAAACAAAACCCAAAGAAACTATGGAATTCAAAGAAATCTTAAAACATAAATGATTATACTAGATATTCATTGCTTCCATGATTCTTTTCCATAGCACCTGCTAGCTTGTAGCAATTTTGATTGTTGCCCTCAGATTTGTGTGTGTGAGAAAATGATTGTGACTATGTCCTATGCAAGTTTTGAAGGATTTGATGGCAAATAATGACTATTCCTATGAATGATGACTATGCTTATGACAAAATAATCAAATTAAATAAGCTAAATGCCAAGAAAATTCTAAGCATGAATGGCTATAATAATGAAGTCATCCCGAGAATGTGAGTAAATTGGAATTTTATAGAAAATGCAATTTTGGACAGATAGATGAGATTAAAACTTGATAAAGCCTAAAATCAGTGGATGAGATTTCATGTGACAATCCCTAATTAGGGTTAGGGAAAAATCATTAAAGGAGTGGTCAAGATGTCATTTGAGAAAATCAAATCGGTGGTCAAGAATAAATGCGATAATTAGCTAAAAAGATAAATATTTTCAAAAATCAAGGATATAAAGACTACTTGATTTGTAAGATTCAAAAAATCAATAAGATAAGAGTTGAACTGAAAAGCATATTTGAACAATTGATAATTTGTTCAATTACTTGATTTTTGAAGAAGATTACCATTTTGAATTAAATTAATTCAAAATATGGATTTTGAGTGATAGTAAATAATCGATTTTTAGATTATTTACTAAATTGAAGTGGTAGTTAATAATGTAGGAACATTTTAAATAATTAATTTATTTAAAATGAGAGAAATTTTAAATTAGGCAATTAAATAATTAAAGATAATTATTTAATTTAGAAGATTATGACCGATAATTAAATAAATTAATAAATTCATTTAATTATGAGAATTAGTGACATATTAAATAAATAAATAAAATTCATTTATTTAATAATCGAGAAGACATAAATGAATAAAAGTAATTAAATAAATTAGGACATTTATTTAATTGTAAGAAGATAATAGACCCTTAGTGACGTATTGAATAAATAAATATAATTTATTTATTTAATAATCATGAAGAATACAATAGGCATGAATTAATTAAATAATAATGATTTATTTAATCAATAGTCGAAGGTAGACCAAGGACATAATTAAGATGTCATAATTATGCTAGGACAAAAGATGAAAAATGAAGCTTGCAGGCCTAGGTCATTTTTATGTGTCTACATAGATAAATGCCACATGTAGCCTATTAATTGTCTTCAACAACATACCTGAAATAACAACTTGCCTTAACAAATAACAAAATGTTTAACACATCTTTGTTTGAACTTGAAAATTGTTTGCTTAACTTACCCAAACAAGGGTTACAAAGTAACTAAAAGAAAACTCCAACAACCTCATAAAACTAGCACTTCATTATACAAGATGATCAAGAAGCAAACTACAACCCTATGTCAAAAACATTGCATCCAATGCTTGACCATTTATTAACTAGTAACAAGCTTTAATGAAAGTCATAACTAGAACTTATACTTTAAAGAAAAATAAAGTGATTAAGAAAAAATATTACTGGTATGTCGAGAACTGAGGGTAAAAATAAAACTTTCATTCTCACTTATCTAAGTTGAATGAATTATGAAACCATTTTCCAGCATTGTCTTGTCACAAACCCATCGAATCCGTGATTGTTACTACAAACCCTAAGCTGCTTGTGCCCTAACCGAGCACCTCTTATAATGATTCCATAAGAATCAAATGTTCCATTTACCAAGTGTATTCGAGAAGTCTGAGACACGTACCTTTTACCAAAGACAATTCAAAATGATTCCTTAATAAAATATATGCCATCAACAATATACTTCTTATTTCTTTTTTCACCATTTATGCATTATAATATAATTTTTTTTACCATACAATGCATAACTAAGAAACCTTGTTCATCCAATTGTGCTAAGGGAAGGAGTTGGTTACCATATGTGGATAACACTCTTTAAGTGATCTCTTAAGTGACTTTGACTTACTATAGCAAGTCACCAAGCAAATATAATTTAACCTTCATTATGCCTTTAACAAAACTCTTTACAAAATACAAACAAACCCTAATGTTTAGCAAGTATGCTCCATGAATACAACTACTCCATGTAATCCAATATCACAAAGATGAATGATGAATGATCTTGTAATGCTGAATAGCAACACTATCTTTGTAATGATGAATACCAACATTGAATTGCCCAAGTAAGTTTGAGAACACTTTGTAAATGACATCACCAAGTGAAATGCCATATAGTTGCGATCTTGTCAATCACCTTGAACCCTTGCATATACCTATTTGACAGAATGCCAACCAAAGATGTCACCGGGTTCAACACCCTCCTATTATTATTTTACATGAAATTACAAATGATCATATCCTCATCTTGGATTTCTATTAAATGCTTTCTTCCAATATCCA
The DNA here is from genome assembly GCA_007258455.2 of Sequoia sempervirens. NCBI lineage: Eukaryota > Viridiplantae > Streptophyta > Pinopsida > Cupressales > Cupressaceae > Sequoia > Sequoia sempervirens. The sequence continues at coordinate 111,818,094 of VDFB02193867.1, read as the reverse complement.
TTAGTGTTTGAAGTAAATAATGGTCATTATCATCAAGATCTATCCAAACGGGTTGTTCCAAATCAACACAAGGTTGTCTTGGAGGATACAAAACCAAATTTTTAGTCATATTTCCTTTATAAGTTATGATATTCGCTAACATGCACATAATGAGTGTATCTATTATTTATAAATATACCAACCTATTATAAATGGGTATCCCCCAGGGTTAGCCTTTGGCTAGAGGATCATCAATTCTATTTGATATTCTCATGATTCAAGTGTAACAACGGAGTACTTAATGACCCCTTTTTGCTTAAAAAATTATATATCTTCCAACTACAACAATATGGGGTGGTAGTGCTTTTGTAATTTTTTGGTCCCTTGGGTATTTTTTATTTTAATGGTGATTAGTAAGTTGTTTTATAGAGGCTTCAATGAATTGTTCCTATGGTTTCCTAAAAAAAATCTAGGCCTAGAAAGTTCCTTTATGTTTTTGTTTTAATTTTGCATTGAATTCCTCTACCACATTGCCAAATCCTTTAAGTTATAACTGAAAGGAATTTTAGAACTTAAAGGAATTTTACCATCCCCTTTTGGTTAGAAAATCAAAGGTTCTTGTTTTATAAATATTTTATTTTGTCGCTAAGGGGCCTATTATTTCTTTGGTTCCCATAGGACATGTGTCGACATATCACATAGTTCCTTTGATTGTAGAAGAAAAAATTGTTCTAGTTTTCCTCCCATGAGTTTGTGAAATGCTTTTTAAAAGCCCTAGTGTGAGTGACATGTAAGGTTATATAGCCAATCAAATCTCATAAGTTCCTTTTTCATGCAGTGTCATAAAGCCCTTTGCAAAGTCCCCTTTCATCATGCTCTGGGGCCCCCTTTTCCCTAGTAGCCTTAAGTTTTTTTATGGAACATGATTTTTAAAGCCTTTTAGTATCACAAAAAGCTTTCACATCATGCGACCCTTTTTTTGAAATTATTACCTCATGCAAACTGTAAGGTCACCTTTAGTGCATCTAAGGACAATGGCAGGTAAGTTATCGACAAACACTTCCTAATATGTTCAAGTGGTAAAGGGGTGATAAACACTTGTGAATTTTGTAATTGTAATAGAGATGATATGTTTTTCCCTATGTTTGGAAGGATATCAAAGCTATAAGTTAGACCAAAATTACTCATGCAATCAGGTAAATTAAATATTTTTGATAGTTCTTGAATGCATAATATTATTACTCTTACTAATACTCAATTATTATTATTGAGTCGATGGATCTAATCAATGACTTTTGTTTCTAATGGTATTGCTGATAGATAAAAATAAATGGATATTATTATTGGTAACTTATAAAATTATGAATTATTATATAGATTGAGCTCATATTCTTGATAATGATTGTGTCATGCCCCGTCTTAATAACCTAAGAATGTTGCAATTGTGTATAAAAGTGTAATAATTTTTTTTTTAAAGTTTAATTATTAAGTTAATTAGTTGCATACATTCATTAAGCTATGTGATGTTACACTATTTTGAGTTTCCATAATTGACTTAAGTATTTCACATTGCACATAATAATAATTAACATAAAGATAAACATTGCATAACATTAAATTCCATTCAAGATAAAAATAAAGTACAAACTTGTTTCATTCATTGCATTTGATAAAATATACAATACTCATCCATCTCGATGAGGTAGTTCAATAATGTTTACATTTTACAAGTATTCACCTCATATACAATTGAGGGATGTTTTACAATACATGAATCACAATAAGGGAAGTACATATAATTTTCCAAGTGCGAGCTCTCCATCCATGTAGCTCTCAATGCCAAGATCAAACTGGGGACCCAATGGAGTAAGGTGCACGTTCCACCCAACCATGTGTTACCCGTAGGTCCACCCCCCATGCTAGGAGATAGTAATAAAGTTACCTAGACCTAATCTACTCACCCTAGACACTAGTACATAACAAACTTATGGTTACAATGCTTCCAGATTTAAACAATTGAATCTATTACAAACACAGGGTTAACTCTTACTTTAGGTGGAGTGTCATCACAACATTGCAAAGGTTACCCTGGTGTTTCTTCCTAGGTTTTGACCACCAATCTTGGGTTACCTTGGTAACCTCTTACGAAACCCGGCCCCATTGAAAATCATTGAGGAATCGAATGTCTTTTAAAGGAACAAGACACCAATTTGCCATTCCAGGCCTTATCATCTTATACTCAAGACTGAAGTAGCTCAAAAGTCATAAGAGAGGAAAAATATCTTGTTAAGAGTTTTAATTCTAACTACTATGTTCTTTAATTACCACTGACTTACTAACTCTTTGTAAGTTACCCTCACACCACTTTGTGTGTCGGCCCTTATAAAAAGCCACTCCTCTAAACATAACATGGTTTTCTAACTTTTCATGACTAGGGTTTACAAAGTGCACAAAGTACATCTTACAATAACAAATAACCTTCAACAGTATCAAAACACCATATTTAACGCATGCACAACCCAAGTTAACTCAAGAAATACATTTGAACAATAATACACCCTTTCTACACAACCCATTCTAGACGACTTATACAACTACAACTTTCCCAATTTGCCCAAAAGAACACAATAAAGCAAATTAAGAAAAGTAATTATCTATAGTTCGGGTATACTAAATCCATTCAAGACATTCAAAATAACAAGAAATAAATTATCTTATTCATAATTTTATTTCTCGTACATCGAAGAAAATTGCATCATTTTATTCCAAATTAACTTTCTCAATTTTTACAAATAAATAAACATACTAAATGTTCTATTTCGATCTTACAATATAAAGAAAGATTTAATTATAAATTTCACATGCAATTTAAAATATCAAATTTATTTTCTAAATTTATAATACAAATCTCTCAAATATATATATATATATATAAACATATATATATTATTATAAAAACATTATTAATTTTATACCACTAATATATATATATATATATATTCATACATACATATATATATATAATACAAATATAAATTAAGACATTAAATGATATTCAAAATTTTATTCAATAAAGAAAAGTTTTTTTTTTTTTGAATTAAAATAAACTCATAAACAATAAAAAAGAGGGGCGCAGGCTGGGCGAGCCACGACCTCCATGTGGGGAGGACGCGACCCTTTCTAGGGCTGTGCCTAGCAGCCCTTGGCTGCTGTGCGTAGCCATGGCAGCTACGCCCAGCTCTGAGGGTAATGGGGAGGGTTTCGGTCCTCCCCAACACTCTATTTTATTTATTTTTTAAATTAATTTTTTTTATAATCGCCATTCGGCGATGCATATTTTTAATACGCAATTTTTATTTTACTTATTTTTTAATTTGTTTCTACAATTTCGCCCGTACGGCAATAATAAAATAGATTTTTTTAAAAAATGGATCTCTTAAAATTCATCTGTACAAAATGTAAACTACTTAATAAAAATCATAGGATTTCCCAATCCAATTTATATATGAATTTTATATCTATACATATATATATATATAATCCCTAAAGGTTATCTGGATAATTTCACAGGGGTTTTTCAATGGGGAAATTGGGGAAACTATAGAAATCTAATCATGGTTTTCAAAGAAACAAGCACAATAAAATTTTCTTCTGATTTCAATATCTACTTTCCCTTTTGAATAATAATTTCCCTTCACAAAATTAATATACCTTCAACAAAGAATTTTCTACAAAAGCTTTCTGAAGCCATAAAAAATTTCACACAATAGAATAGAGTAATCAATCTTTATATGTGAAAAATAGGGATTTAAATTACTCTAAATTTCTTTTTCACATGCTTTCCTTTCCAAAACAAATAGAATAAACTCACCAGAAGATTACCTGTTTTCCTGTGCTTTGAAAATTGACTAGTGAGGATTTTGCCTGTAGCTTCCACAATACTATTTTCCTGTGCTTTGAAAATTGACTGGTGAAGATTTTTCCTGTAGCTTCCACAATACTTCCCGAGAAACAAAGCCCAAAGCACAAACAACAACCAGAGTTTTTCCACCAAATTGCCACAAAATATCAAAAAAAACAATTACAGAGAATTTTTTTAACAAAGCACAAAATAATTTCCCGTGAATGATAGGATAACCTCTGTGATTTTCCAGATCCAATATTACCTTCGTAAACAATTTTCCTCAACCATAATCATTTATTACACTGGCACACATGTCAAGAAGTGGTTGCAAAATATCTTCTCCACCACTTCTCGGCAATCTTGCCAATTCCCAATTGCATGCAATTTATTAATTTAATTTAAATATACAATTTCCACAATTTATTTAATTTTCAAATATTAAATCTTTTCACACACACAATTCTTAAAACAATTTAATTTAATTAATTAATTTATTTAATTAAATAAATTTAATCTTCTTAGATCAAACCATTTAACCAAATAAGCTAATTAATTAATTAAATAACAAACACTAATTTTCTTCAACATTTATAAAATAATTTAAATAATAGTAAATAAAATATAATAAACTATTATTTAAAAATTGACATTTTTCCTTTCAAACAATTTATCCAAATAGTAAATGACAAGACAACCATGACACAAACTAAAACTGACAATGTACAGTAACCGGGTTATAGACTAAACTAGGGTGAACCAAACTACTATCTCCCAATCAACGTATCCATTGAGTCTTGACACACTCACACCTGAGTACCTAGGTGGAGTCGGTGTCATGTACCTACAATTCCTGCAACCAAGCAAATAACATGCATATATATATATATATATATATATATATATATAAAGCATTAAACAGACACACTGTGTGGAGAAAATCATAGACATCACAGGGCACTCGCAAGCGAGTGATGCGATTCTGTTCTCCACACCAATACACGTCACATAAGACTGATGAAATGAATTAACTGTTAGTCCATCATAAACATGTGCATAGCATTAATCATCTGAAAGTAAACATCTACGCTATATCAAATCATGTCTGAAATCAATAATCACCAAACAATGTATCATCATGTCACAAAATAAATCCACTATCGCTCAAAACGAGTGATCAAAATATCCAAACAAAGTATCATAATCTAACAGTATGAAAACATAACAGCAAAAAGAATAAGCATAAATGGAGGGGTACTACATCCTCCCCCCCTAGGATCAGGCTTGCTCCTAAAAGCCTGTGAATAGATAGGGATAAAGTTTCCTCATGCGTGTCGTATCCTGCCAAGTAGCAGAAGCCTCATGGCTAGGATCCGATTGGACCCTCACCTGATCAATGTGTCGACCCCTGAGACTGAGTGTCCGACGCTATAGAATGGCCATGGGCTCCAAAGCCAGCTGCCTGTCCTCTACTTGTAACGCATTCCAATCAAGTACATGAGATATGTCAGGATGATATGGTCTAAGAATTGATACGTGAAAAACATCATGAATACGAGACAAACTGGGTGGTAAGGCAATTCGATACACCACAGGACCAATTCTCTCTAAGATCTCAAATGGCCCAACGAAACGAGGTGCAAGCTTAGAGACTTTTTTGTAATGGATTGGACTCTTTCGCGGTCGCACTCGAAGAAACACTCTATCACCTACAACAAATTGTCAATCTATCCTATGCACATCGACATATTTCTTTTGCCTATCCTGAGCTGCTATCAGATGTTCTCTAATATGGTCAACCTGCTGCTCCATATCTCGAAGCATCTCAGGTCCAAGTAATACTCTATCCTCAAGTCAGTCCCAACTCAAAGGAGTTCGACAAGGATGACTATATAATGCCTGAAATGGTGGCATACCTATAGAACTCTGATATTCGTCGTTGTAAGCGAATTCTACTAAGTACAGATAATCCTCCCAATGTGATTGTTGGTCCATTACATACATCCTAAGCATATCCTCTAATATTTGGTTAACTCTCTCTGTTTGTCCATCAGTTTGAGGATGATATGCTGAACTAAAGTTCAACTGGTTACCTAAAGCATGTTGTAATGAAGTCCATAGGGCTGAAGTAAATACACGATCTCTATCTGATATAATCCTACGAGGAATCTCATGTAATCTAATGATATCCTCCATGAATATCCTAGCTACAAATGAAGCATTGTATGATGATCGTACTAGTGAAAAGTGAGCTACTTTAGTCAATCGGTCAACAGTTACCATAATGGCATCATGTCGACGTGATGATGTAGGTAACCCTACAATAAATTCAACGGATATAATATCCCATTTCCATTCAGGAATGAGATGTGGTTGCAATAATCTAGTGGGATGTTGATGCTCAGCTTTGACTCGCTGACATTCAAGACATCTCGATACATAATCATCAATATCACATTTCATACTAGGCCAGAAATACAATTGCCCAAGATCAACATGCATTTTCTTAACACCTGGATGAGCTGAATACGGAGCTCGATGAGCTTCATTCATAATTAATGTACGAAGACTCTCAACATGTGGTACATAAATACGACCTAAATGCCATAATATACCATCCGATTCTAAGACATACCCTGCAAATCAACCTTCTAAAGGTCTACCTGATTCAATTTCTGACCTCACTTCCTGATATAATCTATCAGTAGGAAGTGTAGCTAATATTTTGTCTCTCAAATCTACTTCAAGAGTAGTAGCAGAGATCTCATGATGACGTCGACTAAGAGCATCAACCACTACGTTCTCTTTTCCTTGAACATATTTCACTTCAAAATCATACTCACACAAGAACTCCATCCACCGTCTCTGCCTAGCATTCAAGTTAGGTTGTGTAAAGATGTATTGTAGACTATGGTGATCAGTATGAAGTTCCAAGTGATGACCTAATAAGAAATGTCTCTAGTTACAAACTAATGCATGCACTACTGTAGCTAGTTCTAGGTCATGAGTAGGATAGTTTAATTCGTGATCTTTGAGTTTACGAGACTCATAAGCAATCACACGTCCATCTTGCATGAAAACTGCTCCCAAACCCTCTAAGGATGCATCCACACATACTACAAAATCCTTAGTAGGATCAGGAACAATGAGTATAGGCGCAATAGTCAACTTTTCTTTAAGAGTCTGAAAAGCCAACTGACATTGCTCTGTCTAAACAAACTTCTTCCCTTTCCTTTGAAGAGAAGTAATAGGATGACCGATTCTAGAAAATCCCTCAACAAACCGCCTATAGTAACCAGCTAGACCCATAAAACTATGAACTTCACCTACATTAGTAGGTGTGGGCCGATCTACAATAGCTTGAATCTTTGAAGGATCCACAACAATACCTTTTCTAGATATCACATGTCCAAGGTATTTTATTTCAATTTGAAAGAAGTCACACTTCTTCAGGTTTGCATACAATTGATTTTCCCTTAAACATTGCAATACCTGTCTCAAGTGTTCTTCATGTTCCTTCATGTTTCTTGAATAGACTAAAATATCATCGAGAAATACCAGGACAAAGAAATCAAGGTATGTATGAAAAACACCATTCATTAAACTCATGAATACTGATGGTGCGTTCGTTAACCCAAATGGTACTACTGTGAATTCGTAGTGCCCATAACGAGTTCAAAAAGTAGTTTTATGAATGTCTGCTTCGGCTATACGCAATTGATGATACCCAGATTTCAAATCAATTTTAGAGAACACATTAGCTCCCTTAATTTGATCAAAAAGATCATCAATTCTAGGCAAAGGATAACGATTCTTAATCGTAACCTTGTTCAATTGATGATAGTCAATGCATAGCCTAAGAGATCTGTCCTTCTTCTTTACGAAGATGACAGGTGCTCCCCAAGGGGAAACACTTGGATGAATGAATCCATTTTCCAATAGTTCCTCTAACTGGATTCAAGGTTCCTCTAGCTCCTGAGTCATCATTCTATAAGGAACCCTAGAAATAGGCTTAGCTCCAGGAACTAGATCAACTCTAAAGTCAATATCCCTCTTCGGTGGCATTCCAGGAATGTCATCAAGAAACACATCTGCGAATTCCCTAAGAATAGGATGATCATCAAGAGATACCTCTTGACTCTCACCCTCTTCCAAATCAGTAATTGTTGTTGCAAACAGTTGACATCCTTGACGAAGACATATCTTTAATTGTATAGCAGATATCATCTGCAAAGAGATAGGTCTTTGAATACCTATGATTTCCACTTTCGCACCTAAATCATTGATGCAACTAACTATCTTAAGTTGACAGTCACTCATAGCATGATAAGATGCTAACCAATCCATACCTAAAACTATATCATATGATCCTAAGGGTGTAACATATAGATCTACTAAGGTACTTAACGTACCAATTTTAAGTTCACAATTAGTTACTAAGTTTTCTACTACTACTTTCACCCCAGAGGCGAATTCAACTTGCCACTTACCACCTTGCTTTACCACCACAAGACCACAACGGTCTACGATGGTCGGTGAAATAAAGGAGTTAGTGGCTCCAGAATCAAAAAGAATGGAAACACTAACACCATGTAACTTACCTGAAGTCTCGACCACTATGTTCTGATGATCGGCTTGGTGGTCATTAACCGCAGCATATACTGTATGTGATCGTCCTGCATCACCCACTGTAGGCTCTGAAACTGTAGGTCGAGGCCCAAAACCAGTAGAACCTCTCATCGGACACTGCCTAGCTATGTGTCCCTACTGCCCACATAAGTAACAACTTGTGCCTATGCCTCTACCGAATCCTCTGCCACCCGAAGGTGCATTGGATTGCTGATAACTACCCCTACTAACTATAGACTAAGCACTTTGTGTAGGCTGATCCTGCCTATTGCACTTGTTGTGCCACTAGTTGCGACCCTTTCCTATTTGAGGACTATTTTGTTGTTGTGGTTGAGGGTTATTGTTATTTTGAGGAGTTCGTTGTTGTTATTGCTGCCCACCCTTTGTGGGTGTCTGTTGGTTCCTAGAGGAACCACCTGTCTGTGCCTGTCCACCCTGTGGACTAAAACCTGCAGCAGGAGCACTGCCAATTTGCACTCCTCTGTGCCCACCTAAAGCCATAATAAGGTTCTCCTCCACTATGCGAGCCTTCTCCACTGTGACTTCCATAGTCTTTGGCTCAAAGACTCGGACACCTCCACTAATGTGGGTGTTTAAACCCCTGATGAAGTGTTGTACTAGCATAGGCTCATCATTGCCAATGCTAGCATACTGCTTGAGTTCATAGAACCTACATTCGTATTGCTCTACAAATAGAGCTAACTGTCATAGATCATGGAACTCGTCAGCCCTACGCTGCCTCCATTGTTTCGATAGGAACCGTGCTCTAAACCTCTCGAGAAACATCTCCCAAGACATAGAACCAATATCCAAGTGGAGCTTCTGCTCCTCTAGGCGCCACCAAGTAGAGGCGAATCGTCTCAAGTGCATAATAGCACATCTGGCATGAGTATTGCTACCGTAAGGGTGCATGTCAAAGCATCTACCCAAATCCAGTAACCAAGTCTCAGCCTCTAAGCCACCTCCTGTACCATCAAAGGTAGGAAGGTGTGCCCTCAGTAAATCTCTCATGTGACCTGCAGTGATAGCATCCTGATGTGCTGTGTCATCTACTCTCCTAGGAGATCTATCTCTCTCTCTGACAACCTCCTGCTCATCTACCTATCTAGGTCCAAGATGAGCTAGGACCTCCTCTAATAATGAACGTATCTAAGAACCCTCTACCGTTGACTTTTCAAGATTCTGTCCCTCATTTCTCTGACCCAACTGTTCTGTCTGGTCACTGTGATGAGGATTCAGAGGGGGAGTAACCTGAGGGATTGGCCCTCAGCCTCCACCTTGACCTCTACCATGACCTCTTCCTCCTCTCCTAGGCATGTTCATACACATAACAATAATGAGTCTTAGATACTATTCAACCAAGGCTAACAGTTGCGACACTACGTACTAGGTCAACCTAATGGGCTCATGATTACCTAGAGCATCCAGTGTTTGTAACCTTGGCTCCGATACCAATCTGTAATGCCCCGTCTTAATAACCCAAGAATGTTGCAATTGTGTATAAAAGTGTAATATTTTTTTTTTAAAGTTTAATTATTAAGTTAATTAGTTGCATACATTCATTAAGCTATTTGACGTTACACTATTTTGAGTTTCCATAAGTGACTTAAGTATTTTGCATTGCACATAATAATAATTAACATAAAGATAAACATTGCATAACATTAAATTCCATTAAAGATTAAAAAAGTACAAACTTATTTCATTCATTGCATTTGATAAAATATACAATACTCATCCATCTCGATGAGGTAGTTCAATAATGTTTAAATTTTACAAGTATTCACCTCATATACAATTGAGGGATGTTTTACAATACATGAATTACAATAAGGGAAGTGCATATAATTTTCCAAGTGCGAGCTCTCCATCCATGTAGTTCTCAATGCCAAGATCAAACTAAGGACCCAACAGAGTAAGGTGCACGTTCCACCCAACCATGTGGTACCCGTAGGTCCACCCCCATGCTAGGAGATAGTAATAAAGTTACCTAGACCTAATCTACTCACCCTAGACACTAGTACATAACAAACTTATGGTTACAATGCTTCCAGATTTAGACAATTGAATCTATTACAAACATAGGGTTAACTGTTACTTTAGGTGGAGTGTCATCACAACATTGCAAAGGTTATCCTGGTGTTTCTTCTTAGGTTTCGGCCCCCAATCTTGGGTTACCCTGGTAACCTCTTACGAAACCCGGCCCCATTGAAAATCATTGCGGAATCGAATGTCTTTTAAAGGAATAAGACACCAATTTTCCATTCCAGGCCTTCTCATCTTATACTCAAGACTGAAGTAGCTCAAGAGTCATAAGAGAGGCAAAATATCTTGTTAAGAGTTTTAATTCTAACTACTGTGTTCTTTAATTACCACTGACTTACTAACTCTTTGTAAGTTACCCTGACACCACTTTGTGTGTCGGCCCTTACAAAAAGCCACTCCTCTAAACATAACATGGTTTTCTAAGTTTTCATGACTAGGGTTTACAAAGTGCACAAAGTACATCTTACAATAACAAATAACCTTCAACGGTATCAAAACACCATATTTAATCCATGCACAACCCAAGTTAACTCAAGAAATACATTTGAACAATAATACACCCTTTCTACACAACCCATTCTGGACGACTTATACAACTACAACTTTCCCAATTTGCCCAAAAGAACACAATAAAGCAAATTAAGAAAAGTAATTATCTATAGTTCGGATATACTAAATCCATTCAAGACATTCAAAATAACAAGAAATAAATTATCTTATTCATAATTTTATTTCTCGTACATCGAAGAAAATTGCATCATTTTATTCCAAATTAACTTTCTCAATTTTTACAAATAAATAAACATACTAAATGTTCTATTTCAATCTTACAATATAAAGAAAGATTTAATTATAAATTTCACATGCAATTTAAAATATCAAATTTATTTTCTAAATTTATAATACAAATCTCTCAAATATATATATATATATATATATATATATAAACATATATATATTATTATAAAAATATTATTAATTTAATACCACTAATATATATATATATATATATATAGATATTCATACATACATATATATATATATAATACAAATATAAATTAAGACATTAAATGATATTCAAAATTTTATTCAATAAAGAAAAGTTTTTTTTTTTTTTTGAATTAAAATAAACTCATAAACAATAAAAAAGAGGGGCACATGCTGGGCGAGCCGCGGCATCCCTGTGGGGAGGATGCGGCCCCTGCCAGGGCTGCGCCCAGTAGCCCTTGGCTGCTGTGCGCAGCCATGGTGGCTACGCCCAGCTCTGAGGGTAATGGGGAGGGTTTCGGCCCTCCCCAACACTCTATTTTTTTTTTTTTAAATTAAATTTTTTTATAATCGCCATTCGGCGATGCGTATTTTTAATACGCGATTTTTATTTTACTTATTTTTTAATTTGTTTCTACAATTTCGCCCGTACGACGATAATAAAATCCATTTAAAAAAAAATGGAACTCTTAAAATTCATCTGTACAAAATGTAAACTACTTAATAAAAATCATAGGATTTCCCAATCCAATTTATATATGAATTATATATATATATATAAAATCCCTAAAGGTTATCTGGATAATTTCACAGGGGTTTTTCAATGGGGAAATTGGGGAAACTGTAGAAATCTAATCAGGTTTTTCAAAGAAACAAGCACAATAAAATTTTCTTCTGATTTCAATATCTACTTTCCCTTTTGAATAATAATTTCCCTTAACAAAATTAATATACTTTCAACAAAGAATTTTCTACAAAAGCTTTCTTAAGCCATAAAAAGTTTCACACAACAGAATAGAGTAATCAATCTTTATACGTGAAAAACAGGGATTTAAATTACTCTAAATTTCTTTTTCACATGCTTTCCTTTCCAAAACAAATAGAATAAATTCACCAGAAGATTACCTGTTTTCCTGTGCTTTGAAAATTGACTGGTGAAGATTTTGCATGTAGCTTCCACAATACTTCCCGATAAACAAAGCCCAAAACACAAACAACAACCAGAGTTTTTCCACCAAATTGCCATAAAATATAAAAAAAAACAATTACAGAGAATTTTTTTAACAGAGCACAAAATAATTTCCCGTGAATGATAGGATAACCTCTGTGATTTCCTAGATCCAATATTACCTTCGTAAACAATTTTCCTCAACCATAATCATTTATTACACTAGCACACATGTCGAGAAGTGGTTGCAAAATATCTTCTCCACCACTTCTCAACAATCTTGCCAATTCCCAATTGCATGTAATTTATTAATTTAATTTAAATATACAATTTCCACAATTTATTTAATTTTCAAATGTTAAATCTTTTCACACACACAATTCTTAAAACAATTTAATTTAATTAATTTATTTATTTTATTAAATAAATTTAATCTTCTTAGATCAAACCATTTAACCAAATAAGCTAATTAATTAATTAAATAACAAACACTAATTTTCTTCAACATTTATAAAATAATTTAAATAACAGCAAATAAAATATAATAAACTATTATTTAAAAATTGACGTTTTTCCTTTCAAACAATTTATCCAAACAGTAAATGACAAGACAACCACGACACAAACTAAAACTGACAATGTACAGTAACCAGGTTATAGACTAAACTAGGGTGAACCAAACTACTATCTCCCAATCAATGTATCCGTTGAGTCTTGACACACTCAGACCTGAGTACCCAGGTGGAGTCGGTGTCATGTACCTACAATTCCTGCAACCAAGCAAATAACATGCATATATATATATAAATAAAGCAATAAATAGACACACCATGCGAAGAAAATCACAGATATCATAGGGCACTCACAAGCGAGTGATGCGATTCCGTTCTCCACACCAATACACGTCACATCAGACTGACAAAATGAATTAACTGTTAGTCCATCATAAACATGTGCATAGCATTAATCATCTGAAAGTAAACATCTACGCTATATCAAATCATGTCTAAAATCAATAATCACCAAACAATGTATCATCATGTCACAGATTTAATCCACTATCGCTCAAAACGAGCGATCAAAATATCCAAACAAAGTATCATAATCTAACAGTATGAAAACATAACAGCAAAAAGCATAAGCATAAACAGAGGGGTACTACAAATTGGATAGAAAATAAAAGAAGTAATGTTAGTGGTTGACTAGAATTAGCATGATATTCATTAACAAATAGTATCATTATTGATTAAGGAAAAGTAGCAAATGGATGAGTACAAAATATTGCTTATAAAATTTTACTAATTTTGTATATTATAAAAGATAGAATGTTTGGACAATAAAGAAACTCTTATTAGAAATATAGTTCATATAAATCGAAAAGGTTTGAAAAAGAGGTATGTAAGGTTGAGGGAATAAATTTAAAGATTTTTTATTTTATTCTTGTTGATGCAAAATCTGATGTTTCCATGCTTTTATATTGTTAAGCTTTAAATCAACATTCTTGAAATTGACGATAAATCATAGATAAAAAAAAAAGAATGAGTTAAATAAATAAAATAAATAAATAAATAAACCAATAATTATCCTTTATATAATAATATATTTACTTTTAAGAAAAAAATATATTTATAATTATAAAAATAAAGGAATATCATATACTATGAAGTGGATGTCATTTGGTTCACATAGATATTATTTTTATTATAAAAAGGGACTAAAAGACAAAGAAATAAGTATGAGATAAATTCTAGCCTTTCCTATAATTTTTATCTTTGAATTTATTCTCATTTTAAATTCATATAACCCCTTTTAAGAGAATGAGAATATATAAAGAAGATTTATATTATTTGTGATGAGAGGTAATTCATTGGATGAAAATGTGAAGATGGCTCATTATAAAAGGATTGCATGCAACCTTAAATAGTAATTTTCAACACTTATCCACTTGGCAAAAGATTCATGCATAAAACAAATCTTATATTGATTTCTTTCTTTGTTTTTTTTTCATGGTATGCCTTAGCTGTAATCCTTCCACATAAATCTGTTATCACCAATTTCTTTCTAAGATTCCATAATTTAAAAGTGGCTATCGAAAAGTTTAGCTTGCAAATTTTTGGAACGAGATTCCAAAGGAATACTCTTATCTTGAGATGCTTACAAAAGAAAAGAATAGAGTCATGGCGGCAACAGTTACAGCTTTGGAAGACCAGTGAAGAAAGAGAGGGAGGCATGCATCAATGTCACCCGATATAAATTGAGTAAAATCTTGAGGTAAGTCCTTGCCTTTATTTCAATTTATAGAAAAATGGAAATCTATACATACTCTGATCCGTTTTGTTGTGTATTATCTCATTCTAAAGTTATTCTATTGTATCCATTTTAGAATGCATTAGTTCTAAATTCCATCTGGAAAGATGTTTTTATTTTGTATCCTTAAATAGTAGGATATATATAATAGTTTGTTAGTTGTATTTTCCACACATACTTTGCATTGGGTGTTTTTAAACTTGGGTGTCTCATATTCCTTATACCATGGCTATATCCCTATTTTATTATAGTCTGAAAATGAATATTTAAAAGGTTTTATTTTAAAGAACCATCCAATGTAAATGGATTTCATTTTGTATGTTATGGGCTTTAGTGGTTAATTTTCTTATGTCACTTAAGCTTCAAGTTTATTTTCAATTGATTTAATTTTCTACTTCTTGAATTGAAATGACTAAATCAGCATTCTTTCAAAGTAGTTAATGTAGTTTGTTTTGGAAGAGATGGATTGAAGCATAGAATATATTATACATTCATTTCATATTGTGTTGGTATACCATATGCTTCACTTTAAGATGACAAACTTTGCTTTTGATCAGAATTTTATGAAGTATTGTACAACAAAACATGTCTACAACTATGCGTTTGTTTTACCACCCACTTTATAACATGTAAGAGTTTCTTAGAATCTCTGTAATAGCATAAAATTAAAGTATGTTGATAACAATATTCTTCTTATAGTCATTGACTATCTCAAATTTTATTTTGAAATGATGTTTTAAATCACTCATGAATCATTCTCTTGCAATAGCTGTAACATGAGTTGAGTTTGCTTCTCTTTTAATTTAGATTTCATTTGAATTATATAGTCCATATCAAATTTCATTTAGATTCTTTAAGGTTGAAGATCTAATATCTATAATATGACATATTTATTCCTTTATGGTAACTAGAAATATACTTCTGCATTGTGATTATTAACTGTTGTTTTGGTTAGTTTGTTGAGCTGTGTTGCAGAAAAATCTGCTTGCACGTATTTTAGAAAATTGCTAAATGTTTTCTGGGTTTTGTTGTTAGTTACTCAATCTTTCCGAAACATATTGAATTTTTAAATTTTGTATTCGGACGTAAAAGTTATGATTGTTTAAATGTTGCATTGTCTCATTGCAATCAGCAAGCTAAATATTGTTAAATGAATTAATTAATCAATTTATTATCAAGTTTTCTTTCTTGATTAGATCTGTTTCACCAATTAAGATCAATGATAAAATATGTTGCAAACTAAGTGATGTTTTGTTTTAATTCTCTCTGAGGTTGTGAAGGTTTGAGTGTTGTTTATCATATTTACATAATCTATGTCCACCCATTCTATTGTTCTCAAATGAGATCACCAGGAGAGTCAATGTTTATGTTCCTTGTTGAGATTTTTTTGAGAACACTCTATAGTTGTGTGTCAATGATGGTATTTTATGTGAACTCATAGGTATAGTATCTTGTAATTTGAGTTTTGATGATAAACATTACTATTGACCAAATCAAGTTTGTAGTGATAAATAGTTTCTCTTTTAATTTATTATCAGTATCCTTGTGTTAATTTTTTTTTTAGTGTGAAGTAGTTATGTGCTTTTTGTTTTCAATCTGAGTTCAAGGCATTTTATGAACCTAGTTGTTATAACTTTTGTTAGCCAACTCGGATGAGTGTTTGGTTGAAGTCCATGTTGTTGAACTACGGTTCCTCTACACTGCACGTACGTAGGCAAGGCCATTAGAGATGAGCCCCCGAGGAATTAGGTCTGGCCCCTTAGGTTCCCCCATACTTTCCGAAAAAAAACCATACTTTTGTGAGTTTCTTTTGAGTTGTTAAACAAAATTTTGGTATTTATGTTTTGTCCTTAGTTCAGTTTGTGTTGGTTAGTTCTGGGTATTACACAAACTCACAAAATATTTTTATTTCAAGTAAAAGATACGCATATAAATATTTCATTCAAGATGTGAACTTTGCAAAGAAAATATTTCTCAATCTTGCTTTTCCTTGAGTCTCCAAAATTTCCACATGCATCCTAAAGCTATGTAAAGAAAAGGGGTCTTTTTGTAGAAAGGATTTTGAATTCCTTCAATCACCTTTGATTTCTTAAGATTAATGACCAACATTTAAAATCAAGAATGACTACTATTGGTTAGGAATCTAACCATGTGTGACCATTGATGATGGATTTCATCTACAACTATGAAATTTTTCATATGAATTTGACTAATTACATTTTTCCAATTCACTCAAAGTGTAAATCAATGTTTGTATAGTGATTTCTCTCTAAATTTTAGAGTGATATAGGGTTTTATGTGTCATTTCTAGGGTTTGCAGGGATCTTCACACTAGTAAGTAATTTCAGGCTCTTTCTCTACAAAATTGTTTAAAAAAAAATTATCTTCAAGTATAGACAAGTAATTTAGGGTTCAAAAGGCTATAAATTATTATATTCAAGAAAAAAATTCATGAATTATTTTTGAAACCTTAAATCCCTAGTCTAAAAACCCTAATATTCAATTGTGTAAGACCATGGCAAGAACCCCAAGAGGAGTTAAGTGGGGATATGATGATAAAATTATGGCTTGGTTGTTAGGGTTTGAAAAATTATTTAGGGTTTGTCAAGGGTCTAGGGTTTTATCACACATAATTATAGATAAAAATAATTATTTTAGAGATCCCATCACCCCCATTGACATGGTTATGCCCATTTTAATATTGTTTCAAAAATTGTTTTGTAGAAAAATCAATTTAAAATATTTAGAGAATGGGGATAGGAAAATTGGTGTCCCCTAGTTTATTCATTAATATTGACCCAATTAAATTCGTGGCTAGGTCATACATTAACCCAAATACTACAAGCATTGTAAACAACAAAGGTGTAACCTTATAGACTTTAGAAAAATAATTTATTTATGAGGTTTTTGGTCTATATATGAATGCCCAATTTCCTATTGATTTAGGGGTATTGACAAGGGAATATCATAGGTTATGAGAGCTAAAAGGTGAAATGGTTACCCAATTTTAGCCCTAAAGGGCCAAATAGAGATATTTAAAGGTTTACTAGAGGCATACTAGAGCCTTTCAATTGTGATATTTTTGAGGATTACTTTTAGAAGACATATTTTTCTCTATGTCAAGTACTAGGAATTGATTGTAGGACTTAGATGCCAATGAATTTGATGTTCTTGGTTGTTGACATCTAGAGTAGGGATGTAAATAGACCTTATGATTATGTAGGGTATGTTGCAGGTAAACTTCACAAGTCTTTGAGTACACTCATCAAACATTTTCCATTTCAAGTGGTATTATTTTTTGTCTCATGTGTTGCTTTATCCTAGGAGAAGAATTTGAGATTCAAAATTAAAGGTTAGAGCATTCAATCAACATGGAAATGTACTCCCCATTCAGTTAAGTGGGTGTACTTGTGGGACAACAATTGTGAGACTACCAACAATTACATTTTATAGCAGTATTTTGTAAGAGGTGTTTAAACTTTTGGGGTTTGAAATTTATTGGTAACTATTAAAAGAAATAAGGATATTTTTTAGACCAAAACAAATCCAACCATAATTGGGGAGATTAGTTCTTCCATGCATATTCCACAATTATTAGGGTGTATGATTCCATAGTATCTCCCACATTCTTCCAAAATTGATCCCAAATAGAATTACATATTTAGAAATAATTTGGAAACTAAATGAGAATGATAAGACTCATTTTAGAAATTACAAGAAACATGAAATCCTTCTCTTTGCCCTCATAGTCTCAAAATTTATAGTCACATCTAGAGAAGGGTTGGAGTTTATTCTCAATAAATTGATACCATATAGGATGAAGTTGGATAGGGTCATAAAATTTGATAATGGAAATTTTATTCACAATACCATGACATAGTACAATATTTTTGTGTTTTTTCATGAGTTTGACCCTATTGAGGATCTAATCAGAAATCACCCCTCCTTCAAAGGCTACAAAGATTAGGGAGAAATGAATCAAGATTCAAATGGCTAAAGAGAGAAGGAAAGGAGTGGACCCTTCTTATAAGGGATTGTATACAGACATGTATAAGATCCAATATTAAGGATAATGATGATGTTGGATGACACAACCAATATATTAGCCAATGTGCCTTTGAGGATTCCTTAGAGGGATGAATTTGGTCCATCTTCATCCCATAAAGTATAGTAATAGATACAAGAAACTGTTGCACCTTTGCAACAAGTAGCTCATCCCACTAGGTCTTTGGTTGATTATCTAATTGACCCTAGTGAATTCCTAGAGGATTAAAATTTACTACAAGCAATGCTCCCTCCCAAGAGAGTTGTTTCATAAAGGACATCCATAAATAATATATGTTGATTAGTTTTAAAACCAGTGATCAATTAGTGGATGATTTAAGAGAATGCAACTTGCATGATCTGAGTTTATGGAGGATGATAAATTCATTACCCTTGAAGAATTTGAGTATTACATCCTAAAGAGAAAAGATGAGGAGTTAAACTAAACCTTGGATAACAAGACTCTCACTAAGGATAAAAGAAATGAATTCATCTTTCAATTCTGGGATGAAGTGAATAAAGAGATGGATGATATGATAGTTGAAAAGGGAAGAGAGCTTATGAATAAGGGTGGTTGTCTTTTGCTACCAGGATGGGATATATCATATGCTATTGCATTTGATAAAATTAAAAGGGAAGATGGAAAACACATAGTGTTGACATCAGAGGAACAAGTATTTTCCTTATGTTTTGGTTCAAGGTTTAACCCTAGGCATGAAACACTAGCCATTGGGTCAATATTCCATGAGACTAACTGATCTGTATAGGATCTAGACTAGATTGCAGTATTGAAATGTTTAACTTTTACAATTCTTTTACAATGATTATTTCAAGTTAATTAGATCGAAATTAACTTAAGGAAATAACATAAAGAAAGAATTAACAAGCTGATTATAACAGAAATGAAGGAAATGAGAAACAAAAAGAGAGAGAAGAAGAGAAGTGCAAACAACGCTTGATAACGGAGTTCGTCACAGAATGTGACTACGTCTCCGGGTCCACTCCAATAGAGAGACCGATTCGATTAACTCCAAAATTGATTACAAATGATGCACCAAGACCATCAGTTCGGCAGCATAACAGGGCTCCGACATACAACAATGGCTCAGAAAATCTCCAACACCTCTCTTTTGATAATCTCCACAGCATCAGGACTTCATCACCTGTAAAAAAAACTTGATTACAATCCTCACCTCAAGCCCCCTTTTTATACAAATAATTTTCTCAAATTGGCTTTTAACCAATTGATTTGCAAATATTCACCAAATCACCTTATCTCTCCAAAATACATAAAAATCATTATGAATCTCCCCTATTTTACATAATAATCTTTAAAAATAACCCCCAAAATAAATTTAAGCCCTTCAAATATACCTCCCTCGGGCTTATTCTGTTTTGGAGATTTTGGTTAATCCTTTAAAAGGATTCTTGTTTGTTTTATTTTTGTATTTGGGAGTTTGTTTAAATTTTATAAGGCAATCGGTTTTGACAATTCATCAAAAGTAACCGATGCCATTAATTCTCCGAATACCATCGTTGGCTTACCGGCGGCCTTCCCTTTTGCTAGCCGGCCGGTTCGGGGTTCCAAACCCGCCGGCTGGCTTTTACATAAGTATTTGCTAATTTTAAATAACAAAACAAAACCCGTAATCATGTACATTGAGGCGCGAACAGTTTGTTCTAACGGTGAACGCGGATTATTCGCTGATGGGCGGTGGGGGTTTCGAATCCACCGACCACCCCTTTTTTTAAACAAAACAAACAAATTGACTAACAAATAACCCGCGCGGAAGCAGAGGAGAAGACAGGGGACACGTGGCAAACATTGACTGGCCCCTTCCGCTGACAAGGATGACAACTGTCACTGACGAGTAAGCTGACTGCTGACGGAGATGGTGACTCGGATGGGATATATCTGGATATGCTATCAACCACGCAAATTATGCGAAAGGACGTGTCAACGCATGATTCGTTGACCTTGCTGACGTCACCTGCCACATCATCGTGCCACGTCGACTTGTACGGATCGTACGGACTGCCACGTGTCAACTTCCGATTGGTCCATTCTAGATTTCGTACCACATGCTGACGTCAGCTGTACGGATGATGACGTCATCACTGTACCTTCCACTCCACCAAGTCAACCTGCAACTTTGACCGCTGATAACTCTTGCGTCTGATGTCGGATTTCGACGAAACGAACACCGTCGGAATCGTCTCGACGAGCTCTTCGCGATGACGCTGGTTTCATTGATTTTTGACGATGCTATTTTTTTCGCCTTTTGGGTGCCCCTGATCCTAGTTTGACCCAAGGTTTGACTGGCCATAACTCGTGCAAACGGACTCCTTTTTGCTCCGTTCGAGTTGCGTTGGAACCAGAACACTGAGCTCTTTCTGATGGTGCAGATTTTGGAGAAAAATGAGACACTTCAATTTTCACTGAAAAATGTCCACCGGATCACTAACAAACCAATGTTCATTAATGATACACATGAATTAACTAGAAACTTGATTGTTAGAAGAATGAATGATACTATTGCCTTTTAAGCTACCACACTGGTAATTAATTCAATCATGTTCACTAAAGCTAGGGTCAAAAAATTGGAGGTAGATTTAGAAAATATTAAGAATGAAGATTTAAAGTTGCAAGAGGAACTAAATGTTGTCTATGGATTGTTGACACCTTCTAAATCGAGAGTAAATGAGAATGAATATGAAGAAAAGGTAGCATTAAATGTTGAGATTAGGCAATTGAAAAGGGGGCTTAATAAAAGTGAAGAATTAGAATTGAAGACAAAAATGGATCAACATTTCAAAATTTCTAAGATGATTGATAAATTATTCAGTCATATATTGTCATGCATTTTAGATCTTCTTGAGGTGACATAAAATTGGTATAGAGAGGTCAAAACAACTAGAATTGCTCATGTTGTTTTGAAGAGCAGGTTATAGGGCATCATTGATATTTAGAACCCTAGAAAGGATATGGTTAAGAGGATGTTGCTAGTAATAAATTTTGATATATGTTCCCTAAAGGAATTAGAGAATATATCTAATTCTCTAGAAGATATTGAAGACAACATTATTATACATTAAAGTTTCAATTAGGCATGGAAAAGTTTCTTGAATACTTTTATGATCTTAAGTATAACTCATGCCTAATATAATGAATAAGGGTGGGATAAAGGAATACTAATATAGAAGCATCCAGGGTGTAAAAGAATCTTGCATCAACCAAAAAATGTTGTTTCTTTGAAATAAGGGCTAAAATTGGAAAGATACTATTCTTAGTAAGTCTATGTTTGTGCACCTATGGGTAGGATATCTTACAAAAAACTCCAAAATCGTAAGGTGAATAAATAATTTTAATATCATTTATCATTTGAGAGATTAAAATTTTGATTTTTGAAAATCCTATTAAAAATGTTTGAAGTCAAATTTGAAGCACCTAGAGGCTTTGGATGGGCCCAAAAAGTGGTTGAAAATCAAAATGAACCCTATGGTACCATTTTTTAGACAAGTGTATCCTCGAGAGATTTTTGAAAAGGTATTACAATAGAAAATCTGATGGGAAAATTGAAAGTTATGACCCTACAAAGTTGCACTTCTAAATATAGTTGTTACATATTTTTTGCCTCAGCTCAAATAGAGGAGTTAGCTGATTGTTTTTTAACATTAAGTGGAATTGTAGATTGAATTTTAAATGTTGTTTCACATTACTTTTGCATTGAGTAACAGTTATGCATTTTAGTGAAGTTATGAAGTTTCAGAGTGGCTTTCAGATGTTGCAGTTTTAAAAGAAATACAGAATTGAGTACATGAGAAAAATAGCATTTCAGATGATTTCATTCATTTCGTAAAGAACTCATATTTTTTACAAGGCTTCATTTGATTTCACAATCATAATGACATTACAACATTGCATTCAAATGCATTTTCTTTTCAATTGAAAAGCATAACTGAAATCAAAGATCCACACAAGCCGTGGATATAACTGTAACTATTACAATGCATTTCTAACAACACATTGCACTACTGGAGGTGGAGAAAGGAAAACATATAAGTGACAGATAATCATCATTGCCTGATTATCGACGTTTCGATGCTGAATGGTACACCTTGACTTCTTGACCTCCATCGACCTGTAAGAGGAAAAGAGGGGTGTCAGTGGCTCCGATTATGATGTAACTTATATGGAACACCCATAATAGGACAACATACTATTAGCAATGCATTAAAATAATCAATCAAGTGCAGTATGAAGGAAGTGAGCTGAAGGAGAAATAGCAACATCATAATCATCATGTTCCATTTTTATGCTAACACTGTTTGTTTCCTTGTGTAGGTATAGGTAAAGTCATGAAGTTGAACATTATTCGAAGACCAAGCATGTGGAGTAAAATGGGCTCCCACAAGGGTAGAGTTTGGCATGCTTCCTTGTCCATTAAATGGGCTGATTTTAGAAGATACTTCATCATATACATCAATGAAATGAGAACAACTGAAAGAGTAAAATAGAGAATCCATCAAGCAACGAGACCAACTGTTCATTCATAACAATTAGGGTTCCTTTCTGAAGGCGATAGGTGAACAGTGAGTTTAGTTCACTTAAGGAATTTAACTGAGTACATCTACATCAGAAATTGTTGAATAGCTTCACTTTCTGTGCTTATTATGTCATGTAAGTTTCAATTCATCATTTCTGTCTTGGATAGTGAACAGGCATACATTATGCCATAATGTTTTGTTTTAATTTTCATCATCAAAGAGAACAGATTTTAAGAGCACTTTGTACGGTGAAATATAAAAATGCATGAAGAGTACCATGTTGCTCAAGAATACAAACAAAGACAATGCATTTGAGTATTGAATGAATTTCTAGTTCCAGTTGACTGATAAAGTAAATACTGCATCATGAATAAGTATTAACAAAGTGATCATTCTAGTATGTTAAGGGGAGAGTAAGTTTTGTCTTTCCAAAATGGTGCTTCTGAATTTATCAGTTATGCATATGAACTGGTAAATAGAGGTGATTCATAGTGATGCAATATTTCATTATAACAATTTCTACAGAGTTCAAAATCAGAAGATAGATGTTGCTTTGTTAAGGTTGAGTGAAAATCAAAGAACATTGATGTATGTGCAGAATACAAGCATGAAAATTCCCCTCTTCACAATGAACTTATACAGAAACATTCTCAAGGTATTACACTTTTCTGCCAAGATTCTAAGTACTTGGAGAGTATTCTTAGAATGTGCATTTGATGCTTTTTTTAAGGGTAGTCTACAGTTCCATGTCGAAGATAGTTCTGTGACAAGAGATCAAATGTTTTGTCAAAGGGAAAGATAATTATGAATCAAGCTCAGGTGTTATACAACTATCAAGAGAGTTATAGAAATGCCAAAGTGGAATACCGGGTATTATGAGTCAAATGAATATGGACAGGTACATTGATTCTTATTGTTCCCATCATGTTGTTTTCAAAATTTTGAAGAAATATTAAAGCAAACAGCAGTGATGCATTGAGTTGCTTTCTTTTGAGACATACATAATGCTAAGGAGGTTAAAAGTAAAGACAAATATTCAAGGCATCTTTTTGTAACAGAAGTGAAAGAAAAATAACACTGGTTATTTGAATCAAATCCTAATATTAAATACAACAAATAAATAGGATTTTCATCATTTCCAGATTATTCAGTTGAGATCTTGTCAGAGCAGTAAGGTAAAAGTTTGTCATATTTACAAGATAAGCAGCAGGATGCAGTTGAAATCCTAAGAGTAAATGAAAGAAAATATCTAGTTTTATCACCATTTTAAGCAAATATGGGAGGTCGAGTTCTGTCAGAAAATAAGAGTGCATGCTTTTGGCTTTGAAAAATTTCAATACTCATGATATTGTTTGTTCCAAAAGTTGAAAATAGGCCACTATTTTTTTTTTAGCTCGAGTCACATGAGGGTTTGCTTTCGAAAATACAGAAATGCAGAAATGGTGTGAACCCATATGGGTTTTATATTAAGCAATAGTATAATTACAAAATATACAGATTTCAGTGCTATTTCGAGCTTCAAAAAGAGAAGAAAATGCAATTTTCTTTAATAATTTCAAAGACCCACTTTCAGTTTAGCATCAAAATATAGAAAAATCAGTTACAAAGGTAACCCATGTGAAATCTGGAATAAAATAGCAAGAATGTACAATGAATGCAAGCTCCCAGAATTGGGTTGAAATACAGAGGGAGGAAAATGTAGATTTATTGAAGTTTCTTTGATACCCATATGCAGAAATATTATCAATTTGACATAATAATAGGTTTTTTGTTCTAGGTCGAGCCCAAAAGTCAACAAAATGTTTCCTACAGTGTGCCTTTGGCATGACCTGAATATGGCCAGAAATTCATGAGCAAAGAAGAGAATTATTTAAGTTTCCGGGAAACAATGTTATAGCAAAGGAAAATTACCCATTTATACTTCTGAAGAAGCACTCTAGTTGCAGCTAGGAACTCTAGCTAGTTTCCAAACGACAAGATCTCAAGCTATAAAAGACATTCGAGCTCTCACACTGCAATGATACACAACAATTGTTGATTTAGTCATAGGAAAGCACACAAGAAATGCAGAACAAAGACACTAGAAGTTATGTTCACCACGGCCTCAAGGCCGAAAGAAGCAAGGATGAAAATCATCAAAATAGCTTACCTTCGCACAGTGAGAAGAAAGCAAAAGCATAACCTGAGAGCTCTCTCATGGAGCTTTCAACGAAGCTCGAGCTCATGATGGCATGGAGGAGCAAAGGAAAGAAAAGAGTCAGAAACCAAACTCATGTAGGCCGCGGCTTTATCTTCTTTTGGTGTTCAATAGAAAGTGAAAGAGCTTCAATACAAATAGCACAAGTCTTACCTACTGAAGTTATCAGACCACTGGTGAACGTGGAATAGTTTCTTATGCATTTTTGAGCTTGAACTCGACAGAGTCATGGCGACAACAGAGCTCCTTCTTGCAAGTGGAGAGTGTGAAAATGAGTGATAATTAGGGTTTGATTCTATTTTGACCGAACCCTAATTTGAACATCATCGTCCAAAATGTTCATTCAAGGCATGTGGAGAATATCAAATGGAGGTCGAAATTATAACTTATGCCTTAAGCCTTTGTTAAAATTTGAGTTTAAAGCTTATGTGAGGGGGGCTGAATTTTCTTTCCTAGGTCAAGGGTCAAGTCTTTTAAGACTTTCACTTAGTATTTTTTGAAGGGCTCGAATATAGAGCAATAAGGGTGGAATGATGAATATTTGATGACTTATAGTGTTTTGATCAAATTATCTATTCTAGGGTTTTATTTTGATTGATTTTGAAGAAATCAATGAGGGATTTTAGCAAGATGATGAAGGGATAATTGATATGTATTAATGTTTTAAATGATTTTTTTTGAAAATCAGAATGTTGTAATGGAGAAATAAGGTGATTTTCTTTTTGCAAAAGATTTTCAATCTTTAATTGCAAAAATAGACAAATTGTAAAAATCTGCATCTTGTAAAGCAAACTCATAAAAGCGATATTCTATAAATTGCTTTATGTTTTCTTGCTATTTTTAGCATATTTTTGACTGACTTTTCCTCTTGGTCGGATTTGAGACTTATCTTGAAGAGATAAGGTGTTTTTGAGCTTTTAAAGTAGATTTAGCCTATTTTTAGAGGATTGACAGGTTCATTATGAAAGTGTTGTGCTTTTTTATGCTTTTAAAGCAGTATTTGAGATTGTTTGAAACCTTTTTTTCTTGAGCTTTTTCTGAGCTCAGATTAAGGTTTTCTAGAGAGTTCTTTTCTAAGACTTGGTCTTTCAGCTCTCCATTCTCAGTAGTTTAGATTAGATTTTCTTTCCCTTACACATTTTGGGGAGCTTTTAAACTTATGTGTGCTCAGATTTTGAGAAGTTCCACTCCATCATTCAATAAAATAGTAGAGTTTTCATTTCTCATTTCCTTTTCATGACTTGGAATAGTAATTTGATTTGATTTGTGATTCAAATCTATTGGATCCTTTTCTTTTCTTATGATTATCAAGTGATTTGCAGGAGTTACATGCTAGTTCGAGTTATTCCTTTTGTTAATTTAACCTTTGCATAAATCACTAGTTGAATACATGTGTTGTGAGATTGTGAGATTTTTATTTTAAAGAGTTGGTGGGAGTGAGTTATTTTCAGGGTCTTCTTACAATTGATCAGTATTTTAGGATGATAGAATTTTAGTTTTAGATTTTAAGTCCAGTTTATCCTTCTATCCTTTTTCCTAGAAAGTGACTCAGAATAGAATTCATCATTCGGAGAACCAGCTCGCTCTGGAGATTCCTTCTTCATTTAGATCACCCACATCTGAAGAAGGTTTCCATGTTTTAGTAGTTTGCTGAATATTGCATTCAGCAGGGTGCAAAACTATTGATAACAATAGTAAAATTTCAAAATTTCTTGTGGGGGTTACACTTTCTAGAAGATTCCTAGGTGGTTACGCATTCTGGATAAAGGATGCGAATGGGGGTTACAGAGGGAGGGTAGAGTAGAGTAGATTGTGACTTTGATTTGCAGATTTGTAGATTTATGTAATCAGAAATCTCATGTGATGTTAGTTGTAATTTCATTTTCATTTCAGTGATAATAGAAAATATTTTCTTCCTTCTTGCATCTTGTTTGTGCAATTCTTTGTTATCATTGTGAGTTTTAAATTGTAAGGGGAGTACCCTTCAGCAAATACAAAGAATGGAAGAATGGTATTAGTAATAAACTACCTCCAATTATTAACCTTATTATTGAGGATGGGATTTTGAATGCTTATAAGATGAATGTTGCTATAGATAAGTTGATGAAAAAATTACCCTATTAGGGTCTAGTGGGGCAAATATAGTGGCCTATAAGCACCAAGCATCTAGTCAGCCATATGACCACAAGTTTAGAAAAAAATTTAAAAAAATTTGGATGTCATTGTGCTGCAACACAATTGGTGGTCCTAGGTGGAGTCATTGGGACTATTGGGCCTAGGGGGCACTGATGGTGACCATGCTTCCTAGGTCTAATCCTTGAGGCTAAGCCTAAAAGAACATTCACTAAACTAAGTTATGACTAGAGGTCTAACAAAATATAGGTGGCTACAAACTTTTAAATTACAAATTAAAAAATATTAAACCCTAACAACATACCATATGAACAACATTGACAAACTAGGTATGACCCTAATGTGATTTGAAAATCAATGCTATAGAGAATATTCTTTGTGAATATACCATTGATGGACTCTAGACATCAAATCTAACACATGATGCTATGACCAAGTATGGATGATACAAATTTGTACACTGTACGAACCATATTGATGACTTTCTACAAATTTTCTCCAAACTCTCCAAAAATAGCTTGAAAATAAATTTCACCCAAATATGAAGTATTTTATCTAAAATAAGGGTTTTGGGGCCTTTTGGACTCAACCGTGAGATCCATTTCACCCCAATGTGCACCCAAGAAAAGTTCAAGCTTGAATCACCCTTAGATCTGAGAAGGGGTTTTGCAATTTTGAAGCTCTGATATTGTGTTAGGGTCACCCAAGGACTCAAGGAACCATGATCACCTACAGGAAGAAAGAAAAACCTTCTACAAGAGGAAAACCAAGAACATAAATTTGAAATAATGGATGCAAGATATGGCCAATATGCAATACTCAAGATTGGAGTGATATATTGGATTGACTCAATTGAACTAAATTGTTGATGATGTACAAATGATGCCTTGCTTATAAAGGAAAATTGTGAGATAGGATTAAACACGATCTTGATATGTGTAATAATCCTATACAATGAGACAACTACCACAACAAATATTAAATGACTTAGGACACAAGAATTAAATGTCAAAAGATAATATTTAAGATCTATTGGAAACTAACACTATATACAGAAAGATTCCCTCCTAGGACCTAAGTGTACTTAACATGTAAATAAGATCTAGATAGGTAAAACACCTATTTACATCAACACCTACATATAAAATCAAAGATATAAAAATTATAAATACACTTATTTAATAAAATATGCCTATATCACTTATAAATTATGAAACATTATCCTAAATGAAATTAGAATGTTTTAAAGTACTTTGAAAACTAAGTAACCAATAATACAAAAAGGAAAAAATATAGACTTAGAGATCCATACAATATCTCTTGCAAAAACCTTGCTAAATATGGAGACATAGATATCATGTAGACATTTCTTCAAGATTATAGCTTCTCTAAACACTACACAACATCTTCCTCAACTTTCAAACAATGGAATACAGTAGTTGATTACCTTATTATAAAATACATACATTCATTTAAAAATATAACCAAATGTATTTTCCTAATATAAAAATGTGTATATAACTATATATAATATATCATGACATAAATCTTTCAAATTACTTTTAAAAAAAACTTTTGAAAGGTATGGTATAAGCTCTTTGTTCAACCAACAAATTTTATTTTACATGCAATAACAAATTAGATTTAATCTCTTACAAACAGGAAAATCTTGTTCACATTAGTTTCTATGTAGTAATAGTGAAATAATTCCTTTCATGTTTGCATGGAAGTTACCTACAAACACCTTACATTAGACTTTGGATTCAAAAAAATTAGAGAATGATGCTTGTGCAAGAGAACTTAATTCTATCTTATTTGTTATACATAGCCTACACTTATCTAATTTTGTTTGTTCGATCACTATATTTCTTCCACATGGAATGTGGATCCAAAATTTTTAATTTACCCTTATATATATATATATATATATATATATATATATATTCCATATATACCTAAGTTTACCACCAATTCTCCTATTTCATTACCAAGTACATGTGATATTAAAATTCTTAATGACCTATCTATGTAGTGTACTCTTTGTATTATGCATTTTTATAGCATAAACCCTAGCTTCATGTCAGGAATTCAATTGTAAACCTCATAGGCATGGATTTCTAATGTCTTGTTAAAATTAATCCCTAGATTAATATCTCAAATTTATAACCCTTTTATTAATCATTATGGATTCGATGTAGTTGGTAAAGTGACAAAGTGTACTCCCTTACAAACTAAAACTCACCACAACAACATAGACTTGTATAACAAAAATACAAGAGGAAATCAAAGCTTTTATTACTAAAATGACATTAAAACATTACATGCCATCATATGGGCTTCAATTACAATAATTTGCAATTCTGCGGATAAGAGGTATCTCTACATTGCTTTGTGCCTTCCTCCAATCCTCCAAGCCCTAGTCTCTCTTAGTACTTTTCATCTTATACAATAGAATCTCTCTCCCTTCCTATTGTCAACCTTCGTCACACCCACACTTTGAGATCGTCAACTCTTTTCTCACCAACCAACCCTTTTTTTCTCCCATTTCTTCTTGTTTATGATTAGATTATATCTCCCTATCTAACTTCACTAGCAAGCCAATTCCTTCCTTGTAACCCCATCCAGGTTCACATTATTTCCTATTTTTAAAAAAAGACCATTTAGGGTTTCTTCTCCATTAGATGTGTTCACTTGTAATCTAATCTTCATTTAATTATTTTTAATCATCTTGCCTTAGTACTGACTCAGTTACCCAACCAACAATCAGGAATGATTTCCCCATTGTCTGCACTATTGTCTCCAACATGTTATTGATCACCACATTCGTGCCTTAACCACCTTACTTTGAATCATCACACCACACTATCAAAAACACATTAAATTATCAAGCTAAGATAGTTTAGAGTCTCATTGATATTGATCTCTCACTGATACCTCATCACCATTCTTGTCACCATTCACAATTTGCAACAACAATGTAAATTGATCTATCTTCCAATGACATTCCACCATTTGTCCATCCATTTCATCACCACTTCCCCATCAGGTCCCACAAAAGTGATCACCAAACTACATTGTGTCGAGGGGAGACTAAAGCAACTCCTTTCGATATAAGAAGGTATCCTTGATATAACTTTATCAAAATATTGTTGGGACTTTTATTTTCATTCCAATAATACCCATATGTCCTGTTGATGAAGAACATTTTTGACATCCCCCATTTAACCCTTTTTCGCCACTTCTTAGTCACAATGTCATATCCCTTTGTTGTCATCACTTATCCTAGTCTCACTTTATTGACATGCCAAAGAGAATTCAAAGCAACTCACATCAATATCCAAAGTCTCACTGAAAAAGCTTTGTTCAACACCATTGGAGTGTCAAATAGACTCCCTAGGATGTCCTGCCAATACATGCCCTTCTCTTCTCGATGAGGTGAAAAATTAAAATGTTGAAGGAACTTCATCAATTCATCCAGCTGATATATGCATCTCCATCCGATAAGAATCCTTCACTATTGTTCACTGCTACTAGCACCTTCCATTATTGCAATGTCGGAGAGACACAAAATTATGTCGCTTTGAAATCTCCATATCTCACTGATGAGCTAATTCACCGAA
Organism: Sequoia sempervirens; assembly: GCA_007258455.2. Taxonomy (NCBI): domain Eukaryota; kingdom Viridiplantae; phylum Streptophyta; class Pinopsida; order Cupressales; family Cupressaceae; genus Sequoia; species Sequoia sempervirens. The sequence goes on along the minus strand of VDFB02193867.1, from coordinate 111,786,754 downwards.
TGTCAAAATGCATATCATCGGGTGGTCATATTTTTCTTCTCTTGTTAGGGTTAGAAAGTAGATATCTAATAGTTAAATGCACATAAATAAAATAGAGAAATAAAACACATAGATAAAAAAAGCAACAAGACAACACAAATAATTTAATGTGGTTCACCCAATATGGGATACATCCACAAAACCACAACCATCCAATTATTTTAGTAGCTAGTGCAAAACATATTACAATCTTGTGAATAATGCCCTACTGCAACTCCCATCCCAATGACTTATAACAAGCTTTTTAGAAGCTTCAAGAATTAGGGTTCTACAAAGTTTTTTCTTTTTTGGTGATGAAGTGAAAAAATAGGATACATGAAGAGTGTATAGTATAGCATGATTAGTCACCACATACCAACACCTCCCTAATACTATCTACCATTTTTGGAGTAAGGCCTAAGCCCTATCCCCGACTTGCGAACTCTAAACTCATCCTTTCCAACTTCTATTCTTTTTGAATGTCAGAGTTTTTCCATGCTTCATACAACCCTAGCAATCAAGTAAGCATTAACATTGAGTTCTGATGTCACCCATTCACATCATGGAGTAAGCTACAAGCCTAAAGTCGAAAACCAAACCAATGTGATCCAAAAATGACTAACTATTTCTTCATTCCTTCTTTGGCATGTGATAAGTTGTAAGCCCAAGGCCCGAGGCTTGAACTTCTACACATCTTCAAGACATAACTCCATTCTCCTACTTAGCAAACTCTACTCAATTTAGCCTTTATTCCAAAAGAGACAACACTACTATTTTTGGTTGATACAAGATTACTGTCACACCCTAGATGGTCCTACATCAGACACTTAGGGTAGGAAGAATTTTGTGAACATGGATTCACAAAATGGAGTTGAGTTGTGGTACCACCCTTTTAGACTGCAAGCAATCCTCAACCAACCCTATTGTTGAAATTGGTATCTACATTTTCTTCTGCTTTCTCCTCTTCCAACACTTAGTTAGAGAAATAATTCTCCTCCTCTGAAAACTCTATTCTTCACTCGTCTTCCTTGATGTGGAATCAACTCCACCATAACTTGACCACCTCCTCCAAATGTATCTCTCATGCATCTCTAATCTTGTGGGATTCAACTCACAATAGTCTATCCACCTCCACCAATTTTCCTTGCACTTAACTCTATAGCAACATGTACAAATCCTTCTTTGCATGTACCAATCATCCATAACTAATTCTAACTAAAACATCTCATAGACATTCACTAACTCATCCATATCAACATGAAAATAATATTTCTTAAATTCATTAAGAGAATATTTTACCTTCCCATCACCTGTTGCAACTTCAAATTTATTCTCTTCCTTCATGCCTTTAATAAGACATGCAAAAATATCACTTTCTTGTCCTATAACCAATGCATCATACTCTTTTTCCACTACTTCTTTCCTTTCATTCATACAAAACCTAGTCATATCTTCATCACAAACATTATACATTACCTCCTTCTCTAGTATTGCTATATCCACTTGTTCAACACACCCTTCGGTACAACTCTATATTCCTCTTTCTTTATGCCTTTTAAAAGACATTTTTCAGCTCCAATCACTTCCTCCTCTGTATACACACCAATGTTAGTAGTATAATCAAAGGACTCTTCCTTTTCTCCCTACAACAAAGTGTTAGTCATACCAATCTCCTTATCACATAAGAATTCATCAATTGATTCCAAGGGAAGATTACCAAACAACTCAACTTTCTTCCCATCTTTCCCTTCCTTACTTTTAGTTGTAGTATTTTCAACCACAAAGACACTCATTGCCACAACATATTCTTCTAAATTACTCTTATCATACTCAGACAAATCAAAACTTTCATAGAAATCAGAATTTACCTCTTTCTTCTCCATGAGAACCTTCAATGTACTTGTCTTGGGTGTAGACCACACTTCTGCAACTTCTTTCTTATCTTCAACATAATATGCCACTGTTTGTATGCCCCTAGAAGGATATATTGTGGTTTCACACTTCACCTCCTATTCCTTGATTGCAACATCCTCAAATAGATTTATCACTGCAACGACTTTTCCCTTTGCTACATGTTGATTCTCATTGGAACATACACCAAAATCTAGGTCAACCTCATCACCTTTTGTTGTAACTTTCACTGCTACAATTCTTCCTTCATTATCACTTTTCATTTCATTCCAACACAAACCAGATTTGGTTCTAACCTCACCAATATATAAAAAACTTTTGACTTTCCCATACCTAGCCATTCCATTCATATTATGAAAACCAGAGTTTTTTATCCATTCACAAGATGCAAGTTTTACCTTTTATTTAACTGTTACTTCTTGGGTTTCCTCTTCTTCAAGGTCCTCCATTGCTCTCCATCTTTCTATGGTTGCTACCACCTCTGTATCTTCATCCTTCATGTCTTCCAATAGACATCCCTCAACTTCAAGCTCAAGTTCCTCAATCTATTCGTACTCATCCTCTTTGTCAGTGTCACATGCATGACAATTTGTTGGATCCTCTTTCTTTCTTGTAGTCAAACCATCATTAGAAGGATAATAAAAAATACCTTCAGCTCTTGTCTTCTCTTGTCTCCTCCTTTCAATCTCATCCCTCAATCCATTTATTTGCTATTGCAACTCTATCATTTCTGTTTCTTTGATTTTCCAAAATCTCTCTCTGATTTCCTCTAGTCTAGGAATCCTTAGAATCACTAGTAGAATTTGGCAAATAAATGACTAGGTGACTAAAATTTTTAGTCACAACAACTAAAAAAGACTAAATTCTACTCATTTTTTGCAACTCATCTATAAATGAGTAAATAAATGACTAGTTTGGTCGCTAACTAAAAAATTATTTAGTCACAAAAATAAAAATGACTAAATAGTTAGTCACAAATCCAAAGTAGATAAGATTTAAAAAATAATAATTCAGCCAATTATTGGTGCGATGTATTCATGCGCATGATCTATTGGCACAATTATTCATGTTCATTGCAGATTCATTTGTCTCACTTGACCTTACTTCATTCGTTAGCTTGGCATGAGGTGTTTTGATAAATTATAGCAACAACTTGCATGGGCGATAATGATTTAGAGAGGACTTGGAGACTTCTGAAAAGGTGAGCAAGGGTAAGGAATTTAGAGTTTGCTGCAACAAATTTGAATTCACTAAGGACCTCTATAGAGAAATCAGATTTGGGGATTCCCTCTACAACAAATTCAAAGGTAATTCAAAACCCTCATTACATTAAACACAAATTAAAAATGCTCATTGCAATCTACTGCTCTTAATAATGTTTTTTTACAATCTTGCCACTGTTCTGCTTCATAATGTGCTCAAGCCAAATATAATAAAATTTGGGTGTTAGTGCCAAATTAGAATTTTCTCAAACAATTTTGATACATTTTCACTACAAGTGCATATTGTCCTTGTGCAAAGTAAACATGTGCTAGATTTACCCACACATCAGACATCTGAACAAAGATGTTTCTTGTTGCAACTTCTTGAACCTATGTAAAAATTTCCTTTGCAATATCAAATTGACCACTTTCAACTCACACAATGGCTACCTCATTTGTAACATAAACTTTTCCTAGTCCATGTGCCAACACTTTACAATATAGTTCTCTAGCCTTCTCAAGATGTTGCACCTCCACCTTTGGATCCCTCCTCTCATTGCGAAAAATTGCAAAATAATTCCAATTTCAAAGTGAAATGTTAACATAAGAATTCTTTGCATTTGATTCACTTTGTGCAGCTTTAATTGTTTCTTTTCTTTAAGCCAACCATCTATTTTTAGTTCCATTTTTCCAAGCATAGATAAAGCATTTAATGAGTTTTTATCCACCTTACGTGCATCCTCAATTGATTCTAGTCTTAGTTGGATCTCATTCCAAGCTTGATCCATGGCTACAAGACATAGATATGCATCCACATAATTAGGAAACTTGAACTATATTAGCCTATATAAAATATTTTCCTTTTTAGTATCATGTAGTTGTTCAAATAACCTAGCAAGATTAAATAGTGTTGTGACTTTATCCCATGGCAACTCAAGTGAAACACCACCTTCTTCAATTCAATGGAATAATTTCATATCCTTAAAGAGCACATGAAAAACTATAAAATTAGCATTGGGGATTTTATTTATTAATTCAACCCAAATGCCATTTCCTAATACCTCCATAAAATTTTGTTGAGCCAACTCTAATTCATCATGTTGAAAATGAAGAACCCAAATGTTGTTTAACAATTGAATGGGTACTTCTTTTTTTCTCTTCTTCCAAAGAGACTTTGGCATCTTAAGAGAATCTAAGGCTACACTAGGTTCTAATGATATTAATAACTCACCCATCATGATAAATGAATGGGAATTAGGTGGATTTATGCAATTTTCCTTTCTTAAAATCTCCAATGCCCTCTCTTCCAATTCTTGTTGAGCATATATATGGCCTACAACTTTTAAGCTCTCACAGTTCCTAGGGTGGACCTCAAAAACCTTTTCAAAATTTGAGAGAACTCTTAAGATCTCCTAGCTTCAATTGAACCTATCCACAAAGTCCTGTGGATTTTGGCTTTCCTTGACTGATGTCATGTAGTAGCAGCCAATGGTGTCATAGTCACCTTTACTATGATAAGATCATGCAAGATTATAATATGAATGAGATTTCATGAGAGGATGGTCAGTTGAAACAATAGCTATCTTAGTCAATTGTTCCACAAGAAAATGTTGCTCTACAGTGAATAAAAAATGGTTTGATAAATGATTCAATGCGATTGTAGAGTATGGGTATAATTCAAAGGCTCTATGCATCTTTTCCATTCCTTCAGGAACACTACCTTTTTCACTAGCTATGAGAATCCTACAAGTAAAAGATGCACAAAATTGACCACAAAGATTTATGTAGAGGTAGAACATTATTTCCTAATGCCTCCATAAAAGTTTGTTGAGCCAACTCTAGTTCATCATGCTCAAAATGAAGAAACCCAATGTTGTTTAACTATTGAATGGGTACTTCTTCTTTGCTCTTCTTCAAAAGAAACTTTGACATGCTTAAGAGAATCTAAGGCTACACTCGAGTTTGGTGATATTAATAACTCACCCATCTTGATAAATGCATGGGCATCATGTGGATATTTGAGAGTTTCCTTTCTTAAAATTTATAAAGCCTTCTCTACCTTCCCTTGTTGAGCATATATATGGCCTAAAAATTTTAAGCTCTCATAGTTCTCATGGTGGACCTCAAAAACCTTTTCAAAATTTGAGAGAGACCTCTTAAGATATCCTAGCTTCAATTGAACCTATACACAAAATCTTGTGTCCTCTGGCTTTCCTTGATTTATGTCATGTAGTAGTGGCCAGTGGATTCATAATCACCTTTACTATGATAATATCATTCAAGATTATAATATGAATGAGATTTCATAAGATGGTGGTCAGTTGAAGCAAGAGTTGTCTTAGCCAACTGTTCCAGAAGAAAATAATGCCTTGTAGTGAAGAAAAGATGGTTTGATAAATGATTCAATACCATTGCACAATACTGTTATAATTCAAAGGCTCTACACATCTTTTCCATTCCTTTATAAACACTACCTTCTTCACTAACTGTGAGAATCCTACAAGTAAAAAATGCACAAAACCGACCATAGAGATTTATGTAGAGGTAGAACATCATTTCCTAATTCCTCCATAAAATTTTGTTGAGCCAACTATAGTTCATCACAGTCAAAATGAAGAACCCCAATGTTCTTTAACAATTGAATGGGTAATTCTTCTCTACTCTTCTTCAAAAGAGACTTTAGTGTCTTAAGAGAATCTAAGGCTGCATTGGGGTCTAGCGATATTAATAACTCACCCATCTTGATAAATGCATGGGCATCAGGTGGATCTATGTGAGTTTCCTTTCTTAAAATTTCCAAAGCCTTCTCTACCAACCCTTGTTGAGCATATATATGGCCTACATATTTTAAGCTCTCACAATTCTTAGGGTGGACCTCCAAAACCTTTTTAAAATTTGAGAGAGAACTCTTAAGATCTCCCAGCTTCAATTGAACCTATCCAAAAAATCCTGTGGCCTTTGGCTTTTCTTCACTGATGTCATGTAGTAGCGGCTAGTGGTGTCATAATCACCTTTCATATGATAAGATTGTGCAAGATTATAATATGAATGAGATTTTATGAGAGGGTAGTAAGTTGAATGAAGAGTTGTCTCAATCAATTGTTCCACAATAAAATACTATCCTGTAGTGAAGAAAAAATGGTTTGCTAAATGATTCAATGCCATTGCATAGTATTGGTATAATTCAAAGGCTCTATGCATCTTTTCCATTCCTTCATAAACACTACCTTTTTCACTAATTGTGAGAATCCTACAAGTACAAAATGCACAAAATTAACCACAAAGATTTATGTAGAGGTAGAACATCATTTCCTAATGCCTCCATAAAAATTTGTTGAGCCAACTCTAGTTCACCATGTTCAAAATGAAGAACCCCAATGTTGTTTAACAATTGAATGGGTACTTCTCTTATTTTATTTAGAAGAGACTTTGGTGTCTTAAGAGAATCTAAGGGAACATTGGGGTCTGACGATATTAATAACTCACCCATCTTGATAAATGCATGCAAATCATGTGGATCTATGTGAGTTGCATTTCTTAAAATTTCCAAAGCCTTCTCTGCATGCCCTTGCTAAGCATATATATGGCCTATAGCTTTTAAGCTCTCACAATTCTCAAGTTGGATCTCCAAAACCTTTTTTAAAATTTGAGAGAGAACTCGTAAGATCTCCCAATTTCAATTGAACCTATCCACACAATCTTGTGGCCTTTGGATTTCCTTGATTGATCCCATGTAGTAGTGGCCAATTGTGTCATAACCACCTTTACTATGATAAGATCATGCAATATTATAATATCACTGAGATTTCATGAGAGGGTCATCAGTTGAAACAAGATCTATCTCAGTCAATTGTTCCACAAGAAAATGCTTCCCTATGAAGAAAAAATGGTTTGCTAAATGATTCAATGCTACTGCATAGTACATGTATAATTGAAAGGATCTACACATCTTTTCCATTTCTTCATGAACACTACCTTTTTCACTAACTGTGAGAATCCTAAAATTTAAAAGTGCACAAAAATTACCATAAAGATTTTTCCCCATTTGAAACAGCAAAATTTCCAAAAAAGTGCATTTAAAACCTGCAAAAAAATGCAAATAAAATCATGTTGATTTTTGGGCTAGAAAAAACCATGAGACCATAGCTTGTTGCTCACTATTATGATTTGATAGATTTTTTCCAAGCATCCATAGCTTTTTTGAAATCACCTATTTTAAGCTTTTAGCCATAGCAACAAGGCAGTGAATTGTTTGATAAAATGCTTTGGTAGACATGTATGCAAAATGTGGTAGCATAGAAAAGGAAATGAACATTGGAAAAAATGCCTCAAATAAATGTGGTCTCATGGTGATGGAATTGCATGATGAATTCCATGACAAGAAAACTGTTATGGATTGTCAGGGCATTCCATCACCATGAGACCACATTTCTTTGAGGTATTTTTTCAACTAGTTCACTACCTTGTCTATGCTATTTCTTACTATTATGCTTTGATAGATTTTTCCCAAGCATCTTTAGCATGTTTTGATGAAGGCACAACTCGAGACATAGAAAATAACCCACAAACAAGAGAAATTTTATTATTCAGAAAATGGAGCTTCTTACATGCAGAGGATCTCAATCCCCAAGTCCTTCAACACATGCAAGTTACAGAAAGCTACATAATAACCCTTTCGCAATATGCGAGCTTGTCCCCAAAAAGTTACCCAAAAATATTAGAAACCGGCCCATAAATAGAGCTCCTCTTTAGTTTGGAGCCAAAACAACCTTAAAATTTGAGTTTAGGTGGTTTGGCACTGAAAATTACAACTTGAAGTTCAAATTTTAAAAGAACATTTGCAATTGTATCTTCTAGAAAGTGTGCCAACTTCTCGGGGCCATAACTTTTGATCTGGGGCTTCGATTTGTGAACCGTTTGAACCATTCCGGAATATCTAAGTGCCTCAAATCCAACTCAGAATATTTTTGGGTGCAAATATGGGAAACTAAAACTGCAATATCTTTCAACCCAGGAATAGAAAATAAAAACCGTAAATTGGGAATTTCATTATGACAAAAAGGGTATCCAAAAATGTAAAAACATCTGAAAAATGAAAAAACTTGAAATTTAACTTTTTTGGATGATGCAATATTGCCCTTACACCACTGGATGCTCCTGCATCATGTTTGAAAGCACTTGTTTTAGGATTTTAACTATAGCAACAAGGCACTAAACTATTTGATAAAGTGATTTTGTAGACATGTATGAAAATGTGGTAGCATAGACAAGGCAGTGAACTTTTTGAAAAAATGCCTCAAATAAATCTGCTCTCATGGAATGCCATGACAAGCAAATGCAATTAGAATCTGCTCTTAGTTATTAGTTATGTAATGTGAAGTAATTGCATAAATGCTTAGGTTGAATTTGTAAAAAAATATATTTTAATTGAATTGTTTTTAATCTATCAATATCTAGTTATTAGTTATGCAATGTGAAGCAATGCTTTGAGTTTGAAAGACATGCAATGCAATGAAATCAATAATTTGAGTATAAAATATAAAAATCTATTTTTTACAGTTCATTAGTTAAACTCTCTATTTTATTTACTCTCTATAACTGTATTACTATGGAAATTCCTTTCAATTAAAAAAATAGCTTTTGTCACTTATTCAACCTTTTTTACATTTTTTCATCTATCAACATCTAGTTATTAGTTATGCAATGTGAAGTAATGCTTTGAGTTTGAAAGATGTGCAATGCAATGTAATCAACAATTTGAATATAAACTATAAAAATCTATTTTTTAGAATTCATTAGTTAAACTGTCCATTTTATTTGCTCTCTATAACTCTATTGCTATGGAAATTCCTTTTAATTAAAAAAATAATTTTTGTCCCTTAGTCTACAATTTTTTGTTGCTATGTATAGAATTAAAAATGGATCAACGTCAAAGGTTGAAATACCATGCATTTCATGAGAGAATAGCCGATGAGAGTGACATGGAAAAATATCCATGTCCATGTAATAACTGTCTTAGTGGAATGGTGAAAAAAATAAGTTAGACTTATCGACATATGATAAGATATGGGCATAGTGGTATAAGCCCTTGGAATGCCAATTATTACAAAAATATTTGATAGAATGGAAGAGTGTGAGAGATGAAGAGGAAACAAACATAGATGAAGTGGCACCAAACATAGATGAAGTGGCACCAAACATAGATGAAGAGGCAACAATGTTAGATGAAGTGTTTGAAGTTGATAGAATGTTGAATAAAGGTCTAAATGAATATTGGGCCAAGTTGATGTAGGATGCTTCAAATCCTTTGTATGCTAATTGCAGGTTAAGTCATTTGATAGAAAACCTTCAAATTCTTAACTTTCAATTGGCGTTTAGTTGGAAAAATGAGAGTGTAGATCAATTATTGGCATTGTTAAGTTCAATGTTACCACCAGACTCCACATTTCCAACAAAACAAAGTCAATGTAGAAAGGAAATCACTAAGCTAGGCTTAAGGTATGAAAACATCCACACATGTGTGAATGGTTGTGTATTATTTTGCAAGAATCTAGCAAGTGAGAGTGAATATGAAAAATGTCATGAAGTGAGGTATAGAGAAGGGTTGAAATCAACTGTGGTTCCTAGAAAGGTTCTTCACCACTTTTCAGTAATCCCACAATTACTCTGAATGTATAGGTGTAGAGAAATTGCTGAACTTATACAATGGCATGCCCAAAATAAGAGCACTAATGGAAAAAAAAAACATGTGCCTGATTCTAAGACGTGGATGGAATTTGATAATAGATGGCTTGATTTTTCTAAAGATTCTCATAATATAAGGTTATTTTTGGCTCTAGATGGGGTGAACCAATTCTCAAATCAAAGTACTAAATGGTCATCTTGGCTAATGCTTTTAATAAATTATAACTTTCCTCCATGGTTAGCAACTAAACCATTTTTCTTAATGCTATCATTGATTATACCAAGAAAGAGAAGTGTGACTTCAAATACAATTGATGCTTATCTAGAGACATTACATAATGAGCTAATGGAATTGTGGAATGGAATTCAAGCAATTCAATCTTTAAGGGATGGTCATTCAATCAAATTTAATTTAAGAGCTTCCTTATCATTTATGAGAGCTAATGGAATTGTGGAAAGGAATTAAAGAAATTCAATCTTTAAGGGATGGTCATTCAGTCAAATTTAATTTAAGAGCTTCATTATCATTTATGATTCATGATCTTCCTACATATGGAACATTGTCTAGTCTTAGTGTTCATGGATACCATAGATGTCTTGTGTTCAACTTTAAGGATTTTGTGAGGAACTCAAGAAGTTTGTTTAATTGTATTTATTGTGGACATTGTGCTTACCTTAAAATGGATCACCCATATCTTCAACAAGAAACAAGGTTCAATGGTCAAGAAGGGAATCATGAAGCACCATATTCTATAAGTTGCCATACTTTAAGGATATAGCCATTAGGTATAATGTTGACTTTATGCATACTAGGAAAAATATAGCCTATGTTATTATAGAAACTCTTTTTGGTGCTTTTGATACTATTTCATCACGTGAAGACTTTTGACAACTAAATATTCATTGAAATCTTTGAGTTTAAAAATATGATGAGGAAAAATATAAAAAACCTAGTGCTCCTTATGTTTGGACAAAGGAACAATGTGCACAATTCTTACAGTTGATGTCTCAGACTCACTTTCCCATTGGATATGTAAGTATTAGTATTAGAATCCAAACTAAGATTAATGGCTTAAAAGACCTCAAGACCCATGAATATCATGTCATAATGGAGAATATTTTACCTATTTTGGTAAATATATTAAGTTTTGCAAAGGGGCCAAGATTGGAAGTTATAAGTTTGGGCCAAATATTAAAGAGAATGAGTTTACATGTATTAGATCCTTCAAAATTTGATAGTTTGAGGGAGGAGGTTGTTGAAGTCCTTTGTCTATTCAAATGGGAATTTCCACCAACAATCTTTAACATTTCTATGCATCTTTTGATACATCTACAATATGAACTAAAGCATTGTGGCCAGATAATAACAAGATGGGTGTATCCTATAGAATGATATATGAAGGTTTAGAAAAAAAATGTCCGTACTAGGGAAAAACCAGAAGGAAACATGTTTGAGGGATATTCAATGCAAAAGGCCATGGGATTTTGTATAGAATATATGAAGGATTTTGAAAATGTTAATAGACGTGTATGGGATGATGACAAAGAAGACACAATTACAGGTGAAGTATTAGAAGGAAATGGATGTCACTTCAAGCTATCACATAGAGAAAGAAGTGTGATATATGCCTATATTCTTCAAAACACATCTTCGTTCGATAAGTGGCATGTTTAAAAATGAGGTTTTTTCTTAGCTTAATACTTTGTAAAAATTTAATATTGCTGATCTAAGTAAGCTCTTTCTTTGTTAGATATATTCTTTTTGGGTGATTATCTTAATTAATTCATTTTACTATTGTAGAATGAAGAGAGAAGTTCATAGAAGAACTAGATAGGATATTAGAAAGATTACACAAGATGTACTATGGAGAAACCCTTTCGAAAAAAAACTCCACCAAGAATTATTCTATTATTCAATCTCTGAATTACAATAGCTCCAATTCTTGCTTGAGAATGCTTCTTCTATCTTTACCAATCTTCTTCACACCTACAAATAACAATTATGAAAACTCTCTTCAACTTGAATGAGATATAGAGACAATATGTGCCATATTGCTTCAAGTTGAGTTATTTTGTGAAGACTAAAGCTTACAACATGTGATTCATGCATTTGGGTGTCCCAAACTAAAGCTACTACTTATCCTTCACTTTGGTGACAATTCCAAAGCTCTTCCTCAAAGTTGGCACCCTTAAGTAATCCTACTTAACTAAGCCTTCAAAAATATCTTATCATGCATGAGAGGTAAATCCAAGAAAGCATCTTGGGCACCCAAGTTGGCTCCAAGTGATTTCTAGTTAACTGAAACATTTACTCAACATCATTCATGCAAGAATGGTCATCCCTTGTTAACTGGAGGTAGTCCCTGTTATCTGTCATACAACTCAATGTTATTAGCCATGCATTCCAGGTTAACTAAAGTTAACTAGCATACAACTGAAACTAACTGAAGACAACTGAACCATAACTAAACTAAACTGAACTGAACTAAATTAAATTGAACTAAACTGAATTGAACTAAACTAAACTAAACTAAACTGAATTGATCTAAACTAAACTTCAAGCATGCAGACATTAAATCCTAACTCCTAGGATCTTTACATGCATTCATAAGTGTTAACTATTACTCCATATAGTTAACTGAACACAAGGTGAGTTCGCCTTACCATGTGCATTCGCCATGTGTGCCTATTATTGAGGAACTCACTATGGATGCCCTCACATGCTCCTTACATTTAGAATTAATTACAAATGTCAATAATCATGATTATTTCATCAAATATTAATTTCATCCTAATCTTAGTGTTGTTGAACACATTCCAAGAATCTCAGAGATACATGAAATAATTAATGTTTAGGATTTTCAATTAAATGGCATCTTATTTCCAACATTCTCCCACTTGACATTATACACTGCAATTATTCTAAACAAGGAATAATAAATTTAAATCAAGTATAGGACTCAAGGCCAATGGCCTTCCTGCACCATGAGAACTTATCTATAGGAACTAGCTTCGTAAGATAATTTGCAACATTAATAAAAGTGTCATCTTTTTCAATTAATACTTTCCCACTTTCAACCATTTCTTGCACAAAGTGATACTGGACATCTACATGTTTAGTACGAGCATGATACATAGAAGTTTTGGCTAAACAAATAGCACTTTGACTATTACATTCAAGCCTAACTTGCTTGCAATTAAAACCAATACCTAACCCAAGTCTCTGTAACCAAACTGCCTCTTTAGAGGCATGTGTGTCAGCCATGTACTATGCTTCTGTGGTGGAAAAAGAAACCATGGGATGCCTCTTACTCATCCAACTAACCGCAGCTCCAAACAAAGTGTACACATAACCACTTGTCAACCTTCGGCTGTCCAGATCTCCTACCCAATCTGAATCAACAAACCCCTGTATGTCCAATGATCTATTCATAATATCAATATTATTAGAACCATGATAAACTAAACAGTCATCTGAAATACCTTGTAAATATCTAAATACCATCTTAACATAAGTCCAATGTTCTTTACCAGGGTTAGACATAAACCTACTAAGAACTCCCACTACTTGTGTTATATCTAGTTTCGTACAAACCATTGCATACATTAAACTACCAATTGCACTAGCATACAAAATTTTAGACATTTCCTCAAAATCAAAATCAAATTTAGGACTCATATCTAAACTTAACTTTGTGCCAATTGGTAAAGGAATATTAACTATTTTATTGTCCTGCATGTTAAATCTTTTCAAAATAGTATCAACATAATTACTCTGACTTAAATTGTATCTCTACTGATCTCCATACCGAGGATATATTTTGCAGCCCCTAGATCTTTCATCTCAAATGTGTTCAAGAGTTTTTCTTTCAATTCTCTGATCATTACCTTGTTGTTACTAATAAACATATCATCAACATACAAGGTAATAATTAAAAGCTGATCATCAATAATTTTTTATATAAACACAATGATCTTCCTCACTCCTAACATAACCAATTTTTAATGAAAAAGCATCAAAAATTTTGTACCACATTGTGGGTGACTATTTCAATCCATATAAAGATTTCTTTAACTGGAAAACCAATTCTTCTTTTCCTTTTACAACAAAACCTTTAGGTTGCTTCATATAAATCTCCTCATCAAGATTCCCATGCAAAAATGCAGTTTTCACATCCATTTGCTCAATTTCAAAATCATAAGCAGTAGCAATAGATAAGGAGAATCTAATATAAGTTAATTTAGCAATAGGAGAGAAGATTTCATTAAAGTCAACTCCCTCTCTCTGGGAGTAGCCCTTGGCTACTAATCTAGCCTTGTACCTTTCGAGATTACCATTTGCACCAATCTTCTTTTTAAAGACCCATTTACAACCAATGGCCTTTCTATCTCTGGGAAAACTCTCAACATCCCATGCATAGCTTGTGACCAAAGCTTGTTCTCATTTGAGGACAAAGCTTCCCTATAAGAACTGGGTTCATCATTAGTACTCATTAAAGAAAAAATACAACAGAAATTAGGGTGGCTATACCTATCAACAAGATTTCGTTGTCTTGTGGATCTCCTTAAAGGAGTTTGTCCTTGTTCCTCAACATGCTCATCTTGAGCCTCTATTTCAGAAGAACTCTCTGAACTCTCTTCTTGCAATTCATCCACTTGTTCTTCAACATGTGCATCTTGTTGCTTCTCAATATTTGTCTCAAAATGCACTGTTCGAGGAGTATCCTTTTCCTTTGGTTGTTCTTCTCCTGAATAAGCTCTAAATTCCCTAAAAATAACATCTCTAGATAAAGTAACTTTTCTTATTAGTGGATTCCAAAGCTTGTAACCTTTTACATTTTCACCATAACCTATGAATTTTCATTTATGTGCTTTAGGATCCAATTTAGATCACTTTTCTTGAGGCACGTGAAAAAACTCCTCACAACCAAAGATCCTTAAATGTGCAAGACTAGGTTTCTTACCTAACCACATCTCATAAGGAGTTTTATCTTCAATAGATGAACTAGGGGATCTATTGATTAAATAACAAGAAGTACATACCGCTTTAGCCCATAAGGACCGTTCAAGCTTAGCACTACTTAACATACTCCTAGCTCTTTCCATTAAGGTTTGGTTCATCCTTTCTGCTACTCCATTTTTTTGAGGTGTCTATGGAGTAGTTTTATGTCTCACTATTCTTGCATGCTTACAATAATCATCAAATTCCTTAGAACAATACTCACCACCATTATCTGATCTAAACACTTTTATCTTATGATCTAATTTTTTCTCAATCAAAGCCTTAAATTCCTTAAACTTATTAAACACATCAGATTTTTTGTGCATAAAATATATCCAAGTGTATCTTGAGACATCATCAATAAATATGACATAGTATCTAGATTTTTCAATAGAGTCAATATCCACAGGACCCATTACATTTGAGTGAATAATCTCTAATAATCTTTTAGCTCTATTTGTACCACTAGGAAATTTAAATCTAGATTTCTTTCTAAACAAACAGTGCTCACAAAAGTCATTTTTACCAATATTATAATTAGGAATACCGTTAACCAAATTTTTATTAAGAATGGTCCTAAGACCTTTTTCACCTATATGGCCCAATCTATGGTGCCATAGCATACATGTATTTTCAACTTCAGTTACATTTGATAAAATATTTACATTGGAGGTATTCATCTTAAACAAAGTCCCAATCCGAGATCCTTTAGAAACCACCATATTCCATTTCACCAATCTACAACCACCTTTGTCAAATGTCACATGCATTCCAGAATCATTAAACTTAGAGACATAAAGTAGATTCCTTGCAAGTCCTGGAATATGTAAAATATCATTTAGGGTCTTAACACTACCATTACTGAAACACAATTTTACCTCTCCTTTGCCAAAAACCTTTGTTGTTATATTGTTTCCAAAGAATACATCCCCTCCATCATTCAGTATATTTAGAGAACCACTCCTTTCTAGGAGTCATATGATAGGAGCAACCTAAATAAAGAAGTGAAGATTATCAACAACAGTATTAGAAGAAATGACTAATGCATCATTATTGTCATTGAATTTTTATGTAGAAGCATCAATACTCTTCCTCTTGCTCTTACAATCCTTTTTAATATGTCCAGGTTTTCCACAATTCCAACACTTTACCTTACTCTTACTAGGGGTTTTTGACTGTCCGTTAGACTTACCCTTTCCTTTCTTGTCTACTTTAGATTCATTCTCTTTAGGCCTACCTCTTACAAAAAGGCATCTTGGGAGCCAATTTTAGATTTCCTCCTCATCTCCTCTGATAGGAGAGTAGGAATGATGTCTTCCATCTTTGGATCTGCACCATTACCACTAATTGCAACTATTAATTTTTCCCAAGAATCTGGTAAAAAGAAAAGCAATAAAATACACTTATCCTCATCCTCAAGCTTTACATCTACTGATGCTAACTGACTGAGAATTAAAATGAAAGCATTTAAATGTTGTGCTATTGAATCACCATCTTTCATTTTCAATGAATTTAATTTCCTTTTCAGATACAACTTATTTGTTAGACTCTTTGTTTGATAAATGTCTCCTATTCTTTTCCACAATTTATATGCACTGGTTTCCACTGAAACATTTAAAAGAACAACATCAGCAAGAAACAATCTAATTGTTCCTCTTGCCTTTTTATCTCACTTAGCCCAATCTTCATCTGACATAGTTGTAGGTGTCTTTGTCTCATTATTAACCACTAACCATTGATCTCTTCCTTCAAAAAGATCTTCCATTTTTAATTTCCACATTTCATAGTTAGAACCATTGAAATTTTCAATATCTAACCTTGAATTCATTGTAACAAAAACTCAATTCCAAAATCAGCAAATTTCTAAAACAATAAGAGCTCCTAGTAAGCCAATAAATCCTTCAAACTTTAAGAGAAAGGCATCCCAATAATCTACCCAACCTCAACTCTAATACCAAATGTTGAAAAATGAGGTGTTTTCTTAGCTTAATACTCTGTAAAATTTTAATATTGCTGATCTAAGTAAGCTCTTTCTTTGTTACATATATTCTTTATGGGTTATTATCTTGATTAATTCATTTTACTATTGTAGAATGAAGAGAGAAGTTCATAGAAGAACTAGACATGATATTAGAAAGATTACACAAGATGTACTGTGGAGAAACCCTTTCGGGAAAAAACTCCACCAAGAATTATTCTATTATTCAATCTCTGAATTACAATAGCTCCAATTCTTGCTTGAGAATGCTTCTTCTGTCTTTACCAATCTTCTTCACACCTACAAATAACAAATATGAAAACTCTCTTCAATCTGAATGAGATATAGAGACAATATGTAACCTTGTAATCTCCAAATGGTGATAATTACAATGCACAAGCTCAAGCCCTTGAAAAGGTATGCCATATTTCTTCAAGTTGAGTTATTCTTTGAAGACTAAAGCTTAGAACATGTGCTTCATGTATTTGGGTGTCCCAAACTAAAGCTACAACTTATCCTTCACTTTGGTGATAATTCCAAAGCTCTTCCTCAAAGTTGGAGCTGTTAAGTAATCCTACTTAACTAAGCCTTAAAAAATATCTTATCATGCATGAGAGGTAAATCCAAGAAAGAATCTTGGGCACCCAAGTTGGGTCCAAGTGATTTCTAGTTAATTGAAAAATTTACTCAACACCATTCATGCAAGAATGGTCATCCCTTGTTAACTGGAGGTAGTCCTTGTTATCTGTCATACAAATCAATGTTATTAGCCATGCATTCCAAGTTAACTGAAGTTAACTAACATACAACTGAAACTAACTGAAGACCACTAAACCATAACTGAATGAAACTGAACTGAACTGAACTGAACTGAACTAAACTAAACTGATTCTAAACTAAACTGAATTGAACTGAACTAAACTAAACTAAACTAAATTGAACTTCAAGCATGCAAACATCAAATTGTAACTCCTAGGATCTTTACATGCATTCAAAAGTGTTAACTGTTACTCTGTATAGTTAACTAAAGACAAGGTGAGTGTCACCTTACCATGTGGGTGCCCCATGTGCCCCTATTATTTAGGAACTCACTATGGATTCCCTCACATACTCCTTACATTTATAATTAATTTCAAATTTCAATAATCATGATTATTTCATCAAATATTAATCTAATCCTAATCTTAGTGTTGTTGAACACATTCCAAGAATCTAGGAGATACATGAAATAATTAATGTTTAGGATTTGCAATTAAATGACATCCTATTTCCAACATGGTGTAGGGGAAAAAAATTACACAATAATTTTTTTAATCAATTGCATTTACACATTTATATTATGATCAATATTACTATCTGTACATTAATATTCTATGTAGAAAATATGAAGAAGACAATCAAGCTTGGATGCAAGATTGACCTTGAAGGCACAAACATCATGCTGATCTGATTAGAGGTGATTCTTTTCAAAAATTTGAAGAATGGATTTCTAATTCCATCAGTGATGCAAAGGAAGTTCAAGATATGAAAACAGAGGAAAGTGAGCTTTCACAATCTCTACATTTATGGGCTACATGTTTTAGTGGAATGTGGGCCTATGGTAGTCATTTAAGAGTGGAAGAAAAATACAAAGGAAAGATAAATTGTGATTGTGTTGTTAGTGTTTAATTTCTTGATGAAATTGAGAAGAAATTTATGTTGGATTCATACAACAAATTATTCTAGTGGAATATGGTGAAAATATTCCTATATTATTAAAATGTAAGTGGATCTGACCATCTGCAGTACAATTTGATGAGTATGGATTTGTATGCACAAATACAAGACAATTTTTATCAGAGACGGATGAGCCATATGTTTTTCCTCTTCAAATTAACCAATTATTTCTAATTGATGATGTAAGAAGCCCAGGATGGTTGTATGTCATTCAAACTGAGTCTTGTTCAAAATGAAAATTCATGGAAGTTGTTGATATAATGTCTGATGGGCAATATGTTAATTTACAAGAAACATTCAAAGAAGTAGATGAAGACAATGATGGAGTGTTTGAAGACATTTTGATTACCAATGAAGAGATTGGGAGAGAGAATGCATTGCATGTCACAAATTAGGATGAGGAAGAAAATCAAGCAGATGCATAAATGAATGATCAGGATTCTAGTCTTGTTGGAAATGTAGATGATTATGATGATGCTATGTCACCTTAAGAGGTTAGCTTGTCACCTAAACTTTGGTTATATGTATGGTGTAATTTATTATTGAATGTAATAAAGATACAATATAGGTATGCTTATTCACTGTTGTTTTATTGATACATTTCTAAATGTAATCATCATTATTAGACTGGTACATTGTATACAAAATATGAGATGTTCACTACTAATTTGAAGTGGATTTAAAGTTAGGTTCAATCATTCTTCTTAGTTTTCTTACTTTGGTTGAAAAATTGAAATTAATTTTGTTTAGTTAGAATATAATTTCTTGTATGTCCTATATGTTTTCTAGAAGCAAACATATAATGAACATTTGTGATTTAATAATACATATAGATATCTTAACATTAGGTGAACTAAGCCTCCCCATTACAAACAAATAAATAATATCTTAGGTCTAACTATCACTGAAAACCAAAACTGAGAGATTGTAAAATTAGAAAATTGTTTAATCTTTTCAATAAAATGATATCTAAAATATTGCATTCATAATATAATCTAATACCACACTACTGCAGTAGTCAATAGATGTATGTGCATGATGGAGAGACATATAAGTCAATGTACAAATGCTTACCACAATATCATGGAAACCAAATATGAATACAACGGGGTGGAAATGAGAACATGTTAACAACTAAAGTTAATTGCAACCTAGCAAGGGGTAAATAGTGACACTGCAGTATGGCGATGAACAATCACTCATCTGCTAGAATTAAACCATTGTATTGCAAGATTCCAAAGGGGTGTGCACAAGGTGGTGGTACTACTACCACTACCCCACAACGATTTTGATATGGTAGAGCAGTATGGCAGTGAACAGTCACTAAACTGCTCGAATTAACCTGTCGTCCCATGGGAGTCCAAAGGGGTGTGCACGGGGTGACAGTACTGCTAACGCTACCCCATAGCAATCTTGAAATGATAGAGTGGTAGAATGGTACAAGCTATCAAAGCATTAAATGATTACACTATTCAATTTCCCAAGATCAATGACATGTATTCAAACTCGAAATATGGGTAGATTCTAAAATATTTTACATTAATTGAAATTAATAGTGAGGTGACTGAGCTCCATAGAAAATATTACTAGGGACTCGATGAAATTTTGGAAATCAATCAAAAATATTAGCATATTGGAGGAAAGGGAGTTCAAGCAGGAAAACTTTGCAGCTACTATTTCATTGGGTAATTTCACAGAAACACTCCGTAGCAAGTGTATAAGAAGTGAATTTGCTTCTACAAGTAGACACTTAAAGAAATAAAGTAGGAGTAAATTCTTCATCATGCCACCCAAAATAAGTCAACTTGCAAGTAAAAAGGAAGAGTCCATAGTTTCTAAATCAAAGAAGAGGTCCCTGCAACAATCCATTTTAGATGTGTTACCTAATTCTAAAGACAAAGGATTCAAAAAGGAGTTTAAAGATACAACCCATGGATGTAGAGACCCTATTATTCCTATCTCATGGTGGGACTTGTTTTGGTACTCGTATGAAAAAGGGGATGAGAAGATTCCAGTTTTGAATCCTTGGACCTTAGATTTGGCCAAATTGATAGTCCCAAATGTCTTTATAGATGTTGAATTTATCAAAGTATTGGCACAATATTATCACCTGGCTACCAGGACTATAAGAATGCCATATGGTTCACCATTAGTGGTGCTGACAAAAGAAGAAATTATAAAGTGTTTTATGTTAAACAATCAAGCTATCACTAAGATCAACTTGGATAGAAGTGAGGAGGATTATTGGAGATTGAGAAAAAACTATAGGAGTGATGAACTTCCTTTACACATTAAAAAGGGTGTAAACAATAGGAGGATACCTATCTCCCCCACCGAAAATGAGCCATTTTCCATATAAGACTTAAAGTATATTTCAAAAGAACTTATTTTTCTTTGTGCCGAGTGATTGGAATAGATACTGAAGAGAGGATGCCAAACTATCTCATGATGATGGCAATGCAGATACAAAATCCTGAAGTCAACATTGAGTATGACTTTGTTGTTGAAATTGAAAAAGGGTGACATGAGGGATTTTTGCAAGTAACAGAGAACTTAGCTCCCATCACTTTTAGGAAATACTCTCTGCTATGTCATTTAATATTGTACCAAAATAAAAATGGATGGACTAAAAGAATGTGTTTGGGAATGACTATTGATGAAGGGAATAGGTTCCCTATACAAAATTGGTGTTGCATTGGTATAGTAGATGCAAAAATACTGAATATGTAATATTTCATGATGATTTCATCATAAAGGTCATGGCCGCTCTTGGTCATATTTCACCAAGATTTCCTAATAAAATCATACAAGTATTAAGACCTTTAGCATTCAAGCTAGAGCAAGGACACACCCACAATTTTGGTGACTGGTTCTTCTTAGCGGACCAAATAGTAATAAGGGTCTATGGGTGCCCTCGAGCCCCACATGTTTTATCTAAATTTTTTTATATTCAAATTTCATTTTTAGAATTTATGTGGAAAATGTTATGGATGGAGTAGGATGTTATGAAAAGACAGAAAAGGGGTACATTCCTCCTTATCCTAACTAAATGTGAAAAGAAATCCATAGGGTTTGACACTCTTAAAGAACTATAAAACTATTTGAATATGTGGTATTCATTAAAGTCTTGAGGAGAAAGGGTCTTTGATTCTAAAGGGCATATTAATTTTATAAAGTAGGCACTTCTCGCTAAATCTAGGATTACCCATGTAATGGATTATGAAGAAGATGTAATAAGAAATTGCTTTACACCTATCTAAGTGTTTCAAAGGAAGAGGAAGTGGGAAATCATAAAGAGGCTTGAGGAGGGGGAAAAGAAAAGGGACACTAAATTCCAAGGATTCTATGTTGAAGAAAAGGATCCTATCAAAAGGAGGAGCATAATAATTGACAACTTTGAAAGATTATATGTTGAAACCAGAAAAGATACCGAAGGCCCAGTCTTCAAAACCCTTCAAGTTTCCCATCAAACCAAGTGGTATTGTAGTTGCAGTGCCCTTACAAGAAACTACCACAATATAGTTAGAAGCATCCCCTGAGTAGCTAAGTCCTAAAAGGTAGAAGACACATGGAGTGGCCCCCTTAGTGGCATATGAAATAAGTGGAGTAGGGTATACTGAAGAGGTAGCTGATGTACTTTTGAATTTTAAAGATGATGAAGTTGATCAACCACCACCTAAGCTTGCAACTGATGCTCACAAACAAGAAGAAAGAGTGGATGTACATGGGCATAATGATCAAGAAGTGCATGATGATGAAAGGGTGATTGTTTCCCTTAGATTTATTGAAGATGATGAATTTATTCAAACTCTCAAGTTTAAGGATCTTTGGTTTAAGATGAAAATGAAAGAATTTGAGGAGAGACTCCAAATTAATAATATGGGAACTAAGGAGTCACAACATGACCAGATTGTTTCCCAAACTCTTGAAGAAATCAAGATTAATGAAATTATTGTTAGCCCTCAAGAAGCAAGAATGATGAGAGCATAACCCGAGACACAGAAAATAACCCACAAACAAGAGAATAATTTTATTATTTAGAAAATGGAGGTTCTTACATGTAGAGGATCTCAAATCCCCAAGTTCTACAACACATGCAAGTTACAGAAAGCTACAGAATAACCCTTTCGCAATATGCGAACTTGTCCCCAAAAAGTTACCCAAAAAATTAGAAACTTGCCCATAAATAGAGCTCCTCTTTAGTTTGGAGCAAAACAACATTAAAATTTGAGTTTAGGTGGTTTGGCACCAAAAATTACAACTTGAAGTTCAAATTTCAAAAGACATATGCAATTGTATCTTCTAGAAAGTGTGCCAACTTCCCGGGGCCATAACTTTTGATATGGGGCTCCGATTTGTGAACCGTTTGAACCGTTGGAAAGGTCTCAAAGTCAAGAATGCGCTCAGAATTGCTACACTCATTTCAAAAAGTTTTGGGGCCATTCCTAGAGCTCTAAGTTCCTCAAATCCAACTCAGAAGGTTTTCAGGTGCAAATCTGGGAAACTAAAACTGCAATATCTTTCAACCCAGGAATAGAAAATAAAAACCATAAATTGGGAATTTCATTATGATGAAAAGGGTATCAAAAATGTAAAAAACATCTAAAAATTGAGAAAATTGAAATTTAACTATTTTTGGGTGATGCAAGATTGCCCTTACACCACTGGATGCTCCTGCATCAAAGAAAATTGGTCTTAGAAAGCAATACACTAACTATTCCTAGGATAGAGTTAAAAAAGATATTCTTACTAGAACAAGTAAGAAGAAAAAGAAGAATTCCCATGTTGGTTTCTAAATTCAATTTAGATGAGGGAATGAGTGGCAAAGGTTACAATCCAAGGCTTGAAACCCTATCCTTTTGCACAAAGAAAAAAAGAACAAAAAACCCAAGATTGCTTGATGTTGTAAAAGAAATGAGAGGGAATTCTATGGTAAAGACACTTCAAGACACATTAGTATTGGAGGTAGCTACTATGACAATGCTCTCAACAATGTTTAATATAAATGCAGTTAAAGCTATGGAGCTTAGATTGGTAGAATATGAGAAAGCACAAATTGATTTGAATGATGAAGTGAATAGGTTATTCATAGAAAATGTGAAATTGAAATATTAGGTGAAGGAGCAGGTCCTTCCCAAAGCATAAAAATTACAGTATACCACCCACCTACCATCTAGACTGATGCAAGTGCAATCACTATTGAACAAGTTAATATGCTAAAACAAGAAATTGAGAAGTTGAAAAAGACTAATGAAGAAACAAAGGAAAGAGAAAAGAGAGAAACCCTTAGGGTATTGGGAATAATCTTGGAGCATGGGGTTAAACTAATTGTGGAAAAATTGGAAAATGTGTATGAATTTTATGTCTCCTTGTCACAAGTAGTTGATCAGATAAAGGCCCATGTACATATATTGGACCCCTTATTCAAGAAATGACAACCTATACATCACACCTTAACGAATTTGTGCAGAATTTTACAAAGGAGTGTTGAGGCCCCCACAACTTTAAAGCCTACTAAGCAAATGATTTGAATGGTCACAAATGAATTTCAATACATGTTTGTAGAAGAACAAAAAATCAAGGCAAGAATGAATTCATTTCACACACTAAAGCAAAGGTTCATTCCTAAGATACCAAGGGATGGTGATCAACTGAAAGGCTCCAAGGATTAGACAAATGAGTTTAGCAAAATTGTTCTCAACATCCTCACTAATATATAGAAAGATGGTGATATAAATATTCACCGCCTCAATTTAACCTTGGATAGAGTAATTGCACTAGATGTTGGGTACTCAAAACTCATCACAGATACCAAAGGGTTATTAGACAATAGATGGAAGAGTCACTGGTCAACACAAAAAAAATCTAGGAGTACAAATGGCCTCATGATTACATGGTGTACCAATGGGAGCAAACATATCTATATCCCCTAGAAGAATAAGCCTTGCAGTGAAGTACCAAGCCTTGTAGATACTATCAAGGAGAGAGGACCTTGCCAGATCTGAATGATCACGAGTACCTTATGATGAGTAACAAACTTTCGTATCTTGCGAGTGTTGTGGACTTCAACATCTGATAAATTCTCTTCACTTCTCATCTTTCATTTCTTTTAAATTTTTATGAAATCCTATGTAAACAACGATAATTAAGACTTTTTGATTTATGCTAAAAGTGGGTAACTAAAAAGACACTTTTTGACATGTCAGTCAAGACAAATTTTTGAAATGTATAAGCCTTTTTGAAGATCAATAGAATGAAGTTATAATTGGTGGCCGAATTTTGGTTTCAATTATTTGTTTAAGTGAATTAATGAATGCTATCTTGTTGTCTCTAGTTTTATCTTTCCTTGTTATTTAAATCAATATATCATGGGTATATCTAGTTTGTCAAAACACATTTTCTATCAAACAATTAATTTTGTACTACATTTTGGTGTCAAATCTTTGGAAATTATGGTTAGTTTCATTAAATTCAAATTTTGAATTCTGGGAAATTATATACAATAAATTTAGATTGATGGTTGTTTGGATAGTGAAATTAGCTCTCTTAGAAATTAACTAAAATATCTTGTATTGAAATATCTAGAAGGATTATTTTAATTAAAGAGAATTTTTTGGTTATTTTTCTAACAATGATTTTATAGTGCACTTAGCTTGCTATTTTCATTCAAGATACAAGTTATGATCAAAGTCAAGCATATAACAAGAAGATGGTACTCTACTTCAAACCCTCAACCTCACTTAGTTTACTCTACTTACGTGGGGATATTAAGCAAGTTGCTAAAAAATTAATATATATCATTTGTTGTTTGTGAAGGAGAATCCTGTGAGATCCAATATGGCAGTGGATCAATATCCAGTTTCCTTTTTGCTAATACTGGATGAGTTTAGGGTGCTGCAACATCCAAGAAATTATACATTAGAACATCAGAGTTTATAGTTATGGCAACTAATATAGATCCTCCTACCATTCTTGATCCTTTGATTTCATTGGCCAAAGATAAGGTATTGATTTTTTCTCTCTCCTTGTACCGTTTTGAATTTTGGCATTATTGCAACCTTTTATGATGTAATATGGGCATTGCAACATTTTTAGGTTAACTCCATGTGCCATGCAAAACTTGAATCATTCCTTAATTTGTGAGAGGCTTTCCTTCAATTGCCTCTAATACGTTTCAATCATTCACTAGCAATCTTTACATCATGTATATATTGCAAAGGTGTATGGAAGGGATCAAAACCAATAAAATGATCATAGTTTGATTCTTATTGTATAGGACAATAATCACATGGGTAAAATGATGGGATTGAAACTAATGAAATGATGTTTGACATAGTACAAAACCCTTTTAAGTAAAATTTTTTCCCACAATCAAATCCCCTAACTTGCTACCCTTTTTTCTATTTTTTATGAATTGTCAGAGAATAAACCTAAATAACTTGCATAGAAACATCAAATTTTTGGACTTATACTGACAATGAGTTTTGAATCATCTAGTGATGCTTCTGTGTATTTGTTCAAGTAGTTTTCTGGCAAGTTTAATGAATTCCTTAAGTTTTGTTATTAATCATTAGTTTGAAAATTATTGTTGCAAATAGTACCTTATGTGTTTGTGCCTTCAAAATTTGAATTGGACAGTGCTTGTAAAGTGAATGGGGAAGATGATGTTACAATTGGGAAACTTGTTGTGAAATAGTAGGTTATAATGTTTGTATGATAAGGCTTCCTAGTTGGATATCAAAGATATGTTCTCATCAACTTAATTTGGAATTTATGCATAAACGGATTTTTTAATGGTGTAGGTGTTTATTGAGACAACACATGAACAAGGGTTGAATTTTTTGTTCTCCAAGTCTGTGGCATTCTTGGGCTTGGATTTTAGGAAATTTCTATTGATAATGTTGTTCTAGTCTGGTTAGTGTTGATAGCCTCCATTCTAAAATTTTGAACAAGACCTTATGAAATTAAGGGTTCAATATTCATATTTTAGGCCTATGTTGAACAATCTATTTTAGGCATTTGTTGACAAGGCTATAAATTTTTAATTGATTTATCTATCTACTTTGTTTGGACTTTCTTTCGTAAACTTTTAATATACATTGCACTTTTATTCTTTCTGAATTGAGACTAATATTAATTGTGTTGGTTGTATTGAGGCACAACTTCATTCATAGCGAAAAAGGAAGCACCCTTTTGCTCATATCAGATGGCACGTTGCATATGAAGGAGGAAATATTCCAGCTTTGTTATTGTTGACTGCATTGAAGGAGAGAGCTTCATATATGGGACATGATCAACACTCTCCTTGGATTCTACATTTTACAGCTTGCTCCAGGAAGATTGCTCACATCAAAGAAGTTTTAAGAGATGAAAGGGTTATGTGCTCGCATTGAAGTGCTTCAAGCATACATTTACATCATTACAGAAGTCTTTTGGAGAAGTTTCTTTCTTGCAGTCATTTCTCTACAATATTGTAACTTAGATTCTCAATCTTGTGACTAAAAATAACAATTGTAGTACTCTATTTGTAAGTTGTAACTAGAACAACTTTCTTTTATTAATAAAGTTCATTGATTTTTTCTTCTCAATGGTTGTCTTATTGTGTGCAATTGATGAAATTGATGTGTATTTCTATGTTTTATACTTAAATCCTCAAATATGAGTCAATTAAAATGACTAAATATACTACTAATTGACATCAATTAAGAATTAAATTGACTAAATATACTACCAATTGATAGAAATCAATGAACAATGAATAAATATGACTATATATATGACTAGTGAAATTAGTGAATAAAAATAACAAAATATACTACCAAATTGATCAAAATGATGATTAAAATTAATGACTAAATACACTACCAATGCATATAAATTAGTGAATAAAAACAACTAAATAAGTGACCATATTACAACAATCAATGACTAAATCAACAACTAAATATATCAGTGTAAAACAAGTGACTAAATAAGTGACGAGATCACAACAATGAATCACTAAATCAACGACTAAATATACTACCAAATTGATCAATCAAAATAACAAATAAATGAGTAAAAATGGTTTAGTCATCAATCTAGTCATGTTATATATGACTGGAAATAAACTACGAATGGTCATATGACCAATTTTAGTCATTTATAAGCAGTTTTTAGTAGTTTTTTTAGTATTTTATTGTTATTTCTATACTAGTGAATCCATCCAATGAAAAAAGTCTTTTTACTCTTTCTCTTCTCCATTTTCAAGGCCTCACAAAGCTATAACAATAGAAACCTTCAACCTTCAGGTTTCCCAAATGTAAATTGCCTCTTTCGAGGATCTATTTACAACTAAGGGAACCTCAGTTATTCAATCCCCTAAAAATATCTTCTTGCAAGTTACACATCCATCTACAAGCAAGATCTACACACTCTAAGTGCCTTAACAACAACAAAAATTCTTCAAACCCTTAGGTTTTGTAAATTGCCTCATGTTTGATGATTTTCTTACAAATCTTCAACACCTTTATATGCTATTGTAAATCCACATACTCACAATGCTTTAACTGAAAACTTCAAACCCTCGGGTTTTACATATGTGAACTATGTAGTGCCCCTCCATTCTCACCATGAATGTGCAGGTAGTCAACCTTAGAACTTGGAGGTGAAGGAAAAATAATAGGGATAATTAAATGTATGTACTAGCAATGTTAAGTAGTTGATCTATTTTATGATACACTATATGATGTTAGATGCATTGTTACGATCAATATGTGATTATTTTATCATGACCATTATGTGATTATCATTCTGATAGCTATGTAGCTGATGGTTTATGATTTGATTTGATTACTGAGTGTTCTCTTCTAATGTGATTGAGTTAAAGGGACAGTGTCACATTACTCACTTGTGAGTACCTTGCTACACTATGATTTCCTTTCATGGTATGCCTGATTATATTATTATGTATATGCTCGACTATTTTGTGTGTTGCAGGTTGTGGGTACTAGGCATCAACTCCACCTAAATTAATAGGTCTAAGCATGCCTTAAACCCAATGGAACAATTTTTAAGAGATAACATAAGATCCCCTACCCTAGCCATCATCCTCGAAGAGGATGAGTATTTGGTCTATCACCTTGTTAGTTTTGTTTGTTGCATGCAGTCAACTGGTCTTGTTTTTCAACCCTGATTATGGTTAGGTAATTGTTGTTTATATTTGGTTTTTTTAATTTAATTTTGTTTGGAAAATGTTGTTTTGGTTAATTAATGTATTAAAATAAATTATTAAGTCAAGGGAACTTTGATAATTAATATAAATATATATTTATTAAAAATTATGATTTGTGATAAATTAAGAGTTTAATGAAATACTATATGTAGAAACAAAAAATATACCAATTGACATTGCACATCTGATCCTGACTACTAACACCATTTCATCCTAAATCATCCCTCAGTCTAAACATTTAATTGAATACCCTTATTTGATTAAATTCATTAATTTTCATCCCTTAATTAAATATATCATTTATATGATTAAGTCATTTTCTCTTGTTAATTAAATCAATCAATCTAATCTAATTATCTCTATTTAATTAAATAATTCATTTAATTTGATTAAATCTCTAAAGTCATTCTATTAAATTAAATAAATTAAAACCTTATTTGATTTGATCTAACATTCATCTCCTTTAATTAAATAAATCAAAAATCTTTATTTAATTAATATCTAAATCACATTCTTCTCATCTTTGATTTAAATCAACCCATAAATCTAAGTCCAATTTGTAACATCATCTAATCCCTCATTAAATGAATTAACCCTTTATTAATTTAATTCTAATCTATGTCCCATCCTCTAATCTATGTACCATCCTCTAGCTTTTGCCACTTGCACAAGAAAATAGATTTAATTCATTCATTAAATCTCTATTTTCTTTCAACATGGTATAATAGAGGAACATTCCTTCAAATTTGAATTTCTTCCAAGTGGACTTTGTCCTTCCAACAAGACATTTATTTCATCTTATTAGTCCTTTTGAATTGATCCAAGTGGCCATTACTCCATTTGACTCTTCATCCACCTTGTCATTTCACCATTTTCAAATTTCAAATATATGCATTTATGGGCACATTGATCAAAATGTGCACATTCTTCATCCATTCATCTCTTGACAAGTGGCATCTTGCCATTGGTTGAAATTTACTCCCATATTGCTCCATTTTGGGAATTTCTCCAACTTTTCATTCTATAAATAAGAGGCTTCTCTCCTTATTTGATCATCCACAATTTGAGCAAACTTATTATACTCAATTTCATCTTCAAAGCATTAGCATTTTCATCAATGTCATCAAGTCTTAGCTAGGTTATGCAAGTTTTTCATCATGGAGCACACTTGAATCTTTAACAAAGTGGATCACTCTTCATCACTCATCAAAATTGCATCATAGGAGTTGGGAAAGGGCCAATTTCCACATCAAATTGGCACCAATTCCCCCATTAGATCAAGAGTTTACATTGCTTTTTAAAAGGATTTAATCTATCTTGTTGCTTTTTTTTGTAATGTTCTTGCATTCATTCCTATTTGAGCATTGTTAAATGGATTTTGTGGGGAACTTAGATTCTAACTTGCATTTCAATTTTCTAATGTGTGTGTTTGTTGTGTTTTGTAGGTACTAGGATCTTGGTTCACACATTTGGCACTAGGAGGGCAAACAAAAAGTTTAAATCATGTTTTTCCATCAAATTGAATGCTTTTTTGTTGTTTTTGTGTGTCTACAGGGAACTCCATCACTTGCAGATCAACATTGCAATATAGAACCACTAGCATCCTAGCATAGCCATATAGCCCTGCTGCAAATTACAAACTGTGATGCCCTGATATTCTCGCCTAGAATTTAAAGTCTCAAACTGCATCACTAGGTCTATTCTCACACAATAAAAATTTCAAATATCAAACCCCACCACTAAACAAAAGAGTGATGCAATCACAGTCTCTACCCCAGATGTAGAATGATGCTAATTGACAAGCAACGCTATATAGTGTTGATGGGTGTTTTTGTACACTTTCTCAACACATGCAGTACGTAGGTGCACTACCTCTCTTGAAAGGAAACCTCCAACTACAAGCTACTGAAAATATCCCCAAGGTCTCTCGAGTGTTAGGTCATGACTTGCATGGAACCCCTCAATTGATTTTGATGTGATTTTGATGGTAATCACAGGATGGAATTACATAGCTGGATGTGAGGTAGATCTTAAAATCTGAAATTTCTAAGATGGAGGTCAGGTTTCACATTGTTGTAGGTTCGGACAATGGTCCAAAACTTTGATGTTTCTTCAAGTTTGGCTTTACAATGTGCAATGAACCTTAGCACAGGATATTTCTAAAAAAAATGAAAAGAGCAGGGAAGATGAAAGGTTCCTAGATCTGTAACTAACTGTGAACAACAATTATGGAGTTCCTCCAATGGACAGCTTCCTTAAAACAAGATTTCACTTAACTAGAAATCTCACAGTCTCATGAAATTTGTGCTATCTTCTAAGGTCTACAAATATTTCACCTTTCATTCACCATATGCATGCCTGAACAAAGATAAAAGTGTTGAGCAAATTTGAATTTAATCCTAGAATAACTTTACACAGCTGTCTACCAGCAGCAAACAACAAAAAGTATGGACTAAGAAGTTATCTACACAACAAGAATTTTCACAACTACATAAAGCATTTCTAAAATCTATCAAAGCAAGAATACAACAAACAAGAACAACAATATAAATTTAAGTAAAACATTTAACAATGGAGGTTGAATCAAACATGTGGAAAACTCACAAAATGCACCAAGTCAATGTATTTTCATTATAAATTTCAGCAGCATGTCTTTACAACAACTCAACTCCATTTCAAAATAAGAGGAGACACCTATTTATAGTGCCCAAAAAGTTAAATGAATGGCCAAGATTAATTCTCATTGTGTGGCCAAGATTCATTATAAAATAGGGTTTCACCTACCCCTCAATATATTACAATTTAAAATTACATTCTTGTCTCCTTCCCTATTTTTCCTTTAGTGACAAAATTGTAGCATTTTGTCTTTTGTTGGTTGCTCTTTTGCTGTACTATTCCTTTGGAAGCTCCTCATTGACAACATGGCTGTCCTCCTACTTCTTCGATGCTGTATACTCCACGAATTTTAGAATGACAAGCTAGAGCTTGTCTACCTCAATGATCTCATACCGCAACATCTAGTAGCTCCATTCTTTTGCATTATCTTCAAGCTTTCTCTACTCTTCATCATACTTTACACCTTAATCTCTAAACAACTCTGATTGGTCAAAGGTACGGGCTGCAAAACTCATGAACTCCACTATTATTTCACCAGACATCCCATCCTCCACCTTCTTCTAAAAGTAAGCTTTTATCTTCTCTGGATCCATCTATACTATGGGCATGTCATACTCTGTCATTAGCTTGAGATATCGAGCACATTTCGCACTAATTTCTTTGATCAATTCGATGTCTAGATCCACCTTACTCATTATCTGCTCCAACCTTTCTTTCCTATTGTCAAAATACCACCTCCACACATCTATCAACTAGTGGTCATTCCCTTTGAAAGCAAGCTCCTTTTCCCATGTGGCTTTTGGTAACTGGAGGATGGCCTCAATCTTTGGATAGGTGGAGTAATATGTTGCAGGGAAGTCGGTGTAGAGCTTCTTCATGCTCTCGAGAGATTGTTGAAGGTCCAAGAACTTGTTGGTTGTTCGAATAGCCTGGCTAATACCCATGTTCCTGATGTATAGGACGAATCAAAACTAGCTCTCTATAGTCTTGTCCAAGTTTGTTCTTCTCTCCAACTTCTTAATTTATTCTCTGGACAATAGCTGGGGTGGAACTGTGGATGTGGTAAGCAGGCCATCTACTAGGGACCATTGTTGGATATAATCCATCAAGGTGGCTACTTGTGCCTTAAGCTCATCCTTCAAAACCTTGTCCTATTTTATCAAGTGCACCAATGTAGCCACTAACTCCTCAAGATGCCCCACCTTTTGCTCTCTATTATTGATTCCTATATCAATGGTGGAGATGTTGTAGCTTATTCCCTCCCTACCCACCACTGGCATGGATACTTCCACTCCTCGAGACCCAGAAGCATCCATCGTTACCTTGGATCTAATCTTAGGCTTCTTCTCTTTTCTAGTTGTGATCTGTGCTTGGGCTAAGAAAGCCTCTAACCTAGCTCTTGGGTCCTTTGGCGCTGGAGTTTTCTTTTCAAGCTATCTCTCTAGCCATTTGGGCATAGCATACTTTTCCTTAGGTGATCCATGATCACCTTCACCCTCTCGGCCAACACCTCTATTTTCTTATCTCTAGGGGCTCTTTCTTCCATCGTAGCAACATCTCCTTCTTCTTCATCAAAGTCCTAGATGAACACAAGGCGTTTGATGGGAGGCTTGGTAGGTAATTGTTGTCGGGGACTTTCTTCTTTCTCTATTTCCTTTCCCTTCTTTTCCCTAGTTTGCTCAACCTCGTGAACGTGCTCCTTGGGATGTTCAATTTTGAGGCCTTTGACAGTTGAGCCTCTCCCTCAAGCTTATCTTATCCTGCCTTGTCTTCTTGTTGCTGTCCCTCTTCTCTAAGAGGCGACCTTCTTGCCTCTTCTTCAGTGCCTTTCAGTTGCTGAGCCATCTCTTTTTCAAGATCATCATCGAAGGTTTGCATGATGACCCTACCACCGGCATCCTCATCTCTACTTTCTGAAGAGCCTGTTCCTTCCTCTTTGTAGGCCACCCTATCAATTGTCTGATGCTCATAATTCGGGTGTTTGTGGTATTCATTGGCAACTTCCTCAAATGGCTTTGAGCATTCTTGCTCTAGTCTCTCCCACTCCTTGGAAATCAACATGGTGGCCTCCATAGCCGATGGTCCTACTAGAGGCTGTGAAGGTTTGGTAGTAGTGAGGACCTACGCTAGGGTCGCTTGAAGAGTGGGGTCCATAAGGATCTGGGAGAGCTTGAAAGGGAGATTCTGCATATGTTTCAAGAATGCCTCATGCAAGGCAGAAGCGGGTATTGGTGTTGTCACCATAGCTAAAGGGAGCGATGTGGTAGGCAACATGGTAGTGAAGGAAGGAGTAGTCATGGCGGAGGAGGAGTCAATCACTATTATATGCTCAGCTGGAGGTGAAGGGGCAAGATGGATTGAGATGTCCACTGCCAGCGGGGATGTGGCAACCATGGCCAGGGAGGCAGATGATGGGGCAGTCGAGACAGGGGGAGTGGAAAGAAGGTCTAGTTGATTCCTCCCCTTTTCTTCTTCCTCTTTGATTACAGGCTGCTTCGTGGTGCCCCCTATTTGCTTAAGTATTTTAGAGGGTGATCCCCCTTGATATTTCCTTGTATATACTTTGGGATTCAAAGACTACTCTGTTTCTACTTCTTTCCTCTTCTTAGATCTCGTGATTGGAGGAGATTTGGAGTCTTTCCCGTTTAGACCAGATAGGAGGTCATGTAGAACTTGGAGGTTTTCTTCACATTGATGAACTACTCATGAAAGCAGTCACTTATTATGCCTCCCTAGTAGAATGAGGATTTTGTGGTGACATCCTCATTCCTGCTGGGGATCTATTCAATGAATTACACCATCCACTCCTGAAAGAAAGCAACAGTAGGGAGACCCATTACCCTACTCAGCAAATTCACTATTCATGGTAATCTTCATGAAAATCACTGCAGAAGAGTTCTTGAGGAACCTTCGCAGCACTACCCCGTTTCTCTTTGAGCCAGTGCTGATTTATCAACTTCTTACAGACCATCGGGTTTTCATCCCATGGTGCTTTGCATTCCTCTATGGTAGGCGTCTCCATCTTGACGAAGGTGGGAATGTGGAAGGTCTTTGTGATTCCCTTAGCTGACATGTCAGCAAGAATGTTACCATCTCTATCGACAATTGTCCTTGTATCAGGTTGATAAGCCTGCCAACAGGCCATGACTAACTCAGGGGCCACAAGGGATGGAGGGAAGCCTGCAACTTTTGTGATTCCACTTTGCCTGATCAGCCATTCATTTTTGGTTGTCAGGTTGACTCTGACCCTTTGCTTAAATTCATCAATATTGATGTGGCCGATATTGGTATATGTAATTTCTCTCTAGTCGATGACATCTTTTGAGTGCAAAGGTTCACCTTGGAACTGGTACTTCATCTGGTCTTTGTCATCTTTTCCATAAGGAGTTTTGCCCGACTTCTTTCCTTTGTCCTTTTCCACAGCTCCCCCTGAGGATCCTACACCTAATTCCATATATCCTGCGAGCAAAGACATAGTCAGTGCAACTGATCAGGAAAGCTTTGATGTCAGCTAAAATTCCATGACGAAATCAAATTTGGATAATTTATCATTCATAAAAATCATACTTTTACTTCTAGATGTCATTAGTCCTTCAATTGAGGGATTTTGGACAATCCAGGCCTGGAGGCCCGGACTTTCCTGGCAGGAATGCTATTATGAAAGAGCAAACAGGGTAGAGTGATCCAGGATATTTCTTCCAACTGAATTTTGATGGTTCAAAAGGCTCATATCAAAGAGGATTCAATTTGAGCATGTGGGTCGAGATCAGATTTAAAATTTGAGGTCATTTGGATTGTTTTGGGAGCATCCAGAGGTATGAGGTAGAAAGCCGTCCAAGGTTAGCCATTTGGAATGGCCAGACAGAAACAGAGTTATGGGGATAGGACTCCGGGGTTTGGGACTAGGGTGATCCAAGGGCGGCTGTTATTTCATTCAAATTTTAAAGTGTTCGGGCCTAAGGGGCCAGGAAGCCATCATGCTTTCATCGTTCAGAATGGCAATCGTCAAACGGAAGTCTAAAAGGGGTGGACGGGTGGGATAGACCCACAACTTAGCTTGGGCATTACAATTTCTCTTTTAACTTTTCACAGCGAGGAGGAGGGCAGAGCCCGGAGGTCAGGAAGGCGAGTGCGGTTTTCTCTTTTGGACCAGTGGGAATGAGACAACGTCCTAGATGGTGGAGTCCGGTGAGGGCAAGGACACTGAAGTTTGATTTTTGGAACCCTCATGGAAAAATGTAGGCCAGGATTTGGGAGGTGGGAGGATGTCTTAGGTTCACCGTTTGAAATGGCGAAAACAACACCAAAGTCCATGGACGGCAGTCCAAGGACTGGGACCCTGGGTCATGATGGGCATTAGGTTTGAGTTCCGCATCGGTCGATGAGTTGCAAGGTGAGCTCCAGGGCTCGGGCGGACGAGGTCCATCATCCGTTTTGGAACAGTGAAAGCCTTAGGGAGTTCCAGATGTGGAAGTCCGGGGGTGCGGGCCTGGGAGGCCAAAATGGAGGTCGATTTTCAGAGTTTGAGGTTTCAAGCCCAGCGGCAAATAGATGTCGAAAGCCCAAGGAGCCGGGTTCAGAAGAGGGTGTGACCGTTTCAAAAGGTTGGTTATTTTGATAAGTCCCACTAGCAGAAGAAGGGTCCAGGCCTAGGAGATGCGAATGCCCTTGAGCGAAGAATGGTCGGGCATGAGTTAAGCTCTGAATCGATCCTATGGGACATGGAGGAGGTTTCTTGAAGATTCTAAAATATGGGTTTCAGGCATTTCATTAAGTGTTATCAATTAAATGTGTTCTTAACCCATGTTGTTCATTGTTTTAGGCATTAAAATAATGAAAAAAATCTCATGAGAGTGGACAACAAACCCACCTCAGAAACCTAATGAGGCAAGGCGTGAAATCTACTAAGGGTCAGAAAATGACGGCAATGGGTGCGAGGGCGATGATCGATGAAGATAGTGGACTCCTTTGGCAAGCTCTCTGATCTCTGGCAAACCTGACAAATGAAAATAATAGGTTGGGATCCAATATTTATATCCCCTACCATTAATGGCCTCATTAATTGCAAGTACAACAAACAATTTGGATGGTGGATTTGAACTCGCGGATGGTGGTAGGAGGTCTAGGGTCCGGGGCCCTGAAAGATGCAAGGCAGTGGCCATTTAAAATTCATTTTACAAATTGATGGCTAAGAGGATCCCAAGACCTGGAGGGTGGAGTTCCACCAAAGGTTCACCATTTTGGAATTTTAGTTCAAAAACCACCGGCGATGAAGGGGAACTCAGGGCCTGAAGGGTGGAGTTCCATCAATGATTTTCCATTGGGAATGACAAAGTCAACATGGAGTTCTAGAAGCTAAAGTCCAGAGGGTTGGGCCTGGAGGGGACAAAAGTAGACAAGGAATTTTGCAAGTTTCACTAGACGAAAAATAGCAAGCCAGGTCCCAGGGCCTGGGAAGGTGGAAGCCTTTTGCCATTCGAAATGATGATGACAAGGGGGAAACCTAGCTAGGGAAACTTGGTGGGGTGGTCCCGCCATGCTCCAAGGCCGCTGGTAGAGGCAAACTGCCAAGGAGACTCGTCAAGGCATTAGGACTTGACAAAATTGAAGGGGAGAAGCACAATCAACTCAAGATGAGACCTTGGAGGTACGTTGACCACCCAGGACACTAAAATGGGGGCACACAAAATGAGGTAGTGACAAAAATGACTCAACAAGATGAAAGAAAAAGAGGGTCCTAGTTCCGAACGGGGCGTGTGTGCCAAGGATACAACAAATGATGACTCTACTAGGGAATGCTACCAAGCATTCTAAAGATAAATATTCATCAAGGACCTGGAATATCTGGTTTCCCAGACTAGGAGTGGACTTCCAAAGGTGAACTGGGCAGATAGGATCCTTAATTGGGCCAATCTATAGGACATCTCAGAAGTGTGTGTAGTGAATTCATTCCTTTCCATAGGATGGTGACCAGTGGCTGCTAATCCAACCGAGCAAGCTACATAAACCATCCAACACCAAAAGTAACTTGGACATTGCTCCGCTACCAGTCAGGTGTCCATAGCCCTGATGGAGTTGTCGTTGCAATCTTATGGATACTGCTCTACTACCAGTCAGACATCCATAGCCCTGGTAGAGTTATCTACACACCCATATGGTAGTTTAGTTCTCAGAATTTTGTTCTCTCTTTTGGTTTTGATATTTCTTTCAATATCCATTTTCTCACTTATCTTTTACTCGACCGGGTAAGCACTGAAGCCTACAATGGGTTTGGGACCACAGTGGTCACTGGAGTAGACTTAAGATTTTTCACTCACTATGGTATCATAGCAGCCATGGTACAATCCTTTAGAAATGATTAATATGTGTTTAGTGTGAGCTCTGAGATGTGCGTAAAGAGATCCAACCAAGGGTCAAGTTCTAAGGTAGAGTTCAAATGAGGAAATCATTCCTAAGCAGCCTTCAGAGACCAATAGTCAGGAATGAATGTTTAGCTGAAGAACACCAAGGATGGACCACAAAGTGAACCATTCATTGAGCGAGCAGGACCACTACAAAGGGGATAGAGAACATCCCTTTAAAAAAAAACCAGCTAGGGGAACAAGATGACAGAGTGACGTGAACCAGCAAGACACAAGCAAACCAAAAAGGCAACCTACTCTAACCTATATACATATATTTACAAGGAAGATCTCGAAAGAGCTCAGACTAGGAGGTAATGCTTCAGGTGTTGTCTGTTGACTGGCAACGAGACATCTTCACCAGTTAAGATCTTTATGCAGAAAGCATTGTCTCCCAAAATTTCAGCTAGTTGAAAGGGGCCAAGCCAAAGCTTGTCAAATTTGTTGTGTCCCCCTTTCCTTTCATGGGCCTTGTCCCAATACAGAACCAAATCTATAATTCTAAAGGCCTTGATTTTAGCTTGGCAGTCAAACCATCTCTTAATCACACCCTGATGTTTGGAAAAATTTTCTATTGCACAGTCTCAGACTTCTTCTAAAATGGAAGAGCTTAGCTAACTGGGCTTCTCTATGATCCCCTCCCTCATAAAAACCTTTGATAAACTAGAGAGTGGGAATCTTCAGGTGGATGGGGAATACGAGCTCTAGGTTGTAAATGAGATGAAATGGGGAATTTCCAAGGGCGGCTTTATGGCAAGTGCGGTCTACCCAAAGGGTGAAGCAGAGCTGGGTATGTCATTCCTTGGGATTCCTCTCTAGCAATTTCTTGATCATGGTGATCAGGTTCTTATTCATGGACTCAGTGAGGCCATTGCCTTGAGGGTAGTAATTAGACAAAAACTTAAGGGCAATCCCATAGTCGAAGACCCAACTAGCAAATTTTAATGAAGCAAATGCAGGTCCATTGTCACACACTAATGCATAAGGGCAACCAAAGCGATTTAGAATGAAACTTTCCAAAAAATTAGTAACTACTTCAGTTGTGCATTTCTTACATACAATTTCTTTTGTCCATCTAGTGTAGTAATCAGTAGCGGTAAGAATGTACTTGTGTCTCACAGTTGATGGAGGGCTTACTGAATTGATGAAATTGAGGCCCCACTGTGCAAACGGTCTCACCTCCAACATGGGCTGCAATGGGACAACATTATTCTCTTTGGTGATGGCTGTCTGACACATGTGACATGAGCGAATGTGATAATGAACATCTTTGAAGACAGTTGGCCATAATATCCCACTCTCAATATTTGATGTGCAGTAGAAGGACCAGATCCATGGCCAATGCCAAACTTGTCATGAAACTCTTTTAAGACTCGGTCTGCTTATTTCTTACCAAGGCATCTTAAGTAAATTCCTTCATGATTCTTCTTGTATAATTTGGATCCTTGCAACATAGAACCATTTCTTTTCAATCTACGAGCACGCTTTTGGACTCCCTACAAGTGGAGTGGACACTTGTGGTTCAACAAATAATAGACGACATTCTCATACCATTCTCTCAGGGAAACATCCTCGAGCTAGTATAGCTGCACAGTGAGTTTGAGTCCAGCCTCTACTACCGCTTCAACAATTGTGTGGGTAAGTGCCTGTCCTCTTACCAAATTCATTGATTGGATTTCCATATCATACTCTTGGAGCAAGGTGACCCATTTAGCTCTTCATTCACCCAATTCATTTTGCATAAGCAATGTTTTTAATGCTGGGTCGAGGACAATGAAAAACACTTTATTGCACAGGATATAATGCCAAAATTTCTTCACCCCTCTGACGAGTGCATATGCTTGTTTTTCTATGTTGTGGTATCGCAATTCAGTATCCTTCAGGGGAGAACTCATGAAGGTGATCGGGTGCTCATTTCCTTCGTCATCTTTCTAAGTCAAAATGCTATCACAAGAATGCTTTGAAGTGAATGAGCAGATATAGAATGGCTTCAGACAATCTAGGCTGATTAGCATAGGCACTTCAACAATGGCCCATTTGATTTCTTCAAAAGTGTGTTTGGCTTCAAGATTCCATTCAACTTTGTCATCCTGTTTTAACATAGCGTTGAGGGGCTTAACAATCTCTGCGAAACTTGTGATGAATTTCCTAACAAAGTTGATCTTTTTGAAGAAGGATTTTAATTCCTTCTTGCTACCTAGTGGTGGGATTTTCAGCAAAGACTGGATACATTTAGGGTCTATAGAGATTCCCTATTCTGAAATGATGCATCCGAGAAATCTACCCTCAATCACACCAAAAATGAACTTCTTGGGGTTAAGGGAAACTCCAAACTCCATGCACCTCTGAAACAATTTGCATAGATCAGAGACATGATCACTTCGCCTTTTAGAAAACATGGGTAAATCATCCATGTAGATGATTATGCATTTACCAATCAGATCTTTGAAGGAAATATCCATGTCACATTGGAAGGTGGCCCCAATGTTAATTAGCCCAAAAGGAATTCTTCTGTAAGAAAAGGTCCCCCACTTGGTGGTGAATGCCATCTTATGGTAGTCCTCATACTTTACTATCACTTGGTTGTATCCATAATACCCATCGAGGAAAGACATCATTTGGGAGCCATTGATGATTTACAACACCTCATCCAATGAGGGCACTGGATAGTTGTCCTTCTCGGAAGCTCTATTCAAATTGCAGAAGTCTACGCACAATCTGATTTCCCCATTCTTTTTTTTGACTAGGGCCAAGTTGGCCACCCATGTAGAATGCCTAACTGGGAAGATAATCCTTGCTGAAAGCAACCTCTGCACTTTTTTTGTAAATGATGGTTTCTAATAAGGCGTTAATAGGACACTACCACTAGAAAAAAGACCTCACTTCCATCTTGAGAGGGATGGTGTGCATGATGATAGAGGTGTCATAAGTATTTAAATCCTCGTAACTCCATGCTACCATGTCATGATATTTTTGCAATGCATCAAGGATTCCCATCTTATCTTCGGGTGTGCATTCTTTGCCAATAAACACATTCTTGGTCTCCTCGGTTGTCCCGAGGTTTGAGCATCACACTAGTTATTTATGGCTTCTTTCATCAGTTGCTAATTCTAGTTTCTGATTTGGTCCAAATAAAATATGTGTTCGAGTTGAACCATGCCCCTAGGAATTGTGTTGGTTTTGAGGTTAATAACCCCCTCTATATCCCACTCAATTGCTTGTAGATCAACTTCATCAATTATTTGGGCTGCAAAGAGTTAGAACTCATGATGAATTCAAGGATATGTTTGTCTTCATTGAAGACCTAAAAATGAGTGACATTATCTGGGATCAATGGCGTAGATTTCAACTCAACTATAGATTTCTTAAGCCCAAACAAAGAGAGGGGTTGCAAAGTGTTGGCTGCTTGAGCCAAGGCATCAGCTGTATGATTTTGAGCATGAGGGATCAAATGTATATTGAATGTATCCAAACCTTCTAAGAGATCCCAAACCCTATGCCTATAGTTTGCAAGTCTTTTGTCATGGCAGGAATATAATTTTCTAACTTGTTTGACTACAAGTTCAAAATCCCCAAAAATTTGTAGCATTTTGACATTTTTCTTTAAGGCCATAAGAATACCATGGACTAATGCCTCATATTCTATTACATTATTGGTGTAATAAAACTGCAATCTATGGGCAACAAGAAAGATCTTACCCGTAGGGCTGATGAGTTCGAACCTAGCACTAGATCCTTGTTTCGACCTAGACCCATCAAATCAGAGCATCCAAAATTTGGAAAGTTCCTTGAGCTCATGTCCAACTAAACTCTTACTTCCTTTTGGCTGGGTGGTTACCTCTGTGATCTTTGGGGAATCTTGCAGTCTCGCACGCTAAACAACAGGTGTTTTTTCTAGCACATCATTTGGTGTTTCCTTCTGAGGAACAACTGATCTTTTAACATATTCTACTGCCATTTGACATAAGCAGAAATCAAACTCAGAATGGGAAGCATTGTGAATCTTGCACCAATTTGGCAGCAAGAGATCCTGGCAATTCATTCAGATGCCCAAGCTGAGTTGGTCCCTTGCACATTTTTCAATGAATTCTTGGAAACCATTGAGTAGCCCCGGGTTGTCATCTTCGTTAGGTTTATCATCTGAATCTACTAGCATCTCCGTAGTCTGGGGCATTTGATTAAAATCGGTTGGAGGACTACACAACACTAAGAGTACTTCGGCAATGCATTCTTCTTGAGGCTCAAATTCATCTTGGCAGGAAAAGGGACAATAATTTCCCAATTCTATCTCAAAAAACAACACTTCATTGAGATTATTGTATTATGTGATCATATATTTCATACAAGGCTCACAGTCAACACAAATTTGGTTTGGAAGCCCTTTCCATGGCAACCACATATGAGAAAGGTCTGTGGCAATATATCCATTTAGTGCCTTGGTGAATTCCCTTCCCAAAATGATCCCATATGCATTAGGAATTTCAACAACTTGAATATCAATGACTTGTTGTATCATCGGATCGACAAAAATTTGCATCAAGATCCGATTTATTTCTTCCACAATGTTGATCTCTATTTTGTCCAGCTGGGTCACTTTCCTTGTAAAGGGTGTGGGAGTAATTCCAAGAGCCTTACATACCACCAAGGACATGACATTGGCAGATGCTCCTGAATCAAGTAAGAAGTTATGCAAATTCCTCCTAAATATCTAAATGGTGGTAAGGAAATGGGGAGTTTCTAATCTCCCTTGGAAGATGCCCATAGGTGTGTCTACGTGAGCGACCTAGCCCTTGTTCTTATCACCAACTTTATCTTTAGTCTACCTAAGTGGTTGATCCTTGGAACTTTGCCTATTGTTCTGGTCTAGTTCTTTCTTTGGTTGTTTACCCATAGACTGATTTAAGGGAACATCATTCCTTTTCTCGATATTATCCTACATCATAGGTTCTCACCTAGGCTCTTCAAAGGTGACTCTCTTAGTTGATGTTTCCTATGTTGTGCTGGAGGATGGGGTTTCATTGAGTACCCTAAAAAAGGAATGCCTCACGATAGGGACCTTGAGTAGTTCAAAGGTAGACAAACTAATTTTTACTTTCCTGAACTCTTCTACCACATACTCCCCCATCTGCTTAATATTAGAGCCAAAAGCTTGACCTATTACAAAGCTAGGAGGTTGGAATTTCATTTGGATTGACTAGTTTTGGGGTTGGCCATGGGGCTGATTCTGCGACTGATTTTGAGGCCCATTCTTGTTAAGATATTGGGTGGGTACATGGGGAAGTCCAGGGTTATTGCTAGCATTAGGGTCAGGCAGGGTGGTAAAATTATTTGGAGGAATGGAAGATGTAAGGGGTTCACCCACCTACCTATTTCTAAGGAAGTAGGGAGTTGATCTTTGATGGAACATGTGGACTTTATCTATGTATGGTTCCTCATGTATTGGACCATTATCTACGGAACCAAAAAATTGAGCCAAAGTTTGCTCGTTACTTACCTCTTGCACCTCTTCACTCCTAACAGAGGTTGGCTCAACTTTGGGCTCATTGCAGTCGCCTCACAAAAATGGTGCTTGATTGACCATGAGACAAGAGGAGTCATAGGGCTCAGATGGGACAATGTCTCTACAACTAGCATTATCAACAACATTTTTTACTTCTACTTGGAATATCTTAGCAGCTATCTAGAATTCAGGGCAATTCAACTTGGAGTGTCTACTAGTTTTGTGAATCTTGCACCATCTGGACAAAGCTGCCTCGGCTAGGTATACTCCAATAGTTGTCTTTTCATTGCTGGCTGACTAATCAAGAGGAGTAGGGATGCCTCTATTATTGGTCTTTGTATTCCACATATGGTTCTGCCTCTGAGAAGGCCTCCTTTCAAAGCTTTGATTTGAATTCTTCCCTCTATCATAATTCTGCCCTGAAGAGGTGCTTGTTTCCTGGTTGTCCCTACCATCCCTGTTGTCTCAACTATCTCGATTAAGATTGGCCTAGAGGTTATGCTAGGATGCCTGTAACTGATTGTTCTAGTTCTTTAAGTGTGCTATTTTAGTAGATATTTTCTTTATCATCTCAGTTAGCTCATCAAGTTTGTCCTTCTTAGTGTTGTTGCTCAGCTATGGTACTGGATTTTGGAGAAAGATAGGTGGGGTCGTCGGCTGATTCTCATGTGCTGAAGGAAATTTAGGCCCTGGTAGGTACAATGGCACCTGGGGCTACTGAGAATACACTTGCTATTGTTGGGCAGCCTGAGGATAGCTTTGTTGCTATTGAGGCTACAAATAGTAAGGCACGAGAGGTGCGTAATTCATTGGTTGTCCTAGGTGCGGAACAATGGGTAACTGAGGCACTTGGTTCATGAGAGGGGTCTGATTGGTGAATTCCTGATTCAACCCTTGAACTTGCATCGAGTGAGCCACCGGTCCCAACGATGGTAGCGAACCAGACATATTCTGCCCCAAATCTACACTGGCGACAACAACCTCTGCATAGGTGGTCACTAGCATAG
The DNA here is from genome assembly GCA_007258455.2 of Sequoia sempervirens. Lineage (NCBI taxonomy): Eukaryota > Viridiplantae > Streptophyta > Pinopsida > Cupressales > Cupressaceae > Sequoia > Sequoia sempervirens. The sequence continues at coordinate 111,742,506 of VDFB02193867.1, read as the reverse complement.
TGAGTGGCGAGTGCATCCTTTTCACCAACACCGACGTGAGATTGTCTAATGTTGTATAATAGATGGGGAGGGCTGTAGCGTCATTATGTATGTATGGATCCTAAAGCCTCATGAAGTCACGATAGAAGTGATCATTAAAGGACCCAGTAGGCTCATTTACTCCATCTGGATGGACATAAACTACTAGTATAGTTCTGAAGGGCTGATTGGAATCTTGTATTTCTACAAGAAAGTAATCGTTATTAGGTCCCATGAGGTAACAAACCCCCTTGGAAGATTGATGTACCAATAGATGGCCTCTTCTCCCAAAGAATGTGGAAAAAGGCAGCATGCAACATCCTCATGGTCGACTTGCATTTCAATGACTATTGTTTCAAATATTTTAATGTGTTCTTCATCTGTTCTTTGTGGGTCACGAGGATTGAATTTTGAACAAAAACCTTCTAGATTCTTGGGCATGTCATGCTACGTGGTAAAGTGTATTAGTGATGGATTTTGTACCAACCAAGCCATGGTGGGAGGCAGAGGTGGTATCAGCTATTGAGAAATACCAGTTTGGGGGTGCGCCTAGAGTAGGGCAGCAGTCTCGGTTGTGGCTATTTGGACTGTATCTTGGGTTTGAAAGGCTAGGAGAGAAGCAACTTCCTCGTTGCTGGAGATGGGGAGTGAAAATGCAATTTGAAGTGGTCAGGTGGAAGATGGAAAAAATTTGAATGAAGGTGGAGGTGGAAGGAAAGTGGGTGGAATGTAGGAAGAGGAAGAAGCAGCATTACTTCCCTTGGTTCGCTTTCCCCTTGAAGGGGGCTGTAACTCTTGGAATTCTCCCTTATTTTGTGTTGACCAAAAAATTCTTTGAAATATTTTTAGGGAGAACGATCTGATTTGATCCGGCTTCACAAGACCCTCCTTCTAGCACCATTTTTGTTGATGGGTGTTATTGTACACTTTCTCAACATAGGCAATATGTAGGTGCACTACCTCTCTTGAAAGGAAACCTCCAACTACAAGCTGCTAAAAATCTCCCCAAGGTCTCTCGGGTGTCAAGTCATGACTTGTATAGAACTCCTAAGTTGATTTTGATGTGATTTTGCTGGTAATCACAGGGTGGACATACATAGCTATATGCGAGGTAGATCTTCAAATCTAAAGTTTCTAAGATGGAGGTCAAGTTTCACTTTCCTATAGGTTTGGACAGCGGTCCAAAACTTTGATGTTTCTTCAAGTTTGTCTTTACAATATTCAATGAACCTTAGCACAAGCTATTTCTAAAAAAAAGGAAAAGAGCAAGGAAGATGAAAGGTTCCTGGATCTACAACTAACTGTGAACAATAATTATGGAATTTCTACAATGGACAACTTCCTTAAAACAAGATTTCACTTAACTAGAAATCTCACAGTCTCATGAAATTTGTGCTATCTTCTAAGGTCTACAAATATTTCACCTTTCATTCACCATATGCATGCCTGAACAAAGATAAAAGTGTTGAGTAGCTTTGAATTTAAGCCCAAAATAACTTTACGCAGCTATCTACCAGCAACAAAGATCAAAAAGTATGGACTAAGAAGTCATCTACACAACAAGAATTTTCACAACTAGATAAAAGCATTTCTAAAATCTATCAAAGCAACAATACAAAAAAATAGAACAACAATATAAATCTAAGTAAAACATTTAACAATGGAGGTTGAATCAAGTAACATGTGGAAAACTTAGAAAATGCACCAAGTCAATGTATTTTCATTATAAATTTCAGCAGCATGTCTTTACAACAACTCATCTCCTTTTGCAAATAAGAGGAGACCCCTACTTATAGTGCCCAAAAAGTTAAATGAATGGCCAAAATTAATTCTCATTGTGTGGCCAAGATTCATTACAAAATAGGGTTTCATCTACCCCCCAATATATTACAATTTAAAATTACATTCTTGTCTCCTTCCCTATTTTGTCCTTTAGTGACGAAACTATAACATTTTATCTTTTGCTGATTGCTCTTTTGTTGTAGCTATTCCTTTGGAAGCTCCTCATTGAAAATAGGATTGTCCTCCTGCTTCTGCGACACTATATACTCCATGAATTTTAGAATGACAGGCTAGAGCTTGTCTACCTCAATGATCTCGTACCGCAACATCTGGTAGCTCCATTCTTTTGCATTATCTTCAAGATTTTTCCAGTCTTCATCATACTTTACACCCTGATCTCTGAACAACACTAATTGGTCAAAGGCATGGGCCGTGAAATTCATGAACTCCACTATTATTTGACCAGACATCCCATCCTCCATATTCTTCTGAAAGTAAGGTTTTATCTTTTCTAGATCCATCTATACTATGGGCATGTCATACTCCATCATCAACTTGAGATATCAAGCACATTCTGCCCTAATTTCCTTGATCCAATCAATGTTTAGATCCACCTTACTCATTATCTACTCCAGCCTTTCTTTCCTGTTGTCAAAATCCCGCCTCCACATGTCTATCAACTAGTGGTCATTCCCTTTGAATGCAAGCTCCTTTTACCATGTGGCTTTTGGTAACTGAAGGATGCCCTCAATCTTCGTATAGGTGGAGTCATTTGTTGGAGGGAAGTCGATGCAGAGCTTCTTTGTGCTCTCAAGGGATTGCTATAGGTCCAAGAACTTGTTAGCTATTCAAACAAACCAACTAATACCTATGTTCCTGACGTACAAGACTTGTCGGAACTAGATCTTTGTAGTCTTGTCCAAGTTCTTTCTTCTCTCCAACTTGTCAATTTGTTCTTTGGACAACAATTGGGGTGGAACTGCGGATGTGGTAGGTAGGTCATCTACTAAGGACCATTGTTGGATGTAATCCGTTAAGGTGGCTACTTATGCCTTAAGCTCATCCTTTGAAACCTTTTTCTTTTTTTATTAGGTGCACCACTGTAGCCACTGACTCCTCAAGATGCCCCACCTTCTGCTCTCTGGTAGCAGTTCCTAGATCAATGGTGGAGATGTAGCTTATTCCCTCCCTACCCACCACTGGCATGGCTACTTGCACTGCTCGAGACTCAAAAGCATCCATCCTTACCTTGGATCTGATCTTAGGCTTCTTCTCTTTTCTAGTTGTGATCTGCGCTTTGGCTAGGATAGCCTCTAGCCTGGCTCTTGGGTCCTTTGGTGTGGGAGTTTTCTTTTTAAGCTATCTCTCTAGCCATTTGGGCATAGTAGAATTTTCCTTAGGTGATCCATGATCACCTTCGCCCTCTTCAGCCAAGACCTATATTTTCTTATCTTTAGGGGCCCTTTCTTCCATCTTAGCAGCATCTCCTTCTTCTTCATCAGAGTCCTGGATGAACACAAGGCGTTTGACGGGAGGCTTGGTAGGTAATTGCTATTGGGGACTTTCTTCTTTCTCTATTTCCTTTCCCTTCTTTTCTCTAGTTTTCTCAACCTTGTGCACATGATCCTTGGGCTATTGGATTTTGAGGCCTTTGACAGTTTGAGCCTCTCCCTCAGGCTTATCTTCTCCTACCTTGTCTTCTCATTGTTGTCCCTCTTCCCTAAGAGGTGACCTTTTTGCCTCTTCTTCAGTGCTTTTCAGCTGCCGGGCCATCTCTTCAAGATTGCCATCGAAGGTTTGCATGATGACCCTACCACCAACATCCTCTTGCTCATCTCTGCTTTCCAAAGAGCCTAATCCTTCCTCTTCATAGGCCACCCTGTCATTGTTTGTTGCTCATACTATGGGTGTTCATGGTATTCATTGGCTTCCTCATCAAATGGCTTTGAGGCTTCTTGCTCTCGTCTCTCCCACTCCTCAGAAATCAACATGGTGGCATCCATAGTCGGTGGTCCCATTGACGGCTGCGAAGGCTTGGCAATAGCGAGGACCTGTGTTAGGGCTGCTTGAAGAGTGGGGTCCATAAGGATCTAGGAGAGCTCAGAAGGGAGATTCTGCATATGTTTTGAGAAGGCCTCAAGCAAGGCAGAAGTGGGTATTGGTGTCGTCACCGTAGCTAAAGGGAGCGATGTGGTAGGTGACATGGAAGCATAGTAAGGAGGAGTAGTCATGGTGGAGGAGGATTCAATCACTATTACATGCTCAGTTGGAGGTGAAGGGGCAAGATGGACTGAGATGTCCACTACCGGTAGGGATGTGGCGACCATGGCCAAGGAGGCAGATGATGGGGCGGTTGAGACAGGGGGAACCAAAAGAAGGTCTAGGTAATCCATCCCATTTTCTTCTTCCTGTTGGATTATGGGCTGCTCTGTGGTGCCCCCTATTTTCTTAAGTCTTTTAGAGGGTGAGCCCCCTAGATCTTTCCTTGTATATACTTTGAGATCTAGAGACTACTCTATTTCTACTTCTTTCCTCTTCTTAGATCTAGTGATTGTAGGATATTTGGATGTCCCACCTGTTGAAGTTGTGGCGAAAATATCCTCAGTGGTACTGGGCTCACTTTTTAGCCCTTCATATGTCAGGATCACCCCTTGCTATTTCAATCAGGCCACCTATCCATCCATCCATTCTTTAGTACAGGCCAAGATTGGCTTGGTCATAATGTTGAGATCATCGACCTCCTACTCGTCCTAGTCTATTGTTGGTAGCAACAAGTTGGTGACTACAGGGTATTTTGGGTCTATTATGGTTCTTTCATCCTCTTTGACCTAATCCAGTAGTGGAAATGGTTGCACCCTTCTTATGAAGTACATAGTCATTCGCTTGTAGTGCCTTGCACACACTTCTTTGTCATCCTAAAAATCTCCCAAAAAGTCCTCAATGTGGTGCACATGAGTGAACCCCGGCCCCAGTGCTTTCCTTATATGCCCATGTGGGTCCATTCGCGGGTGAGTAGAGTGTAGGTGGAAATGATAATCATTCAATTCTTTCTCAGAATTCCTAGCGCACTGGGAAGTTTGTAATTTATACATTTGTTTGCCAAAAGTTAAGGGATAGGAGATCCCTACCAAGTGTTTGCAGTTGAAGATGGATTGTATGTGTATGAGCTATCGGGAAAGTTCTAACAAGATGATATGGTCATTGGGGTATCGAGGTAGCTTACTTGACCTTTCTATGAAGCCTTGGGCATGAATGTACGTGAACTTTGGGTACTGAATGAAAAGGAAGGCGTATTACTTCAGGAAGGCCTGAGCACTATGAGAAACCCTTCTCTTGAAATCACCTGTAATCACTCTAATGATATGGCTAATGAAGGCATCGTTTACCCTGCAATACTCCTTAAAATGTTGGCACTGGAGTTGTGGGTACCTATCATAAACCTTCAATTTTTGACCCTATTTCTTATCGGGTGCCACAAACAACCCGTTGTACTTCCTTTGGTCTGCCAAGGAGTAGACCAGATAGGAGGTCATGTATAACTTGGAGCTTTTCTTGACATTGATGAACTACTCATGAAAGCAGTCACTTATTATTCCTCCCTAGTAGAATGAGGATTTTGTGGTGACATCCTCATTCCTGCGGAGGATCTGTTCAACTAAGTACACCATCCACTCTTGAAATAAAGCAACAGTAGGGAGACCCATTACCCTGCTCAGCATAGTCACTAAGTCATGGTAATCTTCATGAAAATCACTGCAGAAGAGTTCCTGAGGAACCTTCACAGCGCTACCCCATTTCTCTTTGAGCCAGTGCTGATTTATCAACTTATTGCAACTTGTCAGGTTGTCATCCCATGCTTCTTTGCATTCCTCTATGGTAGGTGTCTCCATCTCGACAAAGGTGGGAATGTGGAAGGTCTTTGTGATTCCCTTAGCTGACATGTCAGCAAGAATTTTACCATCTTTGTCGACAATTGTCCTTGTATCAGGTTGATAGGCCTGCCAACAGGTCATGACTAACTCAGGGGCCACGAGGGATGGAGGGAAGCCCACAGGTGTTGTGATTCCACTTTGCCTAATCATCCTTGCATTTTGGTTGTCAGGTTGACTATGACCCTTTGCTTAAATTCATCAATATTGATGCAACTAATATTGGTATCTGTAATTTCTTTCCAGTCAGTGACAACTTTCGAGTGCAAAGTTGAGAGTCTCCTTTAAAAAGCCTTTTTGTTTCATCAATTTTGGGTAAAAAAATAGTCGTCAACCACATACCCATCATATTGCCACTTTTTGGTCCATCTTGATCTTGTGCATACCCAAGTATAGCTAAAAACAATTGAACCCCACATATGCATCTCCAATGATTTCATGCAAGATCAAAATATGAAAACCAAAATCAAAGGCTTTTAGTCCAAAGGAACATTAAAAGCATCTCTCAATACTAAATGAATTGAGACGAAGATTACTTTTCAACTTTTATAGGAAATCCTCAAGAAATAGTCCCAATATTTATGAGTTCTTTTATTAGAAAAATCCAAATCTTTTTTGGGAATTTGAATACCTTGTCTAGAGTAAAGTGTGTTCTTCAAAACTATGGTCTTGTAAACAATAGTCCTTTTAGGTTCACATAGGATCAAAATTGAAACTTTCATCCATCTTTCAAACATAAAACCAAAATCATCTCACCATCAACTCTTCAAAATCTTGAAATCATCCTTCATGTTAGAACTTTTAGCACATCAAAATCATTGAGAAAAAATCCTTGAAGCAAATCAAAATCCTTGAAATCCTTGAATCAAAACATCAAACCATCTTGTTTAGTTAAGTATATGTAGAATTATCCTTCTCCATATGCTTAATTAAATTATCAAATCATCTTGTTTTGGATAGGTATATGTAGATGAATCCTTCTTCATGTGCTTAGTCAAAATCATCAAATCATCTTGTTTAGCTAGGTATATGTAGATGCATACTTCTCCATATGCTTAGTTGAATTATCATCTTGTTTGGTTAGGTTTGGGTAGATGCATCCTTCTCCCTACACTTAGTCAAATTATCAACTTATGAGAAAATCTATCCCATAAATAACATCCAACATCTTGAGATCTATTTTTTTATTATCCAAAATCAATCCAAATCAAGGAAAATCAAAATCCAAAAAAAATCAAAGAATCCAAAATAAAAATATCCAAGAAACTCCCAAAAGTCTAGCATCCCTTCAAGATCTTCTAAGAGTTCAATCATCCATATCACCCATATTTCACACACTTCATCATTTCATCTTTTGATCTTTAAAGCATCCTAAGTTTTCTCTTTTGTACCTAAAGTTAGATCAATCCAAAGAATTAGAGATTCATCTCCCATATTCTTGAAAATTGATCCCTATTTTATTGTTCAAACTAGATCTCAACACAAGAGGAACATGGAAGCCAACACAAAAACATCCACTTCAAGTGACCTAAGTCAAAAAAATTCTAAAATGAATCCCATTAAATCAAGCAATCCTCTAACTAACCTTCCTTCATCATCACAAAATCCTCAAGAGGAAGCTCAAGTGGAGGATCTTACCAATAATCCCTTTGGAATGACACAAGATGAGATTGTCAAAATGGTCCAAAATCCTGAGAATCATAGAATTATCAACATTATAAGAACACTTAATCCCTCACTATATATGCTTGAATTAGAAAAACAAGGGGCTAAACTCCCTTTTGATTTCGATGTGAGCACCATTGTGGAACCACCTTTCAGAGTCATGCCCCCAATTTCATCCATACCCCCCATTTTATCTACACCCCCAATTCAAAATATCACTCAAAACATCCCCTAAATTACATCATACATTGCTCCAACTCAACCCATTGTTAACAAGGAAAGCACATTTCTCAATGCACTACAAACACATCCCCTTGTAAACAATCAAGATTTGGATGCAAACACCATCTTGGAGCAATAGTACCTTAAAATCCATTACATACATATGTTCCCCTCACTTTTCATGATCCCAATGACCCATCATCCTCATCCTTTCGTGTAACACCTCAAACTTCTCTCCCCACAACCTCACAAGGATAAGGAGACTTATTTGGACTAGGATGCATCTTTGACACTACATCTTCATCACTTCCTCAAGGGAGTATGCCACTCACATTTCCATCACTTCCATCATTTCCATCAATATCCACATCATCTCTTGGTTTAGGACTTCCCCCTTTACCAAATGGAAATCAATAAAATCAAATCAACCCCCCAATCGTTAATCAAAATATCATACAAAATCCTTCCATCTTGTCATTGACATCACAACAATAGATGGAAACCACATAGGCAATCACCACATAATTAACCATCCCCGAAACATCTCAAAATATGGTCTCACAAGGACCAAGTATATTGATTGTACCATCCACCACTCAAAACCCACTCATCAATACGATGGTGCCTCTCATCACCACAACAAGCAACATTTGAAATCCACCTCCACCACCACCACCACCAAACTCAAATACATCTAATCAATATAGAATTGCAATACAAGTTGCTCAACAAGTTTTCTATCAGAAGGCACTTCAGCAAATCCAAAGCTGACAAGTTGCACAACAAGCCACTCAAGCAGTACAAGCCGCTTAAGCAGTGCAATCCACTCAAGCCAGGTAAGCTACTCAAGCAGTGCAACAACACAAGCTGCTCAAGCTGCACACCAAGAACAACAAGAACAATAAGCACAAGAGGTTGCACAAGCCCAAGCCTTATTACAATAGCAACAACAACAACAAGCTGCACACAATGTATAGGCTACACAAGCTCAAGTTCAATCTCAAGCCCAATACCAAGCCCAAAAGCACAAGCACAAGCTCAAGTACAAGCTAGAGCTCAGGCACAAGCCCAATACCAAGCTCAACAAGCACAAACAAAAGTACAATAGCTCACACAACAAGTAGCCCAACACCAAGCATATCAACAAGCACTAAAACAATACCAAGAGCAACAAGAAGCAACCCAACAACAAGCATTGTTGGTGCAACAACAAAAAAAAGCACTATTAGTGCAACAACAATAGGACCAACAACAAGCATTGTTGATACAACAAGTGCAAAAATACTTGGTGCAACAAAGTGTGCAAGCATCATCCATCAACACAACAACCAATTCACCCATCCTGCCAACAAGTGAACCACCATAGAACACCTTCATCCCACCCCCTGACCTGCAAAATGATGTAGCAACACAAATCAAGTTACTCTCACAACAAGTATTTGATCTTTAGTCAAGGAGAACCATAAAAACACCCAACAACTTGTGTCCCTATCCATTTGATAGGAGCCTTGTAATGAAACCATTCCCAAAGGGATTTGAGATCCCAAAATTTGATAAATACTGTGGGACGGGAAACCTTGAAGATCACATTAGGGAATTCCAATTTCATTGCATGGAAGTCACATATGATGATACATATATGATGTGGCTATTTACTAGAAGTTTGGCTGGCCAAGCCATGGAGTGGTTCTCTCACCTCCCTCTAGGCATCAAGAAGTTCCAAGAGATAGTGGATGCATTCATTAAAAATTATGCATTTAATATTGGTATGGATGTCATTCTTGAGGAACTATCAACTTTGAAACAAGGTAAGAATGAATCATTTCTTCTTTCTTACAATGATGGCGATCCAAGGCCAATCAAAGAAAATGAGTCATGCCAAAAGAATAACAAGTCTGCACTATCATTTCAGATCTCGACGGAGCCTTGGAATTCCACCTTAAAGTGCAAGGTATCAGTACATATGACCAGTTGATCTCCAAGGTACTCAACATCGAATGAGCCCTTATCTCACAAAGAGGATCACTCACTTATCTTGAACAACAAAACAATCACCCATCCACCACTTAAAATGACAAACCATGCACGTGGGCGAGAAACAAAAATGCTACCAATGATGGTCTTGTCGATGCCAAAGTTGTCATCAGTGCCCCTAAGAAAAACACACCCACACCCCAACAAAAACCCCAAAACCACCATCAAAACAACCATCAAGCTATTGTAGTGACACAACAACCAAACAATCAAGTGATCAACAATGTAAATGATTAGACGGGACCACCCTATCAAAATAAAAACTCCCCCAAGTGGAAGTACACTACCCTTGGGGAACCACTTGAGGTCATCATGAAGAAATTAATAAACAAAAAACTTCATCAAGGCTCCCACCTATCAGAACTACCAAGAACTAGATGTGAAACCACCTTGGTACAATGAAAACTAGCTCTGTGACTTTCAAAAAATCAATGGGCACACCACTAATAGTTGCATGAGGTTGAAAAACCTAATCCAAGACCTCATTGATCAAAAAACCATAAATGTGGAGCAGTCAGCTAGAAATCAAAACTACAAAATATACATGAATCTGATGTTTAACCATAATAACAAAGGAAACAACACAAATAAGGGGAAGAGCACCTTCAAAAGTGTAAATCATATGTATGACCATGTCGTCGCATCCCTAGATGACTATTGCACCACTAACACCATCAAAGGAGCCCATGCTAATTGTGGAGTCACCACAAGAGGTGAGAAAATTACCATCACAAGGTCATCTCAACCAAACAGAGAACCCACTTCCAACCCAAGATCTGTTCCTAATGGCTATAATGTCCTTGATCAGCTGAAAAGAACCCCAACACAAATCTCCATCATGGAGTTGGTAAAAATTTCATCTGCCCACAAGAAAATAATTGAGGAAGCATTAGCTTCATCCACTGTCCCCGTGGATCTTGGCGCAGAAAAATTCCAAGCTATGGTCAAAAACATCATTACCTTGAATCTCTTTACGTTCTCCAATCAAGACTTTCCTACTCAACCATCTCACAATCGTGCACTCCATTTGGAGGTCCTAGCGCACAAGAACAAAGTCAAGTGATTCCTAGTGGATGGAGGTGCAGGCTTGAAAATTTGTTCACTTAAACTCATAAAGAATTTTAAAATCTTAGAGGGTTCCATTGAAAAAGGAAAAGGCATAACTATTAGAGCCTATGATGATCAAGAAAAGGTGTCTCAGGGCACTATTCAACTCCCTATTCAAGTAGGGCCAACAATCATGGAAACTACCTGTTAGGTCCTAGACCTGGACTTGCCATACAACATCCTCCTGGGGCATCTATGGATTCATGCAATGCAAGCAGTGGCATCAACCTTCCATCAATGTGTCAAATTCACATATGAAGGCCAAGAGGTGATCACCCATGGGGATCCTAGACCATTCTCTTACAGCAAGAACCTAGAGGCAAAATATTATAAAATAGCCCAAGTGCCTAAAAATGATGAAGGTCCATCAACTCCATATATCAATCCAACCACTCTTGCTTCCACTTTTGTGATAGATACACCCTCCATTCCCACCATCTTCGACATGTCTAATATCAAGGTCATCATCCAAGGAAACAACTATGGAAATTATAAAATGAAGAAAGGTGCTTTCATGGTAGGAGAGTTACCACAATCTCCTAGGTCCCATGGGCAATCTTAACCAACTGAATCATCATTCCAAACTAATAGGGTTGACCCCTATAGATTAAAAAGTTGGAGAGATCTCGGTTAGGAAGTAATAGAGGAGGACCCATCTCATCTCCTATACCAAGACAACAGACTGGTAGTTGATCTACCCATGGATGGAAGTAGTAAAGGCTTGCAAATGATGCTTGCAATGGACTATGATAGAAACCAAAGGATTGGACAAAATGATAACAAACTTTTAATACCCATCATTCCTGAGATGTGAATGAGAAATCTTGGCCTCAGATGTACCCCTCCGAGTATAACCATACATTGATGAGGTCCCCCAGTTAAAGCAGTCAAGACTCCCCATCAACTAACACCAGTTGAACTTCTCTTACCCATGTCTATCGACTGAGTCATAGAAAATTTTACATTTGATATAATTAACATCTGTAGTAGCAGCAATGATGAGGAAAATTCCATAACTAACCTACCAATGCTTTTTGAGAATTCCTCACTCCTTATGATCAGTACCCTATCCTATGAGTCTAAGAACTAATCCCATGAGATAAAGCTAGTCTACCCTCAACTCATCGATCATGACCAATGAGGACCACCAATTCTTGACACATTAAAAAATGATGAGGCATTCTCAAAATTCATTGGACTGTAAGACACGATACCATGTGGGGACCATAAAGCTACATTTGAAATCATTCTGGATACACATGCTTACTATGGGAAGACAATTGAGTCCTTTAGTCACAAAAGTGAAAATTTAAGAATAATCTCAAGGTCCTTGAGTGAAAACAACACTATGGCACTCTTTGATCCTAAAACAACAAAAAGAAAGGATGTATCGAATGGTGAAAACCTCTCTGAGGTGCATACGGATGAAGGATTCAATCTTCCCCTCAATGCTCTACACCAAGAAAAATCAACAGTTCTAGTAGAAAAGTGCAACCTAGTCAACTTTGGAATAAAGGAGACACCACACATCACATTCTATGCAGAATCACTACTATTAGAAGAAAAACAACTCCTAGCATCCTTCTTAAGAGAGAGAAAAGTTAATTTTGCATGGAGCTATGTGGACATGCCTGGGCTTGATCCAAAGATTATGGTTCATCATCTAGTAGTATATCCTAAAGCAAAGCATGTTAGACAAAAACTAAGGAAAATGCATCCTCAGATCACCCTAATAGTCAAAATGAAATTGAAAAAGTTACTTGATGTAGGATTCATAAGACCAATTGACTATCTCGAGTGGGTATCAAACCTGGTTCCTTTTTCAAAACTTGATGGGAGAATTTGAATCTACATGGATTTTAGAGACCTAAACAAAGAATGTATGAAAGATAACTTCCCATTTCCTTCCATTAACATGATTGTGGACATGACGATGGGACATGAAATGCTTTCTCTAATGGATGGTTTCTCTGGGTACAACCAAATAATGATCACCAAAGAGGACCAACATAAAATGACCTTCACTTGTTCATGGGGGACCTACTACTAGAATATGATGCCATTTGGCCTAAAGAATGCCAGGGCCACCTACCAAAGAGCCATGATGTTAATCTTTCATGACATGATCCAAAAAACTGTCAAAGATTATGTTGATGACATACTAGGAAAATCCAAAAAAAGGATAGATCACATAGCAACCTTGAGTGCTATTTTCGATAGGCTGGAGGAATACAAGGTCCCCCTAAATCCAAAGAAGTGCGTCTTCAATGTACAATCAAGAAAGCTATTGGGATACATAGTATCAATGAGGGGTATTGAAATAGATTGTGCAAAGGTAAAAGCAATCCTCAAGATGGAGGCACCCAAAACATTGAAATAGTTGATAGGCCTCCCAGAAAGGCTTTAGTCCATCAGAAAATTCATAGCACAACTTGTAGACAAGACAAACCCATATTATCACCTACTTCACAAGGGAGTAGTATTTAAATGGGATGACAAGTGTGAGGAAGCCTTTAACAAAATAAAAGAATATTTTCTCACACCTTCAGTTCTCATGCCACAGATCCCAAGAAAGCCACTAATCCTCTATGTGTCAACAACAACAACAACCCTTGGTGCTCTTCTAGCTCAACATGATGAAAATGGAACAAAGAGGTCCATCTATTACATCAGTCGCACAATGGTTGGGCATGAGTTAGACTACTCATTAATCAAAAAAGCATGTCTAGCAGTAGTGTTTGCTTCACAGAAATTCAGACACTATATGTTGGCACACAAAATCAAACTCATCACCAAGATCGATCCTCTAAAGTACCTATTATCAAAGGAAATGCTCATAGGAAGGATGGCCAAGTGGGTCATGATTCTATCTGAATACGATATCGAGTATGTGGAATGAAAGGAAATCAAAGGCCAAGTGATCACATATTAGCTTGTAAAAGCACCCATGTACTCAGAGAATCCACTCGTATCAGAGTTCCTAGATTCAATCTCAGCATAGCTGACCACTAGAAACTCTATTTGATGGTTCCTACACACAACATGGATCAGGAGTTGGTATCTTCTTCATCACCCCATAGGGGGATTGTATACCTATATCCTACAAATTGGAATTCCCCTGCACTAATAACATTGTAGACTATGAGGCATTAACCATAGGTCTTAGAATAATAGTCTAGTGGCACATCATGGCCCTCAAAGTGTTGGGAGACTCCCAAATGATAATATATCAAGTGAATGATGAGTAGCAGAGAAAGGATGATAAACTGACTCCATATAAAAAGTTGGTAGAAAGCCTCAAAGAATCATTCATTGATATCACATTTGAGTAGATTCCTAGAGCCAACAACAAAGAAATAGATGCCATGGCAATGACTGGATCCCTACTGGATATCCATCGTAACATCCCAAAACATGAATTCCTGGTAGAGAAGCTTCTCATGCCCACTTTCGATGTACCAAAGTCATAATTCATGTGTGAAATCATTGGTCCTGGTGATCCTTGGTACCATGACATTTACACTTATATGAGAATAGGATTCCTCCCAACTGACATAACATCAAATCTCAAGAAATCATTTGTCAAAAAGCATCTAGGATTGTCATCCTAGGAAATACCTTGTATCGTAGGAGCATAGAGGGAACCTTATTACACTGTCTAAACACTAAAGAAGCCTTGACTTTTGTAATTAAGGTATGTAATGGTATTTGTGGTTCACACTCGAGCGGAATGAACTTGGCCAAGAAAATGCTAAGGATGGGGTATTATTTACCTATTATGGAAAGGCAAGCACATGACTACGTTAGAAGGTGTTTACAATGTCAGTAGCATGGGGACCTCATCCATGCTCTAGCTCAAGAGCTCCATTCAATTGTCACACCATGGCCCTTTTTATAGTGGGGGCTTGATCTCATTGGAAAAATCACTCCCACCTCATCCAGTGGCCACAAGTTTATCATTGCCCCCACTGAGTATTTCACCAAGTGGGTAGAAGCCATACCAATGACCTATATAACTAGGAAGCAGATATCAAAGTTCATCCTGAACTATCTTATATGCTGCTATGGTGTCCCACAAGCCATTATCTCAGATAATGGGACACCATTCAAAAATTAGGAGGTCTGTGACTTATGTAACAAATTAAAAATCCAACATCGCTTCTCCACTTTGTGATTTCCTCAATATGTTTTTCTTTTTCTTTCTGTTGCATGGGTTCTACTTGTGTAGTTGGTGTTAATGTTTTCAAAGGATTTTCCTTTCCTTTCTCAATGTTCAAACAACTATTTGGGTTAGGGTAAGCTTCAAGTGTGTACACTTTTCTTTTGTAAACATACTTCATTACACGATGAAGAGTAGAAGGCACCCCATTCATTAGATGAATCCATGGTCTACCTAAAAGAGATTATATGAAAGAGCATGAGGAATAACATGGATTGGTATTTGTAATATGGCCTTTCCAGCTGTAATAGGAAAAGTGATCATACGAATTGGTTGTTTTCCTTTATTGTCAAATCCCTTAATAGATAGAGAGTCAGGTTAAATTTTTGATTTATTCACACCAATATTTTCCAAAAGGGATACACTACACACATTAAGGGCAGAGCCATTGTCAAAAAGGGTTGTTTTTATTCCCAACCTATTATTGATAGCTATTATCATGATAGGATCATTTTGTTTTTGCACTTCCAAAGGAGGGAGCTCACTTTGGTGCAAAACAATGTCAGCATTCATTCCTTGAATTAGTGATACTATGTCATTCATTTGCACACTAGAAGGGATAGGAACTTGTTTCAAAGAACATTAAATCATGTTATGATAATGAGCAGGGTATTGAATAAGGTTACATAAGGATATCTTAGCAGGAGAATTCATAAGTTTTTCAACAAGATCATACTCCTTTCCATTTTGTGGAGGAAAGTGAGGAGGACCTGGCAAGATAGGGTTAGGCAATGGGAGGGATGTTGAAGGAATTTGTCTTGGTTGTGGATTGTTTCTAGTGTTATCTGTATGAGCAATGGTATTATAATTCAATTTTTACAAAACCTTATTCTTAGGTGGGTAAAGGATAAGTTCGGGTTTGTTTTGAGTTTTAGGATAAATAATTAGAGGATTATTAGGATGCCCAATAGGGAAATGTAGGAGTTCTATTAATCAAGGAGGATCTAACAAACACTTTGCACATTCATAACCTCAATGGTCTTGGTTTGATGCATTTCTAATAAAGGGCAGTCTAGTGTCATCTTTTCACCATCTTCTAAGGGTTACATCACTATTGTTTGAAAGAGATGTGCCGATGTTGTCATTTTATTACGCCATGATATCTTCCCTAGGGGGAGATTTTTGAGGAGAACTACAAATCAAATGTTCTTGCCATTCAAGGATTGGTTCTCCCAAAATGACTTCATCACAAGTAGGGGAATGATCAATGGTTGAATTGTCTTGTTTATCAATGATAGCATTCTCCTGTTCAATAATGTTTTCCCTAGGGGAAGAGATACACAAGATTCTCATGACTTTCATTAATTGTATTTTCTAATACCAAAGTATCTTTTTCACAACAAGGAGAGATACTAGAAGAATAACAAATGTTATTGCCAAGATTGTCCATAATTTCATTTAGTTTTCCCACAATATATTCAAAATTAGGATAGGTAGGGGAGGAAACATATACAAGGTTGTCATAGATCTTAAAGGTTTTATCATCTAACACCAACCTATCATCCTCACTTACAATATGATTGTCATGCAATTCCTTACAACTACATCGCATTTCACTAAAATGTCCTTACAATCAAGGGATGAATGTAAATTAGGTAAGGTGATGTTTAGAAAGATGTCTATGATCTCATTCTCTTGTGCTAGAATGTATTCCCAAGGGGGAGGAGGAGAAGGAAAATAAAGTATTTCATGATTCCCAATGATTGCATCTTCTTTCACTAAGATACCTTCGTCACTAAAAGGAGAGGTATCAGGAGAAGAAAAATTATAATCATCATTGTTACCTATGCTTGTATCCTCTTTTGTCACATCATCCCCACAAATAGGAGAGATAGGAGGGGGTGTAAGTTTAAGGAAAGCATTAACATTTTCACTCTCTTGCACTAAGAGACTCTCATAACTAGGAAATGTATTGAATAAATAACATGCTTATTGACTAACTTTTTCTTTGCAAACTTGGAAAAGATAGAAACTAACATTTATGAATAGTAATCTATGCAAAATTAAAATGCAATCTAAAGACCTAGAATGAAATGAAATTTTTAGAAGGTAATTTACTAATTACACTATGCAACGATCTAAAAATGAAGTGTTGTAAATGCAATTTTGGAATTAAGCAATGCATGAAATGAATCACTTTAAGCTAGATTTAGTGAAATGCATGTAATAGAAACTTAGCCAAGTGAAAATAGATAACTAATGAAAGAAAACATAAGTTCTAAAACAAAGTTTTAAATTCTATAAAATGCAATTTCAGACCTACATTGGGACTAAATCACCTAGAGGGGTGTGTGAGTCCCAGTGAGGGTTTTTTGCACAATTTTCAAAAAAAGAAGTGATTTTTATGATTTTTCATTTGAGTGATGTCTAAGCTAAGTGCAAATGTAGATTTCAGATGAAATTCAGTGGTGCAAGATGCAAAATTCAACCTTTATGCACTTTCACTAATGCAATATTTAGAAACTGTAGATGCCAATTAACTAACGCAAAACCTTATGCAAAGTTAATGCAAGATAGATCTAGGATAATGATGCACTCCAAATCAGAAAATGAAATGTTCTAAATGCAAGTTCACCAAAATGATTTGTCAAAAATTGTCACCCTTATTTTTAACTGGGCATGTGCAATTAGTTGGGTCCACAAAATGTTCAAAAAGTGTTACTGTGTATCTTGATTTTCAAAATTTATCATAGTTGGACTCAAATTGTGAAGCACTTGCACATTGAATCTTAAAATGTCCATTAATATAAAATTTAGTATTTTGAGTCTAGTTTTCAAATAAGTAATTTATTCTAATACCAAGATGATAGAAAATAATTTTTAATAGGCATGTATGGACTTCACTTTTCAAAATTCACCTTTTTAGGACCATAGCATGCACATGTATAAACGTCATAATTTGATCAAAATAAAAACATTTTTCTATTTCTGTTTTGGGAGAGATGTTTATTATATTTAATATTGATGAGGATATTTTTAATATATATTTTTTCTAAATATATATTTTTCTAATTAATTTTTTATTGGCCCTAATTGTTGTTTTTGAAAGCCCTCATGTACGAACACCATAATTTGACCTAAACTAATATTTTTTGTATTTTCTTTTATTTTTTATTGTGTAAAGAATTGTTTTTAGATTGATGGCATGTAACAAATTTTACAATAAAATTAACAAAGAAAAATTTATTAAAAAAATATGAAAAACCTAACATTTCATGTTTGTGGACTTTTTTTGTAAGGAAACTTGCACCCATTATATGACAATTTCCACATAACCCAAAATAGAGATTTATACAAATAAGTACTCATAATCCACATGCAAGAGAATAGAAAACATACCCATCAAAGATGACACAAGATATACCATAGGAAAACCTTCTAGAGGGAAAGACCTAGCCTCCAAAGCATCCATACTCCATCATATTATCCAATAATAAAGAAAATACAAGAATTACAATGAATACCTCTTAAGCATCAATCCCTCCAATGAATTCCCATGTGTCCAACATGAATCCACACATCCCATGCCATGCTTCCCAAATGCACTCCTCAAGAAGACTCAATAATGATAGCCAAACCACTTAGCCAACCTAAACCACTACACATGTGTTTGTTTTTATAGACACAAGCTCACACAAAATACAACTAGCGATAAGGTGGAACCATGCACCATAAAACCATGTGAATACAATACAAAACGAATATTATTAAATTATTATCACATATCTCCCACACATTACTTAATGAAACAATGTTATTACAATACAACATCAAGTGGTTACCAATTAATTACCTAGTGTAATTAACAACACCACCAAGGTGTATCACAACTTAATAGTTATTTAGTTACAATATTATAATCAATAAATTTATGCAATAGTGTAAAAAACCATATCACAATATTCTCCCACTTGTATACATTGCATAAAGGATCAATGCATGATATACATCATCATAGCCATACATGAAATCACATGAATCTCCAACATGCTCTCGTGCTCCATCAAGATACCTACAATAAGAAAAAGGTGACCACCATCTCAAGAAAGAACTCTCATCCTCCAACTTGCCACCTATGGAAGAAAAGGAATATGCCAAGGTGAAGATGCACAAATCCATGAGCACAATAATCAAATCCAAGTGATAAAAAAGGCTCTAACCAAGCTGTTGTCAACAAAAAAACCCACACAATCAGAAATAGCATCCACAACACATGCTAAAACATCCAACCATTCATACCTCCAAGGTATCAATACATTAGTAAATTCATTCCAAGAACATATATGCAGCCTACAAACTGCAATCAAGCTCCATGTATCAAACCTGTCAATGAAGAACATACAAATCCAAGAACTCCCACTGTATGGGTAATGTCAAAGCATATCAAGTATACCAATCAACACTCTATCAAGGTGTGATAAGAAAACCAAAGCATAAAGTACCGAGAGCAATAACAATGATCCACACATGCAACCCAAATAGTTGCATAATCTCTCACAACATGTTACCACCATCCTCCTGAAAGCACATGTACATGAACATCTAGGGAGAAACCATGAAGAGAGAAACCTGTAAATGATAATATCCTCTTACCAAAACCTTGAAAGTGTACTATTGTGTCAAGTATGACCTAAAAACCCCAAATAAAAGGCCTCAACAACATCCATAGCATCCAATCTCATAGATCAAGTATAACATATGAATCAATGTAGCAATGCTAACATAAATGTAAGCCTCTCAAATCAAGAAGATAAAACTCATAGTAACCATCCCAAATATTGGAAATCAACCCATAAACCATATCCTAACAATCCTCATCAAATAATGATCATAAACTCAAAAGCACAAGGAGATAACCATGAACATCCACAAAAATGAATCCTCTAGAACTAACTATCCATAGCATAAGGTCCATAAATATGAAAGATAAATCATATAAACTCATCCTAAAAAACCCCCCAAGGAGTATCCATAATTAATCACCATAAATATTCTCATTACCATGAGAAATGAAAGAATGAAACACAACACATCTTAAAGATATAATGGGTAAATACCTCTCAAATAAAGAACTACTAAGTAGACCAAGAGTGGGGAATAAGAATGCTCCTCTAGGATAACCAAGTCATCATGACTCAGTCTAAGAATAATCTCCTCTATCAGTCCATCATGAACTCAAGTCCATATCTAGGTGAAATATCCTTGGTCTTCTTGCTGAAACATCCAAAGAGTAGGCATCTCAAGCAAATGTCTCTAAACACAAGAGAAATCCAGCCATCATGAGCACCTGTAACCAATCAATCCATGCCAAACTCCAAATGCAACTTAGTATCATCATGAAGTAATCAAGCACATGATCAAAATACTCAATACAAAGAGAATCACACATAATCAATGTCAAAGCTCCTACTATAGAATCAGGCAGCTATCATGACAACATGATCTAACCATATCCTCTTAGGAGATCACATGCACCAATGCAAACATCCTGGTATCAAAAGAACATGTGATATTGCAAATTCTAATCTAGAATCAAGGGTGTACCATGACATCATAACAAACTCACTCTAAACCAAGAAATAAATGATGCATCCACATCACTACCAATAACTCCCCTTGAACTATGATACAAGCTACACATAGAATCATGACTACCATCTCCTCCATGAAGATCATTTATGTCTACACACACTCAACTGCAAAATCAGTAACATACAAGTGAAACCAAGGTCTCCAAATGAAGAAGATACATACAACTACCATTAAAAACATCACAAACCAAACCAATCCAACATCGCCAAGTCATCACTATCAAAATCTATGACTAAAAGTGTATAACCAATGAATATACCAAGCTATCATGACAACGTGATCAAACCACATGCTAAAAGTCCCATCACTTGACTAATCAAATACTCTAACCTCCATCCTCTCAATTTTGAAGCAACATACCAATGAACAAATGACCAAGGACAAGGTGAACTAATGAAATCTATAACAACAATGAATCAAACCTAGTTGATATAGATATTCCACATCCTAGTCATCCCACTACAATCAATAGGTTGTGCATACCTACCAACCACATAACTTTTAGATCTAACCACTGAAACATGCAAACTCATCATCACATTAGTAACCTACAAACCAAGATATCAAAGAAGATAATCCCATAGACATCAAGAATCAAACAAAAAATCAACCACAGATCTGATCTTCCAACCACATCCAAAAATGAGTAATCATAGTAAAGGAACCAAATAAGCATCAAGAAGATAAAACCAATCTCCTAACATCAAACCATATCACCACGAAACAACTACATACATGATCATGTCATTCTAATGCATCAAATGTACTTGCATATCCATGTCACCATAACCATAGCCATCATTGTCCCTACACTCAACTATCACCCATCCAAGACTCCAAGTCTCAAATCATGTCCAACCATGTCCTCAAAACCGAAGACAACCTGTGTACCTATCACCATCAAAGTACCAACTCTGAAAAACACTTGTAAACCTGTATCTAGAAGTTCCAACCTAATAATAAACTATAACATCATGAATATCATATAAAAATATGTACTCCCTCAAGGTTTCACCTCTTGACTCATCTGGATGCTCATACTATCACACCCTGAATCTTAGGTTCCTACAAGTGATCAAACAAGTACCAAGCTCATATGGTACAACAAACTAATAAACAATCTGAACCACTATGTAGTACATTGTAAATTCTCTCCAATGCCTATTCGAAATTAGAAATACGATTTCGTATGCAAAAGTTATTCTTAAAACTGTGCAACCAAGAACATATGAATTCTAGGCTCCAAAAACATGTGAAAATTAAAAAATCAGGGAACCAAACCTATGACACTACGTAGTTCTTAGAACCTGCTTTCCAATTAGTAGAAGAAGTTGAAAAATGAACATCGTGGGTGAAAGTTATGCAAGTTTGAAGAAAACATCTCATTTTCCCATGTAAACAACTTTTGGTGGTCCCCACTCCAAATTTAATTTCTCGAACATTATAGTGGTGGATTTATTTGTTTTAATATTTTAAAAACTAAAACTCCATAAATTGTGGAGAGGTGGGATGCTTTTCAGTAAAGGATTTTTATTTTATTTTTATTTTTAAATATAAAGTTCTTCTTTATTTAATGATGGGGTAATTTTTATTTTTATTTCTTTTTACATTTTATATTGCATAAATTGTTTTATTTTATTTTCAACCAACCCCAATGAAAATATTTTTCTAGGGAAATATTTTCAATGATGGCTATATTTTTTTTTTTAACCATTGAATTTTTATTTTGCAGGTCAGGTAATGAAGAAAATTATGATTTTTTAATAATTTTATTCTGTACATGGGTTATATGGCTAAAAATTTTGAATTTTTTTAACTTCTCCAAAGTAGGGAAAATTTTACATCAAAATTCATTTATCAGCCAACCTAAATCCAACCATGAGGTTCATTTTTACCCAAGAGGTCATTTACAAAATTTCCCCCACAAAACCCCCATTTGAATGCACAACCAAGACACCTTTTTTAGCCAAAAATTTTCACACCCTAAATTTGCAAATAACCCATTATGATAGCAAACCCAAAACCCTCAAATCTACAATAAACAACCTACAAAACCCTCATATCTTGCCATGCCTTTCATTCTCTCATGCATTGCATAGATTCAAAATTCAAAACCATATTTTCTCAACTTAGGGTTATAACAAAAAAACTTCAACCATGAAAGCTCCGATACCACTTGTAAGGAAACTTGCAGCCATTATACAACAATTTCCACATAACCAAAAATAGAGATTTATGCCAATAAGTTAGTAGAATCCACATGCAAGAGAATAGGTGACATACCCATCAAAGATGACACAAGATATACACTTGGAAAACCCTCAAGAGGGAAAAACCCAACCTCCAACAACATCCATACTCCATCATATTATCAAAAAATAAAAAAAATACAAGAGTTATAATGAATACCTCTTAAGCATCAAGCCCTCCAATGCATTCCCATGTTTCGAAGCATGAATCCACACATCCCATGCCATACTTCACAAATGAGCTCCTCAAGAAGACTCAATAATGATAGCCAAACCACTCAGCCAACCTAAACCACCACGTGTTTTCTTTTATAGATACAAGCTCACACAAAATACAACTAGTGGTAAGGTTAAACCATGTGAATAAAAAACCACTAACTGCTTATTTAATATTGGGTAGTAAGACACCACTTTATTTAATATCTCTCCAATATTAAATAATTATCTCATGTCTTCCACACATTAAATAATAATACAATGTTACAATACAACATCAAGTGGTCCCCAAATAATTACCCAGTGTGATTAACAATACCACCAAGGTGTATCAAAACTAAATAATTATTTAATTACAATATTATAATAAATCAATTTATGCAATGGTGTACAACACCATATCCCAACAGTTTCATCATAAATTATTTAAAAAATTAAAAAAATAATTCAATCATATAAAATTACATATTTGACAACTAGATATCATCATCTATAATGGGTTTTAATTTCACAAAATAACTCTAAATACAAAAGCTATCATATATATTTCAAAAGTATGTTTTTTCTCTTGACATTGCCATGACCTTGTACTTGCAAGTTCAGGGCTAAGGGTTGGGTTGCCATGCCATTTCTGAGCCTAAATCCAAATTAAAAACATGGATTTTGAGTTTCAATGTTTTTGGAACAAGTACTCAATTTAAAATGGGTACCTATTCTAAAAAATGAATGAGTATCCATTTTAAAGCTAAAAAATAACACTTCCCCTAAATTTTTGAGGCACTATATCATTTTCTTTTGCATATATAGACCCCTTTCAAGTTGTTAGAATTGGTCCTTTGGCTAATAAGAAACATACATATGCCATGAAAATACTATTTTTTTCCTTTATATCATTACTTTATTCCAAAGGACAAGAGGTGGAATAAAAATGAAGGAATTTATATTTTTTTGTTTCACCATTCCCAACACTTTTATGCTATAAAAATATACAATAAATTCAAGTTCCAAGTTTTAAAATGATAAAGGGCTATACCACACTTGTGCCTTATAGATAGATGACTAAAATTAATTTATTCACACATTAACCACTTATCCATGTTAGTAATATATTCTAATGAAGCTATGTTATATCATCTACATTTTTATTGCAACTTACCAAAATATATTTTTCCATTGTTAATGTCCTACTAAACGTTTCACAAATTGGATGGTGTAACAAAATCATTGGAGATAGATGACCTATGGTGATATTTAGTACTTGATGATGAATTATTTACATTTAGTTATTTATGTCACCTATGAGAATTTGACATGTCACCATTTTGAATTATTTTCACAATGGAAAAACCCAAAATGCATCCTTATTCTTCAATTTTTTTACAAGATAAACAAGAGATATTTTGGTCTATGCTACCCCTTGTCCATCTAATTTAGACCACCAATATGTTACCAGTTATCTAGTAAGATTGTGCATAATGATGGCTAACACTACTTTCTAGTGAAGGAAAATATATAAGCAAGTACATATATTTGGTTTGTGAAATGGATGTCCTAGTAGCTTGTCATTTCAACTTGAAGATAGGCCACATAAACTACGTAAATGGTGAATATCAAGTCAATCTTCAAATAGAAAAATTTGGATATGAGAAGACAAATAATTTAGGCTTTCTTAAAATATGCCTTAATGATTGTATTTTGGAAGATCAAATAGGGCATGAAGAAAGAGAGGTTTACACAAGAACATGACATGAAATAGGGGAATAATTCAGATAGCTTAGTATACACATAAAACATGAAAGTGATAAAGGTTTTAGAAAAAGACTCAATAAGAATTGTTCTTATCAGTAATAATTAGAGAGAGATATAGAATAATAAAAAAAAGATAAAATAAAATAAATTAGAATTAATGATGATAAAAGTAAAATATGAAAAAGAGATAAATGTAAGATAGACACAAGACTTATTTAAATAAAAAATATAATCATGACAAAAAATCATAATTTTGTATGATACAAATTTATATGAGATGATATGCATGATAAAAAATTATAATTATAAAATTTAAATATTATAAATATCATTGAATATGAAATCATAAATGTAAATATGAGAAGCATTATGATAATGATTAAAGCAAAATCCTGGGCCACCCTCTTTTTTCTCCTCTCTCTTTTTAGCTTAACTTGGTCTACAACAAACCATTTCTCCTTCGTCTCTCTTCAACCTGATGATGAATCATGTAGTGTGATTTGAAACGTTGATGAAATAAACGTCGACACAATCAAATCCGAAAACTTTCTCAAACAACATATTTCTCCCTTGGACATGTTTGTGTGTTCTATATGACACAAAATAGGAGAATTAAATATCGTTTTGATTTCTGGCTGTATAATATTATTGAGAAGATAGCTCAGCAATATCCATTGCTTCATTTGTTAACTACAGTAAACACGAATAATCTCCGCACACCCATGTAGAATTAAATGTCTTCCTACGAAATGAATGATAACCATGAACTTAATTGTCATCTGACATGGGATGGCGACCTGAATCATAAGCCATGTACCATAATATTTAACTTGTCTTACACTGTGAAATAGCTAAAAAATTAAGATAACTTGTCATTATAAAATAGCCCATCAGAAAATTATGTGATTCAGAAGAGCGGCCAAATTGAGCATCCCACATGTCATTGTACATGCTGAAAGGAAAACTCTTATCAGCTTCTAAGGGTATCGTTTGAAATGAGAATATTCTAGTGGTAGAAGCAAATTCTATATTCACATATATCTAGAGCTATATCAAATGAGGAAACCGCTTTTTATGCTTATACAGAAGGAAAAATAGATGGCTTAAATTTACATTGATTAAATTTCAAAAATATGTGCCATAGAACTTTGGGTGAGTGTGAAATGACAATGGATATTTAAAACAGGAATAGACTTTTCTGTCTGCGCACACGCATCTACCAGTCAATCCAATAAACAAATCTATCTCAAAGAGAGTTTGTGGAGCATTTGAAATAAAATATTCCAACTGAGCAAAGAATTTGACCAGTGATCTATTCAATTTAGCTTGTTTAATAAAGCTCATCCACTCAATGTTCTTCAAATCTTAGTCTTAGGCGATTCCATCGCTTGAAATATATAAAATATATCAATTTATCTATCAACATTAATTAACTAATTTTAATTATTTAGTTAAATAATGTAACATTTCTTTTAATATTAATTGAATGAATTAGGACTATTTGTATAATTATTCAATCATTTATGAAGTTCCATCTTAAATATATAAGTGTAACATTTGTTTATTTAATTCTATAATTTCTATTATAAATACTAGTTCCTTAGTTTTTCCCTAACACTATTAGTGGACTCAAATCAACTATTTAATGTAGCTAATCATAGCAATATTTTTTATGATTTTTTCAAGTTCATCCCTATACTATGCCTCAAATTTGTAACTCTTGCATAAATCACCATCGATTCAATAAAGTAGGTAAAGCTATGACCACATTATTATATTTTCTATTTTTTCCAATAAGAACTCAATATTTAACCTTATTTACATTACTATAAAATTTATATAACACTAAGTTATCTACCAACTAAATGAAATAGGCCTACTAAAATCACCACTAGAAATTCTAGTGATGACCAACAAGCAATATTGAATTTACTATTGTAAAAGTGGATAGCATTAAAAATTGATGCATTTACCATGTGACTAATAAGATCATTATGTTCATTATTAGCTATGTATCTATTATTTACTTTGAGAAACCATATTGAATGCTAAGGAAAAAAAAGAGATAATCAAATAGAGGGGTTTTTCCCTTTATCTATCTTACCATTCACATTGGGAACGGGACATGACACCTCATTATAATAAATATCTTTAAATTTATAAATCATCCAAGTGTACTAAGTTAATATAGTCTAGTTCTATAGATTATATCACCTTAAGTTGTGAGGCACTCTATCATTTGATTTTGCATAGGTGGACCCCTTCAAGTTATTAGGATTGGTCTTTTGACTAATAAGAAACATACACATGTCATGGAAATTCTATGCTTTTCCTTTATATCATTGTTTAATTCCCAAGGATAAGTGGTGAAATAAATACAAGTACCTTTAAATATATTTGTTTTACCATTCCCAATTCTTACCTTCTATAAATATGGAAGAAATTTAGGTTCCAAGTGTTGAATGGATAAAGGGTTATACCACACTTGTGCCTTATAGTTAAATGGCTAATTATAATTTATTCAAACATTTACCAAGCACACATGTTAGTAATGTATTACAATTAAGCTTGATCATATCATCTGAATTTTTATTGTAAGTTGGCAGAATATATTTTTCCATTGTTAATCTCCTACTAAATATCTCACAAAATGGATGGTGTAACATAATCATTAGAGATAGATGACTAAGGGTGAGATTTAGTAGATAATGAAGGATTCCTTACATTTAGTTGATGTAGTATCACCTATGACAATCAGACACACCAACCTTTTCAATTATCATTGCAATGACACAACCCAAAATATATTCTTATTATTCATTCTTTTACAAAACACACATGAGATGTTTTGGTCCATACAACCCCTTTTCCATCTAATTAAGACCAACAATATGTTACCACATATGTAGTAAAATCATGCATACCGATGACTAACACTACTTGCTAGTGAAGGAAAACATATAATCAAGTACATATATTCGATTTGTGAAATAGAAAAGTAGCTTGCCATTTCCACTTCAGGATAACCCATATTAATTGTATACATGGTGAATATTGAGTTAACCTTCAAATAGAAAAAAAGTGCACATACAAAGACAAATAATTTAGTCTTTCTTAAATTATCTCTCAATGAGTGTAATTTGGGAACTCAAATAAGACATAAAGAAAGAGAAATTTACATAAGAACATGATATGCAATAGGGAAATAATTTAGATAACTTAACATAGGCACAAGATAGGATGAGTGGTAGATGATTTAAAATAAGACTCGATTAAAATTTCTCTAATTAATTATAATTAGAGAAAGTCAAAAAATATCACATATAATAAGAAATAAAAGAAATTATAATTAATTATAATAAAAATAAAATATTGAAAAGAAATAAACATAAGATAAACAAATCATAAAACTCATTTAAATTGAAAATATAAATATGATAAAAATTATAATATAATATGATGCACATTATATAAAATATAAATATTATAAATATCATTAAAAATGAAATCACAAGATGTAAATATGTGAAGCATTACGATAATGATGACGACAAAACAACAAATTTCTTTGGCATGTTCTTGTGTTCCATGACATCAAATAGGACAATTAAAGATCGTTCAGACTCCTAGCTGTATAAGACTATTCAGAAAATAGCTCATCTGTATTCATTACTTCATTTGTTATCTAAACACGAATATTCTACGTACGCCCACGAGGTTCATAACATCCGTGTAGAATCAAATCTCTTCATACAAAATGAATGATAACCATGAACTTAATTGTCATCTGAAATGGGATGGTGACCTGAATCATAAGCCATATACGATAATATTTAAGTTGTCTTATATTGTGAACAGGAACTATGTATTATGAAATGGACGCATCTAATCTCCCAAAACAATGGCATGTGATAGGCATGGTAACATACCAAAAATGCATAAAAGCATAAATAGAAACACACATAACATGATGGGACAATGTAGTGTGGGGCTGTAAAGATGGGGATAAAAGTGACGAAAGCGGTAGACGAGAAGAAACGTTATGATGATAAAGAGGAGGAGATAACGACACTGTCAGCAAAATTTCCCCGCTTTTCATCGATTGCCAGTATTGTGGGCAGCCTTTTCCATTTAATTCACTATCATGGTGGCTTATGTGAGAAGCTATCATTTTGTTTGAATTATGTGGACCGGCTGAGGAATTGGACACTAATGTGGGTAAGATGAGTTCTAAATTGTAATAACTATTGTTTAAATTCATAATGCATTGAAAGTTGGAAAACACTCTGTGTTGTAGTTTTTTAAATTCTACACATTGAAAGCTAAAGGTTGGAGAGCACAGGGTGGAGTTGCAGTTGGGGGATACAAAAATTAGACTGAATTGAGGTGAGGGATGACTAATCGATTTAGTTGTTACTTGTAAAGGGTTTTAAAATAATATGAGGATTGTAGGTTTAATAACACCTAGTGTTTTGCAACTTGAAATTTTACAAAACAATATGCATGTTTGGAATTTTTTTTGTTATTTACATAGTATGAATGCAATGAAAGGACTCTTAAAATTATTAAGAATTTATAGCTAGAGTAAAAATTGGGTTTCAATTTCTTCATATGATTGAAAAAATGCAGAAAATAATTTCAAAATGAGAAACACAATGTGGGTTGGGTTACAAGTATGAGCAGTTGCTTGTGTTGTCATTGATGTCTATAGTTGATATGGTTGCAAGGAGTGTGAGAAATTGATGCTTTGACTAGTTGTATTATGTTGTCATTAGTTAAGCTATTGGTGTCAACCTCTAGTGTTATTTTGATAAGCTTCTATCTATGGTTGTGGAAGTGCTGAAGATGATGAGGATGTGTCTCTGATACTTGGTTTCCAAGTGCTTTTGAGAAAAAATGATAAAAAATGGAAACAATATTTTGTAGTGGTATTTTGGGTAACAAAGTTGTGTTCTAGTTTTTCTCCACATTTCTTCTAGGTTGAAGATCTACCTATGCGACTCAAATATGTTAGTGAGAAGTGTACATAGGTGTTATATTCAAGAGATGGTGTGTTGGATCATCGTACAATAGAAGTTGTGTTCACCAATGTGTGACTATGTATTGCAAAGGTGTCTGGGAGAAATGTTTCTACTCTATGTTTCTCTCAAGTTGTTATTCAAGTCTTGTGGTTCAGAAGGTGTGTTGATGGCATTGGTAGTTTATCTCAGCAAATAGGATTTGAGGTTCGATTGTTTGGAAGATAGTTTTTCAAGTAATAATGTATGGCAGAGTTGTTTGAGTGTAATGGGTTTGTACATTTTTTCAGGTGGAAGTTGTTACGAAGGAATTTGTTGGATTTTAGGGTGTTTGAGGAATATTCTAGATCATGTTCAAGCATGGTGTGTGCTTTGCAAGTCATCCTTGGGTTTGAGGAAGAGTATACTTCAAAGTTTAAAGGTGTTTGCATAGGTAACATCCAACCTAGTGTGTACACTATATGCAAAGGATAGAGATTGTTCAAGTGGTAGTGTGTGGTTGAGTGGTGTTATTGATTTGGGTCCCAATTAACTTTTGATTTGGTTTGCATTCACTTCTATCTGCCACAAAAGAGTTTTGGCAGTGACCTAATTTGAATTTGCATATTTGAGGTGCATAGCTAACCTTGGAGATGGTTTCAAGGTTGAGGACAATATAAGTATGAGTTGGGGTGTTGAAAGAGAATAAGATAGATGAAGATATAGATGTGTGAGATGCAAATGATGTGAAATGAAATGTGTTACTAGAGTGAAAAATTGAGAAGTGTAGTGCAAAATTTTAAGTGTTAGTTTGTTGGATGTAGTGAGCAAAAGGTGGCTACAATTCTTCAATCAAATTGCAAAGGTGTAGAAGTCATTGTGGTGGATTCCTTGTTGCATTGAGATGATTTTCTCTATGTAATATTCCTTCTGTATCTTCTTTTCTATTATGGAAGTGAGCCTCTTGGCAGTGATCCTTTTCTTCTTTGGGTAGAGAGCCCTTCCGCCAGTGAACCCTATTGTATTTGGTGTTGATATTACTTATATTGTGGGCTAATCCTCATCGTGGTTTTTCCCTTCTTGGGTTTCACATGTAAATATGGTGTTTTCTTGTGTTTGGTGTTGAATTTTTTAAGTTTCTTTTATTTTATTTTATTTTATTTTAATGCTCATTCATTATAATAGATTTAAGGGTTTAACGAATGAATGTGGATCTGAATGTTAATGAGGGTTTTGAATTTTTAAGGTACAACTAATTCACCCCCCTCTCAATTGTCTTGTGCATTTCAACAATTGGTATTAGAGAAAGGTTCATTGGAGAAAGCTTAACCACTTGAGGTAGATCTAGGATGACACACAAGAAGAAGATCCCTATATTTGATGGAACTAACCATGCATTTTGGATGATAAAGATGGAAGACTTTTTGAAATAATTAAGATATGATATAAGAAAATCAATTCAAACTAGATACATTATTCCTACAAATTCTCCAAGCACTAAAGTTGAACTTAAGGCCCACAAAAGCAATAGTAAGACAAGGTATGCTCTTTTGAGTAGTCTTACAAATTGTAAATTAGTGAAAGTTATGGATTTGAAAATTGCTAAAGAAATTGAGGATAAGTTGGAAAGTATTTATGAAGGAGATGATATGGTCAAACCATCTAAGATGTAGAACTTGAAAACCACATTTGAGAACTTGCGGATGTTTGAAGATGAAAATGTTACAAGCTATATGTGGAGGGTAGATTAAGCAGCAAAGCTCCATCAGAGGTCTTAGAGGAAAAGTCAAAGAACCAAAAGTGGTAAAAAAAAATCTTAGAACCCTTACTAAAGCTTATAGTTATAAAGTTGCTATTGAGGAGTCTCAAAATCTAGATCAGTATTCTAGAGATCAATTGTATGGCTATTTAACAACATTTGAAATGATAGAATTTTGTACTAACAATGGTACAAAAGTTGATACTGCTTTTAAGGCTTCAAAAACATAGAATACTAAAGAACCATATTAGGAAGATATTTACGGTGTGAAGGATAACATTGTCATAAAAATGAGATGTACTAGAAAGTACGAAGGTAAATTACCTTTCAAATGTTTCAGTTGTGGAAAGATAGGTCACTATGCTTCAAGATATCCAAACAGAGTTGTGAATGAAAGAAACAAGGAGAAAAAAGGTAAAATGATTAAGAAAAGCTATTATACTAGAGAAGATGCAAGTATTTCTAATGATGAATTAGATTGTGGAGATGATGATGATGAATTCTCATCCATGGCTTTAAAATATGAAACTTTTGTTTTTTCTAAATCTGAAAGATGTGTGAAGGAATGCCCTCTGAAGAAAAAGGATAAAACTAAAGGTACTAAATGGTGTCTTCTTTTCATGCTAGGCAAGATAAGAACTATTGGATAATTGAAAATGGTTTCTCTAATCATATGACCAGAGACAATAGTACAAGTTTATTGAAATTGAAAAGTATGATGGAGGACTTGTTAGATTTAGAGATGATTTTAGGGCTAAGATATTGGGAATAAGTTCAGCCAATTTTTTATGGAAAGCATAATACTGAAGATGTTTACTATGTTAAAGGTTTAAGGAATAACATTTTGAGTGTTGGATAAATGTGTAGCAAAAGATACAACCTTATGTTTTAAGATGATGGATGTGAGATTAGAAAAGGGTCTAGAACTATAATTGCTACTAGAAGAACGATAGGTGGAAATGTTTATCAGCTCAAGAGTGTTGATGGTCATTGTTTTATGTCAAATTAATAAAACTTGGTTATGGCATAGGAATATGTGTCATATTAATTTTGATAACTTTGTAAGAATCAATTCAGTTCAAGCAGCGAGAGATCTTCCAAAGATTACAAAGCCCATTAATG
Organism: Sequoia sempervirens; assembly: GCA_007258455.2. Lineage (NCBI taxonomy): Eukaryota > Viridiplantae > Streptophyta > Pinopsida > Cupressales > Cupressaceae > Sequoia > Sequoia sempervirens. The sequence continues at coordinate 111,709,846 of VDFB02193867.1, read as the reverse complement.
CTATCTACAAGGAGTATCAGATTGGAAAGCAAACAAGAAGTTTCAAAGGAAAAGAACAATCTTCTACCAGATTACTAAAATTGGTGCACACAAACCTTTGTGGTCCTATGAGAACAAGAAGTGTTCAAGGTGATGGGTATTTCATGCTTTTTATTCATAATTATTCAAGAATGACATGGGTTACTTTTCTTAGAGAAAAATTTGAAGACCTATATAAATTAAAAACATTTAAAGTTATGGTTGAGAATGAAATGGATTTGAAGATCAAATGTTTGAGGTGTGACAGAGGTGGAGAGTTCAACTCCAATGAATTAACATGTTTTGTGAGAATCATGGCATAAAGAGGAACTTGTTTTCCCCTAGGACTCCTCAACAAAATGGAGTGGTTGAAAGGAAAAACATAATGTTTCAAGAAGTTAAAAAGACTATGATGAAAGAATCCAACCTATCAAAATTCTACTGAAGATAAGCAATTGATACTACTATTTAAAAACTTAATAGAGTTAAAAAAAAATCAAACAACACAAAGAATCCCTATGATTTGTGGTATGGAAGGATACCTACTGTTAAATACTTTAGAGTGTTTGGAAGGAAATGCTATATTAGAAGAGATGAAGAAATTTTGATAAAGTTTGATATAAGGTTTGATGAAGGAATCTTCCTTGTATATTCTACTAAAAGAAAAGTCTACCAGTGCTACAATAAAATCGATTGAGAAAGACTATTGAGATTTCCACTACCAAGGTTGATGAATATTTTTGGAACTCAGTGGTGATAGATGGATATGAGTCAAATGAACCTGATTGTAGAGAAAAAGGAAAGGATAAGGAAAATGAAGTATAGTTTGAAGAAGATGAAGAAGCTTCAGAAAAGACTCCTAGAACCCCTAAGTATGTGTAGAGAAATCATTCTGAAGAATAAATAATTGGAGACAAGAGAAGAGGTGTATTGACAAGAAGGAAAGTTATTGAAGAAGAGGTAAATTTGTGTTTACTCTCTAAAATTGAACCTAAACTAGTGATTGAGGCATGTAAAGATGAGTATTGAATTAAAGCTATGGAAGAAGAATTATCATAGATTGAGAAGAATTTGACTTGGGAACTTGTCCCAAGACTTGCAAATAAAAACATAATTGGATCAAAGTGGGTGTTCATAAAAAAACTTAATGAGAATGGAGAAGTGGTAAGGAACAAGGAAAGGTTTGTGTGTAAGGGCTATTCACAAATTAAAGGAATAGATTTTGAGGAGAAATTTTCCCTGATGGAAATAATGGAAGTTATTAGGTTGTTTTTAGCTTTTGAAACACACAAGGATTTAAAAGTTTATTAGATTGGTGTGAAGTCCACTTTCTTGCATGGATAATTGTAAGAATAAATATAAATAGAACAACCAGAAGGATTTTAGTTATCAGATAAACCTAATATGGTCTACAGATTCAAGAATGAATTGTATGGATTGAAGTAAGCTCTTAGATCTTGGTATGCAAGGTTGGATAAGTATTTGATACAATAATGATTTAGTAAAGGTACCACATATAGTAACCTTTACTTTTAAAGTTAAATAAGATCAAATCTTAATTGTAGCTATGTATGTTGATGGCATAATGTTTGGAGGTAATGAGGCTGTGTGCAAGAAGTTTGTAGAAGAGATTCATAATAAATTTTAGATGTCTATGTTTGGGGAGATGATTTTCTTCCTTTGGATACAAACCAATCAAACAGAAAAAGGTATATTAATTTCACAATCAAAGTATGTGAAAGAGAGGTTGAAGAATTTTGGAATGGAATACTTGAAAGTGGTATGTACTCCTATGGTTACTGGTTGCAAGATGGGAAAGAATGATGAATTCCCTAAGGTTGATCAAAGCAAGTGAAAATCAATGATTGGTGGACTATTATAGATAAGTGCTACTAGATTGGATATCATGCATGTAGTTTGTCTTCTAGTTGGATTTCAAGAAGATACTACAGTCACATGTTGGAGTAGTAAAGAGGATATTTAGATAGTTGAAGGGCACTTTGAATCATGGCTTGTGGTATCCAAAGGATACTAATTTCACATTGAGTGCTTGCATAGATGAAGATTGGGTTGGTTGTGTGGATGGAAAGAAAAGTAAAAGTGTTGGGGAATTCTTTCTTGGATGTAGATTAGTATTATAGCTAAGTAAGAAACAAGATTCTGTTTCTTTATCTACTATAGAGGTTGAGTACATTACAACATCTTCCTGCACACAAGTGTTATGGATGAGGTGAATGTTTAAGGATATTAGAGTGGTGTATGATGAGCATATTTCTTCCTTTTGTTAAAATACTAGTGCAATAAACATTTTAAAGAACCTAGTGATGCATTCAAGGAAAAACATCTTTCAATTACATATCACTTTATGATAGAGAAGGTTGTGGAGAATGAAGTGAATCTTGAATATGTGCCTACAAGGGATCAAATTGCTGACATATTCTTTAAGGGTCTTCCTAAGGATATTTTTGAGTATCTTTGGGAGAATTTGGGGTTTATTTCCCCAACTTCTTTGAACTAGATGCATAAGGAGATGCATCAGTCCAATGGATCTCAAGATTCATTCTTTATTTTGGACTAATGTCGGTGGCTACCTCTCAGGGGGAATAGGTAGTGGCATTACTAATATGGTATAGGTTGGTGTGTGATCCTAAGGGGGGGTATTCAGAGAAGTAAAGAAAAGGTGTTGTAGAGTAGTTGTAATTAGGTTGTTTGATGGCAAAGGAAAAGAATAAAATAGTACACACATTATGTCCTTTTCCATTGATTTCAAAGTGGGAGAGAGAATAATGTGAAAAATTCAAACACAAGGGAAGAGAGAAACAATTGAAAAAGAATAAGTAATAAGGGAGAGAGAAAGATTCATGAGAAGTGATATCAAAGGAGGAGAAAACAATGCATAAAAGATAAGTTATTCAGTGGAGAAAAGGAAAGGAAATTGGTATGGTATAGAGCTATTGAGATTGATGTTTTTTCACATCATCTGTTGCCATAAATGACAAAGGGGGTGATTTTTGCAAGTATGAGTGTTTGGTGCTATCATTAATGTCAGCAAGCCTATGTTGTCATTGATGTTTGTAGTTGAGATGGTTGCAAGGAGTGTGAATAGTTGATTATTTCATTAGTTTCATTATGTTGTCATTAGTAAAGCTATTGGTGTAAACCTCTAGTGTTCATTTGATAAGCTTCTATATATTATTCTAGAAGTGCTGAATATGATGAGGATTTTCCTGTGGTGCATGGCTTCCAAGTGCTTTTGAGAAAATTTGATAAAAAGAGGAAATATTGTGTTGCAATGGTATTCTACGTAACAAATTTGTATTTTGGTTTTGCATCGCATTTCTTCAAGGTTGAGGATTTTCCTATGCAATTAGGATATGTTTGTGAGAAGTGTACACAAGTGTTATATTCAAGAGATGGTGTGTTGAATCATCGTTCAGTAGAAATTGTGTTCACTAGTGTGTGATTGTGTATTGTAGAAGTGTCTGGGAGAAATGTTTCTACTCCATGTTTCTCGGTAGTTGTGATTTAGGTATTGTGATTCTGAAGGTGTGTTGATGGTGTTGGTAGTGTAATGGTTCAGTGCTTTAGAAGATATTTTTCAAGTAACAATGTATGGCATAGTTGTTTGAGTGTATTGCCAGGTTTGTACATTCTTTACGTGGAAGTTATTGCAAAAGAGTTTGTCGGATTTCATGGTGTTTGAGAAATATTATAGATCATGTTCAAGTGTGGTGTGTGTTTTGCAAGTCATCCTTGAGTTTTAGGAAGCATGTACTTCAAAGTTTAATGGTGTTTGCATGGGTAATGATTGACTTGGTGTTTACACTACATGTGAAGGATAAATATCATTTGAGGTAGCATATAGTTGATTGGTGTTATTGATTTGGGTCCCAATTAAGTTTTGATGTGGTCCACAGGGTGATCCCAAAATAGTGGTTTACAATTTTTGGCCAAACTGGACACTAGAATTATTTTTTAAAACTAAATCTTCACATTCGAGCACCTATAGCAGCTAAACCCTGAAGAATTTGAAGATTATGAAAACTAGAGTCTTGTCACATTTTGTCTGTAGATTCTAAAAATATTTTTTTCAAAATTTTTGGAATTAGATTTCACTTCTTTTTCCATCTCCCATGAAAACTAGTTTTTTTCAAAAAACAACATTTTTAAAAAGTGACACACACTGTATAATGCATAACTTTTTTTCCATGAAGGATAAAATTCTAATTCTTTCAAATTTAGATTCCTAACTCTGATACCTAGTGCTTCCACTTGGTTAGAAAGTATTTTATTAAATCTTTTTTCTTTAATCAAGTTTTGAAGTCAAACGAATTACAATTCAAACATAGCACGACTATATAACACATAAATTTTTTGTATATATCAAAATTTAATTTTTTTTGTTGGATCAAGGACTTCAATATTTGGTGCACTCATATTTTTCAAATATTTTTTTGATAATTTTCTAGTTTTCTAAATGTGCAGAACAAATACCTTCATTTTCGATGAAAAACCTATGTTTAATAAAACTAAAAAAAAAAATACATAATAAAACCAAAAGATATTAAAATTATATTCATTGGATAGCTCATTCAGAGGACTACCTAATTCAAGTTGGGTTTGTGAAGATTTAGATTCCATTTTCATCCTCAACCCAACCTCCGAAGTGCCAAAATTTAGTTTTTTTTTGTCTTAGGGAGGGGATGAGGATGAGATGAGGAATAAAGGGGGTTCAAGCGAACCCCTAGGGATTCATTCAAACCAGGTTTCATTCAAAACCCCCTTCTATAAGGGGTTTTAATGGCTTTTTTGGCAGGAAACTATTAGGAGGGTTTGCTCGAACCTAGGTTCTAGTGAACCCCTGATGGTTTTAGTCAAACCAATAGGCTCGTATGAACCCCTTAAATCAATTTTTTTGCCATGCATTCTTTTTTTGTGAGTTTTCCTTCCTCACTTCAATTGTAAACCACAATTGTGGCTTCACCACACATTCACTTCTATCCCCCACAAAAGTGTTTTGGCACTGACCTAATTTGAATTTTATTGTTTGAGATGTTTAATCAACCTTGGAGAGGGTTTCAAGGTTGAGGATGGTATAATTATGAGTTGAGTTGTTGAAGGAGGATAAGATAGATGAAAAGATAGATGTGTGAGATGTGAATGATGCAAATTGTAGTGTGTTAAAGTATTAAATTGATAAGTGCAATGCAAACTTTCAATTGTTAGTTTACTGGATGTAGTGAGTAGAAGGTGGCTACAATTCCTCAATTTGATTGTGAAGGGGTAGAAGTCATTGTGGTGGATTCCTTGCTAGATTTATATGATTTATCTATGTAAAATTCCTTCTCTATCTTCTTTTCTATTTTGGTAGTGAGCCTCCTCGAAGTGATCCTTTTCTTCTTTGGGAAATTAGCCCTTGTGGTAGTGAGCCCTATTATATTAGGTGTTGATATTACTTATATTGAGAGCTAATCCTCATTATGGTTTTTCCCATCTTAGGTTTTCCACGTAAATCTCATGTTCTCTTATGTTTGGTGTTGAAATATTTAAGTTTCTATTATTTTCTTTTCATGCTAATTCATCATAAAAAATTTAAGGGTCTAATGAATGAATGTGGATTAGAATGTTAATGAGTATTTTGAATTTTTAACGTACAACTTATTCACCCCCCTCTCAATTTTCTTGTTCTTTTCAATCAGTTTTTAGTTATTTTATTTTGCATGTTTAAATCTAAAGGGTGGAGAGCACGAGCAGGAGTTGCAGGTGGGGGATACATAAACCTAAGCAAATAGAACTGAGGGGTGATTAACCAATTAGGCAATTAAATGTAGAGGGTTTGAAAATAGTTTGAGGGTTGTAGATTTTATAGCACCTCATGTTTTCCAACCTTTAATTATACATAGATAGTATTATTATAATGAAAATATTTTGTTATTTATATAGTATAAATGTAATTTGAAAGGAACCTTCAACATTCATCACAATTCTTAGGTAGACTAAAAATTGTGTTTGAGTTTCCTCATATGATGGTAAAATAGATGCACTAAATAGTTGTAGGTTGGAAAATAAAATGTGGGTTATAAGTTATTTCATTCTTCATTTTCAAAGTTAAAGGGTGGAGAGCACAGGTAGGAGTTGCAAGTGGGGGATACATAAAAGTAACCAAATTGAGTTGGGGGGTGAGTAACCAATTAGATTGTTATGTGTAGAGCATTTTACAACAATATGTGGGTTGCAAGGTTTCATAACACCCACTATTTTCCAACCTCCAATTATACATAAATAGTATGGTTGTAATGAAGACCTTTTTTTATTTAGACAGTATGAATTTAATGACCTACAAACTTTATATTAACTCTTAGGTAGACTAAAAATTATGTTTCGATTTCCTCATATGATAGTAAAATAAATGCATTGAATAATTACAGATTGGAAAACACAATGTGGCTTCTCAATTATTTCATTCTTCATGTTCAAAGTTAAAGGGTGGAGAACATGGAGAGGATTTGCAGGTGGGGGATACATAAAATTAAACAAATTGAGCTGAGTAGTGACTAATCGATTGGGTTTTTATGTGTTTTGGGTTTTAAAACAATATGTGGGTTGTAGGTTTTACAACACCTAGTGTTTTCTGACCTCCAATTATACATATATAGTATGGTTGTAATGTGTAGTGGTGAAAATTGTCATCGGTGACAATTTCATATGGGTTTAGCTCCCTCTCCTTAAATAAAGCTTAGAAGTTTCCTTGAGTCAAGTCTTAGGCCCTTGTAAATTGAATAAAATGCATTTACCAGTGTCTTGTAAAGGTGTTGTAAAGTGTTGTAACTCACTTTCACACTTTTCTAAGCTTTTATTAAGTATTTGAGTCTAATGGACCTATCTTTCCCTTAATTCAATGTTGTAAAATGTATTTAATTACATTCTCACATTAATCTATAAGGCTTGTAAATTAAATATGGATTTAATCTAGTGTTGTAAAGCATTTTACACATTCACATTGGATAGTGTGCCTTTCTAAGCTAAGTAGACCTCATTTTAATGTTGTAGAGTGTATTTAATCACACTTTGGCATTAAAATTTGTGTCCCTAGCCCTAATTACCCCTTATATCATCATTAATAGGCCCCTAGGACCCTTATTTTAACATCCCAAGGCATATTTTGACTAATGGCTCAATAAAAACACTTACAAACCCCTAGATCTTGAAGACCCACCTCAAAAACCTCAAGGTGGGACTTATTCACAACCCTTGGTGAATGAGTCCACTTAGGTAGGACCCATTTTCCTAGGGTGACAAATGAGTCCCTGTTGGGGGTTTTTTCAAAATTGAGCAGGACTCTAGCAATTTTAACTTGAATTTTGGTGAATGTCAACCTTTGGGATCAAAATAAAGGTCATTTGAGTGTCTTGACTATATAAAAAAGCTTCCAAATGATTATTTCAATAGGAAACATTAATAATTATGAGCAAGCAAGGTTTTTAGCATTCCAATACTTCACAAGAGCATCTAGCAAACATTCAACCTGTCATTTCTAAAGCATTGAAGGGTAGAATTATTCACCCATTGTTGCAACAATCCAAGATTCTTGTGGAGCCCTAAAATTTTTTATGGTCCCTTCAATTTTATGGTCACATTTTCGATTGCTCATAACCTGTTTCCTTTAGGGTCTAGGGTTTAATATTTTATTTACATTTGCACCCTTGGTCATCCTTTGGCTTATGTTCTCTTGTTGACCGATTGCATTAGGTAACTAGTTGATTAAGTGACATCTTATGGTCTTTGTCATCATTTTTTAACTAACCCCAATATTTAGGTTACTTGTCAAGCCTAGGAAGTCCCCTTTTAAAAACAACTTATGCCCACATACATTTTAGCAGCACTTAAGTTTACCATTGGCAGTTCATCACTCATCATGTGTTCCTTCATACTAGCCCATGTCTGGATCCCACAATGAGCGAAGCACTATCTTTCTTACTAAATTAGGTTCATCACTCATTGCATGTTAAATTGTCACCACTAGAAAGAAACCCCCAATGAGCAATGCAGTTAAGTATTTAACCCATTACTAGCCTTATCATTATCACCGGTTGTCTCATGCTTTCCAAAAGGGAACTTGTGATCTCCGATGGGTGGAGTTTTTCCCATTGAGCTAGCTCAGTGTATTGTGGGTTAAGATTTCTCAATGAAAAGTGAACGAGCAATGAGTGATAGGATTTAGGTCTCCAACTTAGATCCTCCCATGATCAAGATCAATGACCAGTATCTCATTGTTGACTTCTCAACCATCGCTTGATGAGGTCCCAATGCAAAACTAGAAGAATAGATGAGAAATACTCACATAATATGAAGAGGTACACATGGTAGCTTCTTAACTCATCATCAAAGTATGTATCAAATTTTTGGAAGGGCCCCATGAAGATTGTGGAATAATGTGAGTCGTTGGATGGAATTTTCACATGTGCAAATCAATGGCTTGATTTCAAACGAGAACAACCAATTGATGGAATAATTTTTCACTCATGTGAACCTTCTTGCACCATTAATGGTGAACATACTCAGTTGAATTCATGTACAAGGGTTTGTGGTTGCATTCTCCTATCATTCTTACATTTGAGGAGTTGAAGAAGACTTTGGAGTGACCAGAGCTAAGGCCAAAGAAAAGTTGTAGAATATTTTTTTCTGGGTAATCCGTCATTAAATCCCACTAGTTTATTCTATTATTTTACAAGAATTGGCACATTAAGTCAAAATGTCTGGGTTGTTTTCAAGGGTGAATTAGGGTTCTTGGATTCACTTGATTAAGTATAGTTTTCTAATTGGGATAAAAGCAAAAGGGTATAATTGTATTCCAATTTAAGTTTAAGCTGCCAAGTATAGAGTATCAATTCCAAAACCTAGTTTGAATTCAAACCTAAAAGCCCTAGGAAAGTCAAGATGAGTTAGCCTAGTGAGTTGTCCTCAAAACCCACACCCAGGAAGAAAAAAATAGAAAGTATCCCATGACCCACCCCAAAAATCTGAAGGAACCAAGAAGAAAAAGGGTCAATGAAGGACTATGTCCATTTCATGGACAAGTTCCATCCCATAGATGCCAAGGCAAGTGGCAAGAAGGCCAATAGGGAAGGAATATTAACCACCAATTTTAAAGACATTGTAGCAGGGATTAATGCCATTATCGTACCAAAGCTTGGATGGGAATTATTCTTGTACACTTTCAAAAGAAGAGATGCTCCACACCCAGGTCAAAATGTTTGGGGTTATGATTTGGGGAAATTGGTTGTCCCTAATTATTTTTTGGAGGTAAGTTTAATATTGTAACTCACCAATAGATATGATGATGTCAATAGGATAATCACAGACACAGATGGTAGAAACATTTTGGAAATAAAAAGAAGTAAAGTCAGAGGTTTTAAAAATGAACCTTGATGCTAATGAAAATATTATTATGGAAAATTTGTAGAAAGAATATGTTGAATGCAAGGTTGGGTTCAGAAGAGGTGATTTACCAAAGAATGTATGAGAGAAGGGCTTTATGTTTGTAATCAAAGAAGTTGAACCATTGGATTGTGAAGAATTTGCACATTATTTCAAATACACAGGGTAAGTGCACCAAGATGGTTCCCAAAAAGGGGGCTTAAGTGGCCACTTTTTTTTTCTTTTTGAAATCAGAAATGTTGACCTTGGGCGTGGAATTGAGGATAGTTATACTCAAAATTTTGAAATGGAACAAAAACAAGGATCGGAGTGCTCTGAGTCTAATTTATAAACTACTAATTTATTTTGAAAATGGTTGAGATTAAGGGGTTCAATAAAGGGATGTACACAAATTGGTGCTATTTTTGTCAGAAAAACATAACATAGCAACTCTTGTATGACCTAAGCATGGTGACCTTTTTTTTAGTATTTCTAAAATCATTACAGTCAGAAGTTAGCTAATAGTATCTAGTTGGTGCATAATTTTTTTGATAATTTTTTAATGAATATTTGATATTTTACTAATTTTCTAAGTGGGCACTTCCTAAAAAGTAAAAAGCAGAATTTTGGCCATGCTCCCCCTACAAATTTTGGAAAGTAATAGATTTTTTAAATTTTTTATATTTTAAAATTTGTAGAATGGAGTCTAGTTTCTAAAAATGTTATTTATTTGAAATTTTGATATATGGTTAATTTATAACGAAAAAAACCAAACACTACTTTTTGAAAAAAAGAAGACATACAAACAAAATGAATTATGGATGAAAGCCCTCACATTGTTAGAAAGTGAAAAAAATTATATCGTTGGAAAGCTAAGAGAGAACTTAACATTACCCATGTGTTCAATTTCATCGATATTAAACCAAATGCAATCCTGACGGTGAGCACGAACTTGATTATGTGAAAAATTGTAGAATTTTCAAAAAAACATGTCTCTGGTGGTTGGGAATGCCCTCCAAACCTTT
>VDFB02193867.1:111676269-111699286 GCA_007258455.2 Sequoia sempervirens | reverse complement strand
ACAAATAAATCAATTTGTTGATTTATTAATTCATCATTTTCTTTCAACTTGGCATAAAAATAGAATATTCCCTCAAGTTTGAATTAAGAAACAAGTGGACATGTACATCCAACAAGACATTTAAGAGTCTTACATGTCCCTGCAATTCAAACTCAACATTTACTCTCAAATTCAAATTTGAAATCTCCTCTCTTTGGCACATTGACCAAAATGTGCTCATCCTCAACCTATCACAAGTTGACAAGTGGCCTCTTTTCATTGGCTTGTTTTTAGTCCCACATCCTCCATGTTTGGCATTTTTCACTTAGATTCTATAAATAAGGATCATCTCCATTGGTTTAATCCTCCACAACTCCACAATCATTCATGCAAGGTTACTCTCTTCAATTGAGAGCTAATTTTTCCCATCTTCATAGTATCTTCATATCAATTTCATCATTGAGCTTAGCAAAGGATTGGGAAAGGGCTATTTTCCACAATAGCACCAATCCACTATGGGATAGGATTCATTTCATGTTTTATATGCCTTAGTTTGTCTTGTAATTTGTTTGCATTTTAAAGCATGATTTATTATCTCATAGGAGCACTATGGTATTTGCATAGTTTGAACTAACATGCTAATGTGTTTTGAAGTTTGAGCTATTTTGCAGATTTGTGGTGCTCACAATTTGTACATTCAAATGTCAACAAGAATGAATACTTGAATGCAATACCTTCAGGTGAAATAAATACTATCCCTGCTCCATTTCCTTCCTTGCTACATGCTCCATCGAAATACATCTTCTACATACTATGTTGATTCTTGGAAACATGTTTGTCAATTGGATCAGTATTCACTAGTTCAGGCTAGGAAGGCTCTATTATGAAACTTCCTAAATCAACATCACAAAAGCAATTTAACTGATCTTGAGGAACATAATCCACAAGCTGATTCATCCTTGGTTCTCTATATAACTTGACCTCTTCACCATTGACTGGTATTGTAGCATATGAAAAGTAAAACTATACATTTCCTCCAATTGTTGTAGTCCACTATCTTGATAAAAGCATCCCAAAATGAGGAGGTGTATCAATCACAATTATGTCAATATTATATGTTTCTTGTGGATAAGCAACCAATTTTACTTCCACATCTTTCATGACTCCCACCACTGGGACATGCCTGCTATCCATAGCATAGAACTTACCACCATTGGTATCCACCCACATGCCAAGTTGTTTTATAACCCCTACTGGCATGATATTGATAGCAGTACCACAATATATCATACAGTTCCTTACCAGTTTGTTATTTATAAGTAATGTAGTAAAGAATGGATCAACTTGTGGAGGATTTATCAATGTATCTCCTAAAGAAATCTCTGGAACATTTACCTTTTCCTTCTTATTGCTGACCTTATTGGTCCCCTTGTTCTCAAAGTTTATGTTTTTATCATTTCCATTAGATATCAACTAAATAGCACTATCCTTATATTCCTTCATTTTCATCATGTCAAGTAATGGTACAAACATTTTCACCTGGGATAAAGCTTGTGTGAAATCAAAAGAGGCACCTTCATTTTTAATCATTTTCTTTTTCTCTAGTGACTCTCCTTTGCTTTCCTCCTTTTCTCTCTTGCTTATTTGATCAAACTTTTTCTTGTCCTTATGCAACTCTTTGTTTTCCTCCTTATGAACATGCCTTTGTTCATTCTTATCAGGATACTTATTTTTAGTTTTCTTCAATGGTCCCTATGTTTTTTCTTTCACAAATATCTGTCTTAGAACACCCTCACCTTCATTTACTGTTATGTTTCTCAACCAATACTTTCTTTTTTCCTATTTTATTGCAGCAATGGTCAATTTCTTGATTTCTTCCTCAGTCAGTATTCTTACACTGCATTTACTTGACTGAGGTGGTGTACTAATAGAAAATTGTTCATCACTACTTCCTTCATCATCAGAGAAAACTTGTTCTACCATATGAATGTTGTATCTCTAGTTATCAACATCATACTTGTACCCTTCTTCCTCTGAAGATGAATGTACCTAGTCAATGGGATGGAGGGTGTGAAAAGTTAAATAGATTATGTGATCCTCTTCATCATTGTCTATTGGTACCTCTTCTTGTATTGATTGAGCTACAATACAATGGTCAGGGGAATGTGGCAGGTTGAAAATTTGACACCAAGGATTATTATTAACCATGTATGCTCATCTATTCTTTAAAGGGCCAAGATTTTCCTTATTCTTAGGCTTGTCAACTATGGACCTTCCATACTTCCAATTTTTATTGTAAGGCTTATCATGCAACCTCGGTCTTTCATTTTTGTATGTACTTTCTTGTATGTTCAACGGGTTATTAATATTTTGGGGGACCCTAGGATTATCTCTCTTACTAGTCATCCCAATATCCTTTCTATTATTTTCAATAGTCAATGCTATTTTTTGAGCTTCAGCTAAGTTTCTAGGACATCTATTCCTAAGCTCATATCTTGTATTTGGGTCAAATGCTTTTAGATAAATACTTAATGCTACATGGTCTACCAATTTGGACCCAGGAGGTATCTTATTATGCAATTTAGAGAATCTCTTATTGAAATAATAGACTGATTCATTCTGATATTTCTAGATACTTATTAATTCATGCAAGGAAAACTCTAGGGTACATTGACTTCCATACTACTCGAGAAAATGATCATAAAACTCTTGAATGAAAGCAATAGAAGTTGTTGGTAAACTGTTAAACCAATCTCTAGCTTCTTCAATTAATGACATCATAAACAACCACATTTGTACATCTTCATATTGCATATCCAAATCTTGGATGAAAGCATTAAAATTCCTTAAATGTTCCTCAGTTGTGACTGCACTACTTCTTGTAAATTTTGGGACAAGTCCCCTCCAACTGCCATCCATAGGATAAGGGTATATTTGGAACCATGCCAAGTCAAACTATCTAATCATAGTTGTGTATTGTTGAGGAGGTGGATTTTGAGGGTGTTGTTATTGATATAATGGATTATTATATTGTACCTGGGGTGGTGGCACATATTGTTGGCCAGGGGGTGGTTGAGAATTTGGGTATTGTGATGGATTTCTAGATGGAGGGTTTAATGATTTGTATTGATTCCCAGATGGTTTTTGTGGTGATATTGGTGGATTTGAAGGTCCAACATTATTATTCCCTTTCCTATGAGGGGGTATGTATTTAGGGAGGTTAGCCATCTAAGCATCAAATTGGGCTCTTTGTAACTTCAAATCCTAGAGTTCCTTTATCACTTGGAGCCTCTATTCATATTCTGTTTTAGTTCTTTCCATTTCTTGTCTTTCATACTCCAATTGTGCATTCAATTCCTCCTTAGTCATAAATTCATAATTTTCTTCAGGGGCTACATTATCTAGAAGCTCATTCTAAATTCCTTCCATTCCATTATCATACTCATGTTGTCTCTTGACTCTTTTAGCCTCAAGCTTAGCCATGAATTCTTCATCTTTCTTAGGATTTGGTTGATAAAATGGATTCCCTTTTTCTTCAGGAGTGTGAGGTTCTCTAGATGAGTTATTTTCACTTGTCAATGTATCATAGTGATTATATGTCTCAAAGTGAGGTTTTAATGTCTTATCCTTACTTGTCATGCACATTTCATCAGACACCTTCTTACCTTTATTATTCTTATTATGTATCCATTTACCATTATCACTAGCACCCCCTTTATATAAGGACCTTCTACCATGCATGTTGTGGACTACTGTGATGGTATGATGTGTACTTTATTTTGTCAGAGTTGCTACTCACTTATTTGGAAGTGAGAAAGGGTTTTATAATTTATTATTCCCAATAGAGTCTTGTGTAAGATTTTTGACTCTATGACAAAGGCCTTGATTCTGAGTTGACTCCCTAGTAGAGTTACCAAACTATTAGTTGCGTGACTCAGATGGGGAGTGAAAATAAAACAATTGTGAACCTTTGGTTGAAGACCAATTTTAGAACATTATTTACTCTATGAATGGATAGGTTGGAACTGAATTTTCTGATGTTTCTCCCCAGCAGAGTTGCCAAACTGTTAGTTCTCAAAAATGCTGGTTGAGAAACCACAAGAGGTTGCCAAGGTCTTGGTATGTTTTGGGCTAATGTACAAGGCCAAATAATGAATTTGAACCTTCTTCTCTTTAGGCTCTACCAGACCTAGGTGGGTATACCTAATGCAAGTGAAGCAGACTTAAACTATGTGTTTCCTACTTGAGCAATCTATCCATAATGCAAATTGGAAGTGGAGAGATGAAGACCTATTTGGTATAAATTGTATAAGAAATATCAATGCGGGGTTTATGAATATGTTCGATTAACAAATGTAAGGTTTTGGAAATAGATTGGATAAAACTAAATTATAAAAAGGATAAGACCAGTGCCTTGTTGGGTAGATGGAGTCGAATGAAGATCTTGAATATGTGACCTGTATTGGAACTAAATCAAATTTTTTGGTACAGTAATATTGGTTTATAACTTGTATAAACATGCAGGTATATGATTGGAAAACTCTATTTATAAATCCAACTGACACAACTAGGTACTTATAACTTATCGAAAGGATTTAATATTTACTTGAAAGAACCAGTTGAGTAAATTATGCAAGGACACATATAATACCAGATTGGAGACAAATTGACAATCCTAACTATGTGGTTCTTCTTATTGATCCAATTAACACTTCCAGATTACTGTGATTTATTAAAAGGATGTTTAATTCCTTTGGGGAAACCAATTAATCACATCACACAGATACTAAAAATGTGCACTAATAAATTGAATATATACTTGATATATCAATTTAAATAACAAAGAAGCATTAAAGTGGATACAACCAAGTAATTGAATAATTCCAATAAATAGTTGATTCGAGGATTAGGCCACAAAATAAGATATCTTCCATTGAATTCTTCAAGATTTATACATGAATCATGGTTTTTTGAAATGTGAGCATTATATCTATCCTATTAGCCTGTTACTTTTTCCTATATCTAATCTAATGATCCTTATGGTCTTGGTCTCTCTTATTTATATGAGAGGCAATAAGCTTCAGACCAAAGGATATGTCTTTTGATAACAAAACATAATTATGAAATGAAACATAACTAAAAAACTAAACAATAAAAATTTGAGTTAATCCGTTAATCTTTGAGTAAAAGCTCGTGGTCATCTAAGACCTATGCAAAGCTTTTACCGTATGATAATTTTTCTTTGTGATACACATGATCAATCTTCATCAGAGCCTAAATACTTATGCCATTTACTGACTATTAGATCACTCAGCCATTTGAATTCTTGCACAGTTGTGAGATTTGTAAGATGGATTTTCCATCTATTATCAAGGATATTCTTGACATCCACTATGAATTTTTTGAATCCACTATACAACGTGATAATCCCATCAAGTAAAGTACGGAATTTTTTAGGATTAATCTCCCCATCATCTTGTACATGTGTCAATCCTTTTGGAACTATCTGATCAAATTATTTTTTCCACTCATCCATTCCATTTATCTGCTTGTCATCTTTGAATATTGATAGGCTGAAGAAGCATTTAATGGATTCAAATGCAATCCTCCTATTGTCCATTTTGTTCCTCATATCTATCAAATACTAATACTCATCAATTACACCCTTTACCATTTCTTGTGTTTTCTTGAGTTTTGGTGGGGCATTTGGATCGCTTTGTGTGGCTTTGCAAAGAGTATTTAGTATGTGATAGGTTGGTTACCACCTCTTCTGGAGCTCTTCAAGGATAGGGGCATTAGAATTTATCTGTTCTAAAGCTTTAATCAAATTGCTAAATTTTTCATGTAATCCACCTATCTTCTCCTTCAATATCCTAATTCTATGCTCCAATGTCTTCCATAGAATCTCCATGATATAATACTTGACATCTTCCATGTTATGTTTCTTTAGTTTAGTAATTTCATCTTGCAATTGTTGAATTTGTGGATCTTCAACTTGGACAGGTGGGTGATAAACAACTACTTCATCCCCTCTCACTGTGGTAGCCTACTGCAATTGTTGTTTCAACTTCACATTCTCAATAAATAATTTTTTCACTTCATCATTTGATAATTTTAATCTTTTCTCATATTCATTTATCTTCTTTTCCATATTCTCCACCACATCTTAGTGAACATTGCAGAATGCATGGTTATAGTTACAACCTCTATAGGAATTGTGTCTTTCATCATTCTCACCATGGCTGACCCCCTCATTTCCTGCACCACATCTGAGAGCCAAGGTTTCCTTGTGCTCTTTTCTTTTGTCCACAAAGAAAGAGTTTGGGTAGTAGGGTTGTACCCTATTCTTGAAAAACCTTCCTTTGAATCAAACTCAACTACTAACATTGGATCATCTTGTGCTCTAATATGATCTAAAAGAAAAACTTTGGATAGCTCCATCCCACATATAACCAACATATCACTTTTCAATACTATCTCTCTTGCCTCCTAGCGGGTGAAACTGATATTATCAACATTTAATTTTGTAAATGTTTGATCCTGGATTTCAGCCTGCTTTGATTCATCAACTCCTATAAGATAGATCTTCAATCTCTCATAAAATTGTTTCATCTTCATCTTAATCCATAAGTCCTTAAATTCACTTGTATGGATGAAGTTATCATCTTCCATAAACCTTAGAGAGGACACAACCCTCTCATCATCCTGAATCTCATCAACACCTTCTTCTGATATCCTAATTTTAGGATCGTGAGGCTCTTGACTTTTTTATTGCTCTACTACCTCCTTCATTCTAGTCAGAGCCAAAACTACATCTTCTTCTTCATCATCACTTGAGTCATAATCAACCAATGACTCAGTTTACTATCTCTTTGCCTAGGGTTCATGCATAGGAGATGTAGGGGATGGATGTGCAGGTGATGGGGGTGGTGTATGCGATGTGGATGCTTCAAGTTATGGATGGTGAGTTGTGGGAGGTGGAATTAACCCCTCATCTTGGGCCATTTTGTAAAAGTCAACAAATTTTTCAAGGATCATTTGCATCCTCTTGAGAAGATTAGGTTCATATACAAAAAACCACTTAAAACTTTTATTCTTCTCCTTCTTTTGATTTTTCCATTTCATCATTGTTATACATCTTCTTCTAGTCTAAAATACGTCAGCAAAATATACCAAATTCCTTATTATATCCTCCTGAGGGTCAAATACATGAGATATGGCCCTCTTTGTTAGCAAGGTCCTTTTGATCATATTAATATGGCCCTCTGGGTCACATACTCTTTCCTTTCCAAACTTGAAGGGATAATTAACCCTCACGAACCTTTGTAATTCCTCCAACATATCAGATCCAATAGAAAATTCCTCAAATACTGTCAAATTATGTAAAAATGTTCCTTTTATTTGATTCCTCATCAAATTATGCTCCATCTAGAGCATCTACCACATGAACTCTAAAAAACATACCCTTGCAGGTACAAATTTGGGAAAAATGTGTGTTGTTTGGTCACAACCATACACTCTAATAATGGTGTGCTGTGGCATGAGGAACCAATCAACATAATTATGAGTACTTCCAAGTTTTGGCTTGTACTGCACAGGCCCCATTACACTAATCAAAGATTCAAGTAACCTTGGTGTTGGCTAACCAAGGGAAGCTATCAATCTAACAATAAAGTCATCTCTAAATACAACAAAATTACATTTTGTGCACTTTTTGTCCCAAATACAACACCAATTTTGTATAGGGAGTCTTACTCCATTATCTTGTGTGCATAACTTCATTCTTCTAGTCTACTTCAGTTCATTTTGGTACAAAATTAAATGACACAACAAAGAATACTTTCTGAAGGCAATGGGAGCCTTAGCCTCTTTGACCTTCAACAAACCATCATGTATTTTCACTTCAATCACATATGCAAAATAAAATTATAAATTTGAATCTGGGTGTTCAATAATCATAGCCATCCTCATAAATCCCACTGACATATTTTCTTATGCATCTATCGCCAGTACTTGACACTATGCATGATAGGTATTTTTGAAGTAAACCTAAAGGTTTGAAATTGGGAAAGGCTCCATTTTTTAGGAAGGGATGGGGAGTATTATATTATTATCACCCCTCTTCATATACAGGGGGGGATCATCACTTCTATATGTCCTTCTTAGCCTCTTATAATCTTGTTCCAATTTCCCCAAATTTTCCTCTATAACAACTTGTTTGTTCAGGTTAAAACATTTGATAATGGCCTCCCTTGAGACATCAACTAAGTACCCACCATTTGGAAGTCTGACAATTTTGGTTGGGGCATGGTAGCTATGGGCCAGGGCTTTAATCAACTTGATATCAACGAAAATATTCAGAACAATCAATTTGGCTAAATCAAGGGTCCACGATTTTTATGTCAGAACCTTATCATTTCTTTTTCAATAGAAATACCAATAAAAATTCCACCCCAATTGAGGAACAATAGGGTCTCTACATCTCTAAGCTAAATCTCTGAAATTTTTTTTGGGCCCTTTATCTACTGAACCAGGTAATAAATAAAGCAAAGGGGACTATAAAGAGGGTTTACTTGTTTTGACTTCATCTTTGCTCCTACTTCTGCTTTCTTTAGTACCATTGTTCTAAAATTCAAAGAGTGATTAGCAGAGCTTACCTGGTAAGATAATTCACCTCAGAGAATTCCCTTTACTCCTACACCTTGAGCTCATTTACACTGGGTTTCTGTTGCTATGAATGAGAAATCTCAATCTACTTCATGTTTCTTTACACCAAAATGGATTAACTCTCGAGTCATAAATTCACACAATTCAAATCTTTGTATCAAGCTTAACTTCATATTTTGAAGTTGATTGATGTGATTGGTGTGCTTTAAATGACCCAACGACTGCTTTACTGCACTACCTCATGTCCCTTTTCACTCCCCTACATTACCGCAATGTGATTTCATTATATTTCTTTCGTGTACTACTCTACCACGCAGGATCTTTGGCTCTCTTGTGGTACCGCGATATATCCTTAATATATATATATATATATATATTAATATATCACTCTACCGCGGGTCCCCTTTTTTTCTCATGTGGAATGACCATATGTCTTCTTACTACCCCACCTTAGTATACCAATTTTCCGTGGGCTATGCTTTGACCCTCTACAGTATAGTGGTGCCTCCTTCTATTACTGTCCTTTAGTATACTGCTCTACCGCAGTGTATGTCTTGACCCCTCGAGGTATAGCGGTGAAGGTGACAAAGTATAGTGTTAGCTCCTTATACCATCATACCGCTAGCTTCTTTGTAATGGGCTATGGTAGATAGGTATGATGTAAGGGCTATATGGGGTATCCAATGCAGTAGCTGTATAGCTATAAAAGGCAATTTTGACCTTATGGATGGAAATAATGAGGTTTTTTTTATGAAAATGATAGTATGAATTTTGGATTTTCACTGATAAAATCCTTAAAATTTTCTATGAAAATTCTAGTTCCAACAAGCTCTCTAAACTAAGTGCACATGAAGGTATATCAGTCCAATGAATTCACAAATTCTTTATTTATTTAGACTGATAAATGGGTCTATTCCGTAGGGGGAGTAGAAAAGGTTTTCATTTTTGCAGTATGAGTGTGCCCCTAATGGGGAGTGATTAGAGTTTTTGGTCTTTTCCATTGATGTCAAAGGGGGAGAGAAATTCATGTGCAAAATAGGTGTTCTCCTAGGATATTGTGAAGGATGTTGTCTCTGATGGTTTTTCACATCATGCATTACCATCAATGACAAAGGGGGAGATTGTTGCAAGTATGAGCTAGTCTGGTTGTGTTGTCATTAATGTTGTCATTGATGTCAATATAGTTTAGTATGTTGTAGATTGTACATGTATAGTTGAGATGCTATTGAGATGTTATGAGTACATGGAGCTATCTTTATGTCATTGCAAATGTGTTGCATTGATGAGTTTGAAAGTGCTTTTGAGAAAATTAATAAAGAAGAGAAATTAGAGTATGAATGCATTTAGAATGTGCTTTGGTATGTGCTCCAATTTTCTCCAATGTTGATCCTATGCTTGTGTGGATCTGAATATTTGATAATGGTGATCCTGTGGTTATATATCCTAAGTTTTAGCTTCTGCTGTGATAGTACATGAAAGTTATGTTCATCATTGTGTGAATTGTTTTGGAAGAGTTGATCTTCTAAGGACTTAGAGAAATGTTTATGCTCCATAGTCCTCTATTGTTTTTTTTTCAGATCTTGTGGATTTGGGATATGTCTTGAGATGGTTTTCTCTAGGTTTTGGCAAAGAAGGTTGAAGTTTGGTGATCCAGAAGTCATGTTTCAGTGTTTCAGTATGGGTTTACACAGTTTGGACGAACTAGTGAAAGGTGTTTAGAGTTTGAAGCATATTGCATTTGTTGCGGATGTATCTAAAGAAATATGAGATGTATTCTTGTGCATAATGAAGCATGTTATGGATTTTGAGTGTCATCTTCTTGTTGGAAAACATGTACATCAATGTTCATTTTTATTTTCATTAGGTTTTTCCTACCTAGTGTTTACACTTCATTTGAAGAATAAAATTAAATTGAGGAAGCGTGTGGTTGATCCGAGAAATTATTTTTGGTCTTGGTTAAATATTTTATTGGTCCACTCTCATTCCTTTCCATCTCGAGAATGTTAATTTCCTTATCTAATTTGAATTTATAAAATGAGTTATTTGTGGCCGACCTTGGAGAAAGTTTCTAAGGTTGAGGATGGTATAAAAGCAAGTTGAATTGTGAAGAATTGTATGACAGTATGATGAAAAGTGATGAAAGTGAGCCAAAAATCAGAAGAGCAGAAGTGTATGTGTGAGCGAGTAGATATAGTAGTACTTCATTGTGTTGGATTCCTGAGGGCAATGAGCTAAAGGTTTTTGCAATCCTTATTCAAAGTTGTGGATGTGTGTTAATTGTTGTGGTGGATCTTTTGTTCTCTTTTGTATCTGTAGGCATTGAGCCTCGCTATTGGATAGTGAGTCCTTTTTGTAGGCAGTGAGCCTTTGTACTTGGACAGTGAGTCCTCTTTTGGGTAGTGAGCCTTTGTATTTAGTTTTATAATCCTTTTATATTGTGAGTTAACCCTCACTGTGGTTTTTCCCTTATTGGGTTTTCGACGTAAAAATATAGTGTTCATTGTGCTGATTTAATTTTTGTTATGAATAGACTCAATAAATGACATGGAAGAGTTATTTGAATTTTAAGAGATTGAGGATCTTCATAGGGTTAATTTTGCAATAACTAAATTAAAGGGGCATGCTAGCATTTGGTGGAAAGAAATGCAGATCGAAAGATGTAGGAGAGGAAAGGAAAGGATTGTACAAAGTGGAGTAGAATGGTTGAGAAGCTTAAGGGAAAATTTATTTTAATGGATTATGAGTTGGAGTTGTTAAAGAAGATGCATGGATTAAGACAACAAGGAAAATTAGTCAAGGAATACACTAAGGAGTTTCACACTCTTTTAATTAGACCGGGGCATTCAAAATCCAACAAGGAGAAGGTAGCAAGATACATCAATGGGTTGAAGCCAAGCATCTAGGAAGAACTGAGTTTGGTAAGAATTTTTAATTTAGAAGAAGCTAATCAATTTGATTTGAAAGTTGAGGAAAAATTAAATAGGAAATTTGAGGATAAGAAAAAGAGAAAGGGTAGATATTATGTGCAGCACAATGAGGGTAAAAACTAGATTGAAGACACTAAGGAAAAAAAATATGAGAAGGGTGAGAGTTCAAACTAGTCTCGTGAGAAAAATCTCAAAGGTAGAGAAAGATCAAGTAGAGAATTTGAAAGAGGATGCTTCCAAGGAACTTCTTTCAGGTGTGGAGAAGATGGGCATAGAGCATATAATTACTCTCATAATCAAGATGGAAGAAAAATAGGGAATCAAAATGATGCAAGGGTAGAAAATTTAAATGAAGAAGATGTAGAGTCTTCGCACTTAGAAGATGTGAAAAATGAGGATGGGATTGTTATAATAAGAGCCCTAATGAATGAAGGAAAATAATTGGATCAAAGGAAAATATTGTTCCAAACAAGATGTAAATGTGAGTAAGGTATGTAATGTTAATATTGATGGTGGAAGCACAAATAATTTAGTTTTTGAAGAAATCGTAAATAAATTAATGTTGGAAAGAAGAAGGTACCCACATCCATATAGGATTGCTTGGCTATAAGATGAAAAGAAGGTTTTGGTCAGCAAACAATGTTTGGTGTAATTTAAGACAAGGAATTATTATGATGAGATAATATGTGATATTATTCCTATGAATGTTTGCCATTTTTTTTAGGAATACCTTTGCAATTTGACAAGTGTTAAATGCATGAGGAGTATACCAATACATACTCCTTAATGAAGGATTCAATCAAGCACAAGTTGAAACCATTGATTAATGACAAAAGGAAGGTATGTAATAACACTGGAAATTGTTTGATTAATGGTATTAAATAGTTAGTGAAAGAGGATGAAGATGAAGATCATTATTTACTAATGTAAGTTGTTGCATTGCTAATTGTGTTCAAGATGGGTAGAGTTAAGGTTTTAGTGGAGAAAGAAGAGGTAAAATCACATTTTTTGTAAAAATGTGGTTGTTGATTTATGTGAGCATGATAAGATTAGCATAAAAGAAGATATTGTAGAAATGGTTAAATTGGTGAATGAAGGAAATATAGTTGTAATTAAGGAGGAAGGTGAGAGTGAATGTTGAATTTTTTGGTGGGATTCTCTTTGCATCAGTTGATGACATCTCATTTTATAAAGAAATTTGTATGAATGAAAATTTGTTGCAGGATGAAAAGGATGCATATTTTGATTGTGTTACTAACATTGAATTTTCAACTGAAAATTTCTTTTCAAGAGATATAGGGAAAGAGGAACACATGGACCAAATAGAGATTGAAAAGGAATGCAATTGATTCCCTATTTTACTGAAGAAAAGAAAATTAATTATTATGATTTTCTAGCATTTCATAGTGCAAATTGGTGGGGGTTAGATCATGTGAAAAGAGGGAGAAAGAGGAGGGAATGAAGGATGGAAGAGACATCAAATTGCAAGGAAAATTAAGGAAGAAGAGAGAGGCAATTTTGGACAGCAGGGTGCGTAAGAGCTAAGACACAAGCATTATTTGGAGTATTTGGTAAAATGGTTTAGGAGACCTATAGGAGACTCATCATGGTTGTCTAAAGCTCAGGTTACTCATTTTTTTTATCCTCTTGAGAAGTGATGGGGTCACTTGTATTTTATCATGGGTGTCTGATGCAGGTGCATCCATGGTTGCCAGTCAACTGGCAAAATTTGATTTTTTTTCCATCGCTGTTGTGAATTTAATTTCAAAAATATTTTGGAATGAATTTTACATTAATAATTCCAAAAAAATATATTATTTAATTGGACATGTTTTGGGTTGATTTTTTTCCTTAGGAAGCATGTTGGGATTGATGTTATTTAATTTAATATGCAAAAAGGAATACATGGGTGTTGGAATTTGGAGAGGAGGAAATTTTGACTTGTATTTAATTAAAATCATGTTACAAGCATGATTTGGATATTCATACTGATTGGATATGGAAATTTGAATTAGTAATGAAAATTGGTGAGTGGAGGATTAACAGTGCTAGCTAGTGGAGGCTTGCCTTGCAGGTAATGAATTCAACATGCATTGTGAGTTACACAAAGGTAATTTTCTACAAATTAATTGAATTTTTTAAAAAGAGTTTCATGATTTTTTGTGTGGGGGGATGTTTGGAGGTTTTGGGTATTGCTTTTGGTTAATTATTTTTGGGGAGAGTCATTGTTTTGGGTTCCAAATTTTGGAAAAAGAAATTTTTAAGCATAGCATCTTCCTAGAAGGCATTTTTTAGACTTGGATGTTGTTGTTGTAAGACAAAAATCAATAGCAAGAAATTTTTTGCATATATTGGTGAATGTGTATTGTGATTTCTAGAATTTGTGTGCAGTTGCAGGAAGGAGGTTGTAAGAATTGAGAGGTGGTTTGAATGCAAGCATGTAATTGTTAATCTTGCCTATAGAAAGATACTTATCTCTTATTTTTCATTTAATATCATTATCTAAGGCTTCCTTTGTACCTTCATTTCATTATATGCATTTATTAGTGACTTGCAAGTATTATTAAGCCAATAAGAATTGCTTGTGTTACTAATTTTGGGTGTCCTATTTTATTTATTTCTTAAAATATTTATTTGAGGTTTGAAGTGAAGAGAGTTGCAAGAAATATCTCTTGCATCACACTTGAAATTTGAATTTTGGATGCTAAAATTCCCCCAACAACATATTTGAGTTTGTGTCTTGGCTAAAAACGGGAACCCATTCACCCATGAGTGAATGGGTCCTGGTACAAATTTTTAGGATACACTTAGTCAAGAGAAAAATAACAAATGGATGCATTTATTCAATGCTTGCAATCCTTCAAAAACCTGGTAAAAATTAGTCCTTGGAATGCATAATTTAGAAAATTAAGAGTTTAATTAAGTTCGATAAATTAAGAGGACAAAACATAATGTGAAATTGCTAACAGTGACAATTTTCTACACTATATTTAGCCCCCACTTTAGTGGGTATGAACTTACACCTAGACTCACTAAAGTATAGAAATATATGTTGAGAGGGGTCTAATTGTCCAAATGTTGAAAATATGGGATGACAAAGGATCTATGGAGGTGATCAAGCTCCCAAGATTTAAGATCCCATGGAAAACCAACATAGGCACAAAGGAACACACACACATGTATGATATGTAGCAAGAAAACATACAAAAAAATACACATTGGAAAATATGAAGCATACATGATGAAAACACATGGAATTATGGAAAATTAAGAGGATGAAGAAATGGAAATAAACATGATGTAAACACAATGAAGACACACAATAAGACACAAAAAAACAAGGTTAATACTAAAGGATTAGAGTTGGTAAGGAAAAGAGACCTTCATCTTAAATTGTTTCAAATACCAAATGTTATCCATTGAATGAATGTTAGCTCTCACGAGGAATAAAAATTTGTATTATGCCACATCACTCATGAAACACATCAACCCACTGGAAAGAAAGATGCATTATGCTAGGTGGCCATGTAATATGGTGGGTTCCATAAGGTTAGCAAGCTATATTATTCCAAGCACTCATGAAACACATGGATCCATTGGCAAGAAAATTGTATTATGCTAGGTGGCCATATCAAGGGTGTTCATGACAAACACCATAGCAAAGCTTGATGAATCATAAAATTGAAGGCGCATAGACTAGTGAGGATTTTTTTCACTTGGTGAGCCCCCAACACAAGGTAAGATTCAAGAAACAAACTAGTGAGGACTTCTTTTCACTAAGTGTGCACTCATCAACAATCATATCAAGAGTTATACTCCCTGATAACTTTGATAAGGTTCCATGCTATGTCAACGCCACACTAGGCTCAACACTTGTGAACAAAGTGACACAAAAATTCCAAAACTCACCTCAAGGGGTGCAAAAAAACACTCACCTTAGGGGGTGGAAAAAAAACTCACCTGAAGGGGTGCAAAAAAACTCACTTCAGGGGGTGAAAAATAGAACTCAACTCAGGAGGTGCAAACAAAGCTCACCTCAGGGGGTGCAAACAAATAATGACAAGAAAAGATCGAGACCTCAATGGATAATATGATAATACCACCTCAAAGGGTCATTTTAACAACATAAAAGGGGAATTTCTTAATGCATTAAAGGTCACACCTTAGGGAACATCATACATGATATCACCACCAAGGAAGTCCACAAGTCAAGGAATAAAAGATCTCACCCTAGGTAACACTAGCCATAGTATTACTGCTAAGGAGAAAATCATATTCCAAGAAGGATCACACCCTTATAAGACATCAAGTCTAATATTACATGGATTAATAGGACCATGCTTTGGTTGACAAGGTCACACTTCCTAGGAGATGTATACTTTCATAACTAAAAATAAACCATTTCTTATGCAAACAATAAGTGGGGGACTATATACCCCCCTTAAAATGTTAGTGTACTTGCTACACTAAAATTTTAAGGAGATAAAGAGGGATCCCTTGCTAGAAGTAATGCACCTAGAAAATGCTACCTAACCCCTGGCTCCCAATGTGTAGGGGAAAAGATGATTCCAAAATGGATGATAATATGCTACCCAAATTATTACAACAAGATGATTTGCATAGAATCTAACACGTGGTAGTGAGCATATCTATCACATAGTTATGAGTAAAGGAAATAATTTTTAATTTATCATGCATTCATATTGAGCTGCATAAGGATCAAATTCTCTCAATATCTTTTTTAAAGCATGAAATTTATCGGTAAGATTCCCAAGTGTTCTATGGTGTGGTTAGTAAGACATGTTGTACTCTTTCCTTTCTTACCTTCTCTTTCACAAATAGGTGGTAATGTAATGGGTCCTAAGTTGAGAATTGATTGTAAGGCTTGTTTAGTCTTGGTTATAGTATGCAGTAAAGGTAAATTCTTAAGTTTATAAGGTTTTTTTTTCTTAGTTGGTTGATTGACTATCTGACGTGAAGGTAGAGGATATTGGTAACCTAATCTGCTAGTATATTTTGATGGTGTTTGTTCCAAAAGATGATGGATTTGATTCTCATTTTTATGTCACATCATTGTATTGTGAAAATCCTAAATCCTTAGCCATAATACTACTCTAGGTTGATGGGTATGATGGTGACTATGTTCTGATAAGATGGAGGGGCATGGATAGGTATGTTTTCATTGTGGGTGTGGTACATAAACTCTTCCATAGTCATTGGTTTAGGTATGCCTTCTAATTTGGTTTTAGGATGTAAAAGGTTGAACATGTCAAGTGGTGGAATTGTGGGAGGTTTTGGATGTTGACATGGGTTATTAAGCCATTATAGTGAGGGATAAAAGGATGCATTTTTTCAAGATTACACAAGGAATTTTATATGATCTCTTGAATTATCTTTTCATCTTTTCCAAAGATATCTATCCTACGAGGACATGTATTGGGGTGTGAAGGACCATGAATGTCTATATCAAGACTAGAATCATCACCAAATACACAACTTGAAACATCAACCAGAGATTTCAAGGACATCCAAATTTTACAAAAAACACATATCCATAACATGAGATTTTTGCAATGAGGTTCATGGTGTTAAACAACAAAAACTCAAATAGTAACCCTAAATAGAGGTTCTTAAGAGTATTCTATCACAGAAGGTTAGTTGATGCCCAGATAATAGGACATAGTCACCTAAGGGAATTCGGGTTGTGATCAAAGGTTTTGAAAGTTCCAAGTTTGACTATGTACTACACTGCTTAAGGATGTCAATTATTCTTGCAAACAGTTGTAACAGTAAATAAATCTTTGGGTATGTGTAGGATCATGATGGGCCAAAAGTGGCAATATGATGGGTATGTGGTCGACGAATTTTTTACCCAAAATTGATGAAAACGAAAAGGGTTTTTAAAAGAGTTTCTACCTTTCCACCAATATAAATTATGCTTTACTTTGAATTTAATAAATTATTATTATTCATTTTCTATTTGAATTATGACTAAAGTCCTGATTGATAAGCTTCCATTGAAAAACATCTATAGCTTTCAATGGTATCACATTTTTGAATCTAAAAAATGTGTCACATTCTATGCTTCACATACTATAGGATTAAAAAAAAAAAATTTCATAAAGTTTTGACCAAGTTAAGGTGGTCGATACAAGATTATATTTTTTTAAAAGTTGTAATAAAAAAATCATAATTAATTATTTTACTTGTAAAAAAATACAAAAAAATATACATCACATCAGGACATGAGTCCTCTACTTATATCCAAAATATTATCATTTTATTGTGGTTAGGGTAGTTAGACGACACCTATTTCTTATTTTTTTCCTGAAATTTAAGTACTAATGCATTGAAATTTCAAATTTTCACCAAATAGATTTTAAAAAAACCTAGTAGTTTAGAAACTACATTCAATTTGCTACAGATTCTATTCTTACATATTTGTGAAATAATATAGATAACTTATTCAAATTTTTATGTGAAGTTGCATAACCTGATTTTTCTAAATTTTTTGCCACTTAAGGGCCTGCTTTTTTCCATGATGATCCCGCACATACCCCTTTAGAATTTTTCTTATCCTAATTCAATGAAAAAATGAAAGTATGCAATGATGTTGAATATGTTTAAATAAATTTGAATTCAACTTACAAATCTAAAATGTAATAATTGACTGTTTGCAAGATGTGAAGACCTAGAATTGGTGACTTTTGATTTCAAATTTTGACCCTAAAGAATGTACTTTCTTTCACCATCTGAACTAAATGCAAAATTTTGTAGATATGTAGTTATGAATTTCAAACTAATACTTGCAAGTACATAAAAATAGAGCCAACAAAGAAAAACAAGTGTGGAAAAGAGTGTTGATACACCTATACAATGATAGGATTTCCTAAGGGCATTTGATGCCTTATTTAGGGTTTTGAAAATTGAAAAAGTAAATGTCTAAGTTATTGTTTAAGGTTGTTGTTCCTATCTACAAATAGATTTGATAGTAACTATTTTTCTAGAATTTTCCAATTAATGCAAATGCAAATGTATGACAATTTTGGGAAAAAATGACACTTTTTTTAATGTAATTTTGAAATGAAAATCTAATCTAAATGATTGAAACACACCCTAATGCAATCTATGATGCAATATATGGATGCAATATTTTTGAATTTTTATGAATTTTTATGACATGCAAATATAAAAGTTCCCTAAATGGAAAAATGTAAGACAAAATGATGCACAAAACCTAGATCTAGGGTTTGAAAGACTACCAAATAAAAAATCTATGATGTCAATTGTTCACCAAAATGAAACATAGGAAAATGGATTATGCTAGGTTTATTATCTAAACCTAAGATCAATTCCAAGTTTCCAAGGGAGTCATTAGGATGCAAATCAACAAGGTGCATAGATTGAATTTCAACCTCAAGGTGAGCCAATTAGACTTGGATCTAATCCTTTTGTGTCTTATAAATGAATTGGAAATGATTTGAAATGTTTAACCTAATGGAACTATATGACCTAATATGGAAAATGCATTATCCCAAAGATGAACAGATGGAAATAGTAATATGTACATGGATCTAGGAGAGGCAGAGTGATGTGTACCTATCACAAAAAGTTGAATTCAACATGCTAAGTGTGAATGGTGATCCTAGACCTGCACAAACACAAACAACAAACACATAATTAGCTCCATATGCAAGTTAAAACCATCATTCCCCATGAACTTCATTTAAAATGCAAAGAACAAGAAATAACATCAAGAAGACAAATAAAACTATGAAATCTTATTCAAATGCAAGCAAACTCTCAATCGCATGGGGGAATTGGTATCCTTTTTATGTGGAAAATCGCCCTTTCCCAACTCCTTTGCAAGCTTGATGATCAATGCTGAAGATGTGAAGCTCCTTGATGAAAATTTGACATAACCTAGCTATGAAATCATGAAAATGATGAACAATGGATGAAATGAGCTCTAAATGTGAAGATAGTGACTTTTTTATGAAGTTGTAGATTCAAATGCATAACTTGTGGATCCAAAATTAGTAAAATAGCTCTCCATTTATAGAAGAGATTGAAGGGATGAATTTGGGATAAAAGGTTATCTAATGGCAAGATGACACTTGTCAGGATGTGAATGGAGGAGGGTTGAGCACATTTTGATCAATGTGCAAGCATTTGAATTTTGAATTTGATGAAGTGACATGCTGGAGGGAGATGAAAGAAGACTTAAATGCCACTTGGCTCAAGAAAAAGCACATGTAAGATGCCTTTAATTCCTTGTTGGATGTACAAACCCTTTTGGAGGGATTTTTCAAACTTGAGGAATATTCCAAAATTGAGGAATATTCCAAAATTGATGCGTTTTTGAATGAAAAAGGAGATTTAATAAATCAATTAAAATGAATTTCATGAGCAAGTTGTAAAAGCTAGAGGATTTGACTGATTAAGATTAACATTAATCAGGATTTGATTAATTAAGAGGGAGATTAGCTGATTTGACAATTTGATTTAGATTTTAGGATTTAAATAAATCAAAATGAGAGGAATAATGATTTTAGACTTAATTAAATAAAGTTTGATTTATTTAATTGATGTTAGATTAAATCAAATAAAGATTAATTAATATAATTTAATAGAATGACTTAAAAGATTAATTAAATAAGATTGATCTATTTAATTAAAAAAGAGAGTATAGAAGCTAATTAAATAAAATTGATTTATTTAATTAGAGGGAGATGATGACTTAATCAAATAAAATTGGTTTATTTAATTAAGAGATGAAATGTGATGAATTTAATAAAATAAGAGATATTTAATTAAATGACTAGCAAAGGAGATGATTCAGGACGAAACGGTGTTAGTAAAATTAGGATCAGGTGCACGAGATCAATCAGTATATTTTGCGTGTCTACATTTTACTCCTCTTTGAAGCAATGTACCTACTACGTTGGTTCAAAGAATAAACTTGCCAAGATCAAAATTTAAAAAAAAATCTTATTTTTTCAGATACCCCAATGGAAAGAAGCATATAGGTACATGCCCCAGCGGAAAGAAGTATACTGGTACATTGCCCCCTCGGGAGATCGAGTGAAAATTTTGATTTGAGGGTCGATCTCACCACAAAGAGGTTCAAGATGGATGTATGGATGGTTATGATGATGATGTAAATGAGATGGTTTTAAGATGCTTAGAATAACAAATCTATATTATGATGGAAATATGATGTTTTTAAGATGCTTAGAATAACAAATCTATATTATCCTAAACAACTTAGATGATTATGAGATGCATGTGATACATTATGCTAATGGTTTGCGGATGCAGGATGAATGCATTAGTGATGTTATGTTAGCACAGAGAGAAGAAAGAAGAAATGAGATGAAGACAAGAGGATCCAACAAGTCCATGATGTACAATACTTTATTAGAGATGATGATGATAGATGGATGATGTTTTGCTTATCACGGATTGGGACTTAAAAAGGGCTATTTACCTTATGTTTGATAACACACATAGATACGATGCATCAAGGTATAAACAACCAGGATAGCATTGTACCTAGTGAGATGGAATTTGACTCAAAAAATAGATAGGAGCATTCTCGTTCACACCTGACATACAAAAACTTTGCTACGATGCACTTCAGAAGTTCATCTTATACCAAAACACGGAGAGGTATAACCTATCAATGTAATAGTCAACAAGCTGTCCAAAACACCTTCCATACACATCTAACAAAGCAATTATGACAAAATTTATATTACAAGAATATCCAACAAGCATAGCAAACAAAAGATAATGATCAATGCCCTATTCCTTTCTCTCTAAATTGTTTTGATTAGACATCATCAAGAGGTCATTGGAATGAGCGCAATAAGATAAATCAAAAGAAAAGATCAAGTACACAAACAAGCCAATGTTCTTCATACCTCCAGCCAAAGGGATGTGTTTTGGGGATAAGAATCTGAAGTGGTTGCTGAAGATAATGCCCATTGTAGGAAGGATGCATCCTAAGATATGTTAGTGGATGGTGGCAAGTTGTTTTGTTTAGGATAAGTATCCAAAGTGTTTTTCCAATAGATAATGCCCATTATAGGAAGGATACATCCTAGGACATGTTAGTGGATGGTGGAAAATTGATAGGTTGTTCAAAAGGCTATTGATATAAGGTCAATTGACATCGAATGATCAAGAGTTTGATTTTGCATTTAAAAGTTTGTTGTTTCAATTTTGATTGTGTTTTAAGTTTTCTTTTGCTAATTGTTGTGGTTGTTTTTGTTTGTTTTGCCAAAGGATGAAGGTGATGATTAATTTATTATGGATGATTGATTATTGTGAGTGAAGCGAAATGAAACAAACGGATTTTTTCAAATATTTGGATGTTTTTGGTGTTTTTTGAAATGTTTTGAGGCTGTTTTTGGGTTTTTTCAAGATTTTATAGCTATTTTGATTTTCCAAAATTTTAAATGTTTTTGAGTTTTATGAGATTTTATGAATGTTTTTTTATGAGATTTTGAATGTTTTTTGATTTTTTTGGATTTTGATATGATTTTTTGAATTTTTTTGTATTTTTTTATGTTTTTCAAATGTTTTTGTGTTTTATGAGATTTTATGAATGTTTTTGGATTTTTTGTCTCAGGGGCTGATCAAAAGTTAGTCTTGCCTATGTTTAAGCTCAAAGATGACATAGTTTGGATAACATGGCTTTTTTGACTTTTTCTGACTTTTATGAGTGTTTTTTGGATTTTGATATGCTATGAATGTTTTTGGATTTTGGTGTTTTTTTTAATGTTTTTGGGTTTTATGAGATTTTATGAATGTTTTTGGATTTTGTGTCTTGGGGGCTGATCAAAGATTAGCCTTTCCTACATTTAAGCTTAGAGATGACATAGTTCAGATAACATGTTTTTGATGTTTTCTATTTTTATGAATGTTTTCATTTTTTTTTAATTTTATGAATGTTTTTGGATTTTTGGATTTTTGGATGTTTTTTAGATTTTTCACACGATTTTGATGTTTTGGATATGGACACGTGTGACAATATCTGTGACGATATCAGTGCTCTATTTTTTGATTTTGTTGAAAACCAAGATAAGGTTGATTGATTAGATTGATGATGATAAAAATTGTTGAGGATACACAACAATTCAAGGATAGTGTTAAACAACACAAGGACTGGGAAGGATATCCCGAAATGATGATGTGATGAGGGCACAACCCGAGACTTAGAAAATAACCCAAAAACAAGAGAATAATTTTATTATTCAGAAAATGAAGCTTCTTACATGCAGAGGATCTCAAATCCCCAAGTTCTACAACACATGCAAGTTACAGAAAGCTACAGAATCACCCTTTACTTAATATCTTTGAGCTTGTCCCAAAAAGTTGCCCAAAAATTAGAAACCCACCCATAAATAGAGCTCCTCTTTAGTTTGGAGCCAAACAAC
>VDFB02193867.1:111646879-111676169 GCA_007258455.2 Sequoia sempervirens | reverse complement strand
GTGGAGACAACCAAATAATTGAATAATTCCAATAAACGGTTGATTCCAGGATTATGCCGCAAAATTAGATATCTTCCATTGACTTCTTCAAAATTTATACATGAATCATGGTCTTTTGAAATGTGAGCATTATATCTATCCCTATTTGCCTATTAATTTTTCCTATATCTAATCTAATGATCCTTTTTGTCTTGGTCTCTCTTATTTATACAAGAGGCAACAAGCTTCAGACCGAAGGATATTTCTTTTGATAACAAAACATAATTATGAAATTAAACATAACTAAAAAAACTAAACAATAAACATTTGAGTTAATCTGTTAATCTTTGAGTAAAAGCCAGTGGTCATCTAAGACCTGTGCAAAGCTTTTACTGTATGATCATTTTTCTTTGTAATACACATAATCAATCTTCATCAGAGCCCAAATACTTCTCCTACCTTTTACTGACTATCATATCACTCGGCCATTTGAATTCTTGCACAATTGTGAGATTTATAAGATGGATTTTCCATCTATTATCAAGGAGATTCCTAACATCCACTACAAATTTTGTGAATCCACTGTCTAGCATGATAATCGCATCAAGTAAAGTATGAAATTTGTCAGGATTAATCTCCCCATCATCTTGTACATGTGTCAATCCTTTTGGAACTATTTGATCAAATTATTTTTTCCACTCATCCATTCCCTTTATCTGATTGTCATCTTTGAATATTGATGGGTTGAAGAGGAATTTAATTCCAGAGTCAAATGTAGTCCTCCTATTCTCTGCTTTTTTCCTCATATCTATCAAATACTTATACTCCTTAATTACACCCTTTACCATTTCCTATGTTGGCTTGAGTTTTGGTGGGGCATCTTAATCCCTTTGTGTGGCTTTGCACAGAGTAGTCAGTATGTGATAGGTTGGTTGCCACCTCTTCTGGAGCTCTTCAAGGATAGGGGTTCCATTAGCATTTATCTGTTCCAAAGCTTTAATGAAATTGCTAAAGCTTTCATGTAATCTCCCTATCTTCTCCTTCCATATCCTAATTCTATGCTCCAATGTCTTCCTTAGAATCTCCATGATATGTTTCTTCAGTTTAGCAATTTCTTCTTTCAATTTTTTGAATTTGTGGATCTTCTGATAGGTGGATGATAAAAAACTACTTCATCCCATCTCACTATGGTAGCATGTTGCAATTGTTGTTTCAACTTCACATTCTCACTAAAAAATTTGTTCACTTCATCATTTGATAATTTTAATCTTTTCTCATAGTCATTTATATTTTTTTCCATATTCTCCACCACATCTATAGTGAACATTGCAGAATACATGGTTATAGTTGCAGCCTCTATAGGAGTTGTGTCCTTCATTGTTCTCACCATGGCTGACCCCCTCATTTCCTCCACCACAAATAAGAGACGAGGTTTCCTTGTGCTCTTTTGTTTTTTCCACAAAGCAAGAGTTTTGGTAGTAGGGTTGTACCCTATTCTTGAAACACCTTCCTCTGAATCAAACTGAGCTACTAACATTGGATCATCTTGTGCTCTAATCTGATCTAAAAGAAAAAAATTGGATAGATCCATCTCAGATATAATCAAGATATCACTTTTCCATACTAGCACTCTTGCCTACTTGGGGGTGACACTGATATTATCAACATTTAATTCTGCAAATGTTTGAGCTTGGATTTCAGCCTACTTTGATTCATCAACTCCTATAAGATTGATCTTCAATCTCTCATTAAATTGTTTCATCTTCATCTTAATCCAAAATTCCTTAAATTCACTTGTATGGATGAAGTTATCATCTTCCATAAACCTCAAAGAGGCCGAAACCATCTCATCATCCTCAATATCATCAACACCTTCTTCTGATATCCCAATTTTAGGATCATGAGGCTCTTGAAATTTTTGTTACTCTACTACCTCCTTCATTTTAGTCAAAGCCAAAACTACCACTTCTTCTTCATCATCACTTGAGTCATAATCAATTAATGAATTAGTCTGTTGTCTCTTGGCCTGGGGTTCATGCATAGGAGATGGAGGGGATGGACATGCAGGTGATGGGGGTGTTGTATGTGATGTAGATGCTTCAAGTGATGGATGGTGAGGTGTGGGAGGTGGAATTAACCCCTCATCTTGGGCCATTTTGTAAAAATCATCAAATTTGTCGAGGATCATTTGCATCCTCTTGAGAAGATTGGGTTCATCTACAAAAAACCACTTAAAACTTTTTATCTTCTCCTTATTTTGATTTTCCCATCTCATCATTGTTATCCATCTCCTTCTAGTATGAAATACATCAGCAAGATATACCAAATTCCTTATTACATCCTCCTCAGGGTCCAATACATGAGATATGGCCCTCTTTGTTAGCAAGGTCCTCCTGATCACATTAATATGGCCCTCTGGGTCACATACTCTTTCCTTTCTAGACTTGAGGGGATAAGTAACCCTCATGAACCTTTGTAATTCCTCCAACATATCAAATCCAATAGAAAATTCCTCAAATACTGTCAAATTAGGTAAAAATGTTCCTTTTCTTTGATTCCTCATCAAATCATGCTCCATCGAGAGCATCTGCCACATGAAATCTAAAATACATAGCCTTGTAGGTACAAATTTAGGAAAAATGTGTGGTTCTTAGTCACAACCATACACTCTAATAATGGTGTGTTGTGGCATGAGGAACCAATCAACATAATTATGAGTACAATCAAGTTTTGGCTTGTACTGGACATGCCTCATTACACTCATCAAATATTCAAGTAACCTTGGTGTTGTCTAACCAAGGGTAGCTATCAATCTAACAACAAAGTCATCTGTAAATACAACAAAATCACATTCTGTGCACCTGTTGTCCTAGATGTAACACCAATTTTGTATAGGGAGTCTTACTCCATTCTCTTGTGTGCATGAATTCATTCTTCTAGTCCATTTCATTTCATTTTGGTACATGATTAAATGACACAACAAATAATATTTTCTAAAGGAAATGGGAGCCTTAGCCTCTCTAAACTGCAACAAACCCTCATGTATTTTCTCTTCAATCACATATGCAAAATAAAATTCTACATTTGACTGAGGATGTTGAATGAACATAGCCATCTTCATCAATCCCACTGACATATTTTCTTTTGCATCTATCCCCAATACTTGACATAATTCATGATAGGTATTTTTGAAGTAAACCTAAAAGTCTGAAACTGGGAAAGGCTCCATTTTTTAGGAAGGGATGGGTTGTATTCTATTATTATCACCCCTCTTCATATGCAGGGGGAGATCATCACTTCTATATTTTCTTCTCATCCTCTTATACTCTTGTTCCAGTTTCCTCAAATTAACCTTTGTAACAGCTTGTTTGTTTAGGTTAAAACATTTGATAATGGCCTACCTTGAGACATCGACTAAACACCCACAATCTGGAAGCCTCACAATTTGGGTTGGGGCATGGTAGCTATGGGCCAGGGCTTTAACCAGCTCGATATCAATGAAAATATTTAGAACAATCAATTTGGCTAAGTCAAGGGTCCATGGGTTTGATGTCAGAACCTTATCATTTTTGTTTTGATAGAAATATCAATACAAATTCCACCCCGATTGAGGAACAACAGGGTCTCTACATCCCTGAGCTAAATCTCTAAAAACCTTTTTGGGCTCTTTATCTACTAAACTAGGTAATAAAGAAAGAAAAGGGGATTGTAAAGAGGGTTTACTAGCTTTGACTTCATCTTTCTTAGCTCCTACTTCTGCTTTCTTTGGTACCATTGTTATAAAATTCAAAGAGTGATTAGTAGAGCTTACCTAGTAAGATAATTCACCTTAGAGAATTCCCTTTATTCCCGTACCTTGAGCTTGTTTGCACTAGGTTTATGTTGTTATAAATGATAAATCTCAATCTACTTCATGTATCATTACACCAAAATGCATTAAATATCGACTCATAAATTCACACAATTCACATCTTTGTATCGAGCTTAATTTCGTATTTTGATGTTGACTGATGTGCTTTAAATGACCCAACGACTGCTTTACCGTGCTACCTCGTGTCCCTTTTCACTCCCCTGCGGTACCGTGGTGTGCTTTCATTATCCTTCTTCCGTGTACTGTTCTACCACAAATGATCTTTGGCTCGCTTATGGTACCATGGTATATCCTTAATACATATATTAATATACTGCTCTACCATGGGTCTCCTTTTGTTCTCACGTGTTACGCTGATATGTCTTCTTAGTACTCCTCCTTAGTATACCACTTTACCATAGGCTATGCTTTGACCCTCTGTGGTATAGTGGTGCCTCCTATTATTGTCCTTTAGTGTACCGCTCTACTACGGTGTATGTCTTGACCCACCGAGGTATAGCAGTGAAGGTGATAGAGTATAATGTTAGCTCCTTATACCGTCATACCGCAAGCTTCATTGTAATGGGCTGCGGTAGAGAGGTATGATGTAAGGGCTATATGGGGTATCGAATGCAATAGTTGTATAGTGGTAAAAGGAAATTTAACCTTATGGATGGCAATAATGAGGTTTTTTATGAGAATGATAGTATGAATTTTTTATTTTCACTGATAAAATCCTTAAAATTTTCTATGAAAATTCTAGTTCCAATAGTGGCTCCAGTTGGGGATGAGTGATTTACCAATCACTATAAGAATCCAAAATATCTCTAGGTGCAAACCAAGATTTCAAAAGATATGAAAATGGAAGTGTGGTGTGGATGGAATGAAAATGGATATGGAGTTGGAAAATCATGGAGATGGAAATGATCCTATACTATTGTACATGGAGAAAAACTTTGTTTTAATGAGGGAATTCTAGGATTGTCCATGTACTGGAAAGTCCTAGTCCCTTTCTAATTTCCTAAATTACTGTGCATGGAAAGAAGTTGTTTTAAGAGGTTTGTTAAGAATTTTCCATGCACTAGCGATCCTTAATCCTCTGGTACTCCTCAAGAAAAGAAATGTTTTAGAAATTTCTGATGTACTAGCAATTCTTGCTCCTCACCTGACATATTTTGCAGATAATAAGAATCTTCTCCCCCATTTCCAATGATAAAAAATGGACCTAACCATAATGCTTCAAACTTTCCATGCTTTCCCTTTTCTTGACATCTAGCATTCCACATCAACACCAAATAATTTACCTCAAATTTTCTATTTTGGTCTTTCTTGTCAAAAAGATATTTCATTTGAGATTGCAGCTTCATGTTTTGCTTTTGAGACATTCTCCTTATTTAATCAAGTTCTGCAAGTTGCTCCATTCTCTCCTCCATTGGTTCTAGAATATCTAAATCTTCCTAAAGGATGAAATTATAAACTAGTAAAAGGTTTTGTAATGGAATCCTGGCTTGTGTCCCATACATCAATTCAAATGGAAACTTTCCAATCGCCTTCTTCACAGTAATTTCTCCCGCCCACACAACCATTCTTAACTTTGAGTCCCAAGTCTTCTTATTTCCATCTAACATCCTCCTTATGATTTTCAAAAGACTTTTATTACTAGATTATGCCTGGCAATTTTCTTGTGGGTGGTAGGGGGTAGGATAAGAAATATTAATACCATATGTGTTGCAAAATCTTTTGAATTCATCAGACCTAAAACACATCCCATTGTATGTGATCAATCTTACTGATGTACCAAATCTGGTTATATGATATTCTCCATCAGGAAATTTATTACCACCTTGCTTGTTGCTTGTTTAGTTGGGATTGCCTCTACCCATTTAGTGAAATAATCAGTAGCCACTAATATCCATTTATGTTCTCCACTTGACATTTCCCATATTTCCCCAATAAAATCAATTCCCCATTGGTGCAAAGGGGCTTCTACTTGTAAA
This sequence comes from Sequoia sempervirens, assembly GCA_007258455.2. NCBI lineage: Eukaryota > Viridiplantae > Streptophyta > Pinopsida > Cupressales > Cupressaceae > Sequoia > Sequoia sempervirens. Next base: position 111,670,343 of record VDFB02193867.1, on the reverse strand, counting down.
GTTCTAAGTGGTAGGGCTCCTTGATATTTCATCTTTCCTGAGAATTTTTGGCAAGCTTCACACCTCCTTACATATGAAAAATAATAATGACCTCCACACACTCCTTCATGCATCTCCCTTAGGACATGTTTTGCCTGTGATTCATCTAGACACAATAACAATACTCCATCCTTGTTTTTCTAAAACAAATCAACTTCTATGAATACATACTTAGACCCCTGTAACTTTAAGGTTCTCCTTTGATTATCATTCAATCCTTCAGGGAATTTCATGTGTCTGAGATAATACATTATGTTTGTGTACCAAGGAGTATGTTCAATGCTTGCAACTGCGCCCTCTTCATTCTCTACATTGTAGATTTGGTTAGCTTCAATGTTTGCCTCTTCCATTAGTTTTCCTAATCCCTGTCCCCTTACTAACTTGGTAATCTAAATTTCCATATTAAATTCTTGGATCTTATTGATCCATCTACATATCTTCCTTGTCACCTCTGTCTGTACCAAGATATCTTTCACAGCTACATGTGGTACATATGCAATCACTTTGGCTCCAACTAGATATGGTCTGAAATATTTTGTTGCTTTTCCCAATGCATAAGATTGTTTCTCCATAATACCATATTTTAATTCCACCCCTTGTAGTTATTTTTTGAAAAAAGATACAAGTTGCTCATATCCCTCATCATTCTTTTGTAACATAACAACTGTTATGGTGTGGAACAAGGCAAATGAGAATATTTGGAAAGGTTTGGAAAAGTCAGGGGATTTTAGAAGGGAGGCTTCTTTGATAGCTTTATTGATGGATATAAAAGCTTCCAAGGCTTCTGTAGTCCAATCTATTTTTTCTCCTTTCTTTAGCATTTTGGATATAGGCTTAACAATTTTAGCAAAATTTGACAAAAATATCCTAACAAAATTAATTTGTCCAAAAAACGATTGAATGGCATTGATAGTTTTGGGAATGGGGTTTTTTTCTATGGCTTCTACTCTTTTAGGGTCTATTCTAATTCCTTCTTTTGACACAGTATGTCCTAAAAGCTTACCTTCATTGACAACAAAGTGACATTTCTTAGCGTTGAGATTGATACCATATTCCAAAGCCTTAATGAATATTTTCTCCAAGTGTTCCACATGGTCCTCTACCCTTTTGGAATAAGCAGTGAGGTCATCTTGGTACACTACCATTATAGCATTAATTAAATCTGCAAATGCCAGATCCATGGCCCTTTGGAAAGTTTCCCCTACATTTGTGAGACCGAATGGCATTCTCACATAGACATATGTCCTCCATGGCATAATAAAAGTTGTTTTCTATTTCCCAGAATCTTTAACTTTGACCTGATTGTACCTGGAAAATCCATCCATCATTGACAACAACTCACACCTTGTTACTCTGTGTAGTATGGCTTCAATATTTGGGAGAGGGTAATTATCTTTGAGGGAGGAAACATTTAAATTTCTGAAGTCTACACATAGTCTAATATCCCCATTCTTTTGTCTCACTGGGACCAAGTTTGAGACCCATGTTGAATGTCTAATGGGCTTTATAATACCTCCATCTCTGATTTTTTCCAACTCCTCTTGCATTTTAGGCTCCAAAGTTGGATTGACGGGTCTCTACTTTTGCCTGAATGGTTTTGTATTTGGCTTTAATGGGATTTCATGCTAGAATAAGTCTTCCTTGTAGGCCTTAAGATCCTCATAAGACCAAGCAGAAACATGCTTGTATTTCCTCAACAATACAATCAACATTTTTTTGATTGTTAGACTTATTTTCTTTCCAATATATACCTTTTTAGGTACTAATTCAGTCCCCAGATTGACTTCTTCAACATATTCTTTTTTTAGTTGGTGTCTGCTTCATGAGAGAATGATCATTCCCATCATAAACTCTTTCTAGTTCCACAAGTCCTCTGGGAAGTTTGTTGGTTTTAAGTCACAAAAATTCTTTTCCAAATATAGTCTGTTTCCCATCTATTTCTTCCACAAAATCATTAAAGTCAATCTCCTATGCTTCATATTGATCTATACAATGAAAAAACTTGATAAGATTAGTGTCATCATTAAAAACTTCCCAATTACAGATATTATCAAGGACATCCAACCTTGTTTTGAATTCAACCTAAGATACTCTAGCCAAGGTGACATCATCTCTTTTTAGGGCTACATTAGCTAGAAAATTTGTCATCAAGTTTTAGGACCTGTCTATCCATTCAATGGAGAAAGCATCAAATAATTCAATTGTATCCCACATAGAATTCCTATATTATTTTAACATTTTTTTTTTGGTAGCATATTTCGACTTGACTTGCAAAATAATACATTTAGAATCTCTTAGAATAGTTACCAGTTTGATCTTATGTTTAACAACCATGTTCAAACCAATTAGCAGGGCGTCATACTCTGCTATATTATTTGTACATTCAAATGTCAACAAGAATGAATACTTGAATGCAATACCTTCAGGTGAAATAAATACTATCCCTGCTCCATTTCCTTCCTTGCTACATGCTCCATCGAAATACATCTTCTACATACTATGTTGATTCTTGGAAACATGTTTGTCAATTGGATCAGTATTCACTAGTTCAGGCTAGGAAGGCTCTATTATGAAACTTCCTAAATCAACATCACAAAAGCAATTTAACTGATCTTGAGGAACATAATCCACAAGCTGATTCATCCTTGGTTCTCTATATAACTTGACCTCTTCACCATTGACTGGTATTGTAGCATATGAAAAGTAAAACTATACATTTCCTCCAATTGTTGTAGTCCACTATCTTGATAAAAGCATCCCAAAATGAGGAGGTGTATCAATCACAATTATGTCAATATTATATGTTTCTTGTGGATAAGCAACCAATTTTACTTCCACATCTTTCATGACTCCCACCACTGGGACATGCCTGCTATCCATAGCATAGAACTTACCACCATTGGTATCCACCCACATGCCAAGTTGTTTTATAACCCCTACTGGCATGATATTGATAGCAGTACCACAATATATCATACAGTTCCTTACCAGTTTGTTATTTATAAGTAATGTAGTAAAGAATGGATCAACTTGTGGAGGATTTATCAATGTATCTCCTAAAGAAATCTCTGGAACATTTACCTTTTCCTTCTTATTGCTGACCTTATTGGTCCCCTTGTTCTCAAAGTTTATGTTTTTATCATTTCCATTAGATATCAACTAAATAGCACTATCCTTATATTCCTTCATTTTCATCATGTCAAGTAATGGTACAAACATTTTCACCTGGGATAAAGCTTGTGTGAAATCAAAAGAGGCACCTTCATTTTTAATCATTTTCTTTTTCTCTAGTGACTCTCCTTTGCTTTCCTCCTTTTCTCTCTTGCTTATTTGATCAAACTTTTTCTTGTCCTTATGCAACTCTTTGTTTTCCTCCTTATGAACATGCCTTTGTTCATTCTTATCAGGATACTTATTTTTAGTTTTCTTCAATGGTCCCTATGTTTTTTCTTTCACAAATATCTGTCTTAGAACACCCTCACCTTCATTTACTGTTATGTTTCTCAACCAATACTTTCTTTTTTCCTATTTTATTGCAGCAATGGTCAATTTCTTGATTTCTTCCTCAGTCAGTATTCTTACACTGCATTTACTTGACTGAGGTGGTGTACTAATAGAAAATTGTTCATCACTACTTCCTTCATCATCAGAGAAAACTTGTTCTACCATATGAATGTTGTATCTCTAGTTATCAACATCATACTTGTACCCTTCTTCCTCTGAAGATGAATGTACCTAGTCAATGGGATGGAGGGTGTGAAAAGTTAAATAGATTATGTGATCCTCTTCATCATTGTCTATTGGTACCTCTTCTTGTATTGATTGAGCTACAATACAATGGTCAGGGGAATGTGGCAGGTTGAAAATTTGACACCAAGGATTATTATTAACCATGTATGCTCATCTATTCTTTAAAGGGCCAAGATTTTCCTTATTCTTAGGCTTGTCAACTATGGACCTTCCATACTTCCAATTTTTATTGTAAGGCTTATCATGCAACCTCGGTCTTTCATTTTTGTATGTACTTTCTTGTATGTTCAACGGGTTATTAATATTTTGGGGGACCCTAGGATTATCTCTCTTACTAGTCATCCCAATATCCTTTCTATTATTTTCAATAGTCAATGCTATTTTTTGAGCTTCAGCTAAGTTTCTAGGACATCTATTCCTAAGCTCATATCTTGTATTTGGGTCAAATGCTTTTAGATAAATACTTAATGCTACATGGTCTACCAATTTGGACCCAGGAGGTATCTTATTATGCAATTTAGAGAATCTCTTATTGAAATAATAGACTGATTCATTCTGATATTTCTAGATACTTATTAATTCATGCAAGGAAAACTCTAGGGTACATTGACTTCCATACTACTCGAGAAAATGATCATAAAACTCTTGAATGAAAGCAATAGAAGTTGTTGGTAAACTGTTAAACCAATCTCTAGCTTCTTCAATTAATGACATCATAAACAACCACATTTGTACATCTTCATATTGCATATCCAAATCTTGGATGAAAGCATTAAAATTCCTTAAATGTTCCTCAGTTGTGACTGCACTACTTCTTGTAAATTTTGGGACAAGTCCCCTCCAACTGCCATCCATAGGATAAGGGTATATTTGGAACCATGCCAAGTCAAACTATCTAATCATAGTTGTGTATTGTTGAGGAGGTGGATTTTGAGGGTGTTGTTATTGATATAATGGATTATTATATTGTACCTGGGGTGGTGGCACATATTGTTGGCCAGGGGGTGGTTGAGAATTTGGGTATTGTGATGGATTTCTAGATGGAGGGTTTAATGATTTGTATTGATTCCCAGATGGTTTTTGTGGTGATATTGGTGGATTTGAAGGTCCAACATTATTATTCCCTTTCCTATGAGGGGGTATGTATTTAGGGAGGTTAGCCATCTAAGCATCAAATTGGGCTCTTTGTAACTTCAAATCCTAGAGTTCCTTTATCACTTGGAGCCTCTATTCATATTCTGTTTTAGTTCTTTCCATTTCTTGTCTTTCATACTCCAATTGTGCATTCAATTCCTCCTTAGTCATAAATTCATAATTTTCTTCAGGGGCTACATTATCTAGAAGCTCATTCTAAATTCCTTCCATTCCATTATCATACTCATGTTGTCTCTTGACTCTTTTAGCCTCAAGCTTAGCCATGAATTCTTCATCTTTCTTAGGATTTGGTTGATAAAATGGATTCCCTTTTTCTTCAGGAGTGTGAGGTTCTCTAGATGAGTTATTTTCACTTGTCAATGTATCATAGTGATTATATGTCTCAAAGTGAGGTTTTAATGTCTTATCCTTACTTGTCATGCACATTTCATCAGACACCTTCTTACCTTTATTATTCTTATTATGTATCCATTTACCATTATCACTAGCACCCCCTTTATATAAGGACCTTCTACCATGCATGTTGTGGACTACTGTGATGGTATGATGTGTACTTTATTTTGTCAGAGTTGCTACTCACTTATTTGGAAGTGAGAAAGGGTTTTATAATTTATTATTCCCAATAGAGTCTTGTGTAAGATTTTTGACTCTATGACAAAGGCCTTGATTCTGAGTTGACTCCCTAGTAGAGTTACCAAACTATTAGTTGCGTGACTCAGATGGGGAGTGAAAATAAAACAATTGTGAACCTTTGGTTGAAGACCAATTTTAGAACATTATTTACTCTATGAATGGATAGGTTGGAACTGAATTTTCTGATGTTTCTCCCCAGCAGAGTTGCCAAACTGTTAGTTCTCAAAAATGCTGGTTGAGAAACCACAAGAGGTTGCCAAGGTCTTGGTATGTTTTGGGCTAATGTACAAGGCCAAATAATGAATTTGAACCTTCTTCTCTTTAGGCTCTACCAGACCTAGGTGGGTATACCTAATGCAAGTGAAGCAGACTTAAACTATGTGTTTCCTACTTGAGCAATCTATCCATAATGCAAATTGGAAGTGGAGAGATGAAGACCTATTTGGTATAAATTGTATAAGAAATATCAATGCGGGGTTTATGAATATGTTCGATTAACAAATGTAAGGTTTTGGAAATAGATTGGATAAAACTAAATTATAAAAAGGATAAGACCAGTGCCTTGTTGGGTAGATGGAGTCGAATGAAGATCTTGAATATGTGACCTGTATTGGAACTAAATCAAATTTTTTGGTACAGTAATATTGGTTTATAACTTGTATAAACATGCAGGTATATGATTGGAAAACTCTATTTATAAATCCAACTGACACAACTAGGTACTTATAACTTATCGAAAGGATTTAATATTTACTTGAAAGAACCAGTTGAGTAAATTATGCAAGGACACATATAATACCAGATTGGAGACAAATTGACAATCCTAACTATGTGGTTCTTCTTATTGATCCAATTAACACTTCCAGATTACTGTGATTTATTAAAAGGATGTTTAATTCCTTTGGGGAAACCAATTAATCACATCACACAGATACTAAAAATGTGCACTAATAAATTGAATATATACTTGATATATCAATTTAAATAACAAAGAAGCATTAAAGTGGATACAACCAAGTAATTGAATAATTCCAATAAATAGTTGATTCGAGGATTAGGCCACAAAATAAGATATCTTCCATTGAATTCTTCAAGATTTATACATGAATCATGGTTTTTTGAAATGTGAGCATTATATCTATCCTATTAGCCTGTTACTTTTTCCTATATCTAATCTAATGATCCTTATGGTCTTGGTCTCTCTTATTTATATGAGAGGCAATAAGCTTCAGACCAAAGGATATGTCTTTTGATAACAAAACATAATTATGAAATGAAACATAACTAAAAAACTAAACAATAAAAATTTGAGTTAATCCGTTAATCTTTGAGTAAAAGCTCGTGGTCATCTAAGACCTATGCAAAGCTTTTACCGTATGATAATTTTTCTTTGTGATACACATGATCAATCTTCATCAGAGCCTAAATACTTATGCCATTTACTGACTATTAGATCACTCAGCCATTTGAATTCTTGCACAGTTGTGAGATTTGTAAGATGGATTTTCCATCTATTATCAAGGATATTCTTGACATCCACTATGAATTTTTTGAATCCACTATACAACGTGATAATCCCATCAAGTAAAGTACGGAATTTTTTAGGATTAATCTCCCCATCATCTTGTACATGTGTCAATCCTTTTGGAACTATCTGATCAAATTATTTTTTCCACTCATCCATTCCATTTATCTGCTTGTCATCTTTGAATATTGATAGGCTGAAGAAGCATTTAATGGATTCAAATGCAATCCTCCTATTGTCCATTTTGTTCCTCATATCTATCAAATACTAATACTCATCAATTACACCCTTTACCATTTCTTGTGTTTTCTTGAGTTTTGGTGGGGCATTTGGATCGCTTTGTGTGGCTTTGCAAAGAGTATTTAGTATGTGATAGGTTGGTTACCACCTCTTCTGGAGCTCTTCAAGGATAGGGGCATTAGAATTTATCTGTTCTAAAGCTTTAATCAAATTGCTAAATTTTTCATGTAATCCACCTATCTTCTCCTTCAATATCCTAATTCTATGCTCCAATGTCTTCCATAGAATCTCCATGATATAATACTTGACATCTTCCATGTTATGTTTCTTTAGTTTAGTAATTTCATCTTGCAATTGTTGAATTTGTGGATCTTCAACTTGGACAGGTGGGTGATAAACAACTACTTCATCCCCTCTCACTGTGGTAGCCTACTGCAATTGTTGTTTCAACTTCACATTCTCAATAAATAATTTTTTCACTTCATCATTTGATAATTTTAATCTTTTCTCATATTCATTTATCTTCTTTTCCATATTCTCCACCACATCTTAGTGAACATTGCAGAATGCATGGTTATAGTTACAACCTCTATAGGAATTGTGTCTTTCATCATTCTCACCATGGCTGACCCCCTCATTTCCTGCACCACATCTGAGAGCCAAGGTTTCCTTGTGCTCTTTTCTTTTGTCCACAAAGAAAGAGTTTGGGTAGTAGGGTTGTACCCTATTCTTGAAAAACCTTCCTTTGAATCAAACTCAACTACTAACATTGGATCATCTTGTGCTCTAATATGATCTAAAAGAAAAACTTTGGATAGCTCCATCCCACATATAACCAACATATCACTTTTCAATACTATCTCTCTTGCCTCCTAGCGGGTGAAACTGATATTATCAACATTTAATTTTGTAAATGTTTGATCCTGGATTTCAGCCTGCTTTGATTCATCAACTCCTATAAGATAGATCTTCAATCTCTCATAAAATTGTTTCATCTTCATCTTAATCCATAAGTCCTTAAATTCACTTGTATGGATGAAGTTATCATCTTCCATAAACCTTAGAGAGGACACAACCCTCTCATCATCCTGAATCTCATCAACACCTTCTTCTGATATCCTAATTTTAGGATCGTGAGGCTCTTGACTTTTTTATTGCTCTACTACCTCCTTCATTCTAGTCAGAGCCAAAACTACATCTTCTTCTTCATCATCACTTGAGTCATAATCAACCAATGACTCAGTTTACTATCTCTTTGCCTAGGGTTCATGCATAGGAGATGTAGGGGATGGATGTGCAGGTGATGGGGGTGGTGTATGCGATGTGGATGCTTCAAGTTATGGATGGTGAGTTGTGGGAGGTGGAATTAACCCCTCATCTTGGGCCATTTTGTAAAAGTCAACAAATTTTTCAAGGATCATTTGCATCCTCTTGAGAAGATTAGGTTCATATACAAAAAACCACTTAAAACTTTTATTCTTCTCCTTCTTTTGATTTTTCCATTTCATCATTGTTATACATCTTCTTCTAGTCTAAAATACGTCAGCAAAATATACCAAATTCCTTATTATATCCTCCTGAGGGTCAAATACATGAGATATGGCCCTCTTTGTTAGCAAGGTCCTTTTGATCATATTAATATGGCCCTCTGGGTCACATACTCTTTCCTTTCCAAACTTGAAGGGATAATTAACCCTCACGAACCTTTGTAATTCCTCCAACATATCAGATCCAATAGAAAATTCCTCAAATACTGTCAAATTATGTAAAAATGTTCCTTTTATTTGATTCCTCATCAAATTATGCTCCATCTAGAGCATCTACCACATGAACTCTAAAAAACATACCCTTGCAGGTACAAATTTGGGAAAAATGTGTGTTGTTTGGTCACAACCATACACTCTAATAATGGTGTGCTGTGGCATGAGGAACCAATCAACATAATTATGAGTACTTCCAAGTTTTGGCTTGTACTGCACAGGCCCCATTACACTAATCAAAGATTCAAGTAACCTTGGTGTTGGCTAACCAAGGGAAGCTATCAATCTAACAATAAAGTCATCTCTAAATACAACAAAATTACATTTTGTGCACTTTTTGTCCCAAATACAACACCAATTTTGTATAGGGAGTCTTACTCCATTATCTTGTGTGCATAACTTCATTCTTCTAGTCTACTTCAGTTCATTTTGGTACAAAATTAAATGACACAACAAAGAATACTTTCTGAAGGCAATGGGAGCCTTAGCCTCTTTGACCTTCAACAAACCATCATGTATTTTCACTTCAATCACATATGCAAAATAAAATTATAAATTTGAATCTGGGTGTTCAATAATCATAGCCATCCTCATAAATCCCACTGACATATTTTCTTATGCATCTATCGCCAGTACTTGACACTATGCATGATAGGTATTTTTGAAGTAAACCTAAAGGTTTGAAATTGGGAAAGGCTCCATTTTTTAGGAAGGGATGGGGAGTATTATATTATTATCACCCCTCTTCATATACAGGGGGGGATCATCACTTCTATATGTCCTTCTTAGCCTCTTATAATCTTGTTCCAATTTCCCCAAATTTTCCTCTATAACAACTTGTTTGTTCAGGTTAAAACATTTGATAATGGCCTCCCTTGAGACATCAACTAAGTACCCACCATTTGGAAGTCTGACAATTTTGGTTGGGGCATGGTAGCTATGGGCCAGGGCTTTAATCAACTTGATATCAACGAAAATATTCAGAACAATCAATTTGGCTAAATCAAGGGTCCACGATTTTTATGTCAGAACCTTATCATTTCTTTTTCAATAGAAATACCAATAAAAATTCCACCCCAATTGAGGAACAATAGGGTCTCTACATCTCTAAGCTAAATCTCTGAAATTTTTTTTGGGCCCTTTATCTACTGAACCAGGTAATAAATAAAGCAAAGGGGACTATAAAGAGGGTTTACTTGTTTTGACTTCATCTTTGCTCCTACTTCTGCTTTCTTTAGTACCATTGTTCTAAAATTCAAAGAGTGATTAGCAGAGCTTACCTGGTAAGATAATTCACCTCAGAGAATTCCCTTTACTCCTACACCTTGAGCTCATTTACACTGGGTTTCTGTTGCTATGAATGAGAAATCTCAATCTACTTCATGTTTCTTTACACCAAAATGGATTAACTCTCGAGTCATAAATTCACACAATTCAAATCTTTGTATCAAGCTTAACTTCATATTTTGAAGTTGATTGATGTGATTGGTGTGCTTTAAATGACCCAACGACTGCTTTACTGCACTACCTCATGTCCCTTTTCACTCCCCTACATTACCGCAATGTGATTTCATTATATTTCTTTCGTGTACTACTCTACCACGCAGGATCTTTGGCTCTCTTGTGGTACCGCGATATATCCTTAATATATATATATATATATATATTAATATATCACTCTACCGCGGGTCCCCTTTTTTTCTCATGTGGAATGACCATATGTCTTCTTACTACCCCACCTTAGTATACCAATTTTCCGTGGGCTATGCTTTGACCCTCTACAGTATAGTGGTGCCTCCTTCTATTACTGTCCTTTAGTATACTGCTCTACCGCAGTGTATGTCTTGACCCCTCGAGGTATAGCGGTGAAGGTGACAAAGTATAGTGTTAGCTCCTTATACCATCATACCGCTAGCTTCTTTGTAATGGGCTATGGTAGATAGGTATGATGTAAGGGCTATATGGGGTATCCAATGCAGTAGCTGTATAGCTATAAAAGGCAATTTTGACCTTATGGATGGAAATAATGAGGTTTTTTTTATGAAAATGATAGTATGAATTTTGGATTTTCACTGATAAAATCCTTAAAATTTTCTATGAAAATTCTAGTTCCAACAAGCTCTCTAAACTAAGTGCACATGAAGGTATATCAGTCCAATGAATTCACAAATTCTTTATTTATTTAGACTGATAAATGGGTCTATTCCGTAGGGGGAGTAGAAAAGGTTTTCATTTTTGCAGTATGAGTGTGCCCCTAATGGGGAGTGATTAGAGTTTTTGGTCTTTTCCATTGATGTCAAAGGGGGAGAGAAATTCATGTGCAAAATAGGTGTTCTCCTAGGATATTGTGAAGGATGTTGTCTCTGATGGTTTTTCACATCATGCATTACCATCAATGACAAAGGGGGAGATTGTTGCAAGTATGAGCTAGTCTGGTTGTGTTGTCATTAATGTTGTCATTGATGTCAATATAGTTTAGTATGTTGTAGATTGTACATGTATAGTTGAGATGCTATTGAGATGTTATGAGTACATGGAGCTATCTTTATGTCATTGCAAATGTGTTGCATTGATGAGTTTGAAAGTGCTTTTGAGAAAATTAATAAAGAAGAGAAATTAGAGTATGAATGCATTTAGAATGTGCTTTGGTATGTGCTCCAATTTTCTCCAATGTTGATCCTATGCTTGTGTGGATCTGAATATTTGATAATGGTGATCCTGTGGTTATATATCCTAAGTTTTAGCTTCTGCTGTGATAGTACATGAAAGTTATGTTCATCATTGTGTGAATTGTTTTGGAAGAGTTGATCTTCTAAGGACTTAGAGAAATGTTTATGCTCCATAGTCCTCTATTGTTTTTTTTTCAGATCTTGTGGATTTGGGATATGTCTTGAGATGGTTTTCTCTAGGTTTTGGCAAAGAAGGTTGAAGTTTGGTGATCCAGAAGTCATGTTTCAGTGTTTCAGTATGGGTTTACACAGTTTGGACGAACTAGTGAAAGGTGTTTAGAGTTTGAAGCATATTGCATTTGTTGCGGATGTATCTAAAGAAATATGAGATGTATTCTTGTGCATAATGAAGCATGTTATGGATTTTGAGTGTCATCTTCTTGTTGGAAAACATGTACATCAATGTTCATTTTTATTTTCATTAGGTTTTTCCTACCTAGTGTTTACACTTCATTTGAAGAATAAAATTAAATTGAGGAAGCGTGTGGTTGATCCGAGAAATTATTTTTGGTCTTGGTTAAATATTTTATTGGTCCACTCTCATTCCTTTCCATCTCGAGAATGTTAATTTCCTTATCTAATTTGAATTTATAAAATGAGTTATTTGTGGCCGACCTTGGAGAAAGTTTCTAAGGTTGAGGATGGTATAAAAGCAAGTTGAATTGTGAAGAATTGTATGACAGTATGATGAAAAGTGATGAAAGTGAGCCAAAAATCAGAAGAGCAGAAGTGTATGTGTGAGCGAGTAGATATAGTAGTACTTCATTGTGTTGGATTCCTGAGGGCAATGAGCTAAAGGTTTTTGCAATCCTTATTCAAAGTTGTGGATGTGTGTTAATTGTTGTGGTGGATCTTTTGTTCTCTTTTGTATCTGTAGGCATTGAGCCTCGCTATTGGATAGTGAGTCCTTTTTGTAGGCAGTGAGCCTTTGTACTTGGACAGTGAGTCCTCTTTTGGGTAGTGAGCCTTTGTATTTAGTTTTATAATCCTTTTATATTGTGAGTTAACCCTCACTGTGGTTTTTCCCTTATTGGGTTTTCGACGTAAAAATATAGTGTTCATTGTGCTGATTTAATTTTTGTTATGAATAGACTCAATAAATGACATGGAAGAGTTATTTGAATTTTAAGAGATTGAGGATCTTCATAGGGTTAATTTTGCAATAACTAAATTAAAGGGGCATGCTAGCATTTGGTGGAAAGAAATGCAGATCGAAAGATGTAGGAGAGGAAAGGAAAGGATTGTACAAAGTGGAGTAGAATGGTTGAGAAGCTTAAGGGAAAATTTATTTTAATGGATTATGAGTTGGAGTTGTTAAAGAAGATGCATGGATTAAGACAACAAGGAAAATTAGTCAAGGAATACACTAAGGAGTTTCACACTCTTTTAATTAGACCGGGGCATTCAAAATCCAACAAGGAGAAGGTAGCAAGATACATCAATGGGTTGAAGCCAAGCATCTAGGAAGAACTGAGTTTGGTAAGAATTTTTAATTTAGAAGAAGCTAATCAATTTGATTTGAAAGTTGAGGAAAAATTAAATAGGAAATTTGAGGATAAGAAAAAGAGAAAGGGTAGATATTATGTGCAGCACAATGAGGGTAAAAACTAGATTGAAGACACTAAGGAAAAAAAATATGAGAAGGGTGAGAGTTCAAACTAGTCTCGTGAGAAAAATCTCAAAGGTAGAGAAAGATCAAGTAGAGAATTTGAAAGAGGATGCTTCCAAGGAACTTCTTTCAGGTGTGGAGAAGATGGGCATAGAGCATATAATTACTCTCATAATCAAGATGGAAGAAAAATAGGGAATCAAAATGATGCAAGGGTAGAAAATTTAAATGAAGAAGATGTAGAGTCTTCGCACTTAGAAGATGTGAAAAATGAGGATGGGATTGTTATAATAAGAGCCCTAATGAATGAAGGAAAATAATTGGATCAAAGGAAAATATTGTTCCAAACAAGATGTAAATGTGAGTAAGGTATGTAATGTTAATATTGATGGTGGAAGCACAAATAATTTAGTTTTTGAAGAAATCGTAAATAAATTAATGTTGGAAAGAAGAAGGTACCCACATCCATATAGGATTGCTTGGCTATAAGATGAAAAGAAGGTTTTGGTCAGCAAACAATGTTTGGTGTAATTTAAGACAAGGAATTATTATGATGAGATAATATGTGATATTATTCCTATGAATGTTTGCCATTTTTTTTAGGAATACCTTTGCAATTTGACAAGTGTTAAATGCATGAGGAGTATACCAATACATACTCCTTAATGAAGGATTCAATCAAGCACAAGTTGAAACCATTGATTAATGACAAAAGGAAGGTATGTAATAACACTGGAAATTGTTTGATTAATGGTATTAAATAGTTAGTGAAAGAGGATGAAGATGAAGATCATTATTTACTAATGTAAGTTGTTGCATTGCTAATTGTGTTCAAGATGGGTAGAGTTAAGGTTTTAGTGGAGAAAGAAGAGGTAAAATCATATTTTTTGTAAAAACGTGGTTGCTGATTTATGTGAGCATGATAAGATTAGCGTAAAAGAGGATATTTTAGAAATGGTTAAATTGGTGAATGAAGGCACTATAGTTGTAATTAAGGAGGAAGGTGAGAGTGAATGTTGAATTTTTTGGTGGGATTCTCTTTGCATTAGTTGATGACATCTGATTTTATAAAGAAATTTGTATCAATGACAATTTGTTGTAGGACGAAAAGGATGCATATTTTGATTGTGTTACTAACATTGAACTTGCAACTGAAAATTTCTTTTCAAGAGATATAGGGAAGGAGGAACACATGGACCAAATAGAGATTGAAAAGGAATGCATTTGATTCCCTATTTTACTGAAGAAAAGAAAATTAATTATTATGATTTTCCAGCATTTCATAGTGTAGATTGGTGGGGGTTAGATCATGTGAAAAGAGGGAGAAAGAGGGGGGAATGAAGGATGGAAGAGGCATAAAGTTGCAAGGAAAATTAAGGAAGAAGAGAGAGGCAATTTTGGACAACGGGGTGAGTAAGAGCCAAGACACAAGCATTATTTGGAGTATTTGGTAAAATGGTTTAGGAGACCTATAGGAGACTCATCATGGTTGTCTAAAGCTTAGGTTACTCATTTTGTTTATCCTCTTGAGAAGTGATAGGGTCATTTTTATTTTATCGTGGGTGTCTGATGCAGGTGCATCCATGGTTGCCAGTCAACTGGAAAATTTTGATTTTTTTCCATCTCTGTTGTGAATTTAATTTCAAGGATATTTTGGAATGAATTTTACATTAATAATTCCAAAAATATATATTATTTAATTGGACATGTTTTGGGTTGATTTTTTTCCTTGGGAAGCATCTTGGGATTGATGTTATTTAATTTAATATGCAAAAAGGAATACATGGGTGTTGGAATTCGGAGAGGAGGAAATTTTGACTTGTATTTAATTAAAAATCATGCTACAAGCAGGATTTGGATGTTCATATTGATTGGATATGGAAATTTGAATTAGTAATGAAAATTGGTGAGTGGAGGATTAAGAGTGCCAGCTAGTGGAGGCCTACCTTGTAGGTAATGAATTCAACATGCACTGTGAGTTACACAAAGGTAATTTTCTACAAATTAATTGAATTTTAAAAAAAGAGTGTCATGATTTTTGGTCTGGGGATGTTTGGAGGTTTTGGGTATTGCTTTTGGTTAATTATTTTTGGGGAGAGTCATTGTTTTGGGTTCCAAATTTTGGAAAAAGAAATTTTTAAGCATAGCATCTTCATAGAAGGCATTTTTTAGACTTGGATATTTTTTTAGAAGACAAAAATCAATAGGAAGAATTTTTTTGCAGATATCGGTGAATGTGTATTGTGATTTCTAGAATTTGTGTGTAGTTGTAGGAAGGAGGTTGTAAGAATTGAGAGGTGGTTTGAATGCAAGCATGTAATTGTTAATCTTGCCTATAGAAAGATACTTATCTCTTATTTTTCATGTAATATCATTATGCAAGGCTGCCTTTGTACCTTCATTTCATTATATGCATTTCTTAGTGACTTGCAATTATTATTAAGCCAATAAGAATTGCTTGTGTTACTAATTTTGGGTGTCTTGTTTTATTTATTTATTAAAATATTTATATGAGGTTTGAAGTGAAATGAGTTGCAAGAAAGATCTCTTGCATCACACTTGAAATTTGAATTTTTGATGTTAAAATTCCCCCAACAACATATTTGAGTTTGGGTCTTGGCTAAAAACAGGAACCCATTCACCCATGAGTGAATGGGTCCTGGTAAAAAAATTTAGGATACACTTAGTCAAGAGAAAAATAACAATTGGATGCATTTATTCAATGCTTACAATCCTTCAAAAACTTGGTAAAAATTAGGCCTTGGAATGCATAATTTAGAAAATTAAGAGTTTAATTAAGTTCGATAAAATAAGGGGACAAAACATAATGTGAAATTGCTAACGGTGACAATTTTCTACACTATATTTAGCCCCCACTTTAGTGAGTATGAACTTACACCCAGACTCACTAAAGTATAGAAATATATGTTGAGAGGGGTCTAATTGTCAAAATGTTGAAAAGATGGGATGACAAAGGATCTACAAAGGTGATCAAGCTCTCAGGATTTAAGATCCCATGGAAAACCAACATAGGCACAAAGGAACACACACACATGTATGATATGTAGCAAGAAAACATACACAAACATACATGTTGGAAAATATGAAGCATACATGATGAAAACACATGGCATTATGGAAAATTTAGATGATGAAGAAATGGAAATAAACATGATGTAAACACAATGAAGACACACAATAAGACACAAAAAAACAAGGTTAATACTAAAGGATTAGAGTTGGTAAGGAAAAGAGACCTTCGTCTTAAATTGTTTCAAATACCAAATGTTATCCATTGAATGAATGTTAGCTCTCATGAGGAATAAAAAGTTGTATTATGCCACATCACTCATGAAACACATCGATCCACTGGCAAGAAAGGGGCATTATGCTAGGTGCCATGTAATATGATGGGTGTATTATGCCAAGCGCTCATGAAACACATGGATCCATTGGCAAGAAAATTGTATTATGCTAGGTGGCCATATCAAGGGTGTTCATGAAAAAAACCATAGCAAAGCTTGATGAATCACAAAATTGAAGGCACACAGACTAGTGAGGATTGTTTTTCACTAGGTGAGCCCCTAACACAAGGTAAGATTCAAGAAACACACTAGTGAGGACTTCTTTTCACTAAGTGTGCACTCATCAACAATCATATAAAGAGTTATACTCCTTGATAACTTTGATAAGGTGCCATGCTATGTCAACGCCACACTAGGCTCAACACTTGTGAACAAAGTGACCCAAAAATTCCAAAAATCACCTCAAGGGGTGCAAAATAAAACTCACCTTAGGGGGTGGAAACAAAACTCGCCACAAGGGGTGCAAAAAAAATCACTTTAGGGGGTGAAAAATAGAACTCAACTCAGGGGGTGCAAACAAAGCTCACCTCAAGGGGTGCAAACAAATAATGACAAGAAAAGACTGAGACCTCAATGGATAATATGATAATACCACCTCAAAAGTTCATTTTAACAACATCAAAGGGGCATTTATTAATGCATTAAAGGTCACACCTTAAGGAACACCATACATGATATCACCACCAAGGAAGTCCACAAGTCAAGGAATAAAAGATCTCACCTTAGGTAACACTAGCCATAGTATTACCACTAAGGAGAAAATCATATTCCAAGAAGGATCACACCCTTATAAGACATCAAGTCTAATATTACATGGATTAAGAGGACCATGCTTTGATTGACAAGGTCACACTTCCTAGGAGATGTATACTATCATAACTAAGAATAAACCATTTCTTATGCAAACAATCAGCTGGGGACTATATACCCCCCCTTAAAATGTTAGTGTACTTGCTACACTAACATTTCAAGGAGATAAAGAGGGATCCATTGCTAGAATTAATACACCTAGAAAATGCTACCTAACCCCTTGCCCCCAATGTGTACGGGAAAAGATGATTCCAAAATGGATGATAATATGCTACCCAAATTATTACAACAAGATGATTTGCATAGAATATAACACATGTGGTAGTGAGCATATCTATCATATAGTTATGAGTAAATGAAATATTTTTTAATTTATCATGCATTCATATTGAGTTGCATAAGGATCAAATTCTCTCAATATCTTCTTTAAAGCATGAAATTTATCGGTAAGATTCCCAAGTGTTCTATGGTATGGTTATTAAGACATGCTTGTACTCTTTCCTTTCTTACCTTCTCTTTCACAAATAGGTGGTAATGTAATGAGTCCTAAGTTGTGAAGTGATTGTAAGGCTTGTTTAGTCTTGGTTATAGTATGCAGTAAAGGTAAATTCTTAAGTTTATAAGGTTTGTTTTTCTTAGTTGGTTGATCAACTATTTGATGTAAAGTTAGAGGATCTTGGTAACCTAATCCCTTAGTATCTTTTGATGGTGTTTGTTCCAAAATATGATGGATTTATTCTCATTTTTATGTCACATCCTTGTATTGTGAAAATACTAAATCCTTAGCCATAATACTACTCTAGGTTGATGGGTATGATGGTGACTATGTTCTCATAAGATGGAGGGGCATGAATAGGTATGTTTTCATTGTGGGTGTGGTACATAAACTCTTACATAGTCATTGGTTTAGGTATGCCTTGTGATTTGGTTTTAGGATGTAAAAGGTTGAACATGTCAAGTGGTGGAATTGTGGGAGGTGTTGGATGTTGACATGGGTTATTAAGCCATTACAGTGAGGGATAAAATGATGCATTTTTTTAAGATCACACAAGGAATTTTATATGAACTCTTGAATTATCTCTTCATCTTTTCAAAAGATATCTATCCTACGAGGACATGTATTGGGGTGTGAAGGACCATGAATGTCTATATCAAGACTAGGATCATCACCAAATACACAACTTGAAACATCAACCAGAGATTTCAAGGACATCCAAATTTTACAAAAAACACATATCCATAACATGAGTTTTTTGCAACGAGGTTCATGGTGTTAAACAACACAAATTCAAATAGTAACCCTAGACAAAGGTTATTAAGAGTATTCTATCATAGAAGGTTAGTTGATTCCCAGATAATAGGACAAAGTCACCTAAGGGAATTTGGGTCGTGATCAAAGGTTTTGAAAGTTCCAAGTTTGACTATGTACTACACTGCTTAAGGATGCCGATTCTTCTTGCAAACAGTTGTAACAGTAAATAAATCTTTAGAATTTTCTTATCCTAATTCCATGAAAAATGCAAGTATGCAATGATGTTGAATATGTTTAAATAAATTTGAATGCAAATTACAAATCTAAAATGTAATAATTGACTGTTTGCAAGATGTGAAGACCTAGAATTGGTGACTTTTGATTTCAAATTTTGACCCTAAAGAATGTACTTTCTTTCACCATCTGAACTAAATGCAAAATGTTGTAGATATGTAGTTATGAATTTCAAAGTAATACTTGCAAGTACATAAAAATAGAGCAAACAAATACAAACAAGTGTGGAAAAGGGTGTTGATACACCTTTACAATGACAAGATTTCCTAAGGGCATTTGAGTCCTTATTTAGGGTTTTGAAAATTAAAAAAGTAAATGTCTAAGTTATTGTTTAAGGTTGTTGTTCCTATCTACAAATAGATTTGATAGTAACTATTTTTCTAGAATTTTCCAATTAATGCAAATGCAAATGTATGACAATTTTGGGAAAAAATGACACTTTTTTTAATGTAATTTTGAAATGAAGATCTAATCTAAATGATTGAAACACACCCTAATGCAATCTATGATGCAATATATGGATGCAATATTTTTGAATTTTTATGAATTTTTATGACATGCAAATATAAAAGTTCCCTAAATGGAAAAATGTAAGACAAAATGATGCACAAACCTAGATCTAGGGTTTTAAAGACTACCAAATCAAAAAGCTATGATGCCAATTGTTCACCAAAATGAAACATAGAAAAATGGATTATGCTAAGTTTATTATCTAAACCTAAGATCAATTCCAAGTTTCCAAGGGATTCATTAGGATGCAAAACAACAAGGTGCATAGATTGAATTTCAACCTCAAGGTGAGCCAATTAGACCTAGATCTAATCATTTTGTGTCTTATAAATGAATTGGAAATGATTTGAAATGTTTAACCTAATGGAACTATATGAACTAATATGGAAAATGCAATACCCCAAAGATGAACAGATGGAAATAGTAATTTGTACATGGATCTAGGAGAGGCAGAGTGATGTGTACCTATCACAAAAAGTTGAATTCAACATGCTAAGTGTGAATGGTGATCCTAGACCTGCACAAACACATAATTAGCTC
Source organism: Sequoia sempervirens (assembly GCA_007258455.2). Classification (NCBI taxonomy): domain Eukaryota; kingdom Viridiplantae; phylum Streptophyta; class Pinopsida; order Cupressales; family Cupressaceae; genus Sequoia; species Sequoia sempervirens. The sequence continues at coordinate 111,650,132 of VDFB02193867.1, read as the reverse complement.
AATATGCAAGTTAAAACCATCATTCCCCATGAAATTTATTTAAAATGCAAAGAACAAGAAATAACATCAAGAAGACAAATAAAACTATGAAATCTTATTCAAAAGAAAGCAAACTCTCAATCCCATGGGGGAATTGGTGTCATTTTCATGTGGAAAATGGCCCTTTCCCAATTCCTTTGCAAGCTTGATGATCAATGTTGAAGATGTGAAGCTCCTTGATGAAAAATTGGCATAACCTAGCTATGAAATCATGAAAATGATGAACAATGGATGAAATGAGCTCTAAATGTGAAGATAGTGACTTTGCTCATATGAAGTTGTAGATTCAAATGCATAACTTGTGGATCCAAAATTAGTAAAATATCTCTTCATTTATAGAAGAGATTAAAGGAAGAATAAGCAAAGGGATGAGTGTGAGATAAAAGGTTATCCAATGGCAAGATGCCACTTGTCAAGATGTGAATGGAGGAAGGTTGAACACATTTTGATTAATGTGCAAGCATTTGAATTTTTAATTTGATGAAGTGACATGTTGGAGGGAGATGAAAGAAGACTTAAATGCCACTTGGCTCAAGAAAAAGGACATGTAAGAGGCCTTTAATGCTTTGTTGGATGTACAAACCCTTTGAGGATTTTTTCAACTTGAGGAATATTCCAAAATTGAGGAATATTCCAAAATTGATGCTTTTGAATGAAAAAGGAGATTTAATAAATCAATTAAAAATTTCATGAGCAAGTTGTAAAGCCAGAGGATTTGACTGGGATAAGATTAACATTAATCGATTTGATTAATTAAGAGGGAGATTAATGATTTGACAATTTGATTTAGATTTTTAGGATTTAAATAAATCAAAATGAGAGGAATAATGATTTAGGACTTAATTAAATAAAGTTTGATTTATTTAATTGTAAGAGGATGATGTTTATTCTTATTGGACAGAAAATGGGTTTATAGGTGGCATTGGTGCTCTTGCCACCAAGGTTCAAACCCCATTGAGGTGGTATTGTTGAATGGTTGTATTCTAGTTCATAGTCTCTGGGCCAAAAAGCTGCCACTCCCTAAATAAAATAAAACAAAGAAAAAAGAAAAAAGAAAAAGAAGAGGATGATGTTAGATTAAACTCAAACAAAGATTAATTAATATAATTTTAATAACAGAATGACTTAAAAGATTAATTAAATAAGATTGATCATTTAATTAAAAAAAAGAGAGAGTAGAAGCACTAAATAAAAATTGATTTATTTAATTAGAGGGAGATGATGACTTAATCAAATAAAATTGGTTTATTTAATTAAGAGATGAATGTGATGAATTTAATAAAATAAGAGATATTTAATTAAATGACCAGCAGGAGATGATCTGAGGATCTTAAACTAAGTGTTAGTAAAATCAGGATTAGGTGCACGAGATCAATCAATATATTTTTCGTGTCTACATTTTACTTCTCTTTGAAGCAATGTACCTACTACGTTGGATCAAAGAATAAACTTGCCAAGATAAAAATTCAAAAAAAAATTCTTATTTTTCCGGATACCCCAATGGAGAGAAGCATATAGGTACATGCCCCAACGGAAAGAAGTATATTGGTACATTGTCCCCTCAGGAGATCGAGTGAAAAAATTGATTTGAGGGTTGATCTCATGACAAAGAGGTTCAAGATGGACGTATGGATGGTTATGATGATGATGTAAATGAGATGGTTTTAAGATGCTTAGAATAACAAATCTATATTATGATGCAAATATGATGTTTTCAAGATGCTTAGAATAACAAATCTATATTATCCTAAACAGCTTAGGTGATTATGAGATGCATGTGATACGTTATGCTAATGTTTTGCAGATGTAGGATGAATGCATTAATGATGTTATGTTAGCAAAGAGAGAAGAAATAAGAAATGAGATGAAGACAAGAGGATCCAACAAGTCCATGATGTACAATACTTTATTAGAGATGATGATGATGATAGATGGATGATGTTTTTCTTATCACAGATTGGGACTTAAAAAGGGCTATTTACCTTATGTTTGATAACACACATAGATACGATGCATCAAGGTATAAACAACCAGAATGGTGTTGTACCTAGTGAGATGGAATTTGACTCGAAAAATAGATAGGAGCATTCTTGTCCACACCTGACATACAAAAACTTTGCTACGATGCACTTCAGAAGTTCATCTCGGACCAAAACACAGAGAGGTATAACCTATTAATGCAATAGTCAACAAGTTGTCCAAAACACCTTCCATACACATCTAACAAAGCAAGTATGACCAAATTTATATTACAAGAATATCCTACATGTATAGAAAACAAAAGATAATGATCAATGCCCCATTCCTTTCTCTCTAAATAGTTTTGATTAGACATCATCAAGAGGTCATTGGAATGAGCGCAATAAGACATAAATCAAAAGAAAAGATCAAGTACACAAACAAGCCAATGTTCTTCATACCTCCAGCCAAAGGGATGTGTTTTGGGGATAAGAATCTGAAGTGATTGTTGAAGATAATGCCCATTGTAGGAAGGATGCATCCTAAGATATGTTAGTGGATGGTGGCAAGTTGTTTTGTTTAGGATAAGTATCCAAAGTGTTTTGCCAATAGATAATGCCCATTGTAGGAAGGATACATCCTAGGACATGTTAGTGGATGGTGGAAAATTGATAGGTTGTTCAAAAGGCTATTGATATAAGGTCAATTGACATGTTTTTGAATGATCAAGAGTTTGATTTTGCATTTAAAAGTTTGTTGCTTCAATTTTGATTGCGTTTTAAGTTTGCTTTTGCTAATTTTTGTGGTTGTTTTTGTTTGTTTTTCCAAAGGATGAAGGTGATGATTAATTTATTATGGATGATTGATTATTGTGAGTGAAGCGAAATGAAATAGATAGATTTTTTCAAATATTTGGATGTTTTTGGTGTTTTTTGAAATGTTTTGAGACTGTTTTTGGGTTTTTTTGAGATTTTACAATTGTTTTGATTTTCCAAAATTTTAAATGTTTTTGAGTTTTATGAGATTTTATGAATGTTTTTTTGGATTTTGATATGATTTTTTGAATGTTTTTGTATTTTTTTATGTTTTTCAAATGTTTTTGTGTTTTATGAGATTTTATGAATGTTTTTGGATTTTGTGTCTCGGGGGCTGATCAAAAGTTAGTCTTGCCTACGTTTAAGCTTAGAGATGACATAGTTTGGATAACATAGATTTTTTTATTTTTTTTTACTTTTATGAGTGTTTTTGGATTTTG
>VDFB02193867.1:111541015-111643346 GCA_007258455.2 Sequoia sempervirens | reverse complement strand
ACAAAAGCTACAGAATCACCCTTTCTAATATGCGAAGCTTGTCCCCAAAAGTTACCCAAAATTAGGAAACCCACCCATAAATAGAGCTCCTCTTTAATTTGGAGACAAAACAACATTCAAATTTTAGTTTAGGCAGTTTGGCACCGAAAAATTACAACTTGAAGTTCAAATTTCAAAAGAACATTTGCAATTGTATCTTCTAGAAAGTGCGCCAACTTCCCGGGGCCATAACTTTTGATCCGGGACTCCGATTCACGAATCGTTTGAAACGTTGGAAAGGTCTCAAATTCAATAACGCGCTCGAAATCCATTATCAAAATTTGCTATGCCTATTTTTGCAAGTTTTGGGCCGATCCGGGAACTCTAAGTGCCTTAAATCTAACTCGGAAGATTTTCAGGTGCAAATATGGGAAACTAAAACTGCAATATCTTTCAACCCAGGAATAGAAAATAAAAACCATAAATTATGAATTTGATAATGATGAAAAGGGTATCCAAAAATGTAAAAACATCTAAAAACTAAGAAACTTGAAATTTAACTATTTTTGGGTGATGCAAGATTGCCCTTACACCACTGGATGCTTCTGCATCATGATGGATTGATTCAATTTGATTGATCAGGATTTTGAAGCTTGGTTTGAAACAAAATTTGTTTGGATGATTTGATGTGATGCTGAAGTGAACATATACGTGCCTGATATTGATTTTTTGGATTTATGTTCGATGAAAGATGAAGCTTGATAAGGAGCATCTTCTTGTCAAAATATGCCCTAGGCTAGTGATTTGGATTTTGGATCACAAATTCTTGAACAATTTTACTTTACGTTTGCCAATGTTCAGACCACCACATAAGTTGGAGGATATAGATCAAGATTTATTCCCAAAGCAAGATGTAAATATTTTCCCCCAGTGTCTAGCAATGTATGGAATGCCATGGATGGATGCTTGGATAGATGGATGGCTATGGATTATCTTGTGATAATATAAGGTGTTTGAATAGAGGATGCTCATTTGGGTAATGCTTCATGGCTTAGATAATGCTAGGTAGGATAGGATCAATGAAAATGACCCATGTCAAGATGTTTAACATAAGCAAGTGTAAAGTGTACACCAAAAATTTTCAAGATCAAGATAACTTGGATGATTGATGTGGATGGGTTGGATAAATGGTTAATGGATGAATGGATTTATTATGGATGAGATGGATGGTATGCTGGCTTTATTATGGATGGGATGAGTTTCTTCCACTTGAACTGGTGCACACATATGCTCGATTCTACACATGACGTCTATTTGCTAGGTTTTCATTGTGATACCTACCCAAAGCACCACCATAGTGGTTTTCATTGGGGGACAATTTTTTTTTCTTTATTGTTTTCATGATTTTTTTAATTTTTTTTGGATTTTCATATTTTTTGATTTTTTGATTTTTTTGAAAGATTTTAAGCTCATGTTGAACCACCTGGTGGTGTCGATGTAGATGCTTCTGTCATAATGTGCCATCGATATCCTTCCTGAAGAAGTTTCTTTGCCAAGATAAGTGCACTTAAATGCAACTTTTGAGATTCTTTACCTTCTTTATTGATACCAAAGTTAACTTTGTCTTTATGCGCACATCGCAATAGAATGCCTTCTAAATCCTTATGATGAAGGGTCATTTCCAACACATGGTCAATGTGATAATTGGATATCATGTGTGGAGGCGTGGATGGAGTGTATTTAGGAATAGAAGATGTATTGGTTGACAGTTTGGAACCTTTGACTCTCCAAACTTGGGAAGATGAGCAATAATAGGTGGATATGGAAGTGCGTGTGGAATTAGGACCAATCGCTTGATATACTTTGTACATTGCTTGGGAATCCTAATTTTTCTTTGGTGGACATCTTTGATGGATACATTTCCCTTTTTTATTTTTCCCCATAGTTTCTTTGACTAATGGATTTTGATAGGGATAATATTTCTTTGTATTTTTTGGTGTCCATGTGTATTTGATTCATCCATGATGCCTCCTAGCTTCTCTTGCTTTGATAACATTACTCTTTCTCTCATTTACATCATTATTTTGATGTTGGTCCCAATTTATGGATGGGCTGATGAGTGGATGAAGATTCGTGGCATGGTTAGTTGTAGTATTGGCATCAGTTTCATCATAAGGATTATTCATGCTCCCTATGTTGACGTTTGCTTGATGCATCGTTGCCCACAGTATGGTGGTAGTAGCACCTTTGTTCCTTGATTCTGCCTATTTTGAGATGTCTTCTTTAGTAAGAATTCTTTGATAAATGACCACTGCAGATGAAGTTATTTCAATTTGTTGCTCTGCTAACTCTAGAATATCATGTTCTATCTGACCTATTTCCTTTAGAGGATAATTTTGAATATCTTCATACATGATGTCCTTAGTCCGAATTTGGGATATATTTGATCCTAATGTTGACAACTCAATTTGAATGTAGGAATCAATAACCTACTATTTTTGTGTGATAATGTCAAGAGTAAAGGAATCCTATTCTGAATGAAGATCATCTACGTATCCATCCATAGAAAGCATCTCATGGGTAGATGGAGAAATATGTGTTATGTTGATGTGATCATCATTTGCGAGATCTTGTATAGATAGGAGAGTGTCCATTAGATCATTATAGTAGCTTGGAGATACAAATTCTTGATCTTGAATGATTTCAGAATTGCTTTCGACATGCTTTGGATCAAGTTCTTGACATGGGTCCGTTTCAAAGGATGGATTGTTTATAAAGGGTTCTTGGATATCTTCATTAGGCATAGGAAGTGGCTCAATATCCTCTTGATCCATGAGGTCGAAGGATGTAAATATGTATTGGTAAGGACCATTGCTAGAATTTGGTGAAAGATGTTGATTATGCTTTGGAATACATTCTTGAGATATGTCCTCTAACTCATGAGGTGAAACATAGAGACATTTTCAACATGATCATTGGTCAATAACCGTGCATTATGTCAATAGGATCAAATATTTCTAATACTCCTTGAAATAGATAACTAAAAAGTGGCTCTTGATGTATGGTGAGTTGATCTTTGGATGAGGTAGAAACATCTTCAAGGTGCTCATTGATGGATAGATCTTGATCATTGTTTTCAACAATTGTGGTGGGGAGATTGTCAATGCTATCACTAGTGGTTGAAAATTTATTATCCCCAATAGTTATTATTTCTTGATCAATAATGTCTTGAATGAGATTTTTGAGTCAAATACAATCTGATGTTGTGTGTCCCTTGATTTTATGGAAATCACAAAGGTGATTTTCACCGTACCATGGTAGTTTCACTAAGGGCTCTTGATAATTTTCATAGGTGGGAATTATGATGAGTTTTTCCTGCACCAATTAGTCATGATCAATTCGATTGGTTTCCCAAGTGGTGTGTATTTTTGTTTGTTACCTTGTGATATTTTTACTTTAAATTGACCTTGTGGTGATTAATTTTGGAGATGTGGTGATTGATCTTTGAGATGTGGTGATTGATCTTCGAGATGTGGAGGTTGGGTTTGTTGATTTTGTTGATCTTGATATCCAACTTCTTGACATTGGAGATATTGTTCTTGATGTGGTTGTGGACACAACTCAATGTTTTGATGAAATGGTAAAACCAATGGAAGAGTGTATTGATTTTGGGGTGGAGATGTCTCTTGGCACAGTGAGTCAATTATTTTGGCAAGTGAAGAAATTTGATCTCGCAAAATTTGATCTAGAAACCCTTGATATAGTTCATTTGGTTTTTGTTCAAGCAGATTGGGAATGTATAATTGTGGTGTTTGTATGGGATCATGGAAAAATTGATTTTGGACAATATTTTGATTTGGGATGATGTTTAGATTTGGCATTATAGGTTGAGATTGTTGTGGTTGGGAATCACATTGCCTTGATTTAGGTAACTTTGATTTTGCATGGGGTTACCTTGATTTGGATCACTACATGGAGTCATTATCATTTTGTTTGGACTTTGAACAACATTTGTATGATTCACAAACATATCTATCCCAAAGTTTACCAAGTATGGATTCAAAATGTTCACGTTCGGTAAACTTGTACTTGGTATATTCACATTTGACATGTATGGATTTGGTGGGATAATGTTGTTTTGTTGAAGACTCATGCATTGACTATTTGGTTGATAGATTTGTGGGTTTGGACTTTGATTTAAATCTATCGTTGGGAAAGGTGTTCAAAAATTTAGATTGGGCATACTCACATTTAATGTACCATTGAGGTTTTTAGGAGATAATGATGCCATGTATGGATTGTGTAAATGTGAGTTTTGATAATCAATTGGCATTGTAAGGCTTTGATAGTTTGGTTGATTTAGACCACTCGTGATGTATGAATCAAGTTTATATTCCATTTTTTTCTTGTGTTTTGACCTTGTTAATGTCTAAGGGATTTAGGACCAATGATGAGGTGAGGGATGAAAGGGGTGAATGATGTGGGTGTTGAACTTTTAGGACCCTTGGAGGAATACTAGACTTTAGGACTTTTGGATTTTTTATTTGGATTGGATTTAATTTAATTTAATTTGGATTTGATTTTGATTTTGATTTTTTATTTGGATTTGATAATGAACTTATAAACTCCAAGAGGTTAGGTGTTGTCTTGGAATAAACTTGTCCACAAGATGATAATTTAAGTAAGTGTATGAAGAAGGATTCATCTACACACACCTAGTCAAACAAGATGATTTTGATTTTTTTAAAAGAATTTTCCAAAAGTTTAGTATGAAGGATTTTTCCAAGATTATAAGAGTTGTTTGTGAGATGGGATTTGATTGATGTTTGAGATGGATGAAATGATTGGTTGTTTTGATCCTAAATGGACCTAAGAGAGACTTGTTTACAAGACCAAGGTAGTGAAGAACATGATTTTCCCTAGGAGTACTTCAAACCGAAAGACCAATCTTTGAATGGAAAACCATATGACCAAAAGATACCAAGAAAATTTGTGGGGTTCACTTGATTTAATCTTGGTTAATGAATTTCTTTTACCACATCCAATTTCTTGCTAATGTTTTTCAAACTAAATGTCTAATGTCCCAATTTATTTTCATCTCACAAAGTCCATTATGTGGAAATATCAAGGAAATTAAGGAAATAGATCCCTATTGTTGACTTTAGTAAGAGAAAATTGAGATGTAAATTCAAATACTTAGAAGCCTCTAAGGATAGAATCCCTAGGGCAAGAAATAGCACTTAAATTTTGTCACGGGTATTGTGCCATTGAAAAATGGCCCCTTATCATTTTCATGGTCTTTTAGGTCTTGTTTCATAGTGTTGGAACTATGTTGCTTTAATTTTATGATGTATCTTAGCTTCAACATGCTTATTTAGGTACTAAAACTCAAAGAACAACATCTTGTGAAAGTGTTGTGAACTGTTGTAAGACATTTCTACATTCTTCTAGATTCTATTTAATGCAATTCACCTGAAAACCACCTTTTCAATCATTAACAAGTCCTATTTTGAAGTGTTGTAAAGTCTTGTAAAAATATTTCATGCTTTTCTAGGCATATTTTTACTATTTACACCCTTCTCATGCTTTATTTTATCTCTTTATGCCCTCATATGCTTATATTAGGTGTATTTTTGGGTTCTATCTTGACAAACAACATTAAACAACATTATTTTCAACACTTGGTTTTAGGTCCCAGGTGGGACTCATTCGCCAAGGGTGGCGAATGAGTCCCCCTTGGCCCCAAATTCAAAATATTTCAAAATTTCTTTCAGGATTTTACTCAAATTCACTTCATGCCGGCCTGCGATGAGGTATGAATGGATAGTAAGGCACAAGATTTGTATAAATAAGTGATTTTCACCTCATTTTACATCTCCTCATTCAAGTATTCAATATCCTAACACACTCAAGCTCTCTTCCACACAATATATTCATTCAGGCATCATGCATCATCAATTCAAGCACTTTCAAGCACTTTCAAGCAGCCATTGACATCACTTCATATTTGCATATTCAAGGATTTGGTCAGTTTGAAATACTTTCATGCTATTCATTTATCATTTCCTTTACATTTCATTGATCTTTATTAGGTTTGATTACCAAAGTGGGGTTTGACCAAGGCAAACCCCTATTCACTAACCCTCCAACATTTTTCCCCTTTGTGCATGTGTATTTGTAGCTTTGTTTTGCAGATTTAACAAGTTTAAAGGTGTTGAAAAGTGGAATTCAAGTCAACTAGGCTCTCTAAGTCAACTTATCATCCTTTCAAGCATTTTGAGTGTTTTAAGCCCATTTTCTGTAGGATTGACCCCAACAACCCAACATTCAGACATTGCCAGATCTGGTGTAGTAGTGTTGTCTTTTGATTTTCTAGAAATCTTGGGGAGGACTGATTTGCCACCCTTGGTGAATGAGTCCCACTTGAAATATGAAAATCTGCATTTTGTCAGAAATCAACTCTTGGCTATCGGAAATTAGTTCCCAACACTTTTTCAATAGTAGGAGGACTGATTTGTCACCCTTGGCAAATGAGTCCCACTATGAAAAATAAAAAAAATTCATTAGCATTCCAGACACTCCAAAAAGCTCACACATCATCCAGGTGCACTCAGATTTGACCCTGTACCTTCTATTTTGCAAATTTCTTTCAATTTCATCTTTCATAGTTGTTTGCATATCATAGTGTATTTTCAAACGACTTAAATTGCACTTTTGCATCCATTTTAGATCATTTTAATCAGTCAATTGCATTTAGTTTAGTTCATTTACATAACATCACATTGCATACATCTTGATTTGAATGTGCATAAGCATTTTTGGAACCCAAAAATTTCTCTCTTTCTAGGTGGAAAACCCTAGGAAGAGAGCCTAGCATTCTAGGTTCCCAAAATCTATGTCACATTTTGGTGAACCTGACATTTGAATACATTAAAAACTTTTGATTGCATTCATACATTGCATCCTAGTTTTTATTTGCATTAGCATTAAATTAGTACATTGATTTGTTATTGCATTTTAGGACCTTTCATATTGCATTAGTGAAACATTCATTTAGTTTTCATTCTTGCATTCACATTCATTTAAACAAACTTAAACTCTACATTTTGTTTCTATATTTTCATTTTGAAAAGCATTTAAATCATTCCCAAAATTATGAAAAACACAAAAAAATAGCATCCTAGGACTCATTCGCCACCCAGGGTGAATCAACCCCTCTACGCTTTTTAGACAGTGGTTCTGTGCTTTTTCTGGCATTTTTCCTGCAATTTTGTTTTCTATATTTGCACCTTTGTTACAGTTAATAAATTCTCCATTATTGACATTTTACATTCTTAGATTAGCTTGCATTTCCATTCACCCTTCCTTTGTGGTACTTGCATGAGTGTTTGGTGCCTTGTTGATAATACTTTAGTGAGAAGAAGTTCTAGACTCGTGGCATCCCGTGATAGCACTTTCATTGTGGACCTTGGGATGTCACAAGCTCCTACTCCTGGTATGGAAAATGGTGCATTAGGCCCTAAAAATACCACTTCCATGCCTTCACCTTTCCATCCTATGCATGTTGACAATCAAAACAAATCCCTCTCACAAGAAAAAGTCATTAATATTCATGAGGAATTTGCACATTTAAAACAAGATTTTTCACTTGAAAACATTTCCATCACTTCTATCCTTGCCATTGAGAACCTTCATCGCTTAATTGAAAGTGATGATGGCTTACAAGTGTTGAAACAAATTTCTGAGATTTACAATAAGCATGCCTCTTCCAATATTCCATAAACAAACATTCCTGTCACCCAAGCGATACGTTAAGTTCCTCCTCCTTCAACTATAGCCTCTATACCTACTTACACCAATCCACAAGTCCACACAACTATGCATCAAGCTCCTTATACGGCTACTTCTTTCTATATTCCAACTAGCATTCCTACTTGTTCTGTGGCATGGCAAGTTCCTTCCACCACCTTTACACCAATTAGTGTTCCTTTCAATATCCCTTACACTCCATCACCATTTTCCCTTCCACCTCAATCCAATTATCCTGACCCTCTTCTTACCAACTCCTTACCACTGTTTCATCCATGCAACAACAACTTTCCACCATTAGTCAAGCTCAAACTACTCCAACCACATATCTTGTTCATAGCAGACCCTTATCATTAGAAATTTTACGTACCCCAATGCCACAAGGAATAAAAATTATGAGATTTGAGAAATGTGGAGGAAAAGGAGATCCTATTAACCATGTCAATGATTTTACTACCTTGTGTTGTGATTTTTTTCTTGACAATAAAATTTTAGCAAAACTCTTTCCAAGGATGTTGAAGGATATTGCCTTAGAATGGTTTTCCAACTTGCCTAATCATTCCATCCGTTCATATAATGAATTGGATAAATATTTCATTAATCAATTTCAAGTGCACATGACACCTAAAAAGACAATGGCTGACCTTATGTAATGTAGACAAAACATTGATGAAAAAGTAACTGATTTCATCTCTTGTTACCAGTCCTTATATGCTCAAGTTGATGTCCAAATTCTAGATGCACATTTACAGAAGATATTTATTGATAATTTGCAAACTAACCTTCAAGATAAGCTAATGATGATGAAATTATCTTCATTCATGCATTTGTGTACAACCTTATGTGAGTATCAAAATTTAGTTTCAAGTCCTGAATCAAAATCCACTTCTAGCCGAATTAACAAAACTGAAAATAACAATCAACACCAAAACAATACACAAAACTTCCGCAAACCTAACCAAGGCTTCCTAAAATTTAGTACACCTCCTTCACCCCAACCACAACCAACTTCACAAGTTCAAAATTCAATGGCCACCTCTAAGACAACCATGCCTTATCATTGTGGTGATCCAAACAGACATTTCACCCCTTTACCTGACACCCTCCACTAGACAATGAACCAACTCATCCAAAAATGCATGCTTACCTTACCACCTCTTCAACCACTTGATCCTAATAACCCTTACCTCCTACCTTCAAGCCTAATGCTTATTGTCATTTTCATCGTCAAAATGGCCATGACACCAAACATTGCAAGTGTCTTAAACATCTAGTTCAAGACCTCGTCGATTCGAGTGAATTGACCATTATGGGTGTTAATGATCAAGGCAATAAGTTTGTCGCACCCCCTAACCAAAATCTCCAAATTTTCACCAACCCTATTCCTAAGAATACTACCTCATTCATCAAGGCTAGTGAACCATCCAAGCCTAATGTGATGACTATTGATACATATAATGAACAACCTAATACATCTCCTCCTATCCCCCAAGCTAGTTTATGGATAAACATGTCGCTATGATAGATGTTATCCCTCGCAAGGGCCAAACCACTCAATCTCTTGATATTACTTTTTCTACTAAAGACATATTACAAAAGCTTCTTGATGGTCCTCTCTACGTAGCTGGCATAATCTATGATAAACCTACTAATGGCTTATTAATAGATCCCGCTTGTGGCGAGAATGTGATCACAGAAAAATTTCTAGTATTACATGATCTATATCAAGATAACTATAATCCACTGACTGCATGGATTAAAACACATCATGGTTTTGCATCACCTATGATTGGATCGATCGTATTGCCTTTACACATAGGACCTAAGACTTTGGAGGTAACATTTTCTATTATTCCATAATTTGACCAATTTTGTTTGTGGCTAGGCCTTCCTTGGCTTCACTCAATGAAAGCGGTTCCATCAGTCATTCACAAGTGCTTAAAGTTTTCACATGGTAACGAGGTAGTCACCATACATCATTGTGGATTTAATCCTTTATCTTCCAAAGGTAACTTTTCATTAGAAGCCTTTTGTCCTACACCCATCGAATCTATTACTCCTCGAAAGGAATTCTTTTACATTGCTTATCAAAAGTTTAAAGCTAAAAAGATTGTCAAGTTATCTCTTCATAATACATCTTCATCCACTTCCACTCCTTTTATCCTAGATGAAACCATGATTACATCTGAGCATGACATCCAAAAAAACCAACTCAACTTCAGAACAAATCCCTCTAAACCCTTCCCCACCATCATTCAAAAGACAAAGGGAACTTGACACAAACCCTCTTCAGCCTCCTCGAACCAAACAAATATATAAAGAAAAAGAGAAAGTGGTTGATCCCTCTTCTTCAGTTTCCTCTATTCTCCCCCCTTCAGAAGTAGAAAAACCTATACTGACTCAATCCGCTCCTACACCTCAATAATTGAAAAATTGAATTAAACGGAACTGAGGTGCTAGGGAATGAAGGTGTCGTCATCATCTCCTTGCTCGTTAATCTTTCTTAATAGAAGAAAATCAACCTATACCCTTGATAGAAGTAATAGATGATCACCTTCCCTCTCCTGAGAAACCAAATGATAGTCCTATACCACCATCACAACAAAACAGACATATTCAACAACCAACACTTTTGATACATCCATCCTTGGAAATTACCCTTCGTCCTCCCATCATTATTAATCTTGATGATGACAATGTTGATGGGATGATTGCTAAATTAGACAAAGAAATACACAATGATTTAAACTCTTTATTTTCGTCTACTATGAGCTTAAATGATAGATCCTCTCTACCAAGTGAAGAACCTGGTACAAACCCTAGTTCGACACTTGTGATTCCTCCTTTGGACAATCAACCGCCTTTGCATTGCACTGAACATGATTGGGAGGTGGATGACTTGTTAGATGAGTGATTTGCCTTTGCACTACTTGTCTTTTACCTTTTTCTTCTCTCTTTTTATGTGTGTATCGTGTTCCCCTGTATCGTGTGTTTGATGTTTCCTTCTCTTTGTACACTTCTTCTATCTGTATCTCTATTCTTCTATTTGTCGTTCCTTATACTTTTTACTTTTGTTTTGTGTTTTCCTTTTGGGGATGACGCAAAGCATTGAGACGTCCTATGTCTCTTCCATGTTGACCTAAAACCCCCTTTTCTTTTCCTTTTTCCTTTACTTTTTCTTTTGTTTTCCTTTTGGGGATGACACAAGGCATTGAGATCTAAATGTCTCTTTCATGTTGACCCAAAGGCCTTTTTCACTTTTCTTTCTTGTCTTTTCGCTTGTGTTTTCCTTTTGGGGATGATGCAAAGCGTTGAGACCATAATGTCTCTTCCATGTTGACTCAAAATGGACTTTGTTTTTCCTTTATTTTTGCTCTCTTTGTGTCATTCTTCCAGTTCTATGTGCTTTGGGGAATGATGACAGTTGCAAGCTATTTCATAAAAACATTGTAGCAATGAACATACTGACCCCAAATCCATAGATCCCTTATGTGTTTGGTGTGCTTTCTTTTCTGGGGGGCAACTCCTTTCCTTCCTTTCCTTTTCATTTTCCTTGACATGACACAACTTAACTTTGAAACATATGACTTGGCATAGAGATTTTTGAGTTAGCTCTCATGTCTTGCTTTCTTCCTCTTCTCTACTTTCAAGTAATTGCTCATAGAATGATGTGTAGCAATTCCTTTAAAGTGGGGGGCATACATTACCATTATTTAATTTGCATTCTTGGTTCCTAGTGAAGCCTTGTCGTTTACGTGATACAATTATCACTTTGTGGATGACATTGGGTGCAATGTCCTTCATAAGTGTGATCTTTCTAAGAATATTGCATTCCTCTTGGTGGTTTGATGCGACACACTACATCCCCTAAGTTGTGAATATACAATTCTTTGATTGGTCCTCTCTTGGAGACATTAGACACAATGTTCCCTAAGTGACTGACCTTACATGAATTGAACAAGACTCATTTGAACATATTGCACATAACATTTTTACATACTACATTTTCATTCGACCACCTTGCATAACACAACTTACATGCCTATGGAGCCGTCTTATTTGTTTAGCCACCTTGAATAACACAACTTGCATGTTGGTGGTGCCATCCTATTTTGCTTGTATTATGAAACTTAAACTGACATTTGCATTTGTATTTCTTTGGCTTTGTGGCACCTTGTTAAAGTTATCGAATAGGTATAGCTTTAGTATGGTTGAGCGAGAAGCCCAACTAGCGGCATGACTTTTCCCCATAGCCACTTTTGTGTTTTGTGAGTGCATACCAACTAGCATATGTATCTTACTTTTTGGGCTTTCTCACCTTGCAGACAACTAGTTGGATTGATGATTGAAGCTTCACTCAATTCTTCTCAACACTTGTGTGTTCCTTTGCTCTTATGTTCAGTTTTCCATGGGATCTTCATTCTGGGGGCTTGATCATCCTTCTTGTTTGTTGTATTCCATCTTGCTAACGTAAGTGCATTTGAACCCTTTTCTCAATGTTCATGGCTACTTTAGTGTGAGGAAGCAAGTTTCTCTCACTAAAGTGGGGGCTAAATGTGTCGTCGAAAAATGGTCCCTTGTCATTTTGATGGCCTTTTAGGTCTTGTTTCATAGTGTTGGAACTATGTTGCTTTAATTTTGTGATGTATCTTGGCTTGAACATGCTTATTTAGGTACTAAAACTCAAAGAACGACATCTTGTGAAAGTGTTGTGAACTGTTGTAAGACATTTCTACATTCTTCTAGACTCTATTTAATGCAATTCACCTAAAAGCCACCTTTTCACTCATTAACAAGTCCTATTTTGAAGTGTTGTAAAGTCTTGTAACAAGATTTCATGCTTTTCTAGGCATATTTTCACCATTTACACCCTTCTCATGCTTTATTTTATCTATTTATGCCCTCATATGCTTATATTAAGTGTATTTTTGGGTCCTATCTCGACAAACAACATTAAACACAACATTATTTTTGACACTTGGTTTTAGGTCCCAAGTGGGACTCATTCACCAAGGGTGGTGAATGAGTCCCCCTTGGCCCCAAATTCAAAATATTTCAAAATTTCTTTTAGGATTTTACTCAAATTCACTTCATGTTGACTTGTGATGAGGTATGAATGGATAGTAATGCACAAGATTTGTATAAATAAGTGATTTTCATCTCATTTTATATCTCCTCATTCAAGTATTCAATATCCTAACACACCCAAGCTCTCTTCCACACAATCCATTCATTCAAGCATCTTGCATCATCAATTCAAGCACTTTCAAGCACTTTCAAGCACTTTCAAGCAACCATTGACATCACTTCAAATTTGCATATTCAAGGATTTGGTAAGTTTGTAATACTTTCATGCTATTCATTTATCATTTCCTTTACATTTCATT
Source organism: Sequoia sempervirens (assembly GCA_007258455.2). Lineage (NCBI taxonomy): Eukaryota > Viridiplantae > Streptophyta > Pinopsida > Cupressales > Cupressaceae > Sequoia > Sequoia sempervirens. The sequence goes on along the minus strand of VDFB02193867.1, from coordinate 111,630,171 downwards.
TATCTTTATTGGGTTTGATTACCAAAGTGGGGTTTGACCAAGGAAAACCCCTATTCATTAATCCTCCAACATTTTTCCCCTTTGTGCATGTGTATTTGCAACTTTGTTTTGCAGATTTAACAGGTTTAAAGGTGTTGAAAAGTGGAATTCAAGTCAACTAGGCTCTCTAAGTCAAATTATCATCCTTTTAAGCATTTTGAGTGTTTTTAGCCCATTTTCTATAGGATTGACCCCAACAACCCAACATTTAGACATTGCCAGATCTAGTGTAGTAGTGTTGTCTTATGATTTTCTAAAAATATTGGGGAGGACTGATTCACAACCCTTGGTGATTGAGTCCCACTTGAAATCTAAAATTTTTCATTTTGTCAGAAATCAACTCTCGACTGCCAAAAATCAGTTCCCGACACTTTTTCAATAGTAGGAGGACTGATTCGCCACCCTTGGCGAATGAGTGCCACTGTGAAAAATTAGAAAATATCATCAGCATTCCAGACACTCCAAAAAGCTCACACATCATCCAGGTGCACTCAGATTTGACCATGTGCCTTCTGTTTTTCATATTTCTTTCAATTTCTTCATCTTTTATAGTTGTTTGCATATCACAGTGTGTTTTCAAACATAGCTTAAATTGCACTTTTGCATCCATTTTAGATCATTTTAATCAGTCAATTGCATTTACAGAACATCACATTGCATACATCCTAATTTGAATGTGCATAAGCATTTTTGGAACCCAAAATCTCTCTTTTTCTAGGTGGAAATCCCTAGGAAGAGAGCAAGCATTCTAGGTTCCCAAAATCTATGTCACAAGTATTTTCTCCTCCTAAAGGGTTTGAAATTTTATGTTCATGTTGAATGTTTGTTTTCCAATATTTTAGATCCAAGAAAAGTGTTTTGATTCCAAAATGATGCACAACCCTAAGATAGAATGAGACAATATTTGTTGAGTTCCCACTTGGATAAATCCAGCTATGCCTACTCTTAGCCAATTATTAGATGCTTGACCACACAAAATCCCCCTTATAGTTCATTCACTTCTCGGGTGAGCCAAGCATCAGTACCCATGAAACTCCCATGGCATACTTCTCATGTCTACTAAGAGTCGTAAAAACATGGTACGACTTCAGAACAACCATTCTTGCACCAACAAATAAATAAGGGTTTTTGGCCTTTATACAAAAGATTCTAGTAGGGGTATTTTGTTCATGGGGGATCATCCATACTAAAAGAGACCATTTTTTCCCTTCTTGTTGGAACAATCCTTGTGATACTTGAACTTTCCTTAAGTACCCACACTTATATCCTGGGTGGAAGTCGCTTGGCTTTAGCGTGTTCCCGGTTGGGTTGTTCCCTTTGGTGATTAATTTTTCCCACAAGGCAGGTCCTCTAAGGATAAACAATAGCAAGAAAACACATTCTTAGTTCAATCAATCTTTGTTGAGAAACAAAGATCTAGAACACACGTGATATACTCCACTCACACTTGCATGATTTATTCAATTTTAAGAATCCAAATTGAAGTGTGGAGGTAATCACTTATACAATTTAATATCACAAAAAGCCTTTTGATTCTCAATATCATCGTGAGGCGTGAGAGAAGCACATACATATTTTAGATGCTATTACTTTGGATAAGATATTACAAAACATAAAGGCACATGTTCATTTTAATCCTTCAAAGCAAGAATTGGATTCTTTTTAAGCACTAAAAAGAAATGTGAGATTTGCTTGTTCAATTGTTAAGTCCAAAACCAAATCTAGTAAGTTTCCTATGATTCTTTTTAATCCCTTTTTTTTATTCTTTTTAAGCCCAAACAAAAATTAGTGAGTCCTAAAGAGCATGAAGATAACAAAGCCCTTAGAAGTGGGATTATAATTGCTCCCCAAAGTGTTCAAAAACACTTGATACAATGATGTGATAATGCTTTTTCTTTGCCTTCCATGCTCCATGATCCTTTAAAACCTGCAATACAAGCTCCAAATTTTAGATGAAATCAAGAAACAAGAAGATATGAGGGCTAGATAAATGATTAAGCATAAAAACCCTAAGATTTAGACCAAGTTTCATTGTGATTTGACATTAGGTGAAAACTTGAAAATTTTAACTCTATCAAAGTTGAGAAACACCTACACCATTGGATAGGTTATGAAATTCTACCCCATTTCAAAATCAAAAGCTCTGAAAAAGACCAAAAAATGACCAAGATACGACCATTTTAAGATTGAGTGCAAAGGCGAGAAATCAAAGGCGACACCCCTTGAACTCAAGGAAGCGATGCTATTTGGTTCCAAAATGTGATGCTGGAACAAAAGAGGTACTATTTGAGGATTTGAGCGGTGCTCTAGTGAAACTAGCGGTGTTGTTTGGAAAAACAGAGACCGCAAATGCGTCGTAACTTAACCTAGTAGCGTTGTTTGACTTGGAAAGATAAAAAAACATAAAAAAAAAACATAATTTGACCAAAAAAATGTATTAATTTCTCAAGATTCGCCCTCCCTCTAGTGCCAAAATGTGAATGGTGATCCTAGACCTGCACAAACACATAATTAGCTCAATATGCAAGTTAAAACCATCATTCCCCATGAAATTTATTTAAAATGCAAAGAACAAGAAATAACATCAAGAAGACAAATAAAACTATGAAATCTTATTCAAAAGAAAGCAAACTCTCAATCCCATGGGGGAATTGGTGTCATTTTCATGTGGAAAATGGCCCTTTCCCAATTCCTTTGCAAGCTTGATGATCAATGTTGAAGATGTGAAGCTCCTTGATGAAAAATTGGCATAACCTAGCTATGAAATCATGAAAATGATGAACAATGGATGAAATGAGCTCTAAATGTGAAGATAGTGACTTTGCTCATATGAAGTTGTAGATTCAAATGCATAACTTGTGGATCCAAAATTAGTAAAATATCTCTTCATTTATAGAAGAGATTAAAGGAAGAATAAGCAAAGGGATGAGTGTGAGATAAAAGGTTATCCAATGGCAAGATGCCACTTGTCAAGATGTGAATGGAGGAAGGTTGAACACATTTTGATTAATGTGCAAGCATTTGAATTTTTAATTTGATGAAGTGACATGTTGGAGGGAGATGAAAGAAGACTTAAATGCCACTTGGCTCAAGAAAAAGGACATGTAAGAGGCCTTTAATGCTTTGTTGGATGTACAAAACCTTTTGGAGGGATTTTTCAAACTTGAGGAATATTCCAACAGTGATGCCTTTTTGAATGAAAAAGAAGATTTAATAAATCAATTTAAATGATTTTCATGAGCAAGTTGCAAAAGCTAGAGGATTTGATGGATTAAGATTAACATTAATCGGGATTTAATTAATTAAGAGAGAAATTAGCTGATTTGACAATTTGATTTGGATTTTAGGATTTTAATAAATCAAAATGAGAGGAATAATGATTTTAGACTTAATTAAATAAAGTTTGGTTTATTTAATTAAAGAAGATGATGCTAGACTAAATCAAATAAAGATTAATTTATTTAATTTAATAGAATGACTTCAAAGATTAATTAAATAAGATTGATCTATTGGATTAAAAGAGAGAGTATAGAAGCTAATTAAATAAAAATGATTTATTTAATTAGAGGGAGATGATGACTTAATCAGATAAAATTGGTTTATTTAATTAAGAGATGAAATGTGATGAATTTAATCAAATAAGGGATATTTAATGAAATGACTAGTAAAGGAGATGATTCAAGATGAAACAATGTTAGTAAAATTAGGATCAGGTGCACAAGATCAACTAGTATATTTTTTGTGTCTACACTAAGATGGACTCAGATGCCTAGGGCCATATGGGTATTTGATGGGGGTCCTAAAACTAATTTGATAATCCTCTAATGTTAGATATGATCTCTTGATTCTTAGTTTTAGAATTATCGAAATGTCGTTAGTAAATTTTGTAGGGGAGTTTTCATGCTTGACAATTTTGATGACAACAAATGCAATAATGAATGAATTTCCTTTAAATTTTCCTTGATCCTCCTCAACCTATAACCTATACATTCACAAAAATAAGAGATGTTGGGCCATTTAGGGGCTTTCCTCAGTCAAACCTCATGTAATTGTTTCCATTTCCACAATGGAAAAGTGTCAATGATAAATAATAATGGAAAGGGAGGAATGATGGAATCATAATGTGTTGTAACTCACCACCCTTCAATGGCTTACTTGAAGGACTAAAGTTATATAAATCACCTCAAGGATTTGGATCTTGTTTTCTTGAATGCTTGAATGCTTTGGGGAACAATTAAAAGATGTTATCCTTCACAAAACCATGGTAACATGAGAACACATTTAACTTGACATGATGTTGGATTTGAATTGTTGCAATAAAGCTCTAAGATTCTACTCTTGACTTGCTCAATAGTGCTCTTGACCATAAGTTTACCAATATATTGCTTGTCATTGCTTGTTAGATTTCAAATGATGAAAAGACTAGGTATTTATATGCAATTTTTCTAATTTCATAAAAAATAGATTACAAAAGCTGACACTTGAAATTTGAATTTTGGATACTAAAATGTTACCAACAACATAATTGAATTTGGGTCCTAGATAAAAAGGGGGACCCATTCACGCATCTGGCCCAAATTTCCAAAACGCACTTAGTTGGGAGCAAAATAATAATTGGATGCATTTATTCAATGCTTCCAATCCTTCAAAAAATGGTAAAAAATAGGCCTTGGAATGTAGAATTTATAAAATTAGTAGTTTGATTCAGTACAATAAATTAGGGGGACAAAACATAATGTGAAATTGTTAAGGGTAACAATTTTCTACACTACAACTTGTACTTTAAGATTGAATATTGTTAGTCATAGACCATAAAAAATATCCACCTTATATATATCAAATATTTGGATTGTATTGTTAAGATATGTGGGGTAATGTTAAGGAAGTAGATGCATGTGAATTACAACATTGATTGGAGATATAGATTAGCCTTCAAGACTTCTAACCAAACTAGAGTACCAAGGAAGGATATACCACATGGTTTCTTTCATTTCATTTGACATTTAACTCTTTGCTCAAGAGTAACCTTGGGATAAGGATAATTGAGTAGTAAGTGGGCAAGCCTTTGACTATTAAGCCATATGCAATCTTTAACAAAGTTGTAAAGAATAATAGCGTGAAAGAAAATATAAGTTTGAATTAGGTTAATGAAACAAATATAGAGTTAATTTTGATAATTAATTGTAATATTTTTTAAAAATTAAATGAGTGGGTTAGGTGTATTTAGTTTTAGAATTGATGATGAGAAAAGTTTGTAATATTTTAAATAAATTAATCATTATTATGAATTTATCTATTTTGATCTAGTGTAAGTCTTAGAATTTAAAGTGGTTTAAGAATCTCTTAAGTCAACTATCACTATCATGAACTTGATATATCATATAGGATTGATTTGAGTTATGTGAGATTAATCTAATAAAATGTGTATTTAAAAGATGCTCACTTCTTCCTCTAGATATATATGTTAAAGTGGTATCTAGAGACATTGTTTAGGAGTTTTTTAATTCAATTGATGAATATGTTCTCCTAGTTCAAACCCGCTAACAAATTAAATTAACTACATTAAGAGAGACAAAAGAAACATTCACAAATATGTAAGTATCATATATGATATCAATACAACTTTAATTCCTTTATTTCCCTTTAAAATTGAAGTGTGCTCTGGCAAACATGTGTGTGTGTGTGTGTGTGTTTAAGTATAAGTTGAATTTCCTTAAACATAAAAACTTCCTAACATATTGCATGGAACATGTGCTATGTTGGTTGCTAACAACCAATAGAATGAGGCAAGAAAATTGGAATTTGAATTTTTACTCTTGGGATTTAAGGATTATGCTTATGCTCCTCAAGATCAACTTAGATCAATATTGAGCCATGGGGAAATTATCTACAATGATAATGTGGTGATCTTGGAGTGGAGAATAAATGTATGAAAATAAGTGTTAACAAGGATGAATTGGAGATAAGTAGATAACAAATACATGGAAATATGTGCAACAAGGTACAATAAAGATGGATAGGGATTAGGCCATGATCTAAAGACAAGAATGTCACTTATCAATATATTGTTGAAATAATAAATTCTCATCAAGGTAGGGATAAATGGGAAATAGTATCGATATATAAACAATTAATATCTTAGTGAAAAGTGAGTCCCTAATTAATTGACTAATGTGTATGGTAACTTGTTTATTTGTTACAACCAAATCAACCTAAAATTGAAGTTTGATACTAACCAGATCCCTATCAATCAACCTTTTTTTTACATTCGTAAACTGTCATTGCCAATCATTTTACGTTTAAACAAACATATTAAAATGGTAAAACCTTTTATGAAGTCATTTTCATTCCACAAAACATTTGAGATATTGAATTTATAAAGTAAAAGTAGTAGTATCACATCACATGATAAACACAAGACTATAGAAGGTTGATTCACTAATGTAATAGTCATTTACAAAACTGTTAGTTGTACCTTCTTTACCACTAACAAGTTGTTAGAAATAATATTCAATTTAACTCATGTTGTGAAGAGAAGAAATTAAACAATATATTAAATAGAATTTTGAACATTAAAGTTCGTATCAATACAAAGATTATGTGCTTTTGTACATATGCATTTCAAATAACAAAATTTCAACAGTGTATTTGGGTATGACAAACTGCGGGTTATAAAACACAATGTATTTTGAAGCGTGCAATTTGTTATAGTAGGTAGTGTGTGCATTGTGAAGCATGTACTGTAAAGGTTAAACCCCTATGCCATAACACGTAGGTTAAAAACTAAAGAATGTTTTGACACCTCAAATTTCTTATAAGGTATTCATAGTTGTCACTATGTTTTATAACCTTGACCAAATTGGGCCTTGAGAAATAACATCAAATTGCCACTCAAAACATTCTCCAAATAACCATACAACAAAGTTCCTATAAGAATCACCATTGACATAAGAAATAAATGAAGAAAACAACATAAATTAATAATAGTATATCTAAAGCATAGGTCATACTATATAAAATGACTACTCATATAAATATAATTACAATCCATCCAATTTCTAGAAAGTCTTGAGTGGATCCTTTGATTGCTTACTATGTTTCCCTTAAATTCTATCATGTCCTTTTTATGGCTCTAGAAAAAATTCACCGCTAGCAATTCACCAACGGAAAATTCACCATCAACAATTCACTGCAGAAAATTTCACCACGATGACAAATTCACCTCAAGGATAATTCATCACCAGCAATTCATTGCAATAAGTGGCAGTGAATTGTTGGTGGTGAATTTTCCTTAAGGTGAATTTTGTCATGGCGGCAAATTTTCCCGTGGTGAATTGTTGGCAGTGAATTTTTCGTTGGTGAATTGCTGACGGTGAATTTGTTGGATGGCCCTTTTTGTTCATTTGTCTCAACTGGTTATTCCTATGATTAATATTAAAATCTCTACATAGTTGATTCACAATTACCCAACATATGTGTATAGGTCATCATTTTAATTTGGATAATATATGAGGGAAAAAAAACGAGGTTTGTGTGATTAAATGGTGCACACAACAGACCAAGGCTTTTAAATTCATTTTTCCACACTTGTTCTTGAGCTCGAGAGGGCCAATAGTAGGCCATCACCACTATCACCCAAGCCACCAAAAGCAACATCAAATCCACCACCAAAAGCGACAACCATTTGAAAAGCCACATCGCCACTTGAAACGTTGATCTGTCAAGCATTTCTCTCGGCAACACATGGACTTGAAAAATCAGAAACTAGAACAATTGTTGCTTCTCGATAAAATCATTGTAACAAACATAAAATCACAATTCATAATGCTGTAGACGACAATGGAGGGGTTGGCATTGCGGTATGACACATAAAGAGACATTTCCATGCTGGAATTCTCACATCCAACAACCAACACATTCTGTCCTTCGAATTTCTCCTTGGTTTTATACCTACTTTGAATGAAAAATGCGTCCCTAGAAACACTCGCTATAGGAGAATTCCGGTGCTACAGGCTCCATATTCTCCCTGTTGGCCACAATCAATTAGTGGAAAATATGCGCTGTCTCCATCCCCGTTTTCTAATTCACAGTCGTCAATCTGCATTGTGGACGCGGCTATTCTCCCGTTTTAAAACTCCCGCTCGCTTTTAAAAATTTTGAAATTCCCCCTCATTTTTTTGTCTTAACGTCTAAAACGTCCGACTGTTTCCGTCCGTCTACTTCTCCCGTTTAAGCTGCCGTCATCATGTCATCGCATGAGGGATGGTTTTATATGTTATGCATCTTAGAACATGCGTTTTTGTGGGGAGAATAGCCCTTGCCGAAAGCAAGAGGACTGATTCTATTAGTCTTTACATCGTACAATAATAAAGACTCCTCACTGCAACATGAAACATATGGGCCCAAATTGGTACAATAATAGAGAGACGAGACTGGTACATCAAACTACTCAAAAGAATCAATAGCCCACTTTGTTGTAGGCATTTGTCGCACTGAGAAATTATAGTACATGAAACGTATGGACCCCAAATTGGTACAATAACAGAGAGACGAGGCTGGTACATCAAACTACTCATAGCAATTAATACTTTGTTGTAGGCATTTGTCGCACAGAGAAATTATAGGTACTACATGATGGACAGAATTTGGCCATGATCATATGTGTCGTGAAAAATCACTTCATATAGGTGCACGCCATCTGTACCTGTGAATATGTTGTCCACTTCCATGTGACGTGCGTTTATTACTATGATAAACCATTTTCTGCACGGATTGTTTTTAAGCGATGCATGCTCTGTAGTATGTGACCTGTGAGTAAGTTGTCTTTATGTCTGAAAGGCATTTAAAACTTACATCTGACGTGCGCCAAGTACTGCAATAAACAATTTTCTGCAAGGATTGCTGTTTCCCACTGATGAATCTAAACTATAATTTGGATCATTAGCATTCAAATGAACTTAAAACAAGTAGTGTAATAATTTATGCTGGCCAAACCTATCTTCAATAAGATTCAAGAGAGTATTTTAGATAAAAGTGACATTATGTGAATCCTAGTGATATTTCTTTTTTTTGAGGAATCTGAATTTGGTGGATAAAAGGTATGGTTTCTTTGCTACTAATGGTCCTCATCACGTGAAGAAGAAGATTCATGGGGAGGGTTGGTGGCATCCTCCTCCTCCTCAAGGAATTTAGGGGGAATCCTGATTGGCAGTATTGTCAGAGACAACTATGGAGGGGTGGTGTTTTTCTTGTCTATTTATAAGGGTCATTATTCCAATAATCTCATGGATGATCTTGGGATTCTTCATGCTATTGAAAGAAGCTATTCTTTGGGCTGGAAAATAAATTTTGTGAATCTGACTCACAGATTGTAGTTGATATGCTTAATGAGTAGAGACTTGATGGTGTTAATTGATAGCTGGCTGTTGTGATTAAATAGATTGTGAATCTGTGCAGTTCTTTGGAGCTTTTTCTTTTTGTCATATTCCTAGGGAATGGAATAGAGTGGTTGATTTTTTAGCGAGATGAGCCTCTGAGCATTCAAAGGGGTGGCCGAATATTGATGACTAGGGACTTCTTTCATCAGACTTGTCTTTGTCAATCAAAAAGATAATCATGGAAGACTTTCATATGCAATCAGTTCCTTGGTTGGGTTCCTTTGGGGACTTTTTTTGCTGGGTTTGTTGGTAGTTTTTGTGGGTTGGATGCTTGGTGCTTTGTACTACTTCTTTGATTCAATAAATTTTTACCCCCTTCTTTTTTTTAAGAAAAGAAAAAAGATAGACATGCTACTCCTTCGAAAAGCAATGAAAAAAAATTCACGCTATCGAATCTTCAAACGGGCCAAAGAGAAAGTCTATATTACTAATGTGGTCCTTTTCATATTTTCTTTGCGGATGGTTTCTTTGATAATCCAAAGAGTGTAAAAAGCCTATTTGCAAGCTACAAACTTTAACGAATATTATAAAATTTATGAATGCAATTTTTTTCATGGTTTATATAGGCTAATCTAGAAAAATTTCAAAGTCCTTTCCATATTTTTTCTTGGATGGTTTCTTTGGTAATCCAAAGAGTGTAAAAAAAAATATTTGCAAGCTACAAAGTTTAGCATGAACCAAAATATTGTAAGATTTATGAATGCAATTTTTTTCATGGTTTATATATTCTAATCTAGAAAATTTTCAAGCTATCATTATGAATTGTGAAAATTGCATTTAAAAAAATTTATCAAATCATCATCAATCTTTTAAGTGTACATCTTGTTATCTTCAAAATATTGTCTAGAAGAATAATTTTATAAATATAATGTCAGAAGCTTGAAAAGAAGAAAAGATTTTGAAAGGTAGAAAGTAGATAAGGATTAACCACCACTAGTAATGTCATGACAAAACCAATGGTGTAAAGAACATCCCTATCTATGAATTTATGTCCCTAATGGTTAACTTATCTCCTTGGTAACAATGCTATTGGTTTAAATAGCATATTGGTTGAAATGGAAGTTCAAAAGGGTTGTCTACTGAGATTTTGCTTAAATCTTCTAAGGGTTCTTGGGTCCAATCTTTGGACTATGAAGGGATTCCCTTCCGATGTAGAAGATTCTTTAAAACAAGTCATGTTGTTGCACAATGTGGATTTGAGAAAAAGGCAATGACGGCTACATGGTGGAAAGGTGCTTTTCAACAACATTATACGGTTGAGAAGAAATTTGATCAACATAGGGGTTTTTCTAAAGTAGTTGCTTTGGAATCACAGGGTCTTGGGGTATCTTCTCTGGATGTCTCAAATGGTGGGGTTGTTGATGTACAAGATTACCTTGTTGAAACCCCAAAAGACAAAGAGATTGGGCCTAGGGTTGCTACTTCTGGTGATAGTGCTTTGGTTATCATTTTTGGTGGCTCTCCTGATAAGGCAACGTCTACAGGGAGGAATATTGAAGTAATCTCTAAAACAGTGGTTGCAAGCTTTCTTTTTCAGGATAATGGTGTGCTAACTTGGCATGATAAGGCAACGCAAGTGGAAGAGGGTTGGATTATTGTAAAGGGAAAGAAGGCAAGTCCTCTAAGCCTTCTTTTGACATGACTCTTCGCTCCCACAAGAGTAGCTCTAAATGTAAATCTTGATGGTTCTTGGTTGGGGGTTGGTTTTTAGCTGACTATAGGCTATTTTTCTTGCAGCTTTGTTTTTGGTTGTGGTTCTTTGGCTTCAGATGCCTCTTTTTTCCTTGGTTGTCTATGCTTTCATGGTCTCTCTGTTAGGACAACTTTCTGTTTGATGGTTCCAAATCCATTCAAAATCTATTTGTAAAGGGTTTCGGGTCCCTTCAAAACATGTTTGTTCCTTAATAAAAAACAATGCTATTGAGTGGTTTGAGTTGATGATTGCAACACTATGCACAACTTTTTTTATTGAATCCTCAAACCTTAAGAATTGGATAATCTTCTAAGCAATAGAATTATATCTTAAGTTATGTTTTCTTTTTAATTGAAAAGATATAGCCCAATAAAACACAGAGACTAGACTTAAAATTCATGCCTCCTAATTTGTGTTGACCTAATTGAAGAGTTGTGGACAATGATGGGCCAAAAAATAGAACTAGGCTACTTCTCTCTACTTTTGGCTTCACAAAACCATCAGGGTTATCTAGTGGCTTTTAACAAGATAATTAATGATACATTAAAACAAAAAAAATAAAACTTAAAATCATATTTTGAGCACATTAACACCTTAAAGATTTATCACTAGCACTACACCAGGCTCACTATGAATACACCAATGACCCATATTAAGTAGATAAAGAAAGGATTACACATATAATTGTAATCTTAGAAAATAAATTTATATTCCCTTACATAAATTCCCTTAAATTTTAAATATAGATAAGCAATTTGGAATTTAGAGTACAAAACTCACTAAATTTATTTTAGCGAGAGATCACAAAATATATGGCATAGTTTAAATTGTTAAGCATATCCATATTGACAAGTCCTAATATACTCCTAAACTATTATGAAGAACAAGAGAAATATGTATTTAAACGAAAAGATTGATCAAGTCACCATTCTAGATCAATGCTTATTCATTATAAAATATAATTAAGACTACAAGATAAAATGAAAATATCCATCAACACATATGAGACAATTGTTCATCAATATATTAATTTATAGCTATGGTCTAGATGTATCATTTATGCTCCAATTTTCATGAAGACATGACAATTAAAAATAAAATTTCTAGAAAGAAAAATTCTTTATATTCACATGAGCAAGTTGCTGATTTAATTTACTTGAGGTATGTGTGTGTGTGTGTGTGTGTGTGTGTGTACATACATAAATACATACATACATGCATGCATACATACAAATGTATACATATATGTATATATGTACAAACACATAATACATGTTGTGTATCTTAGAATTCTATCCTACTCTAATGTGCAAAATAACTAAAAATGCAAATGATAAAAGACTAAGGACACTTCAAGATTAGCCTAAATAGTGATAAAACAAGGAAGAAAATAGATAAAACAAGATGCAAATGATTTCACCTTGCTGTTGAAGACTCTTTGGTTGGCCCTTGATTGAAATAATTTTGTATGCTCCTTAGATGGCTTCTTGAGTGGCTAAATGCAAGATTGAATATGCAAAATGATCAAAAGGATGGCTAAGTGAGAGTAATTGCTTGAGAATGCAAATTGGAAACATAAGGTTGCTCAAAATCAAAGTGTGTTGAAAATGCAAATTGGCAGCATAAGGTTGCAAAATGGCTAAGTGTTGAAAATTTTCTTAAGGAGGGGGGTATTTATAAAAGAATTTGAATTCTCTAGAGAATTCAACGGTCAAGATTCATCCAACAAGGTCAAGATGAAGGGCTATGGTGAGTTGAGAACTCATAAGCCCTCACATCTTGACATGTGGATGGTGAAGTGGCTAAGAGGAGGTGAGGTGTAAGTGAGGTGTCCAAAAGGTACATGAGGTGGAGGAAGGACAAGTACCTTGCAAGTACATTGGGAGATGGGAAGAATCTTGGGTGAATAAAAGTGAATTAAAAATTCACAATGATTGGAAGAATCTAGTGGATAAGACAATGTTCCTAAAAGGTGGGAGTTTGTCACATGTGATTTGATATGACAAGTCAAAGGTTCTAGAAGATGCATGGGAAAAGGGGATTCTTGGAGGAATAAAAAAAATTAAAAATTCCTTGGGGGATGGAGAGAGTTGACCAAGGTACTGATTAAGATTAATTAATCAGTAATTAGAAGATAAATGAGGATTAGAAGCCAACTTGCAAAAGTTGGAGGATGTGACACATCCTAATCAAGGATTAGGTATGTGCACATCCAATAAGGAAATTAGGAGATGGATTAGGATTAGATGAAAATGATATGATGAGGAATTAAATAAATATAATATTTATTTTAATTCATTTGATGAAAAGGATTATGAGAGTAAAGCATTTAATTATTAATTAAATACTTGAAGGATTTGGCAGAATTAAGATATTAATTAAATAATAGCATTATTACTTAATGAAAATAAGATGAAAGAGACTAAATTAAGTGTCCAAATTTAGATGTCTACATTTTGCCCCTCTTTGAGATGGTGTTATGAAGTAGCATCATTTCAAAGATCATTAAAACATAGAACCTAGAAGAAGATGGTTAGATTGGAAAGATGCCCCAGTCATTCCTTTGAATGATTAGGACGGGAAAAAATGATGAAAATTAGGGATGAAGGATGCCCCTCGAGAGGACATGCGGGTTGAAGAGAACACGGTGTGCTCTCGAAATAGATGAGATGAGGGAGATGATGTGAAGTGATGGACATGAGAGAAGGAGAAGCGATAGGAGATGGATGAAGCACAAATGGATTTTAGGACAAAAGGTGATGTTGCCCCAGTCAAGGTACAAGCCAAAATGGGTTGATGATGGATGGAGTGTTGTCAATGAAGGAATGAAGGATCCCAAAACAACATGAGGATAGGGAAGGATACATCCCACTGAGTGGTATTGATGAGGGAAGGATACATCCAAAAACAATACTAAAGGATACGGAAGAATACCTCCCGATGATGATGATGAAAGTGTTGTTGATGAGGGAAGGATACATCCCAAAACAACACCAAAGAGATAGGGAAGGATACTAATGGATGATGATGATGGGTCAAGGCTGGTAACGAGACTGGAGACAAGACCAAGGATTTGATTAGGTGATTTGTGCGAGATTGAACAGATGAGGAGAAGATTGATATGTGAGATGGAGAGAAGGGTCTTAAGATTTGGACTGCAGATGGACTAAAGCGCAGATTAGGGGTGTGGTTAAGCTAAGATTGGGATAAGATTAAAGCTTAGATGAGGATTGGTTAGAATACTAGAATGAGTGAAAGATATGATTGGATTGATTCTACACCGAGTTCCGGGGTTTAAAGGGCGTAAGGTGTTGACAATCAAATTTTTCCCAATTTGGCAATTTTCAAAAATTGTCAAATTTTGCCATTTTAGGAAACCTCATGGATAGACTTTTGGGAGTCCAAATTTTGTCCAAGAAATACCCAATATTGAGATAGGATGAATTGCCAACTAACATCTCAAATTCGAGATATGCATTTCGAGTTATGAGTGAAAACAATTTTTCAAAATGTTGGAAAAAAACACTAAATTGGGATTTTGAGGGTCAAGATGAAAGTTTGAGGCCCCGAAAATGTGTCAAAACGGGTTCCAACGGCTTTCAAAAAAATTAGTTGGGAATCCATTGTTTATCTCATAACGCTAAATCCACCTCGCCACCTCAAATTTCAAACTACACCCGAGTCAAAGTTAAGGGTCTTCTAAGGCTCTGTAAAAATCAAAATCAATTTTAAAAATTCCAACACATGGGCTCTTTGATGGTGGGGAATTAGAAATGGGTTGGAATCTGGTTTTTGAAAAAAGATAGTAAAATGTGAATTTCAGTCAAAAGTTCTAAGTAGGGCGTAGCCTCGCCTTCTGCCCAGGGCACCATCACACTACTTGTGGCTGAGCCGCCTCTAGCTGGTGGAGTTGCCCTAATCGCTGTTATGAGTCACTGTCAGACGGGCGATTACCCTACTGCATGGGAGCTTCATACGCCGGGTGGAGCTACCTAATCAGCAGCCCCAGGCGCAGACATCGGCCATGCGAGTTAATTACCTCGCCATTGGGCGAGCTTCTGGCCGAAGGCTGAAGCCGCCTACCGCAGCTCGAGGTGGAGCTACCACCAGAGCTATACCGTAAGGAGTGCCCTACGTATAGCAGAGCTTCAACATTAGGTGAAGCCAATCCATGGGGTGGGGAAGGAAAGAAGAATGCAAGAGGTAAGATAAAGGACAAAGAGATAGGAAAAAGATGGAGGGATGGGGGGATTATGAAAAAGGATGAAGGGATGGGGGATGCATGCAAGATGATGAAATGAAAAATGAAATGCAATTCGAAATGCATTTTGCCATCTTTGGAGCACTGATTTTTGCTATAGCATAAGACACCAAGTGCCAGGGTATGTGGAACCAAGGCGGATTAGTGTCTAATGCATGAAACAAACACAACAGATAAGAAGGCTATCCCAACACCCCAAAGTTGTGATGACCTTGGTCGGGCTAGGTATTGAGATAACCACAAGCACAAAAGGATGCCCCAGCATAACACAAGACCTCGGGGATCTTGGTGGGTACTACGTGGGACAACCAAGAAGACACAATCAAACAAAAGATCAAGATATGCCCCTATGTGGACCAATCAAAACACGCCATAATATGATGGATCATGGCGGCCTTAACAAGTGATGATAGGGAGCTCAAATGATAAACAAAAGCCAAAAGCATCAAAAGATCGCAATCAATTTCAAATGTCCTTTGCCATAGGATCAAGGGGATCGATGGGATTGATGAGGTCTGTTAGGAAGGATGCATCCTGTTGAGACCGATGAGGGTTACTAGATGAAAAGATCGTTATGATGTAGGATATTCAAAATTGATTGGATTTGTTGATACAATTGGATCTTGTTTGGTAAGAACCAGCTAGATAAGGGCATAGCTTAACGACACGACACAAGGGAGACAAGACATGAGACTAACACAACCGAAAGACCTAGGGGCTCGGGGGCCGATCAAAGATTAGCCTTGCCTACGTGAAAACATAGAGCACGCGTAGTTCGGTAAAAGGCTGTCGACTGACCATGGATAAAAGATGATGAATGATGATGATGATGACAGATGACAAAGAATGGAGAGACAAAGCCAAGACTAATGATAGATGAGATAGGAGTGGATGGAGAAAGCAGAAAGACGAACGCTAGATGATAGAGCAGTGGATGGACAAAGCGGAATGACCGATGATAGAAGAGCAAAGTGGACAATGAAGATCGATGATGGAACCCCAGGGGCGGATCAAATGATCAACCTTGCCTACGTGAAAGCGTAGGGGCAATGTAGTTCGACAAGACCAAAGGAAAACAATGGATAAAGGATGATAAGATGATAGGATAAATGGATAAAAAGATGGGACCGATACAACAAGATAGGATAGGCCTATTGGATTGGATAGGATGATGATGATCACATAAAGCTCAGGGATGGGATAGTTCTCCAAAGCATTAAAATGACTTGGAAGGATGATATGATAGAAAGATGAGTGATGAAAAGTGAATGGAGATTGGAAAGATGTGCAAGAGAAGCAGGGGTGATGACGATGAGATAAATGGCATTGGGTTGCATGGGGGGAGGCCTATAGCCAGATACCAATGACAAGGGATTGTGAGATGGTATGAGGATAAAGATGAAAGAATGGATAGAGATATAGGGATGGGGGATGGGAGGGATTGTTTGGATGGATGAGAATATAAGGATTGGGAGATGAAAGGGATGCTAGGATAGATGGATGGGAAGATAAGGATGGGGAGATGGAAGGGATGCTATGATAGATGGATAGGGAGATGAAGGGATGTTATGATAGATGGATAGGGAGATAAAGGGATGTTAGGATAGATGGATACGAAGATAAGGATGGGGAGATGGGAGGGATGCTATGATAGATGGATAAGGAGATGAAGGGATGTTATGATAGATAATGTCTCCAAGGACTATGTCACAAAGGAAGCAGATGCCCCCACTCTAGATATGTCATATATGAGGAGGCATGAGGGATGGAGGACAAGTGGATGGGAAGATAAAGGAGATAACTAGATGAGGATAGGATGGGTGACTAAGGAATATGATAGAGCATGGATGAAGGGAATGTATACCAATAGGTGCCCAAAGCATGCATAGATAGGTGCCCCTATTTTGATCAAGATCACAAGGATGGAGGGATGGGAGATAAATGGGATATGATGGTAGGATGCAGAAGATAGGTGGGATGGGGGGGGTTAGGAAGAGGATGGATAATAGGAAGACGGGAGCATAGTTGGAGGCATATCGGATGGAGGGAATGCATATCAGGAAGTTTCCCCCAAGTGCAGATGGAGATTTATGCATGACGCCTGTTTGCCAGGTTTTCATCATGGTACTTATCCAAGGCGCTTGTTTGCCAAGTTTTCACCATTGGACGAATTATTTCTCTTTACTATTTTATTTTTTTGATTTTTTGTGGATTTTTTGACTTTTTGGATTTCATGCAGAAGGAGATGGGTAAGGATAAGGAAGTGGATAAGCAAATTTAGAAGACATGTGATAAGGATCAAGGTGTTATGAGCCCATGTTTGAAGTGACTGTTGGATGTTGGTACAACCTTATTAGGCTAAATGGATTATGCATGAGGGTGAATTAGAGGGATTTGATGGGATGCTGGAAAGGGTATGGATAGAATGATGAGGTGGATATGTGATGGGGAGATGTGTTTAGGACCAACATTGGAACATGTGGTGGTGGATGTGGAAAGATAATATGATTAAAGGATGGAGAATTTGGGGATAATGGAGGAGATGGAATGGTGAATTTTGGGACATAAGGACCCAAAACAGACTTAGGAGATGAAAGGGGTGTATGATGAGCTTTTGGATTAGCGACTTTGGATGTTCTTACTAATTTTTCATGTGAGGGCATTGCATCTTTTTTCTTTGGGATCCACATGGTTTTGATCTTTGCTTTGGTGGGTCTTTGTGGCCTACGGATTTGATGTAGATTTAGATTTTTCTTCTCTTCACCATGTCTTTTAGAGGGGACATGGGGAGCCGTGGATTCATGTGGATGCTTGGATTTATGCATTTTTCTTTAACAGCAAAGTGCTTTTAGTAGCAATGGCATGGGTGGAGGAGATGGATGATGTGGAGTGATGGAGGTAGGAGTATGGGAATTATGTGTAGATGGAGGATGTTTAGGTAAGTGCCTTTGTTGATCCTGACTATGGGGTATGTGAGAGGGATGTTTATGATGGATGAGATGGATAGGTGATGAATGGATGAAGGGATGGATAGGATGAGATGGAGGAGGTGATTTTAGGATATAGGAGCCCAAAATAGATGTAGGACCTGGAGGAAACATGGGCACGGTAGATGGAGGATTGGAGATGGTAGATGGAGGGATGTAAGGACCCAAAATGGATGGACCAGATGAAGGAGGAATATGGACGGTGGTTTTGAGGCGATACGATAGAGGAGGAGGGATGGCAACATATGATTTGGTGGAGCGATGGAAAGAGCCTATTTATTTTGGAAGAGGCTTGTTGAGGACATTTAGAGGTTGTACCAACTTTTTTAGATTGTGAGTCATGAGTAGTACATCCAAGACCTTGGAGATACAAATGTTCTTTAGCTTGGATGGGCTCTATAATACCTTGCTCATGAAGGCCTAAACCTTTTCCTTGATAGTTCATTCTCTTGAGCATTCGATCTAGGACTGGATTTTTGTTATTCTAGAAGAATGATGCGGGTTCATTATTAGGTGGAAGAGGAGGGTTGGTGTATATGCTTTGTTTTTCTTCTGTGAGGAGACCACCATGGAGGAATGTGAGAGGACCAAGGGGATATGCAAGTGGTGTGGGGATAGCTTTTTTAGGCGATGATGGGGGATCATGAGAAGGAGATGATGGGATAGCAACATCAGGAGAGGGAGTAGGGGCCATTATAGGATCTGGATTTGTGGTAGTAGGCTCATACGATGGAGATGGAGATGGAGCAGTGGAAGCAAGGGGATCATGGGATGGAATGGATAGGGGACTGTGATCTTGAGGTGGACTAGATGGGATGGTAGGATCTTGATCTAGGGAAGGGGATATGTTGGCATGCTTTGGATTAGACTCTTGGCGTGACTCATTATGTGCGGGAGGCATGGTAATGGAGTCTTGTTGGGACTCTTCAAGTGGGGAAGATGGAGGGATGGAAGATTCATGAGGTTCATTGGAATGGGTTTTGGTGCTACTAGGGGTGGGAGGAGTGGATTGGATTTGGGTGGATCTAGGAGTAGAGGGAGTGGATTGGAATTGGGTGTCTTTGATGGATTTGGTGGTTCTTGGAGTAGGAGATGGGGGTTCAATAGATTTAGTGGGTTCAATGGTTTCAATGGTTTGAGCAGTACTAGGGGTGGTAACATCAATAATAGGTGTGGTATGGAGAAGGGTCTCACCACTAGTGACCGTGGATGATTGATCTAGATGGCATGGTTCCATGACTTCAAGATGTGGAGTTGGGGATGGCTTCTTTGTAATGAGTCCTTGGAGCACTTCTGAAATGAGAGACTTGCATATGGTTGGCTTGGCTAGGGTGGTAGAAATGGATGAGGGATTATGGATTGGTTGACTAGGGTTAGATGGAGGAATGGGATTGAATGTAGGACCATGAGTAGATGGGGGATTAGGATTGGATGGAGGACTAGGAGTAGATGGATGAATGGGATTGGATGGAGGACTAGGAGTAGATGGAGGACTAGGATTGGATGGAGGGTTAAGGTAAGGATATTGGAGTGGTGAATTAAGATAGGGGACATGGATTGTGGATTAGGACAAGAGGATATAGGTGGTGTAGTGGGACAAGAGGATGTGGGGGATGGATTATAATAAGGGTATTGGGATGGTGGATTATGATGAGGATATGTGGATGTAGGATTAAGGTAAAAGGGTGTGGATGTAGGATTAGTATGTGAAGATTGGGAAAAAGGATTACGATAGGGGACATGGATGGGGAATTGTAATAGGAGTATTGGGATGGAAAATTAGGATAAGAGGATGTAGATGTTGTATAAGAGGATGATGTAGATGAAGGACATGACAAATATGGGGATGAAGAAGATATTGGATATCCATTGTCAAAGGTGGCATAAGGAGTATGATTAGTCATGGATGAAGACATGATGGGATAACTGGAAGGGGTGATTTGATTGTGGAAAGTGGGTGGAGAAAGCTTACTAGTGGCGATAGCATCAAGGGGATCTATGTCATATTCTTCTTGATCCACAAGACTTTCGTTATTGTCGTCCACGTAATTAGGGTTTCCCTTGACTACTATTGATGGATGATGAAGATTCATGATGATGAAAGGATAAATAGAATGGATCAAATATTTTGGACGAAGATCAACAAAAGCTCAAATCAAGATTTAAGTTAAGCTCAGATTAGGATCGGATTAAAGCTCAGATTATGATGGTTGGATGATGTGATGGGATTGATTTTGATTTTGATGGGATTTGGATTTTGATCAGATTTTGTTTGGATATATTGGATTGGATCGGATTTTGATGGGATCGGATTTGGATTGGAAAGATTGGATTTTGATTGAATTGGATTGGATTATTAAGATCAATAGGATAGCATTGGTTGAACGGATGTGATTTGATTGATTGGACAATTTGATCGAATGATTGGTTTTGATAGATTTGGAAGATTGGATGGGTATGATTGGATGATGAAAGATGTGAGAGAGAGACCTTAAGCTTGATCAAAGGAAGTTACCCTTAGTGACCTAGAGCTTTGATTGATTAAGAGGATGATTACAGCACTGAATCCACCTTAAGATAGGAATGGATTGATTGGGCCGAGGATGATAATTTATGACACCGAATTCACCTGAAGATGGAAGCGAATTGATTGGGGTCGAAGTTAAAGACTAATAATCAAATTCAAATGTTATGGTCAATTTGGGTAACCACTTTGTAATACAAGTTTAAGGCAGTTTAGTTATGAGTGGTGTTTGGCGGTAAAATTATGGTGTTTGCTAGGTGATGGTATGGACTTTTGAATGGAATATGAGGAGATTAGAATGAATGGGTGGATTGAAGATGATTGCGAAGAATGAGTGGGGATTTATAATGGTTAAAAAAAGATTTGGAATGATAAAATGGAGGTTAAAATGGATCAAATGGAGGTTTTGGGAAGCTTAGAGTGACAAAATGGAGGCTTAGGATGATGAGATAATGGTTGGGAACGGTTAAATGATGGTTTAGAGGCTAAACGGATCCAAATGGGGCAATTTCAGGTGTTTAGGAGGGAAAATCCGCCCCTCTGCAGCAAAAATCAGGGGCGTAGACAACTTTCTGCAGTAAATCAGGGGTGCTTCCACCTTTATGCGACAGAATTAGGGGTGCTTCCACCTTTCTGCAGCAAAACAGGGGTGCTTCTGCCTTTCTACAGCAAAACAGGGGGCGCTTCTGCCTTTCTACAGCAAAACAAGGGTGCTTCCACCTTTTTGCAGCAAAACAGGGGGCGTTTCCGCCTTTCTGCGATAAGACAGAGCTTGGTTTTGATGGCAATGGCTATGGCAAGGACGCAAAATGACAAAGTAAGGCCAAAGTATCAAAGATTTCATAGAGTTTTCATAAGAAAACACTTCAAACAAGCACAATCCTATGATTAATGTTAAGGGTATGGCTAGGCAAGGTCTTAATCTAGGATGCACAAGTCTTCTAGGGAGTCCTCGATATACTCTCGGTACATGAGGCACAATCGTGAACACCAGCCCATCACAAGCATGAGTCGGGAACCCTAGCGAGATATTGAAAGGCTCAGACCAACTCTTCACGTCTATCTAGGTATCACCCTAACTTTGACGCTTCACCAATTATGATGTGACTGAATTGGGGTACAACTTTTGTTCTCCCCCCTTTATATACCCCACCAGTACACGTGGTTGGAATCATCCCTTGGGGTGATGAAATCCCCAAGCAGGTCCCACTAAAAAGAAGACACTAACCGTTTCCAACTACTCCCCAGGCTCACACAAAGTGCAAGGGGAAAATGAAAACAAATTAATGCCCCCTTGGGTAACACAAGAACAAACAATCACAGCAAGCAATGAAGTTTACTCCCCCTAATTAGACTATGTTCCAAAACAACAAGGATAATTTCTGAAAAATTTGATCAAATAGATGGCCCTGCAAACAAATGTTAGTTGTTTTTTTGGTCAATTATGCCCTAATATGTTGCAAAATGTTAGCAAAAAATACCAATATTCTAGCCAAAACAATGTTAGAGGGTTACTATTTGAAAATAGCCAAAAACGAGAACAAAAAGAAAGTTAAAATGACTATTTTACCTTCCAAACTGTGCTGTTTTGGGGCGCTTCCGCCTTTCTACAGCAAAACAGGGGCGCTTCCGCCTTTCTGCAGCAAAATGGGGGTGCTTCCGCCTTTCTGCAGCAAAAACAGGGGCGCTTCCGCCTTTCTGCAACAAGATGTCAGAGGGCGCTTTTGCCTTTCTACAGCAAGATGTTAGAGGAAAAGAGTCTTTCAAAATAAAAGGGTGTATCCACCCCTCTATAGGAAACTTTATCAGATTTTTAAAAAGGAAAGTTGTACGCCCCACTGCAAGAAAGTGTTAGAATTTTTTTTCTAAGTATACGCCTAACTACAGCAAACTATTAGAAGAAAATGAAATTGTCAGATATAGGGCGCTGTCGCCTTTCTGCAGTGGACAAGAGGGAGCTTCCACCTTTCTGCAATAAAGCAGAGGGCGCTTCTGCCTTTCTGTGGTAAAGTAGAGGGCACTTTCGCCTTTCTGCAGTAGGACAGAGGGCGCTTCCATCTTTCTGCAGTAAAAAAGAGGGCGCTTCCGCATTTCTGCGGTAAAACAGATGGCGCTTTCGCCTTTCTGTGACCTTTTTCTGCAAAATACTTAGCAAAAATGGAGGTTAAATGCAAGAACCCATTTGTGGGTCCCACCGGGCATGCCAGAAATGTGTACCTTGGAATTTTATCCTACTCTAATGTGTAAAATAACTAAAAAAAATAATAATAAAAGACTAAGGACACTTCAAGATTAGCCTAAAGAGTGATAAAACAAGGAGGAAAGTAGATAAAACAAGATGCAAATGATTTCACCTTCCTTGCTGTTGAAGACTCCTTGGTTGGCCCTTGATTGGAATGATTTTGTATGCTCCTTAGATGGCTTCTTGAGTGGCTAAATGCAAGATTGAATATGCAAAATGATCAAAAGGATGGCTAAGTGAGAGTAAGTGCTTGAGAATGCAAATTGGTAGCATAAGGTTGCTCAAAATCAAAGTGTGTTGAAAATGCAAATTGGTAGCATAAGGTTGCAAAATGGCTAAATGTTGAAAATGTCCTTGAGGAGGAGGGTATTTATAGGAGAATTTGAATTCTCTAGAGAATTCAACGGTCAAGATTCATCCAACAAGGTCAAGATGAAGGGCTATGGTGAGTTGAAAACTCACAAGCCCTCACATCTTGACATGTGGATGGTGAAGTGGTTGAGAGGAGGTGAGGTGTAAGTGAGGTGTCCAAAAGGTACATGAGGTGGAGGAAGGACAAGTACCTTGCAAGTACATTGGGAGATGGGAAGAATCTTGGGTGAATAAAAGTGAATTAAAAATTCACAATGATTGGAAGAATCTAGTGGATAAGACAATATTCCCAAAAGGTGGGAGTTTGTCACATGTGACTTGATGTGACAAGTCAAAGGTTCTAGAAGATGCATGGGAAAAAGTAGATTCTGAGGAATAAAAAGGAATTAAAAATTCTTTGGGGATGGAGAGTTGACCAAGGTGATTAAGATTAATTAATCAAGAATTAGAAGATAAATGAGGATTAGAAGCCAACTTGCAAAAGTTGGAGGATGTGACACATCCTAATCAAGGATTAGGCATGTGCACATCCCTAATGAAGAAATTAGGAGATGGATTAGGATTAGATGAAAATGACATGTGAGGAATTAAATAAATGTAATATTTATTTAATTCATTTGATGAAAAGGGGATTAAGGAGAGTAAAGTATTTAATTATTAATTAAATACTTTAGGGATTTGGCAGAATTAAGGATATTAATTAAATAATAGCAGTATTACTTAATTGACGAAAATAAGATGAAAGGGGATGAATTAAGTGTCCAAATTTAGATGTCTACACATGTATACGTATATATGTGTGTGTCTATAAATATAATATATAAACACATTGTATATATGTGTTTATACATACACATGTATTATGTGTTTCCACATATATACATACATACACACATATATATGCGTATACATATGCATATATGTATATGTGTGTATATATATATATGTATGTATGTATGTAGTTATTTAGTTATGTATGTATATGTATGTATCTATACATATATAAATATATTTATGTATGTACATGTATACATATACATATGCATATATATATATGTATATATACATATATGTAAATATATATGTATGTATGGGCATCAAACAAATTCATTGCTAGTAATTTTCCACTAGAAAATTCATAGCCAACAATTCACTGAAGAAAATTCACCACCATGACAAATTCACCTCATGGAAAATTCACCACCAGCAATTCGCCACTATGAAAAATTAATCGCAAACTTTTAATGAGATGAATTTTTCACTGCAGTGAATTGCTAGTGGTGAATTTTCCTTGAGGTGAATTTATCATGGTAGTGAATTTTCCCACGGTGAGTTGTTGGCGGTGAATTTTCTGGTGGTGAATTGTTGACAGTGAATTTTCCTAGAGTTGTCTATGTGTGTGTGTGTGTGTGTGTGTGTGTGTGTGTGTGTGTATACTTGTATATACATATATATACATATTACACATATATATATATATATACACACACACATATTATGAACAAGTTGTAAGCTAATCTCTACTCTATTTTTTATCACATAATTGATGCTTGACAAGGCTCTATCTACTAAGGATTAGATAAGAACCAACATCTCATATCATCATCCACCATTTACATGTATGGAATGAAACTCTAGACACTACCAATCAACATACAATTTATAAAACTTAGCTTGCATTCTATGAAGGCTTAATCTACTACATCCCATAATTACAAGAAACTTACCAAGAAAATAAACTAAAGTGAATATATTTTTTGAAATAATTACAAAGTTTATACTACAAAAAAAAGGTATATAAAAAAATAATTCTATGATCCTTCTCTTTCTATACATCCAAAAACCATCTCCAATTATTAATTCATAGATCACCCTCTATACTATTTTCATGAATAAATTTCTCATATATTTGACATATCTACTCTTTTAAATAAATATATTTTCTCTAAAGATATCAAAATAAATATTTTAAATGTGCACTTGTCTTTATAGGTGTCTAGGAGTTATATGCACATCTAATACAATCTTATTCCATGTACTTTTATGTGCCTATTACATTTGTTCATCAAAAGGTTGTCTCATCTTTAGGATATGAATCTCTTTTTTCAAAGGTGTATACACAACTTTCTATATACCTTTTATTCCAAGATCCTATATAGCCTTCTACATATTTTAATGCATGTCCTTCTCATGTCTATATATCTAATCATATTTTCCCCTATACCTTTTATGAACCTAATTTAAATCTCATCAATATATTTTTCACACCTTGTATTAGTAGGTGACCCCATCCATATTTCTAATATTTCTTTCTACAAAAATCTTGACCTCCCTCTTGATATGCTATAAATTGAAGAAAGTATTCTTGGTGTTTTGATTTCAAAGATGATGGGTGATTCTAACAAAATAAAAAATTAGATGAGATTATTGTTGGAGTAATTAGGACAATCACTTAATAATTAATTAATTAATTAATTATTAATTCCCTTATCACTTTAATTACTTAAGCTAAACATAGGAGTATTTTTTGTTAATTAGATTGAGCTAAATATTGGTCTAGTTGTCTCATTGTTTGAGATTAAGAAATTTGTCACAATCTAATGCAATCCTCATCTAGTTGTATCTATATTTTTAGTTTCTCTTAGCCACACATTTCTCATGACTTGACACATTTTAGTTCACATTAGTTCATATCTTAGTGAAACATCAAAAACTATTGCTCTGTATTTTGAGAGATAGAACCACCAAGGAAACCTTAGAGATTTTAATCTAGGGATGCAAATGAGGTAAAGAGATCTGCAATAAGGTTTCCTAGGGTGTGATTAAAAACAAAAATGGGTGTTCACCACTAATCAAGAGCTTAGAAAGACAAGAAATGTAAATGACATAGAAAATGAACTTAAATTATAATAATAAACTAGAGATAAATAGAGGTGCACCTAAAAAGTTGAAGATACTCAGAACAAGGTTTGAAATCTTGATAATATAACTTTTAAGGAACACTAGGACTCATATGCTAGGTTGGGAAATTTTGTCCTAGTTTATGGATTTTGGGTAGTAATTGGAATTTCACAAAAAGTTAGAATCCCTCAAAATCTATGAAAAAGTGCTATAGTAAGACTCATATGCCACAAGTGGCGTATCGGTCCTATTTTGCTTTTTTGGAAAGTGAATATTTGAACCTATTCTCCTATCTCTACTCTTCCTTCAAAAATTTGTTTCCATATTTGAACCTACTAAAAACCTATAAAATAGAATATTGTATTGTTTTGCTTATGAGGGGTTTGCCTTGGTCAAACCCCTAGTTTGGCAGTTAAACCTTGATAGAACTAATAAATCTTGAGAGTAAATATGAGTGCAAATCCTAATCTCAAGTGTATCTAAGATTAGGAGATCTAAAATGGAATGAAACCCTATTCTAATGTGCTAGAATAATACGTATGAATGAAACATAGAGATGATGAATCACTTTGGGAGATGTCTAATCACCCTAATAAGCCAAAATATTGCATGTACCTTCCTTTAGGTAGAAATTAGAGTGATAATGGAAGATGGAATCACTTAGGAAACATGCCATTAAGCTTGATTGAATGGCTATTTGCATCTCCCCAACCTAGAATCCATCATTATTCTCCATAGGCAACCATCATCAATCCTTGACAATGCTAGATCTTGAATTGAATGTTAGCTTGAAGACTTACAAAAGCACTATAATGTTGCTCCAAGACTTCAAATTTATGTGCTCTTTGCTCTTGAATTCTCTTGTGAAAGTATCCTTGAGTACTCAAGTTGATATTATGAATTATTACATGAATTTAACAATTTCAAACCTTGTTTACATAGGCACTTCATCTAATATACCATTTATTGTATCCCAATTGTTGACATCAACCCAAAATTTGAATTAAAAGCCTTAATTTCCTACTGAAGCCCTAATAAGGGGCCATCTAGGACTCATATGCCACTTGTGGTGTATGGGTCCCACCTTGGGGGACTCATACGCCCAAGGTGGCGTATGAGTCCCACACTAGTTTTTTGGGGTGAGCAAATATCAGGGTGTTAGAAAATTGAGTGCCTTTGTTTATTTGTTGGGATTTCAATTGAAATAAGCCTTGGGATCTAAAATAAAGGGTCTTAGGGGCCTATTAATGATTATTTAAAGTGTCATGAATGTAAGGGTACTAAAATAGGTCCAAATTAAGTGTGAAATTGTACCATCTCTAAGAATGGTGTACAATTTTCTACACTACATTTAGCCTAGGAAATTTATGTTGGATGCTAGGAACACTAAGAGGGGGGGTGAATCAGTGTTCAATAATTTTGATTTGCAAAACAGTTTTAAGACAATCAACAACAATAATAGAACTTTATATCATTAGCAACACATAACAGATGAAAACATGCAATCACATTAATGAACACCATAACACCAAATATTTTTACGTGGAAACCCTATTAGGGAAAAAACCATAGTGGAGATTAATCCACAAAGTTTACTTTGTTAAAAGTAAAATAAAAGAGGGGAATGCACTTGCATTTAAGTGCACTACCTAGAGCTCACTGCTCAAAGAAAGATGCTCATTGCCATACAATTATAATATAGATTACAACAAAATTTGAACTGATAGTATAACATCTACAAATGCCTAGATTCAGTTCCACTGAAGCGCACAATCAAACTTTGGACCTTCTACTCTACTCTACTTTCCTACTAAAAACTCGCATGTTGCATAACTAATTTTCAATCACCTGATCTTCTAATATCAACTGTTCTACTCTTTTTTACACACATATACATCTCTTTTTCACCATACTTGCACAAATTGAATTATCAATCTTCCTTATATATATACTAACCCAAAAATTCAATACATGTTGGCCTTTCAACAAAATACAATATTCTTGCTTATATCGGCCATGTTGGCCCAAATCTCTAATTAGAAGCAAAGCGTACCTCCATAAGTCAGCTAGACTTATAGAAGGGATCCACACCATGGTTCCAAAACATAAGAGATAGAAAAATAATTACTCCACATACATTCACGATCCACCACATCAAGCATGTTGCCCACAATGAAAAATAGATCATGAATCATGCCACCAAACCTCTTAACTTGAACCATGATTAATGCAACACCACAAAAATTCTTCTGTAGAATAGTGTATGTGCTAAGAAAACTTCCTTGGAGATCCACACCAAAAAATAGTGACTCGGTGAAGTAGTCAGATCAACTTACCAACCAGATGTTCTGTTCTTTACTTTCTTTTTCGGTAGAATACAAAGACTTAGATTCTCTGTCGGTATAAACACAATTGATACTATGGATCAAAATGTAGACTCTAGTTGCCATCAATGACAACACAATAGCCAAAACTGGTCTCTTCAAATCCATATTCCAACAATCTCCCCCTTTGGCATTGATGGCAACACTTAGTGAAAAATTGACTAAGTGTCAAAACCAAAAAATATATCAAAGCCAAAACTACTACTCCCCCTTTAAATGTTAGGAAATTTTTCACTTCATTCTCTCCCCCTTTGACATCAATGACAAAGCTCCACAACATCTGCTCTACACTTCTCTTCTTATTCTCTCCTCTAAAATGTTTTACTGTACTTTTCTCTTACTTCATTCTCTCCCCAAAGCAAAAATTGATCAAAATTTTGGAAAATGCTACAAAAATTCAAAAAATTATTTTATACTTAGCTTTCAATTCCAAAAGGAATTTCTTCTAGGAATCCATTGCAATCCCAATGGCTATGATCAAGATGTTGTTCTTTGACGTTCTATTGATTATTTGAACAAGAGACTCAGGAATAGTGATTGATGCTTCCAGTTCCTCTCCTAATTTAAGAATCTCAATCATTTGTTCTAATCTCCCTTTAGTTATATATTTGACTTTCCAGAAAGCATCGATGGGCGAAAACATCTTTTTCTTTCATCTCTAATCTTCTAGCTACTATACTCGTCTAGGGTTATGGTACCTTTGGTTTTCTTCATGTTTCATTCCAAATAGAGTTCTACAGATTACAAAATAGATGTGAAATCAATGATTAATAGGAATACCTAAAGATTCACCACTAGAATGACCTTTCACCCTTGAAATTTTGCAAAAACATACTCTCAAATTGTTCTCCTTTAATACTTGGTGTCGAAAAAATACCCTTTTATATCTTTACCAACTTTACTTTTTTCTGCATTAAATGTGTTGCCCTAGAAGTTTTGGTTACATTGCAAACTTAGACAAAAAGCTAAGAATTCAACTTCGTACCTATACCATTTCATCCAATTCATCATATCAATACAAATACTTCCATCAATGAATAACAAAATGACTGATGACATCTAGAGATTCGATGCCAACAATACATAGGGGGGCTAGAAATTTTCATGAAAAACTCCTCGTACACCATTGGCCTGATATCAATTACTAGAGGAGCTACCAGAGGGAGCTTCCAGTACAACTTTATTTCCTTCATCTATTTCACTTTTCTTCACCCATGTCTTCTTCATTTGATCTCTTATCTCTTCCACAAATGCTTTTTCTTTTCCTTTATCATCTTTCCATGAATTTCTTCCTTAATAGACTAGACCTCTTTTATTCATGCTTCTATTTTGACAGAATTTTGCAATGTGACCAAGATTGTTACAATTGAAACATATCAGACTTTTTTTCCTATACTAGCCATTCCACTAATTTCCTCCTAACCTACATTGATTAGAAACATGTCCAAATCTTCCACAGGTATAGCATTTAATGTTACTTGCATTGACAGACCTACTTTTGCATTCTAATGCCTTATGCCCAAATTTTTTGCATTTGATACATTGACTAGAAAATGATAGAGTACTAGGTTTTATCTTCGTTCCACACTAAGAAGTCATATGTCCAAATTTATCACAAGTAAAGAAATATCCATTAAATATTTGAGCACTAGGTTTCTATACTAGATGTCTTCTTCCTTTGTTCTTCTTTTTAGGATCCTTTTTGTTCAGATCCAGAGTATTCTCCCTTTTCATATCCAAGACCTCACTTATCATTTATATCCTTCTGAATTTTGGTTATTTCTTTAAGTTTGGTAGAACTTATCTTGAAATTCTCCTTGAATTCATTTGCAGTAGCAAGTTCATTCCCAAGAATGACTATCTGTCTCTCAAGCTCCTGTTCATTGTTTCTGGATTGTTGCAGTTCAATCTCCAATTGAATAAATCTATTGTTAATTTTGCTACATTCTTCAAATTTTTCTCTCAAGGACTGGGCTAGATTCTCCTCATTCTTCTTTCTTTGCCCAATCTCTTTGGTAAACTTCATTGCCACAAATTCCATTTCAAGTCTTAGAGCTACATTGTCCTTGGCTAGCTTTTTGCATTCTCCTATAATCCCTTTTAGAGTTTGATTCAAATGGAAATCATCTAAACCTTTATTTTCTTTCTACTTCAACTGATCACAAAGTTCTTTTCTCTTCTCCCTTGAGTCATTTATCTTGTCCTTCAGTGATTGAATGAATTTTTCAGCATCTGCAAGATTTGCCTTAAGTTCCATGACTTCTACCTTAGATTGATCAAGATCATCAAGTGCCACCATCAACTATTGTTGAAGACCATCAACATCCATTGTAATTCAATATTCACTTCAAGCTGCTAAGCTTCAAAAGAGGAACCTGCTCTGATACCAATTTTTGGATGCTAGGAACAATGAGAGGGGGGTGCATCAGTGTTCAATACTTTTGATTTGCAAAACAGATTTAAGACAATCAACAACAATAATAGAACTTTATATCACTAGCAACACATAACAAATGAAAACATGTAGTCACATTAATGAACACCATAACACTGAATATTTTTACATGGAAACCCTATTAGGGGAAAACCATGGTGGAGATTAATCCACAAATTTTACTTTATTAAAAGTAAAATAAAAGAGGGGAATGCACTTGCACTCAGGCACACTACCTAGAGCTCACTACTCAGAGAAAGAGGCTCACTTCCATACACTTATAATATAGATTACAACAAAATTTGAACTAAGAGTATAGCATCTACAAATGCCTGGATTCAGTTCCACTGAAGTGCACAATCAGGCTTTGGACCCTCTACTCAACTTTGTTCTACTCTACTCTGCTCTCCTACTGAAAACCCTTCTATAGCACAACTAATATTCAATCACCTGATCTTCTAATATCAATTGTTTTGCTCTTTTTCACACACACATACATCTCTTTGTCACCATACTTGCACAAAGTGAATTATTGATCATCCTTATATATGCACTAACCCAAAAATTCAATACATGTCGTCCTTTCAACAAAATACAATATTCTTGCTTATATCGGCCATGTCGTCCCAAATCTCTAATTAGAAATGAAGCGTACCTCCATAAGTCAACTAGACTTATAGAAGGGACCCACACCATGGTTCCAAAACATAAAAGATAACAAAATAATTACTCCACATACATCTGCGATCCACCACATCAAACATGTTAGCCATAATGAAAAATAGATCATGAATCATGCCAGGTCGAACCTCTTAACTTGAACTATGATTAATGCAACACCACAAAACTTCTTCAGTAGAATAGTGTATGTGCTAAGAAAACTTCCTTGGAGATCAAGACCAAAAAATAGTGATCTAGTGAAGTAGTCAGATTGACTTACCAACCGGATGTCCCATTCTTTACTTTCTCTACCGGTAGAATATAGAGACTTATATTCTTTGCCAGTATAAACACAACTGATACTATAGATCAAATTGTAGATGACACAAGTAGCCAAAACTGATCTCTTCAAATCCATATGCCAACAATTTAGCACCCATATGACTCTACGTGCATATGCAAGCTAAAGGAATTCAAAGAATAAACTTCATTTCATAAAAGCATACTCATATGAATTCAATTGCGAGCATGGGAGAATGAAGCCCCCATTGTAGTTATCTGCAAAACCACAATGTTAGTAACCAAATCCTACAAAACCAATTTGTTAGTCAATTCAAAAAAAAATCCTCTTATCTAACTTCATGTGAAATAAAATTTAAGGGTAGATGTATGCCCCCCCTTGATTATGCTTGGTTTATGGAGGTGGGATCAAGGTAACAGTCTAAACACATCGAATTGCATAAGTCATATCATAGGTTATTCCATGGACTATACCACATATTGATAGATATTTAATGAGAACAAGAGGAATTACAAATCCAATGTAACAAATGACATAAAAAATAAAGCTCTCTATCCCCCAATATGCTAGTTTTAGTGAAAAGGTACTTTTAACCCTAAAATGCAAATGACCTAATTTGAACATATAAGAGTAAAAATAAGTAATTTGTGATCATTTTGTCTTTTACCTACTTATAGCTTTATTTCAGTGGAGATTGAGTGATAATGTTGAGTGTACAAGCGTATGTGCCTTCAAGACTCGATAGCCTACATGAGTAGGTAGCATGAGGCAACCCACAACATCCGATGAGTGGATTCTTCTCTATCTTAGCTTTGTTTTTACGCATTTATTTTATGTTTTACACATTTCTAGATAGATTTAGGACCTTGGAAGAAAAATTTACAAAGCATCCCTTTTTTTACAAAGTATTCCTTTTTTTGCGAAGTCTCCCACTTTTTCGCGAAGTGTCCCACTTTTTCGTGAAGTGTCCCACTTTTTCGCGAAGTGTCCCACTTTTTCACGAAGTGTACCACTTTTTCGCGAAGTGTCCCACTTTTTCGTGAAGTGTCCCACTTTTTCCCAAAGTGTCCCACTTTTTCGTGAAGTGTACCACTTTTTCGCAAAGTGTCTCACTTTTTCCCAAAGTGTCCCACTTTTTTGTAAAGTGTCTCAAATAAGGAATAAAGTGTCTAAAACCCTTAGAAAAGTACCCTAGAGCAACTTTAGCACACTTTTTGACCATTGATGTATAGATTTATAATTTTAGAATGCTTATATGTGATATTTTTTCTTTTTGTATTAGATTCCTCCTCAATCGTAATTATGAGATTTAGTCACAACATTGTCAGAGGAGGATACAAAAAATTTATAGGCTATTGGGATATATTGAGCGTATCTCATGCCTCCAATGAGATACCATGATGTCATGCTAATGTAATTAGTAGAGAGGTGGGATGCAGATACTTGCACCTTTTTTTTTCCAACTAGCAAGATGACAATCACTCTGGAAGATGTACATCACATTCTTTGATTTCTCATTCGAGGTGAGATCATCCATTTCATAAAGGACTATACATACATATAGTTGAGAGCAGATGTACAATACTGTCTTGGAGGATTGGTTCGAGATGAGATATTGGGGCCATGTATTGAGCTATAGTGGCTGCTCTATGCACGATTGTCACTTCTAAGATGAATTATGATTTTCACCATAGCACTAGTACTAGTCCTAGATGGCCAAGGATCACACCTGGATGGAGGCATAGTTCACATGATACAAGAGATAGAGCATTATAGGATCATCTATGCATGGGGTCGTTGCATGCTTGCACATCTTTACTATGATTAGGATAGTTCGCTTACCATGAGGTCGAGAGCATGGTGCATTGTACACTACTATAGGTTTGGTTCCTATAGCATATCACATGCACCAGGTTGACAAGATTTTTGTCTATATGGACCCTGGGATATCCATGCTCCTTTAGTTATCCATTGAGATGAGCATGGAAGTATGGAGATTTGTATTTCTGGAGATTCAAATTTGATAACCTAGATGAGGAGGAGATCTTATGGAGACCCTACCAGTTGATACCATAGTGGCTAGATGAGTCACGCTAGTTGAGGAGGATGTAGAGGGACATGTTTTTACTGGGGAGGCACAATTACATAGTAAGACTATTATACTACGATCATGTTATGAGACAATTTGAAGAGGTACATGTGCCACTAGTAGCACAACCATTTTATAGGTGATTAGTGCGGAGTGCTCAAAGGCTTGGAGATACAAGATGACTGACAATGGATGATGTTGTATCTAGTGATTCAGACGAATCAGATCTCAACATGCCCCTAGTCTCCAATGCTGATGATGTCGGTGCTATAGATGTATATGAGAAGTGGTGGGAAACAACATGACCAACTCTACCTATGGATCAAAATATAGACTTTAAAATGCCTCTTTTAGATCAAAGGGATGAGGAGGAGGAGATAGGGGTCAAGGCTACATACTTGTTTGTGGATTCAAGGTAGAGGAGGAATATGATGAGGAGGTAGACTCGTACTATAAGGAGGATGAGGAGGAGGATGAGGGGGAGGGTGGGGAGGAGGATGAGGAGGAGGATGAGGGCTAGCTAATGAGTAAGGATGGTGATACAACGAATGGGGGTCTAGTTTCTCATGAGTGGAGAGATTCAACTCCCACCTGTGTTACTAGATCACAGTCAATAGTTGTAGCATGCACCAACACTTATGATCATGGAGAGGCTAGCACATCTTCTATTCCTCCCATGTAGGATGAGGATTTTTTTACACAGCTAGCTGGAGATCTAGGTGATGACACATTATTTATGATTATGCTTATACTTTTATGATTACACTTATTTTCATGCTTTTGATTTCTATATATATATATCATGGTGTGTATTGATTATCTTTATGATTTCTATCTTGTAGGGTCTGTGAGAGAGTTGCATGATCTCTATCGACAGGTGGCCATAAAGATAGTACCTCCTTCACTCAAAGACAAGGCTATTGACACAGGCTACATGCCCCCACCTATCATGGAGCAACATCTAGAGCTATTTGAGCCTTTCACAAGGATGAGTGGAGCATACAATGGTGCTACTAGGTACATTGATTGATCTAAGTGATCTATCAACACTACAAGCTGTCTATGAGGAGGTTTAGTCATCTTGAGATCCAGTGGAGGTTGAGAGACTTCATGTATAGGTTTCTAAGCTACAAGTAGATAGAGACCACATAGAATGAGAGTTCCTTGAGCCCATTAGATAGGAGGCCACAATGGTTGGAGGAGTATGGGGCCTACAATATGCATTGAATTCTCTTATTATTTCATGATCACATACTACCATCTCTTGATGGAAAGTCTCTCAATGGATGCAATTAATAGGTATCAAGGGATCTAGTAGCCACATACCACACTAGCATTGTATACTTGATGATATGTACTAAAAATTTGTGATATATATATAATATCATTTATGTTTGATTGTTTATGCTTATGTGTTTAAGCTAGATGGTAATGTGATTTATCAAATATTATTTGTAAGACTATTTAATAAATGTCTCCATGATCTATCATGTTTTATGTGATATAATTAAAACTATCCTAGTTTCCTTTTAGAAGGGACATTATGATTAAGTATGTTATGCCAAATTAAATGCACCTATGGTCTAATTAAAGAATGTATTAAATGCACATAAGGATCTAATCTAACACAACATACGAGATTCCCCTTGTGGATTGGGATTTAGTATGTAAACCGAAAAAAATGGGGTGGCCTGGGGATTATAAATCTTAAATATTTCAATAAGGTCCTATTGGATAAAAATATCTAGAGGCTCATAAATGGGGTTGTTGGGTGGGATCCTCTAGTGAGTAACAAGTATCTGTTTGGTTTGGATAGGCCTTGGGATTTGCTTTATGTGGAGGAGATCCCATCTAGTTCATGCTTCTGAAGGAATATTTTTCTCTGCAGAGATGCGATTACTAAAGGTGTTAAGTGGTTGTTGGGAAATGGGACTAATATCCTCTTTTGGGATGACATTTGGTGTAGGTATTTCCCTCTAATTTCTCTTCCTTGGGCCCCTCCTATTTCTCCTTTGTGTAAATATCTATTTGGCAGAGGTGGCATATTACTATGTGGATGGGGTTTGGAAAATTTTTGATGTTTAGGACCTGTCTTTGAAGATTCTAAAGGACTTCTTATGTAATGTTCAGATTCTAGTGTTTCCTAGTCTGGACAGAGTGGTTTGGGCTTTGTGTGCAAGTGGTAATTTTTCTATGGACTTTTCTTTTTTGAACTCCCTAGTTACTCTGGAGTCTTTTCCATTTTGGGGGTGGCTATGGAATAAGTAGCTTATTCCTAAGGTGAATGTCTTTTACTAGCTGATTATACAAGGTAAGATTCTTACAATTGAAAATATCTGCAAGAGGGGGTTTTCCATTCCTAATAGGTGTTTTCTTTGTGAAGCTAATGGGGAGAATGCTTTTCATATCCTCATTGGGTTTGATTACTCATTTTCCCTATGGAGTAAGTTCCTTAGACTCTGGGACTTGGGATGGGTCTTTCTTGACTCCTTGCCTAAGTTTTATGATCAATGGAACTGCCCTTCTTATTCTCCTGTGTTGCGTGGGCTTTGGGATCTTATGGCCCTGTATATTGTTTGGGGACTCTAGAAAGAGAACTAATAGGGTCTTTCACAAGTCCAAGCTAAAGCTTAAGAGTCTTTTCATCAAAGTTCATTGGGCTATTAGATATGACTCTTTTCAATGTGATTCAGCTATGTGCCTTGCTAGATATGATCTTAAGGTGATTTCAAATTGGAAAATTTCTTTGGTTCTTGTTATCTCTCCCAAGGCTGGTTCTGTGGCAAGTAAGAACACTAGATGGTAGCCACCCCCAATTGGGTGGATTAAAACAAACTTTGTTGGGGTAGCGAAGGAGAATCCCAAACCTACTGGATGTGGAGGGTGTTAAGAGATAACTTTGGCAGACTTCTTGGCATGGTGTCACTCCCATTGGGTACTCAAAGTAATCATCGCGTAGAGGTGGAGGCTATGTTGATGCCATGTTTTGCACACTTTCTCAACACAGGAAATGCGTAAGTGTACTGCTTCTCTTCAAAGGAGACTTCCAACAACAAGTTGTTGAAAATCACCACAAGGTCTCTCGAGTGTCAGGCCATGACTTGCATGGAATTCCTTAGTTGATTATGGATGTGATTTTTTTTGTAATCATAGGGCAAACTTACGTAGCTGGGTAGGATGAAATGAATCTTGAAGATTAAAGTTTCTAAGATGGATGTTGGCATGCACTTTGCTGCAGGTTTGAATAGCTATTTGAAACTCCAAAGTTTTCCTTAAGTTTTGTCTTTACAATGTGCAATGAACCTTAGCATAGGTTATCCCTAAAAAAATAAAAAAAGGGAGTAGGGAAGAGGGGAGTTTCATGGATCTACAACTAACTATGAACTTGGTGATCATAGATGTTCTGTTGTGGACTACTTCCTTTAAATAGGATTCCACTTAACCAAGAAACCTACAGTATCATGGAATTTGTGCTATCTTCTAAGGTATGCAAATATTTTACCATTCATCCACAACATACAAGCATGAATAAAGATAAAATTTTAAAGAAACTTTAAGTTTTATCCTAGACTAACTTTACACAGCCATTTACCAACAGCAAACAACAAAAAGTATGGACTAGAAAGGCATCTACACAACAAAAAATTGCATAACCACATAACAACATTACCAAATCTATCTAAACAATCTAAAACCAACTAGAAAAACAATGTAAATCTAACTAAAACATCTAATTATGGGATATTGAATCATTAAACATGTAGAGAAACTCAGAAAATGCACCAAAGTCAATGTATTTCCATTAAAATTTCTGTAGTATGTCATTACAACAACTTAACTCCTCTTTGAAAATGAGATGAAACCCCCTATTTATAGTGTCCAAAAGGTAGAATGAATGGCCAAGATTAATTTGCATTGTGTGGCCAAGATTCACTACAAATTAGGGTTCTACCTACCCCACAATATTTTACAATTTAAAATACAACTTTGTCTTTATCCCTATTTTGTCCTCTAGTGACATCACTATAGCATTTTGTCTTTTTGTTGATTGCCTCTCTGCTGTAGCTATTCCTTTAGGAGCTCTTCATCAATAATAGTGTTTCCTTCTTACTTCTTCAAAGCTGCATATTCCATGAACTTCAAAATTAATGGTTAGAGCTTTTCCACGTCCATGATTTCAGATTGTCACACCTGATAGATCCACTCTTTGGATTGTTTAGTAAGCTTTTCCTAGTCTTCGTCATACTTTGTAGTGTGGTCCTAGAACATCTTTGATTGGGTGAAGGCTTAGGTAGCAAAGCTCATGAAATTAGTGGTGATTTTTTCTGACATCCCATCCTTGATCTTCTTCTAGAAGTGGGGTTTTATCTTCTTTGGATCTATTTGCATGAACAATATATCATATCATGTTAATAGCTTCAAGTACCGAGTATAATCCACTCTGATTTCCTTAACCCACTCGATATCTATATTCAACTTATCAAGCACCAACTCCAACCTTTATTTTCGATTCAAAAAATTGTGCCTCCATATATCCACTAACCAGTGGTCATCTTTCTTGAAGGTGAGCTCCTTTTCCCAGGTTGCACTTGGAAATTTAAGAATAGCCTCAATATTTGGGTAGGTGGACTCATATCTTGATGGGAAGTCAATGCAAATCTTCCTTGTACCCTCAAGAGACTGTTGGAGATGAAAGAATTTGTTAGTAGTCCAAACAACATGACCGATACCCATGTTTCCAATGTATAGGACCTGTTGGAACCAACTCTCTGTAGTTCTATCTAAGTTCCTCCTCTTCTCCAACTTGTCTATTTTCTCTTTCGATAGTAGTTGTGGTGGAGCCACGAACATTGTAGGTAATTCCTCCACAGAGGACCATTGTTGGATGTATGTCATCAAGTTAACCACCTATGCCTTGAGTTCTTCC
The DNA here is from genome assembly GCA_007258455.2 of Sequoia sempervirens. Classification (NCBI taxonomy): domain Eukaryota; kingdom Viridiplantae; phylum Streptophyta; class Pinopsida; order Cupressales; family Cupressaceae; genus Sequoia; species Sequoia sempervirens. The sequence goes on along the minus strand of VDFB02193867.1, from coordinate 111,590,920 downwards.
TTTGAAATCTTGTCTTGTTGTATTAGGTGCACCACCATGGCAAAAGATTCCTGGAGGTGCTCTACCTTTTTCTCTTTAATAGTTGTTCCCAAATCAATGCTAGAGACATTGTAGATTATCCCTTTTGTTCCCATTATTGGTATTGCTACCTAGATGGTCCTAGATCCAGATACATCCATCGTCACCTTGGATCTGATTCTAGGTTTCTTCTCCTTTTTGGTGCTAATTTGGGCCTTAGCTAAGATAGCTTCCAACCTTGCTTTTGGGTTAGCCGGTGTAGGAGATTTCTTCTCAAGCTGCCTTTCTAGCCATTTGGGCATAACTTGTTTTTCATTGGGTGACCCATGATCATCTTCCTTATCTTTTGTTTGGACTTCTATTTATTTATCCTCAAGATCCTTTTCCTTCATTTTAGTGCCTTCTCCTTCCTCCTCATCCGAGTCTTGGATGAACACCGAGCATTTGATGGGAGACTTAGTAGGAAATCATTCCCTTGGACCTTCTTCTCTTTTAGTCTCCTCTTCTTCCTTTTCCTCAACTTATTCATCCTATTCATTCTTATGCACATGCTCCTCAAGCAATTCAATTTTGAGGCTCTTGTTAGTTTGAACCTCATGTCTAGGTTTGTCCTCTTCTACATTCTCTTCTTCTTTATGAGGAGATGGCACATCTTCCTACTGTTTGTTTTCTTGTTCTTCTTTTCCTTTGGAGAAAGGCATTTCTTTGTTGTGTTCGGGGATTTTCTCTTGTTGTTGACCTGTAGGAAGCTCCACATTTTCTTATACCTTATCATCTTCGTTCCCTTCCTCTTTAGGAGGTGATCTTTCAATTTCTTCCATGACATCCTTTAGTTGTTGGGCCATATCTTCTTTAAAGTTTGGATCAAAAGTTTGTACAATAATTTTTCCATCGACACCTTCTTTTTCATCTCCGCTTTCAGAAGATCCCGTTTCTTCTTCTTCATGGACCACCCTACCAATTTTACAGTGCTCATATTTTGGATGCTCATGATACTCATCTGCCTCCTCTTCCAACACTTTTTAAGTTTCCCTCTCTTGTCATTCCAGCTCCACAGATATTTGCATTGTAGCTTGCATTGATGGTGGTTCTATTGGAGGTTTCGATGGGTGAAGCACTAGCGAGGATTTTATCTAAGGCAACTTGAATGGTGGGATTCATTAGCACTTGGGAAATCTCAGAGGGAACATTCTAGATGTGCCCTAAGAATGCCTCTGGCAGTGTGAGTGTTTGTATTAATGTTGTTGCTACTGCCAATGGAAGTGATATGGTGGGAGACATGGAGGTGGAGGAAAGTGGGGAGGTTGTAGCAGAGGAGAAATCAACCAATACTATGGGCCTAGTTGATGAGGAGGCAAGGTGGAAAAACATATCCATCGCAAGTGGAGATGTAGCAACCATAGCCTGAGAAATAGGCGAATGGGGAACAACATTAGAAGCAGTCGATAGTGATTTCTGCTGATCCAAATCTATTTCCTCTCCTTCATGGAGGGGATCCTCTTGAATGGTGGGCAGCCCTATGACGCTTCCCAATCTCTTATGTTTCTTTGAGGGTTCACCCTCTGAAGCCTTCCTTGCATATACTTTAAGATTCGACTGCTCCTCAACCTATTTTCTTTTCCTCGATCTTGTGAGTGGAGGAAATTTAGACATTTCTCCTATTGAGATTGTAGAAGTAGCATCATTTGTGGCACTAAGCTCACTTTTGATCCCTCCATATGTTAGGAGAATCCCTTGTTGCTTCAATCAAGCTACCTATCCATCAACCCATTCCTTGGTGTGAGCCTCGACGCGCTTTGTTATAATATCGAGGTCATCGACCTCTTGTTCATCCCAATCTATTGTTAGCAATTGCAAGTTGGCAACTGCATTATACCTAGGGTCCATGAATGTGTTCTCATCTTCCTCCACTTGATCAAGGATAGGAAACAAATTCAACCTTTTTACAAAGTATGCAGTCATTCGCATGTAATGCCTCATGTGTACTTCCTTCTCATCTTTGCAATTTGCCTAGAAATCTTCAACTTGATGCAGGTGGGTGTGTTATGTTCCTAGTGCTTTCCTTATGTGCCCATATGGGTCCATTCATGGGTGAGTAGTGTGGAGGTTGAAACGGTATTCTGTTAGTTCCTTCTTTGAGTTCCTTGCACATTGAGAGGTTTGTAGCTTGTACACCCCTTGACCAAAAGAAAGAGGATAGGGGATTCCTGCTAAATGCTTGTTGTTGAGAAGAGTATGTACATGTCACAGCTACTGAGAGAGTTCTAGCAATATAATCCAGTCATTGGAGTACCGGGGTAGCTTATCCGACCTTTCTGTGTAGCCTTGGGTGTGAATGTAGGTGAATTTAGGGTACTGAATAAACAAGAAGGCGTATTATTTAAGGAATGTCCAAGCACTGTGGGAGACTCTTCTCTCAAAATATCCTCCAAGCAGCCTAATAATGTGACCTATGAAAGCGTCATTCACTCTACAGTAGTCCCTCTTGAAATTTCTATATTGCAACTGAGGGTATCTATCATAAAATTTTAATGCACGACCAAATTTTTCATTAAACACCCTAAACAACCCACTGTACTGCCTTTGTTCAACCAACAAGTAAACTAGGTAGGATGTCATATAAAATTTGGAGGTCTTTTTAACATTCACAAAATGCTCATGGAAGCAGTCACTTATGATTCCTCCCTAGTAGAATGTGGTCTGTGTGGAATCTCCTTCCTTTCCCTAAAGGATATGCTCTACGAAGTAGACCATCCACTCTTGAAAATATGCAATAGTGGGAAGGCCTATTATTTTGCTCAATAGAGTTACTAAGTCGTGATAGTCTTCATGGACAACACTACTATAAAGTTCTTGGGGAACTTTCACAGCGTTGCCCCACTTCTCTTTGAGCAAGTACTAATTAATCAACTTTTTGCACCTAATGGGATCTACATCCCACATTGCCTTTCATTCCTAGACTATTGGAAATTCCATCTCCCCAAAGGTAGGGATGTGAAAAGTCTTTGTTATTGCCTCGTCGAACATATAAGCCAAATTGTTCCCATCTCTATCAACTAGTTTTTGAGTCTCTGGTTGATATGTTTGTCGGCAAGCCATGTCCAATTTAGGAGCAATAATGGATGGAGGAAAACTTGTAGCTTTAGTAATTATGCTACTTCTGATAAGCCTTGCATTATCTATGGTTGGGTTGATCCTGACCCTTTGTTTAAATTCATTAATATTGTTGTGCCCGATATTGGTATCAGTAATCTCTTTCCAATCTATGATGATCTTTGAGTGGAAAGACTCTCCTTGGAATTGAAATTTCATGTGTTCTTTGTCCTCTTTCCCACAAGGAACTATTCTTGATTTCTTCCCTTTGTCTTTCTTTGCAGTTTCCCCTGAGGGTCCTGCACCTAATTCTATATATCCTGCAGACAAAGGTGTGATTAGTGCAATTTAATCATAAAACATTAACGTTAGCCAAAACCCCTGCTAATGAAGTCAAGTTGGGTAATACATCACTCATGAAATCAAAAATTTTCTTCAGGATGCCATCGGTAGTTTATTGGAGGAAGTTTGGTCAACTTGGGCCCAAGTGGCCGAACTTCCCTAGTAAGATTGCTATTGTGAAGGACGAACAAGGTAGGGAAATCTAGGTGATTTCTCTCTGATTTGAATTTGGATGATCTAAGAGATTTATGCAGAGGAGGGCTTAATTTGAGCACGAGGGTCAAGGCTCATTTCTAGATTATAGGTCATTTGAATCATATTTGGAGCACCTAGAGCTGAGAGGCAGAAAGTTGTCTAAGGTTCACAGTTTGAAATGGCTAGGTTGAAACAAAATTCTAAGGATGGAGTTTCGGGATCCAAGATCTGTGAGGCTAAAAGGTGGCCAAAACAACCTATTAATCTTTTAAGTGCTCAGGTCAAAGGGTCTGGGAAGCCATTTGGAATGGTGGTTACTAAGCAGAATTCTGGGGACAAAATTTTGTAGGATTAGACTCGATAATATATTTGGCTTTCAAGTTTCCTCTGTTAAAACCTCATCAACAATTGGGATTGTAGGCCTCAAGGATCAGAAGGATAGGTTGATTATGTTGTTTGAAGTGGTGAAACCCACACGACGTCCCGAGAATAGAATCCCATAGGACTGGGCCCGCAAGGTGTGAGGGGAGGCTAAAAGTTTTTGAGTTTGCATGTCTCAACGGCGAGTAGGGCAAGGAAATCCGGGGTCCCAAGCCCAGAGAGATATTTTTTCATTGTTTCAAAGTTTGAGTTTAAATTTTCTTGATGGCGATGGGAAGTCTTGGGCTTGGAAGGCCCATGCACTCTATAAAAGGAATAGTGCGGCAACGAAAAAGTCCCATATTCAACTTTAGGGCAATTTTGAAGGGTTCCTCATAATTTTATGACATGGGTTTTTAGATGTTCATCCCCTCTACCTAGAAAATGCATATATCTCCCCTACTTATCCATTATTTGACATGAAATTATCAAAAAAATGTAGGAGGGCAAACGATGAGAATACCTCGAGAACTCGATGAATCAAGTTGTTAAATCACCAAGGAATCGGTCGATGCAGGCGATGGGCATGGTGGTTGTGAATGGTGGGGGCACTAGATCTCTCAGGAAGCTTTGAATTTTCTCTTGAGTAACCTGATATTGTGAAAATGACAAATTGAGCTTATTACTTATACTCCCTAGTTCATTTAATACACCCTCATAAATGCTCGTGCGGTGGACAAGGTGGAACCAAACCCAGACAGAGGAAGAACCAAAACTGGATTGAGGCATAACCAAAAATAGACGGAGGTGGAACCAAAACCAAACAGAGATAAAACCAAAATAGAGCGAAGGCAGAAGCAAAACTAGATTCAGAACCTTTTGCAGAGTTTCGAGTTCAATTTCCACCTCAGTTTCGCTTCTGACAAAAGGAAAGGAAACAATGCAAAAAGGAAAATCAAAGAGGACCTAAGGGAGGAAACCAACCCAAAGGCTGAACACAAGAAAACAAAAATTAGATTCAAAACTGGAATCGAAACCAAACCAAGAACTTTGTGAAGGTTCTAGGTCTAGTTTCATCTCGTGCCCCAAACCCGCAAAGAAAATGAAAGAAGATCTTAGGAGGAAAAGAAAAACTCCTAAGACCCAAAAAAAACACCAAGGAAAAACACAAGACAAGGGGGACCAACTCCTTGAGATGACATCCTAAGACTCCTTGACCATCTAGGACACAAAAATAGGGGGCATGCAAAATGAGGCAATGAAAAAATGACCCGAAAAGGTGAAAGAAGGAGAGGTTCCCTATTCCGAACAGGGTGTGTGTGCGAGGGGCACAACAAATGGCGACTCTGTTGGGAAATGCTCCCAAGCATTCTGGGAATAAATATTCATTCAAGACCCAGAATCTCTAGTTTTGCATACCAAGGGCCGACTTCTATAGATGAACTAGGAGAATAGGGTGCTTAGTTGGATCAATCTACAAGACATCTTAGAAGTGTGTGTGTAGTGAATTCATTGTTTCCCTCAAGAACTGTGACAAGCAGCGGCTAATCAGAATAAAATGAACTATTTAAATTGTCCAACACCAAAAGTAACCTGGGAATTTCCCCATTCCAGCTAGGCATCCATAGCCTCGATGGAGTTGTCAATGTGACCTCATGAAAATTTCTCTACTACCAGCTAGACATCCATAGCTTCGGTAGAGTTATTCGCACACCCAAATGGTTGCTTAATTTCAAAAATTTCCTTCTTTCTTTCCTTTCTCATCTTTCAATATTTCTTTGTGCACTTTATCTTTTTCTCAACCGTGTAAGCACTTAATCCTACAATGGGTTTGAGAGCTACAGTGGTAATTGGAGAGGATTTGAGATTTTCGCTCACCAGGTTATCAAAGCAGCCACTGTAGAACCCTTTGGGAATAATTAGTAGGTGTTTGGTGGAAGAGCTGAGATGAATGTAAAAGGATCCAACCAAGGATCAAGTTCAGAGTTCAAATAAGGAACCATTCCTAGGTAGTTATTAGGGATTAATAGTCGAGAATGAATGCTTAGCCAAAGAACACTAAGGGTAGACAATAGAACAAACTGTTCATTGAATAAGCACGACCACCACATCAAGAATGAAGAACCTCTCAGCAAAACAAAACAGCTAGGAAAGAAGCAGAATGAAATGATGCAAAACAAGACATGAGCAAAGCAAAAGACAACATAACCTAACCTATGCATAGGTATTTACAAGAATGGTTGTACACAAGCTCAGGCTTGGAAGTAATGCTTTAAGTGCTACTCATTGACAGGCAATGACACCAGTAAGGGTCTTTAAATAGAAAGCACTATCTCCCAAAACTTCAACTATCTGAAAGGGGCCAAGCCAAAGCTTGTTGAATTTGTTATGTTCCCCTTTATTTTCATGGGTATTGTCCCAACATAAGACTAGATTTGCAATCTTGAAGGATTTAATTTTGGCTCATCGATCAAACCATCATTTGACTATACCCTGATGCTTGGCAAAATTTTCTATTACTCTATCTCGTACTTCTTCCAAGTGCAAAAACTTAGCTAACCAAGCTTCTCTATGGTCTCTCCCTTTGTAAAATTCATTGATAAACTATAGAGTGGGGATTTTCAGGTGGATAGGAAAGACAGGTTCTAGTCTATAAAGCAAGTGAAATGGAGAATCACCAAGGGCAACCTTGTGGCAAGTGCAATCTTCCCAAAAAGCGAATTGGAGTTGGGTATGCCAGTCCTTAGGATTCCTATCTAGTAATTTTTTTATTATGGTTATCAAATTCTTGTTCGTAGATTCAACAAGACCATTGCCCTAGGGGTAGTAGTTGGATGAGAACTTAAAGGCTATGCCATAGTCAAAAGCCTAGCCAACAAATTTCAATGAAGCAAACATGGGTTTATTATCACACACCAATGCATAAGGGCAACCAAAATGATTTAAAATAAAGCTTTCCAAAAAATTAGTGACTACCTCAATTGTGCATTGTCTACAAGTAAGTGATTATGTCCATCTAGTGCAATAATCAGTAGCGGTTAGAATGTACCTATGTCCTACAAATGATAGAGGCTTTACCAGACCAATGAAATCGAGACCCCATTGCACGAAAGGTCTCACCTCTAGAATAGATTGCAAAGGGAAAATGAAATTCCTTTCTTTGGTAGTGGTTGTTTGACATGTGTGACATGAGAAAATGTGGCTATGTGCATCCTTGAAGGCTGTTGACCAATAATATCCCGCCCTTAGTATCTCATGTGCGGTGGATGGCCCGAATCTATAACCTATGTCGAACTTGTCATGGAACTCCCTTAGGACTCGATCTACTTCCTATTTGCCAAGGCATCTCAAATAGATACCCTTGTGATTCCTTTTATACAATATGGACCCTTGGAACATGTAGTTGTTGCTTTTTAGGTAGAGAGCATGTTTCTAAACTCCCTGTAGACGGGGCAGACACTTATGATTCAACAAATAGTAAACAACATCTTCATACCATTCCCCTAGAGAAACATCCTCCAACTGTCCTACATCAACTTCTACTTCAACAATTGTTCGAGTTCTTGTCCTCTCACTAATCTCATTGGCTAGATTTCCATGTCGTATTCTTGTAGTAGTGTAACCCAATTTTCCCTTTGTTCACCTAACTCGTTCTGCATAAGCAAGGTCTTGACTGCTAGGTCAGGAACTATGGCAAATACCTTATTACGTAAGATGTAATGCTTGAACTTCTTCACTCCCTTAACAAGGGTGTATGCTTGCTTTTCCACATTATGGTAGCGTAGTTTGACATCTTTCAAAGGAGCACTCATAAAAGCAATTAGGTGCTCATTTCCCTCATTATCTTTCTAGGTCAGAATGCTAGTGCATGAATGATCTGAAGTGAAGGAATATATGTAGAAAGGCTTTAGATAATCCAAACTAACCAACATAGGTGCTTCAACAATCACTTGTTTGATTTCTTCAAATGCTTGCCTCACTTCGGGAGTCCATTCTATATTGGCATCTTGTTTCAGCATGGTGTTGAGGGGTTTGACGATCTTAGCAAAACCTATAATGAACTTTCACACAAAGTTAATCTTTTCGAAGAAAGACTTAAGCTCCTTCTTGCTACCTAGTAGTTGGATCTTTACTAGGGATTGAATGCATTTTTATCAATGGAGATGCCTTGCTCTAAGATAACATGCCCCAGTAGCTTCCCCTTCGTAACCCCAAATATGCACTTCCTTGCATTAAGGGAGATGCCAAACTCTCAACATCTTTGGAAGACATTGCATAGATCAAAGATACAATCACTCTGCTTCTTATAAACTACCGTTAGATCATCCATGTAGATGATTATGCACTTCCCAATCTGATCTTTGAATGCAATGTCCATGGCACGTTGGAAGGTTGCACCAGTGTTAATGAGCCCAAATGTCATTTGTCTATAGGAAAAAGGGCCCCATTTGGCAGTGAATGATGTCTTATGACAATCCTCATAATAACCATTACTTGATTGTATCTAGAGTAGCTATCGAGGAAGGATATCATCTGCGAACCATTAACAATTTGCAACACCTCATCCAATGAGGGAATGGGATAATTTTCCCTTTTTGATGTTGGTTCAAATTGCGAAAATCCACATAAAAACTGATTTCTTTGTTCTTTTTTCTAATTGGTACCAAATTGGTGACCCATGTGGAGTTCGGGACTAGAAAAATAATCCTTGCTAACAACAACTTCTGCACTTCTTTGTAAATGATTGGCTCCAAAAAGGTGCTTATAAGGCATTGTCTCTGTCTAAAGGGCTTTGCCTTAGGATTGAGGGGGATGGTGTGTGTAATGATGGAGGTATTGTAGGTTTCAAGTCTTCATAGCTCCATGCAACCACGTCATGATATTTTTGAAGATAATCTATGATCCCCTTATTTTCTTTAGTGGTGCAAACTTTGCCAATAAAGACATTTTTGATTTCCTCGACAGTTCTAAGGTTGTGGAGATCACATTGATTGTTGATGGATTCCTTATTGGCTTGCTGGTTTTGGTCCCTGATTTGATCCAAATAAAAAATGCATTCAAGCTGAACCATTCCTCTAGGAATCATTTTGGTCTTGAGGTTGATAACTCCTTCTATGTCTACTTTAGCTTCTTCCAGATCAACTTCATCTATTATCTGGGTGGCAAAGACGTCAGAGCTCATGATGAACTCGAGGATGTGCTTATCATCATTAAAAACTTGGGAGTGACATTATCTAGAACACATGGGGTTGAAATCAACTCAATTGTAAAGAGTTTAAGGCCCGAAAGGGCAAGCGGCTATAGTGTGCTATCCACTTGAGGCAAAGCATCAACTATGTGATTTTAAGAGTGAGGGACTAGCTTTATATTGAATCCATCTAATCCTTCTAAGAGATCCCAAACCCTATGCCTGTAATTGGCCAGTCTTTTGTTATGGAAGGAATATAACTTTCAAACTTGTTTGACCACCAACTCGGAGTCACCAAAAACTTGTAGCATTTTGACATTTTTCTTTAAGGCCATTAGAAGACTGTGCACTAAGGCTTCATACTCTGCTACATTATTAGTACAATAAAATTGTAATCTATGGGAAACAACGAAGGTTTTACCCATTGGGTTGATGATTTTGAATCCAACACCAATGCCCTACTTTGACTTAGACCCATTGAATTTTAGTGTCTAGAACTTGGAAAGCTCCTTGACACCTGTTCAACTAGGCCTTGATTGTTGTTTGGCTAGACAGTCACCTCTGTATCCTTTAGGAAGTGTGTTGACTTAACATGATTGGAAATAGGTGGTTTCTTCAGAATTTCCTTTGGAAATCCTCTTGAAGGAGTAGCTAATCCCCTAACATGTTCCATTTCCGTTAGACACAAGGAACATTCAAACTTAGAGTGGGCAGCATTGTGAGTTCTGCACCAACTTGGCAGCAAGAGATCCTGGATATTCATTCGGGCACCCAGGGTAGACTGATCTTTTGCACACTTTTCTATGAATTCTTGAAAACCATTCAATAATCCCAAGTTATCATATTCAACTAGTTCATCATCTGATTCTACCCACATCTTCGTGCTCTGAGGCATTCGAGTGAGATTAGTTGAAGGGATGCATTGCACCAAGAGTACTTCTGTAGCAAATTCTTCCTAAGGCTCAAATCCTTCCTGACAGGTAAAGGGACAGTAATTTCCCAATTTTGTCTCAGCAAATAGTACCTTGTTGGTGTTGTTATACTCTATAATCATGTACTTCATACAAGGCTCACGGTATATACAGATCTGATTAAGCATCCCTTTCCATAACCACATATGAGAGTGATCTATCACAACATATCCGTTCAATGTCTTGGTGAAGTCTCACCCGTGGATTAACCTGTAAGTGTCAAGGATATTAGCCACTTGAATTTCAATGACCTACTATATCCTCGGATCCACAACAATCTGCATTGGAATCATATTCATCTTTCCTACTATGTTGATCTTTGTCTTGTCTAACTAGGTTACTTTCCTTCGTGAAGGGGTTGGAGTAATCCCAAGGGCTTTGCACACTACCAAGGGCATAACATTGGTGGACGCTCCTGAATTGAGTGGGTAGCTATGCAAATTCTTTTTGAATATCTAAATAGTAGTGAGGAAGGGTGGGGTTTTGAATTTCCCTTAAAAATACATGTAGGCGTATCTATTTGGGCTACTTGAGCCTTGTTCTTATCACCTATTCTATCCTTGGTTTGTACTAAAGGTTGATCCTTAGGATTTTGTCTGTTGTGCTGGTCAGACTCCTTCGTGGGCTACTTACCTGTAAGCTAATTAAAGGGAGTATCTTTCTTTTTCCCTATGGTTTCCCTTGTGTCAAATTCTTGCCTATGTTCCTCAAAGGTGACCCTCTTGGCCGAAGTTTCTTGCATTGCTCTAGAGGATGAGGTTCCCTTAATTACCCTAAAAAAGGCTTGCCTTATAGCAGGGCCTTGAGGAGCTCGAAAGCGGATAGGCTGATTTTGACCCTTTTAAATTCCTTTGTGATGTATTCACCCATTTGCTCAATTTTAGATTCAAAATCCTTACCTATGGGCAAGCTAGTAGATTGAATTTGTGTTTGATTTGACTGATTTTGGGGCTGGCCTTGGGTCTAATTTTGTGGCTGGTTGTAAGGTTGATTTGATGCTTTATCTTTGTTGAAATACTGAGTGGGCACATGAGGGAAATCAAGGTTGTTACTTGCATTTGTATCTAGTGGTGTAGTAAAGTAATTAGGAGGGGTTGATGTAGTGAATGGTCCCCTTGCTTACCTATTCCTTAAAGAATATGGGGTATCTCTTTGATGGAATGTGTGTACTTCATCCTCATGAGGTTCTTCATCATCTAGAGGACCATTATCTATTGAATCAAATAACTGAGCCAAGGTTTCACCATTGCTTACCTCTTTTACTTCTTCAACTTTTACAGAGACAACTTCGTCCTTGGGCATGTTGCTTTCACTTCTTAGGAATAGAGCCTGGTTAACCATGAGCATGGAGGAATCATATGGTTCAGAAAAGAATATGTCATGACATCCGACATTATCCACAACATTTTGGACTCCAACTTGAAAAAATTGTACTGCTGTAAGGAAATCGGGACAATCCAACTCGAAGTGTCTGCTGGTCTTGTGAATTCAGCACAACCCTGATAGAGCTACTTCAGGAAGATAAACTCTCTAGTCATCTTTTCTATGCCATAGGGCTGATCAAGAGGCATGGGAAAACCCCCATTATTAGGCTTGTATTCCATATTCTATTCTATCTTTGAGAAGGCATCTTTTCATAGTACTGATTGGAATTCTACCCTCTATCAAAATTCTACCCTGAAGAGGTGTTGGCATAGCGATCATCTCTGTTATCTCGATTGTCCTAGTTATCCCTGTTGAGATTGGCCTGGATACTCTGTTGGGAGGCCTACAACTAGATATTCTGATTCCTTAAATGTGTCATTTCCATGGAAATTTTTCTAATAATTTATGTTAACTCAGTGAGTCGATCCTTTTTGGCGTTACTTAGCCGCGATGCTAGGTTTTGTAGAAGACAAGGCTGCTGGTTGATTCTGTTGTGCTGGAGGGAATTTTGTCTCCTCTAGGTACAATGGTACTTGAGGCTGCTGAGGATAGGCCTACTGCTATTGGGGAACATGATGCTAAATGTGCTATTTCCAAGGCTACAAGTAATGAGGCACGGGAGGTGCCTAGTTCATGGGTTGTCCCGGATGAGGGACTATAGATACCTACGACACCTGATTCATAAGAGGTGTATGCTGCTGGAGCACCTGATTAATTCCTTGAATCTACATGGGATGAGAAATCTTCCCCAAAGAAGGTAGTGGGCCAGAAATATTCTGTCCTAAGTCCATACTAGCCTTAACAGCTTCAGCATAAGCATCGACTAGTCTAACAGGTGGCTGATTCATCCTTTTCACAAACATTGAGGTAAGATTATCCAAGGAATTATAGTAGAAAGGAAGAATGACAACATCATTAAGCGCGTAAGGGGTTTGTAACCTTGAATATTCTTGGTGGAATTGGTCTTTGAAGGAACCCATTGGCTCATTGACTTCTCTATGAATAGCCATGAATTGTTGGTACAACTTTGAAGGGTTGATAGGAATCTTATACTTTTGTAGGAACGTATTCACTTGTAAGTCCCAAGACATGATGGAACCAGCTGGTAGGTTTATGTACCAATAAAAATCTTCCTCTCCCAATGAGTAGGGAAAAATTTTGCATGCCACATCCTCCTGGTTTATTTGCATGTCTTTTAGCATCATTTGAAATATCGTGATGTGCTCCTTAGCCGTCCTTTGTGGGTCACGAGGGTTGAACTTTTTGCAAAAGTTTTCAAGGTTTTTGGGTATGTCATGATAGGCATTGAAGTGCAAATGGGAAGGATTTTGTGCAAACCAAGCCATGAGTGGTGGCAGAGGTGGTATATGTTGTTGAGGAGTAGCAATCTGGGGCTGCACCTACTGTAGGACAACCACTTGGGGTTGTACCTGGTCTGCGGCTATTTGGATTGCACTTTGGACCTAGACAATCGAGAGAGGGACAACTTCCTAGCTGCTGGAAGGTTGAGGTCCGATGGCAGTTTGGGGTGGCTGGGTGGATGTTGGATGAATAATGAAGGAAGGTGGAGGTGGGAGGGAAGTGGAAACGATGGAGGAAGAAGAGGAAGAAAAGTCTCCTCCCTTAGTTCGTTTAGCCCTTGTGGGGGGCTACAAATCTTGAAGTTCCTCATTGTTTTGCATCAACCTTAGAATTCTCTAAAATCTTTCAGGGGAGAATGATCCAATTCAATCCAGATTAGCAAGGCCCTCCTTCTAGTGCTAGTTCTATTGATGCCACATTTTGCACAATTTCTCAACACAGGCAATATGTAAGTGCACTACCTCTCTTGAAAGGAGACTTCCAACAACAAGTTGTTGAAAATTACTCCAAGGTCTCTCGGGTGTTAGGTCATGACTTGCATGGAATTCCTTAGTTTATTATGGATGTGATTTTGCTGGTAATCATAGGGAAAAATTAGGTAGCTGGGTAGGATGAAATGAATCTTGAAGATTGAAGTTTCTAAGATGGAAGCTGGCATGCACTTTGATGCAAGTCCAAACAGCTATTTGAACCTCCAAATTTTTCCTTGAGTTTTGGCTTTACAATGTACAATGAACCTTAACATAGGTTATCCCTAAGAAAAGAAAAAAAGGGAGCATGGAAGAGGGGAGTTTCTTGGATCTAAAACTAACTACAAATAGTGATCATGGAGGTTCTACTGTGGACAACTTCCTTTAAACAAGATTGCACTTAACCAAAAAACCTACAGTATCATGGAATTTATGCTATCTTCTAAGGTTTGCAGATATTTTACCATTCATCCACCACATACAACCATGAATAAAGATAAAATTTTAAAGCAAGTTTAAGTTGTAGCCTAGACTAACTTTACATAGCCATTTACTAGTAGCAAACAACAAAAAGTATGGACTAAAAAGGCATCTACATAACATAAATTTGCATAACCACAAAACAACATTACCAAATCTATCTAAACAATCTAAAACCAACTAGAACAGTAATGTAAATCTAACTAAAACATCTAATTATGGGATATTGAATCATGAAACATGTAGAGAAACTCAAAAAATGTACCAAAGTCAATGTATTTCCATTAAAATTTATGCAACATGTCATTACAACAAGTCAAATCCTCTTTGAAAATGAGAGGATACCCCCTATTTATAGTGTCCAAAAGGTAGAATGAATGGCCAAGATTAATTTGCATTGTGTGGCCAAGATTCACTACAAATTAGGGTTCTACCTACCCCACACTATTTTACAATTTAAAATACAACTTTGCCTTTATCCCTATTTTGTCCTCTAGTGACAACACTGTAGAATTTTGTCTTTTTGCTGATTTCCTTTCTACTGTAGCTATTCCTTTAGTAGATCTTCATCAATAATAGGGTTTCCTTCTTGCTTCTTCAAAGTTGCATATTCCATGAACTTCAGAATTAACGGTCGGAGCTTGTCCACATCCATAATTTCAGATCATAGCACATGATAACTCCATTCTTTGGATTATTCGGTAAGCTTTTCCCAGTGTTTGTCATACTTTAAAATGTGGTCCTGGAACATGTCTGACTACGTGAAGGCTTGGGAAGTGAAGCTCATGAAATTAGTGGTGATTTAGTCTAACATCCCATCCTTGATCTTCTAGAAGTGGGGTTTTATGTTCTCCAAATCTATTTGCATGACCGGTATATCATATCCTGTTAGTAGCTTCAAGTACTAAGTACAATCTACTCTAATTTCCTTAACCCACTCGATATCCGTATTCACCTTATCGAGCACCAACTCCAACATTTATTTTTGATTCACAAAATTGCGCTTGCATAGATCCACTAACCAGTGGTCATCCTTCTTGAAGGTGAGCTCCTTTTCCTAGGTTGCACTTTGCAGTTTAAGAATAGCCTCAATCTTTAGGTAGGTGGACTCATATCTTACTTGTAAGTTAGTGTAAAGCTTCCTTGTACCCTCAAGAGACTGTTGGAGATCCAATAATTTTTTAGCTTTCCAGACAACATGATTGATGCCCATGTTTCTAATGTATAGGACCTATCGGAACCAACTCTCTGTAGTTCTATCTAAGTTCTTCCTTTTCTCCAACTTGTCTATTTTCTCTTTCAATAGCAGTTGCAGTGGAGCCATGTATGTGGTAGGTACTTCTTCCATGGAGGACCATTGTTGGATGTATACCGTCAAGTCACCCACCTATGCCTTGAGTTCTTCCTTTGAAACCTTGTCATGTGGTATCAGGTGCACCACTGTGGGGACAAATTCATGGAGGTGCTATACCTTTTTCTCTCTAGTAGCCATTCCCAAATCAATGGTAGAGACATTGTAGTTTATCCCTTATGTTCCCATTACTAGTGTTGCTACATAGATGGTCTTAGAATCAGATACATGCATCATCACCTTGGATCTGATTTTGGGTTTCTTCTCCTTTTTGGTGTTGATTTGGGCCCTAGCTAAGATAGCCTCCAACCTTGCTCTTCGGTCAGCCAGTGTGGGAGCTTTCTTCTCAAGCTGCCTTTCTATCCATTCGGGCATAGCGGGTTTTTCTTTGGGTGACCCATGATCATCTTCCTTCTCTTTTGTTTGGAATTCTACTTCTTTATCCTCATGAGTCTTTTCTTCCATTTTAGTGCCTTCTCCTTCCTCCTCATTGGAGTCTTTAATGAACACCAGGTGTTTGATGGGAGACTTAGTAGGAAATCATTCCCTTGGACCTTCTCTTTTAGTCTCCTCTTCTTCCTTTTCCTTAACTTCTTCATCTTGTTCATCCTTATGCACATGCTGCTCAGGCAGTTCAATTTCAAGGATCTTGTTAGTTTGAACCTCACCTTTCAGGTTTTTCCTCTTCTACATTTTCTTCTTCCTTATGAGAAGATGACACATCTTCCTGCTATTTCTTTTCTTGTTCTTCTTGTTCTTTGGAGAAAGGAATTCCTTCATCATGTTCGGGGCTTTCCTATTGTTGTTCACCTATAGGAAGCTCCACATTTTATTTTTCCTTGTCATCTTCTTTCCCTTCCTCTTTAGGAGGTGATCTTTTAGTTTCTTCCCTGACATCCTTTAGTTGTTGGGTCAGCTCTTCTTCAAAGTTTGGATCAAAAGTTTATATAATAATTCTACCACCAAGACCTTCTTCGTCTTTTCTTTCAAAATATCCTATTTCTTTTTCTTCATGGACCACCCTGTCAATTTTCGAGTGCTCATATTCCGGATGCTCATGATGCTCATGCACCTCTTCTTCTAGTGCTTTTGAAGTTTCCCTCTCTTGTCGTTCCAGCTCCTTAGATATTTGCATTGTAGCTTCCATTGATGGTGGTTCCATTGAAGGTTTCGAGGGTAGAGCACTGGCGAGGATCTACACTAAGGTAGCTTGAATGGTGGGATTCATCAGCACTTGGGAAATCTTAGAGGGAACATTCTACATGTGCCGCAAGAATGCCTCTAGCAGTGTGAGTGTTGGTATTGATGTTGTTGTTGTTACCAATGGAAGTGATATGGTGGGAGACATGGAGGTGGAGGAAAGTGGGGAGGTTGTAGCGGAGGAGGAATCAACCAATTCTATGGGCCCAGTTGATGAGGAGGCAAGGTGGATAGATATATCCACCATAGGTGGAGATGTAGCAACCATAGCCTAAGAAATAGGTGGAGGGGGAACAACATCAAAAGTAGCTGGTGGTGACTTCGGCTATTCCAACTCTATTTCCTCTCCTTCATGGAGGGGATCCTCTTGAATTGTGGGTAGCCCTCTGATGCTTCCTGACCTTTTATATTTCTTTGAGGGTTCACCCTCTAAAGCCTTCCTTGCATATACTTTAGGATTTAACTACTCCTCGACCTCTTTTTCATTTCCTCGATCTTATGACCGAAGGAGATTTGGAAATTTCTCCTATTGAGGTTGTAGCAACAACATCATTTGTGGCACTAGGCTCACTTTTGATCACTTCATATGTTCGGACAACCCCTTGTTGCTTCAATCAGGCTACCTGCCCATCGACCCATTTGTTGGTGCAAGCCTCGACGGGCTTGGTTATAATATAAAGGTCATTGACCTCTTGTTCTTCCCAATCTATTTTTGGTAGTGACAAGTTGGCAATTGCATTGTACCTGAGGTCCATGACTGTGTTCTCATTTTTCTCCACCTAATCAGGGATAGGAAACAAATTTACCCTTTTTACAAAGTATCCAGTCATTCGCATGTAATGCCTCATGTGTACTTCCTTGTCATCTTTTCAATTTTCCCATAAATATTCAACATGATGTAGGTGAGCATATTCTAGTCCCAGTTCTTTCCTTATGTGCCCATACGGGTCCATCCGTGGGTGAGCAGTGTGGTGACTGAAACGGTATTCTGCTAGTTCCTTCTCTGAGTTCCCTGCACATTGAGAGGTTTGTAGCTTATACACCCCTTGACCAATAGAAAGAGGATAGGGGATTCCTTCTAAATACTTGCTTCTAAGAAGAGTATGTACATGTCACAGCTACCAAGAGAGTTCTAGCAATATAATCCTGTCATTGGGGTACCAGGGAAGCTTATTCATCCTTTCTGTGTAGCCTTGGGCTTGAATGTAGGTGAACTTAGGGTACTGAATAAACATGAAAGTGTATTGTTTGAGGAATGCTCGAGCACTGTGGGAGACTCTTCTCTTGAAATCTCCTCCAAGTAGCCTGATAATGTGACCTATAAAAGCATCATTTACTCTGCAATAGTCCCTCTTAAAATTTTTATATTACAACTAAGGGTATCTATCATAAAATTTTAATGCACGACCAGATTCTTCATTAGGCACCCTAAATAGTCCACTGTACTACCTTCATTTAGCCAGCAAGTAAACTAGGTAGGATATCATATAAAATTTGAAGGTCTTTTTAACATTCACAATCTGCTTGTGGAAGCAGTCACTTATGATTCCTCCCTAGTAGAATGTGTTCTGTGTGGAATCCCCTTCCTTTCCCCAAAGGATCTACTCTACGAAGTAGAACATCCACTCTTGAAAATATGTAGCAATGAGAAGGCCCATTATTCTGCTTAATAGAGTTACTAAGTCATGATAGTCTTCATGGAAATCACTACGGTAAAGTTCTTGGGGAACTTTCGCAGCGCTACCCTGCTTTTGTTTGAGCTAGTACTGATTAATCAACTTTTTGTACCCGATGGGATTTGCATCCCACATTTCCTTACATTCCTCGACTGTTGGCAGTTCCATCTCCTCAAAGTTAGGGATGTGAAAAGTCTTTGTTTTTGTGTCGCCAAACATATCAGCCAAAATGTTCCCATCTCTATCAACTATTGTTCGATTCTCTTGGTTATATGATTGCCAGCAAGCCATGACCAATTCAGGAGTGATAAGGGATGGAGGAAAACTTGCAACTTTAGCAATTCCACTACTTTTGATAAGCCTCACATTATCTATGGTCGGATTGATCCTAACCCTTTGTTTAAATTCATCAATATCGACGTGCCTAATATTGGTACCAGTA
Organism: Sequoia sempervirens; assembly: GCA_007258455.2. Classification (NCBI taxonomy): domain Eukaryota; kingdom Viridiplantae; phylum Streptophyta; class Pinopsida; order Cupressales; family Cupressaceae; genus Sequoia; species Sequoia sempervirens. The sequence goes on along the minus strand of VDFB02193867.1, from coordinate 111,572,347 downwards.
ATCTCTTTCCATACTGTGATGATCTTTGAGTGCAAAGGATTTTCCTCGAATAGAAATTTCATTTGGTATTTTTCCTCTTTCCCATGAGGAACTCTGCTTGATTTGTTCCCTTTTTCTTTCTCTATAGTTTCCCTCGAGGGTCCTGCACCCTATTCCATATATCTTACAGACAAAGGCGTGATCAGTGCAATTTAAGCATAAAACATTAACATTAGCCAAAACCCCTGATAATGAAGTTAGGTTGGGTAATACATCACTCTTGAAATCAAACATTTGCTTCAAGATGCCATCAATAGTTTACTAGAGGAAGTTTTGTCAACCCAGGCCCAAGGGGCCAAAATTTCCTAGTAAGTTTACTATTGTGAAGGGAAAAAAAGGCAAGGAAATCCAAGTGATTTCTCCCAGCTTTGAATTTGGATGATCTAAGAGGTTTATGTAGAGGAGGGCTTAATTTGAGCACGTGGGTCAAGGATCATTTCCAGATCAGAGGTCGTTTGAATCATATTTGGAGCACTTGGAGATGAGAGGCAGGAAAGCTATCTAAGGTTTGCCATTTGAAATGACTAGGATGAAATAGAATTCTGCGGATAGAGTTCTGGGGTCTGAGACCCATGAGGTTGAAAGGTGGCTAACACAACCTATTAATATTTTAAGTGCTCAAGTCAAATGGTCTGGGAAGCTCTTTGGAATGACGGGCACTAAGCAGAATTCTGGGGATAAAATTCCAGAGGATTGGACTCGGCAACATATTTGGCTTTCAAGTTTCCTTCATTAAAACCTCATCGGCAATGGGCATGGTGGGCCTCAAGGATCAGCAGGATGGGTTGATTATGCTATTTGAAGTGGTGAAACCCATGTGGCGTCTTGGGAATAGAATCCCACAGGATCGGGCCCTTGAGGCATGAGGGTAGGCTAAAAGTTTTTGAGTTTGCAAGTCTCGACGGTGAGCAGGGCAAGGAAATCTGAGGTCCCAGGCCCAACGAGATATTTTTTGTCATTTCAAAGTTTGAGTTTGAAGTTTTCTGGATGTCGACAGGAAGTCTCAGGCCCAAAGGGTACGAGCACTTTGTAAAAAGAATGGCACGGTAACAGTACAGTCCCAAATTCATCTTTAAGGAAATTTTGAAGGGTTCCTCACAATTTTACGACATGGGTTTTTAGATGTTCATTCCCTCTACCTATTGAATTCATATTTCTCCCTCGCTTATCCATTATTTGATGTGAAATCATCAAAAAAATTGAAGGAGGGCAGATGGAAAGCATACCTCAAGAACCCGACAAATCAAGTTGTTAAATCATTGAGGAATTGGTCGATGCAGGCGATGGGAACGGTGGCTGCGAATGGTGGAGGCACTGGATATCTCTGGAAGCTTTGAATTTTCTCTTGACTAACTTGACATTGTGAAAATGACAGGTCAAGCTTATTATTTATACTTCCTATTTCATTTAATACACCCTCATAAATGCCCATACATGGATGAAAAGGTTAGTGAGTTTTAATTTCAAGCAGCGGTGGGAGGTCTGGAACCTAGAGACTAGAAGGACATAGACCAATGACTGTCGAAAAATAGAGAACTCACAACGACACTTCGGGCAAAGAAGTTCAGTTAACCGGACCCTGGGAACGTGAAGGATGGCTATTTTGCAACACAAATCATGTGGATGGCGATCAAGGGTCCTTGAACCGCATGGGAGTAACTCTCCATACTTAGTTAGATTTTGCACTTACTGGCAGTGAAGCTAGGAGAGAATCAGAAATAGGAAGCTTCTTAATGTAGGTAGGGTTGGGTTTAGAATGGGAATGAGATCGAACCCGGGAACAAAACAAAATCCGAACCTAGAACCAACTAATGGTCCCAAGTTCATCCCCCACTCTAGTTCTGTTGGTTTACCACTAGAATCAAGTGAGTGATCAAGAAGTTTCAAACACATTAGAACATAGAAGATCCCCTAAACACAAACAACATGACCAAAAAAATGGAAGGTGACAAAAGAAAGCAAAGGAAGATAGAATTGGGGCCAAAACCAGACCCGAACAAGACACCAAATGAGGACACAACACAAAGGAGAAAAGTGGGAGTGGAGGCAAAATGCAACGAGAGTGGAGGTGGAATGCAATGAGAGTAGAAGCATAACCAAAACAAAGTGGAGGTAGAACCAAAATGGAGAGAAGGAAAAACCAAAACAGAGAAGAGGTGGAACCAAAACTAGGCAGAGGTGGAACCAGAATGGGGTGGAGGTGGAACCAAAACCGGACGAAGATGAAACCAAAATTGGACTAAGGCAGAACCAAAACTGAGTAGAGGCAGAACCAAAATTGGATGGAGGAAAAACCAAAATAGAGCGGAGGCAAAACCAAAACCAAACTCAGAACCTTTTGCAAAGTTTCAAGTTCAATTTCCACCTAGGTTTTTCTTTTGGTGAAAGAAAAGGAAATGAAGGAAAAAGGAAAACCAAATAAGACCTAAGGGAGGAAACCAACCTAAAGGGTGAACATAAGCAAACCAACAAAGAAAACAAGAAGACAAAAACCAGAGCCAAAACCAGAACAAAAACTAAACTAAGAACTTTGTGAAGGTTCTAGGTCCAGTTTCATCCCATGCCCTGAACCTGCAAAGCAAAGGAAACAAGATCTTAGGAGGAAAACAACAAATCCTAAGACCCAAACAAAACACCAAGGAAAAAAAAAAGACAAGGGGGACCCACTCCTTGAGATGACATCCTTAAGACTCCTTAACCATCTAGGACACCAAAATAGGGGGCACAAAAAATGAGGTGGTGACAAAACAACCCGGCAAGGTGAAAGAAGGAGAGGGTCCCCATTCCAAATGGGGTGTGTGTTCTAGGGGCACAACAAGCTACATTCATGAGTGTTATATATGCTATTAGCAAGGGATTTTTCAAAGTTTTTGTGGAAGGTGATTCTATGAATATAATAAACTATTTGCATGGTACTCATCCCTCAAGCTGCAACATGGATCAACTTATAAAGGATATAGTAATGATGTTGCAATGTTGCGATGAGACTCGAGTCTCTCATGTTTATCAGGAAGGAAACTCTCTTGCCATTTTTTTTGCCAATTTTCTTGTCAGCCTTAGTGAATTTTTCTTGTGGGAGGAAGGGTTGATCATTCCTAAGGATGCTAGAAACATTTTAAAAAATTATGGTTTTGGATAAGTGGTTGTGGTTTTTATGGCCTTGTACTTCTTCCCATTTGGCATGCTTTTTGGGTGTTTTATGGGTTCTGCATTTTTCTCTAGGTAGCTTACACTAGGGTATTATGTGTTCTGCTTGGGCTACCATGGGTGGTGATAGAAGCAGAGTTGAGCCACATTCATGTGGTGATATTCAAAGGAAGAAGCTCTAGAACATTCTTTGTCATGGCAATTTCAGTATATTTTTGGAGAGATTACATAGTCATGACCCTAGTTCCTCGGCCAAGTTTGTCTCACTTTGGCATAACTATAAGTTGGTGTTTAAAGGGATGGAGGTGGAGGTGAATGAAGACCTTATTGCCACCATTACTGGCATGCTAATTGTGGGAAGCAATTTTTTCAAAGACAAAAAGAGTAATGAAGAAGCGATGACCCATTTTTTTAAGGATGATGAGCAAAAGAATTTGGTCAAGTTGGAGAGTTGGGGCTATGATAGAACCTCCCTCAAGAAAATATGGGCTAGGGTTGCAGAGGTGATGGTGCATTATGTGACACTAGAAGGGAGATTTAAGGCTCTTCTTGGTCACCATTTCATTCCCTTGAATCACTTCAGGCATGGTTTGTTTATTTCTTTTCCCTTTTTCCTTTTATCTTTGTTGGAAACCCCGACTCAAGTTATCAAAGGAAAGGAAGAGGTTTTTAGTAATTTATCAGGGTTATCAAATTCATAATCCTCATTGGAGGAGGAGGAGAAATGAGATGAGGATGAGGAAGATGTTTTCTCTATGGTTGTGGCTTTGGCTTCCAAGAAAAGGAAGGTGGTGGGTTCTAAGAGTAACCGGGCACCTAAGAGGCTGACCTCTTATGGGAGTGATGATACAGAGGTAGGGTTAGATAGGTCCTCTCCCAAGGCAGTGCAAGTGGTTGTTGGTAAAGGTGTTGTTAGTGGGGCTCTTGAGGTTTGGGACCATGTGAATGCTTGGTCGGTTGAGAAACCGAGAAGACTATCGAAGAGATTGGACAATTTGAAGAAGAAGGATTTTGAATTTACAACCATGGACCCTAAGGAGATAGAGGAAGGTAAGGTTCCCGCTGATAAAACAATGACTGTGGAGGATTCTCCAGCTCATGACATGCCAAAGGTATCCATTGTGAATGAGGTTGGGTATCTAAATGTGGAGGAGGAAAAGAAAAATGTTAATCCACCCTTGAAGATTGATCCTCTTTTGAAGGATTTTTTGTACCTAGATGAGGATGATACTTCTATGTTTGGCTTGCTAGACATGGTGAGGGCTGGGGTTATGGGCACCTTCAAATTGGCCAAATGGACTCTACAAGAGTTCAAAAAAATTAATATTAAGATAAGAGGCTTAAAGGTGAATATGTAGAATGTTCATAAGGCCTCTATGTCTGACATCCTCATTGATATAATGGTGGAACTAGAAGGTTCATTTAATGATTTCAAGGCATTGTGTGAGGATAGAATGCAAGCCCTTGAGGCCAAGGTTGTTGGTATCATTGTGGATATGAAAAAATTGTTGCAGGTTAGCCATACCTCGGTTAAGAATAGTGCAAAAACCTTGGAAATTCTCTTTAAGAAAATTGGAGAAAGAGAAAGATCATGGAGAAAGAGAAAATGGCTAAGGGTAAGGGTAAAAAAAACCATGAAGGATGATGACAAGGTATCTGTTGATAGAGGATTGGCTGAATGGAAGAAAGCATTTGATGTTGAGAAAAAGGAACTGTTGGATATGGTTGAAAAATATAAAAACTAGTAGATTGAGGTGGCCAAAACTTTGAGTGGTCTTAACTAGTTTCTTGTTTCTTTTTGTTTCTATTTGGTTTTTGTCTTTTGTCTGTTGTTTTGTTTTTGTTTTTTTTGGTGGGTGTCATTGGTTTTTGATTGTCTTCTTTTTTCTTGGCATGCATGGTGGTTGGTTTTTTGGTTGTTGGGTTGTTGTTGTTAGACTTTTGATTTTTTTTGGAGAAACATTTTGTATTTGATGTAAAGGGTTTCGGGTCCCTTCAAAACTTGTTTCCTAGTAATCAAAACACAACATATGAGATAAAATTGAATAGTATGTGACCTAAAGTGACCATTAATTTAAATAATTACTTTATTATTCAAGACACACAAATGATTGTTTGTCAGGAACAAAGTATTATGAGAGAACATAAAATGTCATCTACTGACTCTAACACCACTACTTTATCATTCACAGTATTCAAGAAGATTAGACATAGTACAAACAAAAATGTACAGCATTAATAGGTTCTTTAAGAGGTGTACCATCCATTTTTGTTAATGTGTATGCTCCTGACCCATAACTTTCATCAATTATGTAAGGTCCTAACCAATTAGGGTTGAACTTTCCTTTTTCAGTCAGGGCAACATTGACATTACATTGATTTTCAAATAACACCAAATTACCTTTAGTAAATAAATGAGGGATGAAATGATCATTGTAACTATGTTGCAATTTTATGGAATAAGCTTGGAGGTGATCAAGAGCATTAATGCATTGTTCATCAAGAATTTCAAGATGATGCAATTATTGTTCTTTATAAGTATTTTCATCAATAAGTCCTTGAAGAGGGATTCTTAACATGAAGGAATTTCTAACTCCAAGTACATTATTGCCTCAGTACCATAGAGAAGGTTATAAGGAGTATTCCTAGTTGATATTCTAATACTAGTACAATAAGCCCAGAACACATATGTTAGCCTTGTGTGCCAATACTTGTTATGTTTTCTTACTATTTTTCTTAATATTTACTCAAGGGTTCTATTAGTTGATTCAACTTGACCATTAGATTGTAGGTAGTAAGGTGTTGAAAAGCGATGTTGAATGTAAACGTTTCTAAGAACTTCTTCATGTCATTATTATTAAATGGTGTCCCATTGTTCGAAACCAATGCTAAAGGAAGTCCAAAGCGAGCTATAATGTGTTCCAATATGAAATGCCATATTACATTGGTAGTTGTTGAATGAATGGGAATGAATTTTACCCATTTCATGAAGTAATATTTTGTGATAATTATGAATGTATGTGTTGCGGAAGATGGTGGTGAAATTTTTCCAAAAATATCTAGACCCTAAACCAAGAAAGGCCAAATAGGAGCTTGGGCATGGAGTTCAAAAATAGGAGCATGAATGAAATTGTTATGTTCTTGACACATGTGACATTTCTTAATGTATTCAAAGCAAATCTTGTTCCATATGTCTGCAATAGTATCTTCTGCAGATGATCTTTTGAACTAATGATCTTCCTCCAAAATTGCCTCCATAAGTAACTACATGAGCTTCCACAAGTGCTATGGGGATTTCAAATTATTTAAGGAATCTAAGTGTGATGTCATGAAAATAGGAAAGATTAAAAGAAAACAACAATGCAATCAATCTCTAAAGTAATCTAAGCTAAACAACAGAGAACAAAGGAAAGCTAAAACATAAATAAAATGAACAATCTCACCCAATATCTATGTAGTTCCATGTATGACCTCGATTTCCCTTCTCCATTTCATCATTTGATTATAATTGCCCTCATATTTCTCTATGCAAGTATAGCCTATGATAGTGATTTAGCAAAATATCAAAGATTCAAATAATAGATATGCTTCCAAAAGTCATAAGATTTTGGGAGGAGTAAAATGATAAAAGACAGATCAATTTATAGAAAATTGATCATTCAAATGACATACCAGGGTTGAAAGATAAATGAACAATTGAGATCAAAGGATTAGGCATGCATTATGATAACTGTTAGTATTGACATGAGTGATAAAAACTAAGAATAGAGATAAATATTAAATAATGATTTAATCTTTAAGTTTGGTATTCGAAAATAGAAGAATAATGTTTGCATGACAAAGATAAAGATAGATTAAAAGCAACGTTCTGTTCAAACGCACACACAAGATTTAATTAATTAAATAAATATATTTAATTAACAAACATGTACACGCATATGAGTTAGAACTAGATAACTGATTGGTTATGATAGAGAGTTTATTCACGAAAGACAATCAGTCATTAAATTAGGAGATAACTGACTGATTCAAATAGATCTCCAGTCAAGTGGAAATGAATACTTAGATAACTTAAACATTTATTTAAACATAGAGGAATGTGTTAAAAATAGACTTTTATGAATGAAATGATTATTTAATTTGAGATTTGACATTTAGGGATTAATTGATTGACGAAAAGGTTAAATGAGTAATTAAATAATTAAAGTATTTATTTAATTATAGTTGAAAATATGTTAAAGATAAACTAAATAAGAATCTATTTAATTTAAGGAGGATAAGGTTAATTAATGACGCAATTAAATAAAAAGCATTTATTTAATTAATCAAGATGGAATAAAGAAAATGTGAACTAATTAAATAATTAAAATTATTTAATTAATATATGAATAAACATTAAAATGAATTAATTAAATAATTAAGTTTATTTAATTAATAAAAGAGTAAGAACTTTAGAAAGTAATTAAATAAGTAACATTATTTAATCATGACCATGACAATACAAATTATGAATAAATTGAAGTCGTGGGCTTAGACCAAATTTTAGTGTCTACATTTTTCCCCTCTTTAATACAATGTCATTTCAGCGTTGTGTCAAAGAAAATTGATCAAAAACATACCCCAGTGTAGAATAGGTTAAGGTATGCTTGCTCGAGAAAATTGAATTTTTTTTGAAATTTAAAAAAAAATTTGGAAATAGTCTCGATTAGTCAAATTGATAGCCAAAACTGTAGTGGAGTTGACAATGAATTTTGAGGTGTTAGGGACGTATATGGGTCGATTGAAGTTGGAAGTTTACACGACCACTAGACAAGGTCAGAAGAAATGCCACCCAAAACCCTAGGTATAAATAGAAAAGGGGTGAAAATCCAACTCTAGACTCCTAGTGACAATGTCTCCAGTTCCCTACTCACATCACTACGCCTATCACATTTGGACATTCAGGTGACCTGCAGATGCGGGCCCCCCAGTATGTAGTCTGAAATCGGGTATGTGCAGAATCATGATGGGCCAAAAAGTGGTGATATGCTGGGCATGAGGGTATGTGGTTGACAACTTATTTTTTACCCAAAATTGATGAAATGAAAAGGGTTTTTAAAGGATATTCTCAGCTTTCCACCAATATAAATTATTCTTTACTTTGAATTTAATAAATAATTATTATTCATTTCCTATTTGAATTACGACTAAAGTCTTAATTGATAGGTTGATTGAAAAACATTTATAGCTTTCAAATGTTATCACAGTTTTTGAATATAAGACATGTGTCACATTCTATGCTTCACATACTATAGGATTAAAAAAAAAATGAATTTCATGAAGTTTTGACCAAGTTAAGGTGGTCAGACATACAAATTTTTATATTTTTTAAAAGTTGTAATAAAAAATTCATAACTAATTATTTACTAGGAAAAAAATTACAAAAATTAATGCATCACATTTGGACATGAGTCCTCTACTTATATTTAAAATCTGATAAAAAAAAATATTATAATTTTATTGTGGTTAGGATGGTTAGATAAACACCTACTTCTTATTTTTTCCCTTAAATTTAAGTGCTATTGCATTGAAATTTCAAATTTTCACCAAATAGATTTAAAAAAAAAAATAAACCTAGTAGTTTAGAAACTACATTCAATTTTCTATAGATACTATTATTACATATTTTTGAAATAACATAGAGAACTTATTCAAATTTTTATAGCAAATTGCCTAACTCTGATTTTTCTGAATTTTATCGCAATGTAAGGGCCTATTTTTTCCATGATGATCCTACACATACCCAACCACTTTTTGAATTTTTGATTTTTGTGCATTTCAATGCATTTATTTCAATGTTTTCTCACACATAATTTCTCTGTTTCACCACATATGCTTTCATTTTCAATGCATGTGTATGCAGAATGCTGCATTTGCATTTTCACTTTATAGCCCAACATAGGTAGTATAGCAGATGAATGCATTTGTTTTTGTTTTCAATGCATTTTTCTTCTTGCATCGCATTTGTAATTAAATGTAACACATATAGTAATTTGCATCGCATTTGCATATAACAATAGCGCATATAGATTAATTCTATGCATTTTCCATTTAAGCTGCATTTGAGATTTTTGAAATTATGTTAACTGTACGTGTCTGCATTGTTACACATCTACATGGTAGAATGCATTTAAATTTTGTATAGATGCATATGGAAATTTGTAACACATTTGAAAATTTAAATGACACATGTGTTATTTTGTAACTCATTTGCAAATAGAATGACACATTTGACTGGCATGGAATTTTGAAATTTTGGACTAGGATAGGTTATTGATTCTGACGTGAGGCATTCATAATTCAATTGTAGGTTTTATTGGATCCTCTCTATACCCAAGAGTCGATACTGTTGACTTTATGCTTTTGTGATAGTTTGCAGAGTGGAGAGAAACAATTTTTGTGGAACTTCAGCCTTCATCATGTGACATTCATGCCCACTATTCAGGAAAATTAGGGACTGTTGACAGCATTATGTGAGCGGTGGAACTTAGAGACATCATCATTTCATCTACCTATGGGTGAGGCGACAGTGACACTAGAGGATGTATATAGGATTCTCAGATTACCTATTAGAGTGACTAGGGTTATGTATGATATGCAGAGGGGACTCTCAAAGATGTGGAGTATTACCCCCACAAGGACATTAGATAGCTAGGTATTGACCATTATGAGATTAGATGGCATGTCTTGGCCCATAGATATAGGAGATTTGATTTTCTTTTGTGTATACTAATTGGTGGTATAGTTCTTGACAGTCGAGGTCATGTATTTCCTATAGGATGGGGGGAGATGCTTGTTGGGATGTTAGAGAGGGGGGTTGTTTATGCCTAGGGCCCCTATTTATTAGCCATGTTGTATTTCCACTTACACGATATTTCCTACAGAGAGGCATAGTCCATGAGTTGTGGTATCACACTCTTAATGATATGGGCGTGGGAACACATAGCTATTTTATGTCCGCCTGTAATAGTAGAGGTGCAACAGGGATCACTGTATGCCTTCTGATATGTGGGGGAAAACACTTAGAATCATATTGGTGATATAGGATATTACAGACATGCCATAGACATGATGGTTTAGTTTATTTGGAGACCATATATGGATTTCCCACAGTGTCCAGACAAGGATGGTCATTTGAAATATTGTAGGGAGACACAATACCTGATTGGATGAATAGGCTCACATGTCCACATCATTGAGAGGCATTTGCTAGGTCAAGTTTTGAGACAGTTTGGAGAGGTTCAAGATGAGCCTCAAGGTCAAGCTGAGTATGCTTGATCTTCTAGGGAGGTGACATTATGGGGATCCAAGATTTTGGTAGCTACTACAAAGGTAGATATTAATGCTCTACAACCAATATAGTGTGCTTGGAGAGGCATAGTAGCAGATCCAGGCACCACAAAGGCATATGATTGCTAGTGGGTTATTCACAGGCCAGTACCATTGACTGATCTAGATCAAGATGCTTTTGTAGAGAGGCAAGGGATAGGGTCATGAGGAATATGTGGAAAAGGAAGAGGTTAGAGGGGTGGAGGTGGTAGAGGGGATGGTGGAGATGGAGGAGGAGGTCGATGGGGTGGTGGAAGGGGAAGATGTGGTCACAGAGGATGAGGGCCACCTTTGTCACCCATTTGTGAGGAGGTGTAGGAGGGAGAGGATATTCCCATGCTAGACATTAGACAAGGTGAGGAGGAGGTTCATGTTGAGGAGGCATGCATTGGTGGAGAGGATCATGTAGGATAGGAGGATATTCAAGAGGAGCATGTAGAGGAGGTGGCAGGTAGGGAGGAGGCCGAGATGGATGCTATTGGTTTGCTTGTTGGTTATCAGGATGATGAGGTTCAGATGAGGAGGTTATGGATATTCAAGAGTGGGAGCTCCATGATAGGATTGTGGAGGAGATGGAGGGTGATGGGATCGAGAGAACACGACAGGATGATAGAGGTCCTGTTGATCAGGATACAATAGATCTGTGTGCTTAGGTTGCATCCCCATAGGAGAGGTTGAGAGTATATATGTCAGAGTGGGATGCCCTATAGATGGAGTTAGACAAATCCTATATGGATAGAGATCAGTCCATAGCTCATAGACAAGAGACCAAGTAGTGGTTCATAGAGATCAGAGCTCTTTGTAGTGGGTCGGTAGATTCTTTTTCTCAAGAGTTATTCAGAGTAGGGGAGAGAGCCACATATTACAGAGATTTATATGAGGAAGAGATTCCTCCAGAGAGATGGGCTCCCAATTTTTCACAGGCCCTTAGCGGCAGGTCTCAGAGCATGACTCGCACTAGGATAGTGAGTACAAAGGAGGTTCAGGGGCCTTGTAGATCCGGACCATATGACAGGCCTCCTTCAAGACATAGGTCATCAGGATCTCGACATCATTCACCTTCACACTTTGCTCATGGGAGCAGTGGGAGTTCCAAATAGGGACATTCATTGATATGTATTGAGACATCGTATTTTGATCATGTAGCCTATGTGATTCATATTTATTGATACATTATGACATTGTGATGTGAGAATTTTTGAGTGATATATATATATATATATATGGTTTTGGTGGCGATTCTCATGATTTTCACTTCTATTTATGATCATGCAGTCTTTTATTTATGCATGTTATGTCTATATGGTATGCCTATGTTATGGATGATCATATCTACCTTATGATGTGTTTATGCAGCCTATGATGTGATGTTGATTCTATATGATGATGTATGAATTGATTTCTTATGGTATCGATGGATGTTATGTATGCAATTTATGATTATGAGATGCAATGTGATGTTTATATATACAATGCTACCTACATGTGATGTTTATATATACAATGCTATCTACATGTGATGTTTATATATACAATGCTATCTACATGTGATGCTATATGTTTGCTAACAATGGATTTAATGTGATGCATATATTTACACTTGTTTTGTACATGTAATGCTTATGTTATGTACTCTATGGTGATGAATGCCTATTATGCCATGATTTCCTAGACATGATAGATGCCTATATTTTTTATATTTTCAAATGCAAGATATATGTATGATTTACAATGTAAGATATTTATATGATGTTTTTGACATGAATGCATATGCAGGATGTGTTATATTTTTGTGTGTCATAGGACTATGTCATAATGCAAGAAAGAAGAAATGTTAGTGTGAAAAGAAGATGACTTATAAAAGACATTAATGTTAGTATTAGCAATCTTCAATATTTTTCCATATCACAAAAGGCTTTGAACTTAATCATCATTGGGAGGTAAATAATACAAATAGAGACAAACACCATGATATGAAATAGATCAAGGTGGGAAAGGTCATCCACCTGCTAACAACATACAGTTGCAGAAAAGGAGTGCCCTAACTCATGCTAAGGGCACAACTGCCCCAATCTTTTTGTCAAGAGAAACCACAAACAACAACAACTATAAGAAAAGTCATGAGACTTCATCGCCACTCTAAATCCTTCATGGGACATCATTGAGGAAAATAGTACCATGACTCAAAATCAAAGTTAAAAGATAGTCGAAAAACAACAGTTAAAGGAAACAAAATTTTGATACATCATTGTGTTCTCTAAATCCTTCACAGGACATCCTTGAGAAAGCTAATAATAGGATTCCAATCATAAAGTCAAATGAAATGATAAGATAAATAAGCCAAAAATTCAAAGAGGAAACAAAATATTTTTGAAAGATTTATTTTTTTGTTTGATAAGATGTTTGATTGATAAGACCTAGTTTCAAGAGAAACACATACTAGATAAGACATTGAGTCTGGTTTTGAGTTTATGACCATCTGTATAAGGCATGACAAAAGCCTGGTTTTAGAAAAAAAACATATGTCGTTAATGTGATAACATGTGGAAGGTCACAATGATTGTTGGAAAATGTCTATATTTAGGAAGGACTCATCCTGAATAAGACCTAGTTTGATTGTTTTGTTGATATCTGTTTTTAGGAAGGACACATCCTGTAGTAGACATAAGTTGATTTATTTGGTTTGTTTTTTTGAAAATTTGTTTAATTTGACTTGATGAGATTGTTGACTTGTTCATCTTGTTGATGCATGACTTGATATGATGTGCTGAAAATTGATTGTGTGTGAGGATGAACCCTAAAGGACTGACCTAGTGCAGCCTTAGGGTCTCATAGATTGATGGGCTTGCCTACATTATACACACAAAGACATTGTAGTTCAACTAGACTTTGACTGACAAAATTGACTATAAAAAGCTTGATTTTTATGAAGATACTTGACGTGTGGGATAGTGCATGTGAAAAACCCTAATGGATTGACCTAGTGTAGCCTCGGGGGCTCATCGATTGATGGCATTGCCTATGTTATACATGTAGAGACCTCGTAGTTTGACACAACCAATGACCTTGTCTTATAGACAAATGGATTGAATCATGATTTTATATAGATGAACCTAAAAGGACTAACCTAATGCCTTGGGGGCACATCGGTGGATGGTATTTCCTATGTCCCATCGTAAAGGAAACATAGTTTGACAAATGACAAAGACTGACAAGTGCGAATGACTTTGACTCTGTTTTTGAATTTTTGACATGTTTTTATTTTTTTATCTTTTTGAAGTTTTCTAATGGTTTTGGATTTTCTCAGGATATTTTGTGATGTTTTTGGATTTTTCATGACATTTTACTATGTTTTTGGATTTTTGGATGGTTTTACATCTTCAGGATAGCCAATGTAAGAACCAAATATGACATAGGTTAAATTGCTTGCCCCTAGATGAGCATAAGACCAACTGGTTATGAATAGGATGGGATGGGGGATATGAAATGCACTCGATGTCAATTGTTCCAAGTTATGGGAAGGACTACCATTTATTATGAATGGTATGTACAAATGATGGATGAAAATGATATGTGATATGTACAGGGATAAATAATATGTACAAGGATAAGCGATATGTATAAGTAAGTCAAATTAGAATAATAGTAGACAAAAGAGCAAAGCCAACTACACATGGCACCTATTTGTCAGGTTTTCACCATGGTACTTATCCAAAGCACCACCGAAGTGGTTTTCACTATTGGATGACTTATTTTTCTTTACTTTTTTCTTGATTTTCTATTTTTTTTTCTTTTTTCTTTTTTATATTACCAAGACACCTGTTTGCCAGGTTTTCACTTAGGTAATGATTTTTTGTATTCTTTTTGTATTTTTGATAATTAAGACAAGGCTCTCAGAAGCTATGTGTAGAACTTCTTCAATGAAGACTATTGATAGGTGTTGACAATGGTTCTCCTTCAGGAGTAGAGAGTTGATATGCTCCTGATCCAAAGGATCTTGTGACAATGTAGGGTCCTAACCAGTTAGGTTCAAACTTGCCTAGTTTCTCTCTTTCAACTTGATTCTTAGGATTCTCCATTAAGACTAGGTCACCAATGTCAAAGTTTCTATTCAAGACCTTCCTATTGTAGCTATGATGAAGACGATTCTAGTATGCTTGAAGATGGTCTAATGCCTTCTATCTTTGCTCATCTAGCAATTCTAACTCATGTAGTCTTGAAATTCGATACTCTTCATCGTCAATGTTCCCTTTCAAGGATACCCTTAGGGAAGGAATCTCAACCTCAATAGGTAGAATGGCTTTAGAACCAAATACTAGGGAATATGGAGTGGTGCTAGTGGGAGTACGGATGCTTGTGCGATAAGCCCACAAGGCTAGATTGAGTTGTAAATTCCAATCCTAGCTAACATCATTGATAGTCTTTTTGAGTATTTTGATGATAGTTTTATTGGATTCCTTAGCTTGGCCTTTACCTTGTGGGTAATATGGGGTGAAAAAATGATGTTAGATATGGAACTCTTCATAGAGATGACAAAATTCTTGGGTTTTGAATGGATGACCATTATCTATGATAATGGATTGAGGGACACCATAGTGATAGATGATATAGTCTAGGATAAACTTGGAAATCTGTGTGCTGGTGATGTGGGTCATGGGAATAGCTTCAATCCACTTTGTAAAATACTCAATGGTAGTAATGATAAACTTATGGTTGTTAGATGATATGGGATGGATCTTACCTATGAGGTCGAGTCCCCATTGGGCGAAGGGCCATGGTGATGTTATAGGACAAAGCTCCTACACAGGTGCATGTATCAAGTCTCCATGTACCTAACATTGAAAAAATTTCTTAACAAAGACATATGAGTCCTTTTCCATGGTAGGCCAATAGTAACCCATTCTCATAATTTTTTAAGCTAGGGTAGGACCGTTAGAATGGGATCCACATATACCCTCATGTACCCCACGCTAAGTTTCTTGTGCTTCAGTATCGAGACATCTAAGGAGGGTATTGTCTAAGGCAGTCTATAAAGGGTGTCTCTGATGATGGTGTATTTGGTGGACTTATGAAGGAATCTCGTATGTTGGTTATTAGAAAGGTCAAGGGGTATGATTTTGTCATGGAGGTAGTCATAGATATCTTTATACCATGGGGAATCAGGACCAACAATATCACATACCATCTCTGAATCTCAGATGTCATAGACAAGGACCAAAAGCTATTCTACCAAAAACTCAAACTTAGGCACATTTCTTGGTATGTCGAGGAGTGAAGAAATAGTAGCCATGGTGTCTGCTGCCTTGTTTAAAACATGAGGTATTTGATGAAAGTCAACCTTGTCAAAGTACTCCTTGAAACTATCTACCATGCGTTTGTAGGGAGCAATCTTTTCATCCCTAGTTTCATAGTCATCATTTACTTGTCGAATTACTAGTTGAGAATCACCATAAACCTATAGGTTCTTGATTTTTCATTTGATTGCCATACATAACCCTGTCACAAGAGCCTCGTATTCTACTATGTTTTTGGTACATGGAAATTCTATCCTAAATGACATAGGAATGGAATCACCCTATGGTGTGATAAATAGTATACCGACCCCTGACCCATGATTTTTATGAGACCCATCAAAGTATAGTTTCCATGTTGTGTTTGTGTCAATGGTGAATATAAACTCATCAGGTAAATCTACAATTAAATGATGATATGCTTGTATTGGTGCATTAGCCAACTAATTAGCAATGACTTTCCCATTGAAAGCTTTTGTCTCTACACACAAGATATCATACTCACTAAGTATCATTACCGATTTGGCCAATCACCCTATTAATGCTGCTTTGCTTAAAAGGTATTTAAGAGGATCTATCTTCGAAACCAACATTGTTTGATGGTTCAACATATAGTGCCTTAGTTTTTGAGTAGCAAATACAACCGCAAGACAAGCATGTTCAATAGTATTGTAGTTAAGCTCATAACCTACCAAGGTATGATTGATGTAGTATACTACCCTTTCACAACCTTCATTGTCGTTACATATGTGCCAACAATGCTCCTAGTGATGAATGTTTTGCTGAAATATAACGAGTCAATGGTCATCCCTCAATAGGTGGCATTAAGATTGGTGGTGTGAGTAGATAATCCTTAATCAATTAAAAAGCTTCCTGATACTTACTTGCCCACACAAAGGGTACTCCTTTTTTGAGTAGATGTTGAAATGGATGTGTTTTATCTGCTAACTAGACTATGAATCTTCTAATGGATTGCAGTATCCCTTGTACTATCCTTAGTTGACTAAGATTAGCTAGTGGAGGCATGTTTATGATTGCTTTTACTTTGGATAGATCCACTTAATAAATATTCTAGAAATGATATAACCAAAAATATTTCCTGATTTCACTCCAAACACACATTTCTTCAGATTTAGTCTCACTTTATACTCTTCTAGTCTTTGAAATATCTTGTCTAAGACTTGTAAATGATCTACTCTTGTCAGTTATTTAGCAATAAGATCATCGTCATAATTCTCCATAAGAGTGTGTATAAGTTCATGAAAAATAGTGGTCATGGCACACTGATAGGTTGCTCTAGTGTTTTTGAGTCCGAATGGTATAACATTCTAGCAATATGTTCCCCAGGGACATGTGAAAGCCATTTTAGGTTGGTCTTCAGTTGCAATTCTAATATGATTATATCCTAAAAATCCATCCATAAGGGACAACATATCATAGCCCGCTATCAAATCAATAATCATGTTAATGTTTGGCAAAGGAAAATCATCCTTAGGATATACTTTATTTATATCTCTGAAATCTATGTAGATGTGGATGTGCCCTATTGGTTTGGTGACTAGTACAAGATTGGAAATCCAATCTACATAGTCAATTGATCTAATGAAGTCAACATCTAACAGTTTCTTCAGCTCAACCTTGACTAGTAAAGTAATCTGTGGGTGCATTTTCCTCAATTTCCATTTCACTAGTTTTATACTTGTTTGCAAAGGAAAATGATGTAGTAAAAGTTTAGGATCTAGCCTGGGCATGTCTGCATATGACCAGGAAAAATTAATTTGTCTTTGTTTAAAGAAGTTGTGCAATTTTGGATGCTCTGCTTTTATCAATGATGCTACAAAATATACTAGTCAAGGATTCTCTTCTGAACCTATGTTAACTTCCACTGATTCTTCAACTAGCATGGGTGACTTTTCCTATGCAATTGGAAGAATGTTCAAACCTTCATCCTTAGGTGCCTTAGAGAGGTTTTTTGCCTTCAGATGTGTCCTTATTTTTTGCAATTTCATTGTCTAAAGGGTTCCTTTTGGTTTTCACCTAGAGGCTCATCATTTTTATCTTTTTTCATTCTTTTTCTTATTTTTTGGAATAGAGGTGATCCAGGTGGATCCAGAATACCTAAAAATTTTACAGTCTCAAAATTCATCCAAATCAACATCATTGGATAGAGCTCATTCAAATGGTCTTGACGCAGCTTGAACGGGCTCAAAAGGAGTCTATATGTAGAAGTTATGCGTTGATTCCAGAACTATATTCGGTTTCAAAAATTGAGCTTGTATATGAAAGTTACGGCTGGTCAAAGGTTGGTCAAAAATTTGACTCTGGTTGACTTTGATGACATCAGTATGTTGATGTGGCAGGTGGTGACGTGGAAAGAGTATATGACAAGGCATAAATATGGATTAAACCATATTTGTTAAAGAAAAAACATATGGTTTAAATTTATTTTTTTTAAAAAGGAGAGGATTTGGTGGGATTTTATCCCTTAAAATCCTCTTGCCTTCCTCATAAAACAAGGAGAGAAATAAAACCCGTAAACTTATATTTCAACAAATTAACCCCTTTAACCACCTTTCTAATATTTCAACGAATTATGATATTTTAAGGAGCTTAAAATAATTGGTTACATATTTTTATGATTTAAAAGGGGGGTTTAGAATATTTCAAGGATTATCTTGTAAGGCTCAAATTATAAGAGCCATTATTTTTAAAAAGGGTTTAGGATTACTTGAATGGATTTTGAAATATTTTGGAGATTTTTATGTAATTAGGGGGAATTGGTTGAAATTTTTACTTGTAAAAGAGAGATATGCAATATTTGCAAAATAATATGGTTAAAGCCATATTAGCAAATAAATTTGTATAAAAAAGGATCTTATTTCCTTGTAAGGGAGAGAATTCTCTTGGAGAGAAAAATAGAGATTAGAAATTATTGGAAAAGGTGGAGAGTTAGAGTTTTTTTGAGAGAAAATTACAAGGTGTTTGCATACACCAAAAAATGTAAAAGAGTGAGAGATTGTGGAGAGGTTATTGTAGGTTCTTGGAGCTTGGGTATTGTAACACAACATAATTTTGCTTGGAGATATCAATAAAGCAGTCCCAACATTGATAAGCAGACCTGAAGATGTAGTCCACATTGGGGTATGTGCAGGATCATGATGGGTCAAAAAGTGGCAATATGATGGGTATGTGGCTGACAACTATTTTTTTACCCAAAATTGATGAAACGAAAAGGGTTTTTAAAGGAGATTCTTAGCTTTCCACCGATATAAATTATGCTTTACTTTGAATTTAATAAGTAATTATTATTCATTTTTTATTCAAATTACGAATAAAGTCCTAATTGATAGGCTGATTGAAAACCATCTATATCTTTCAAATGGTATCACATTTTTTGTATCCAAAACATGTGTTACATTCTATGCTTTGCATACTATAGGATTAAAAAAAGAAAAATTGAATTTCCTAAAGTTTTGACCAAGTTAAGTTGGTCAGACATACGAGTTTTAATATTTTTTAAAAAGTTGTAATAAAAAATCATAATTAATTTTTTAATTGGAAAAAATTACAAAAAATATGCATCACATCGGGCATGAGTCCTCTACTTATATCTAAAATATTATAAAAAAATATTATCATTTTATTATGGTTAGGGTGGTCAAACAGACACCTACTTATTTTTTCCCTGAAATTTAAGTACCACTACATTGAAATTTCAAATTTTCACCAAATAGATTCTTTTTTTTTAACAAACCTAGTAGTTTAGAAACTACATTCAATTTGATACAAATTCTATTTTTACATATTTTTGAAATAAAATAGATAACTTGCTCAAATTTTTACGTCAAGTTGCCTAACTCTGATTTTTCTGATTTTTTTGCCACTTAAGGGCCTATTTTTTCCATGATGATCCTGCACATACCCATTGGACGAACTCTATTATCAATCTGCGTGTTGTGATCCTTCTATTTCTCTGTCTCATTCTTCTCTCTTCTTTCTTAATTTCTCTCTAGTTCAATTCAGTTTATCTTTCAATAATTGATTTTAAAGTGTACCATATTGTAATTTCAATGGTTAAAAAGCATAATCACACAATTCTGTATGGATTGGGAAATCATTGTAATTAAATTTAATTTACAAGTTAATTTTGTAAACTCTAATTATAGATCAAGAGGGTTCAACAAATTCCCCAAAATATGCCTTCTTGTCTAAGTCAATGGTAAATCTAGCCTTGTGATCACCACTAGGTATGGCTTCTCATAATCCCAGGAACTCAACGATTGCTTCATCGTTCTCAAAAATGTCAAAAATAGTTGTGTCTTATTGGTCCCAATCAATGAGTTGGGGGTAAACCAAAGGCATGCCATCATTAGAGTTGTCAAAGTTTAAAGGGGTCAAGGTAAAAGCCGAGTTATTCATAGAGTCACAATTTTTTTTTTACCAAGTCCTCTTTGTTCTTTTTCTTGGATCTAGGTGGATTATGAGGTGGACCTTTTGTCAAGGTGTGGTCATCTAAAGAGGATTTTTTAGGCTCCCAAGGGGTCAGATTAAGAGATTCCCAATAGTAATGTTTAAACCATTCCTCTTTCATCAAATTCTTAGGTGGACAAGAATTCAATGGATTTGGTGAAGATTTCAACATCAAGTCAAGTTCTCCAAATAGCTTATCAAGGTCCATGGTAGAGCTAGAGGATAGGGAATCCCACTCATACTCATTTGAGTCAGGGGAATCACAGTAGGGTTGGTCAGATGGTTTGTCAGATGTATCGATATCGTCAGAAGCACTTCCTTGAGTGAAGGTAATGTGGTATTAGGAACACCAATCTGAATCAGTTGAAACCCAAGCCCTAACCCTTTCAGCCTCTTAGAAACAATGGTTGGTTTGGTCCTTCCATCTTGATGTAAACCTAAACCACTATGTCCATTATATCCCTCATGTTGTGTGATTGTGAAGCCTTTCCCATATTGATTCATAGGAATGTGAGCAAGTGAGGGAGGTTCTTCATTGTCTTCTCTATACAAGCAGGTGTAAGCGTGTAAAAGGGGAAAACTAAGTAAACAATGCCTCTACGCTTCTAAATAAGATATTGCATCTAAGATTAAGAAATTTAAACTAAATTAAACTACAAAATCTACAGAAATTTATCCTATTGCTCTCTAACTCTAAAGACTGAACTAATTTATTTAGCTCTCAGATTCTTAAGCTAATTAAACTATTTAGTGACACTTAGAGAATGAGAAATTAAACTAAGATGATTCTAATATGATTTAAGTATGCAATTCTATGCTAATGGCAGCCATGACTACAAAAGGATGATGCTTGGTGGATGCTGGATGGTTGCTTCAATGCTAGATGGTTTGGATGCTTGAGTGCTCTAGAAACCTGCAGATTAAGATTTCATTCGTTGGGATCCTTTTCTTGTAGCCCAAGAGCTATATTTATAGCTTTCACGGCAGCACAATTGCATAGGAAACCAGGATGAGGGGCTGTGATTTCCTCTGGAGAATCCAAAGGCATGGGATGAGAAGAAGGAGCTGATCATGGAGAATGGTTTCTCCCCATGAAAACACCAGGCAAGATAAGAGGGAAGGTGGGTGGAAGGTTGTTGAGAGAACTTCCTGCAAATTTTCCTTGAAGCTTTCCCGTGAATGGCAGTGCCATTAATTTCATTGGTGGGGAAATAAATATTTATTGGTGAGGGAATAGTGCAAACTTTATGCAATAAATTTAAATAATTTTAATTTATTTAAATTTAGCAAAAATGAGGAATAAATAATTTAATAAATCAAACTATAGGGTTTGGTTTTATTAAATTAAAGGAGAGTGATAATTAAATAAAAGATTTTTGACAATCTTTATTTAATTAAGAGGAAATGTGAAATTAAATAACACGAATTATTTAAATTGTGTATTTAATTTTAAGATAAAAAGAGATAATGATAATAATTAAATAAAACAAAGTTTTTAATTTTGTTTATTTAATTAAGAGAGAATTAATGTGATAATAATTAAATAAAACAAAGTTTTTAATTTTGTTTATTTAATTAGGAAAGAAAAATAGGAGAATTTGATAAATGAACTTAATATAAATAAATATTCTTATTTATTTATTAAGTAGAGGAATTTTAAGATTAATTAATCAAATAAGGCATATTCGGTTAATTGGATTCTCCAGACCATTTTTAGGTGTCTACATTTTGCCCCTCTTTGAAGTGATGTGTTTACACAGTGTTTCAAAGAATGTTTTTGCTTTGGCCGCCAGTATTGACGATTAAACATGCCCCAGACCTGCCCCAGATGATAAATTTTGAAAAGATAGTGATATATGCCCCCTCGGGAAATAAATTGGTGAATTTCGGATTTTTTTTATGAATTTTCAAAAATTTTGAATTTTTATGATGGTTTGATGATGAATTGATGAAGAAACAATTTATCTCCCAACAAGATTGTAAATGCCCCAGTAATTGAGAAGAATTAATTCCTCAGAATGAGAAATAAATAAATCACACAAAATTTCCCCAAAAATAGCCTATAAATGCTCCAAAGGTCATTTTCAAAAGTCATTTGTGCATTGACTTTTACAAACTTTGAGATAGAGACCCTTCAGAGCATTCAGAGCTAGGATGCCGATCTCATACCACACCCACCGACTCGAGCGTGTGCGCCGTCACCAGCGTCCAGCCGATTATGGTCCTCCGGTATGTACCTCAAACTTTTCTCATAATTTGCGCCATTGATTTTTGATGTATTTGCACGTGATTTTTAGTTTTAGCGCGCACGGAACACGGTGTAGCGCGTCCGTGCGCTGTTGTAGCGCGTCATAGATTTAGCGCATTCGGTCAATAGCATAGTGCGTCATGTAGATTTTGTAGCGCGCCAGAAGTTTTAGCGCGCCGGGTTAGTTTGATAGCGCGTCCGTGAAATTTGGTAGCGCGCCAGGAATTTTAGCGCGCCGGGTTTGTTCCGTAGCGCGCAAGGGTAGTTTTGTAGCGCGCCAAACTTTTTTAGCGCTTTAGGTTGATTTTGTAGCGTTTTGGGTAAAATTGATTTAAACATTGTGCGTTTTGATTTTTGTAGATTTTATTTTTTTTGATTCCATCTATTTTAGTGTTGATCTTGACTAAAATATATGGGAAACGATCTCATGATGAGCGAGACCTATTTGATTGATAACAATTACCCTCATGATAGGCGAGGAATAATTATGCATTCTGAATGATTGAACCCAATTGATAGATGAGGGTTTCTTGATAATCTGATAGATTGATAGAAAAAAGCACAATGTTTTGATTTGTTGATGATCTTTTGATATTCTGATAAAAATGTTTTGTTTTGCATGAGTACAGGAGCAGTTGGATGTGATCCAGGTGCGGGAGCAGTTCCCATGGCCGTTTGATATGATTTCGCGACTGTCTCCTGACGAGAGACAGCATATTGTTTCCTGCGGTTTAGCTACATTGTTGGACATGCCCCATATTAGACTTAATAGGGGTCTATTGACGGCTTTGGCGGAGAGGTGGCATAGTGACCACAACACCTTTCATTTACCCACTGGTGAGATGACAGTGACACCAGAGGATGTATGGCGTATCCTTCGCATACCGTTCGTAGGAGAGATTGTGGTCCATGACTCGGAGGAGGTTGGTGGGGTAGAGGCCATGCAGAGGGTCTTTCAGGATCCCCACATTGCAGGAGAGTGGATCCCATGGATAGACATATATGAGACATATGCTCCTCTTCCTTCAGTTTTGGCAGGTTTTGTTGGTGGATTCCTTTGTCCTGATAAGAGGTCAAAGGGTCTATCACTTGGATGGGGTCGTGTGCTAGAGGGTCTAGTCGTTCATAGGACTAGATATGCTTGGGGCATGTGCATGCTTGCCCAGTTGTACCATGATTTGCATTGGATTGTTTATCTTGGCGGCAGTAGTTTATCTGCAGGGGCTACCCTTCTCCAGGTATGGGCATGGGAGCATATTGTTGTTACGCGTCCCGTACCAGTGTTGGCCAGACCAGCAACGAGGCCATATGTATTTTGATATAGAGGCAGGCCTACCTAGCATATGATGGGGAAGCTTGAGTATTGGAGATGGATCGTTGACGATATTGAGGCAGTGACCTGGCGTCCGTACCTAGACTGTGATGTCTGGGACGACGATGATATTGAGTTGGGGTTTTTATCCGATTCTATGTATTTGATCGGGAAGAGCCCTAGGGTTTTGGAGCGTTTCCTGTTTCATCGGGTGTACAGACAGTACGGTATTGTGCAGTGTATGCCATTGGGTGTAGCACATTATGGACGGTGACGGATTGATGCGCCCGATTGGGGTCCTTGCTTGCCTTACGGGGCACTTGTCGAGGCTTACCGTGCCTTGCAGCCATCAGCGTGGGATGTTCGGCGAGACATTGTTGAGGCACCTATTACACCTGAGTATGGAGAGTATCTGGCTCTGCACCCGCCTCCACGGATTACCATTCCAGATGAGCCAGCACCTGTACCGGTAGTAGCACCAGCAGCAGCACCAGCAGCAGGCAGGGGGGATTCAGGTCGGTCAGCGACGGGGGAGAGAGGAGGATGTTGATGTCGATGTGGAGAGCAGCTCAGAGACTGACAGTGATGACAGTTCTGATAGCAGTGAGGATAGCAGTGGCGATGATGGCGGAGATGGGAGGGGACCGAGCGTAGCAGGTTCATCCGAGCCCTCCTCCAGTGCGCCTCGTAAGGCAGGCAGGCTGTGATCCCTCCCCGAGGTGGCAGCCTTACACAGGTGTAGGTGCAGCATTGCAGGGTCAGCTAGCTCAGTTACAGGGTTTATTAGCCCAGACTCAGGCTCAGACACAGGCACAGTTAGCCACTGCTCAGACTCAGATCACATCTCTGATTAGTGAGAGAGATGGGGCTTTACAGGCAGCAGCGACCGCACAGGCTCAGGTGACAGGATTACGAGCACAGTTGTCTACAGCCCAGGCACAGATCGCAGCCTTGACGTCAGAGCGGGATACCATTAGACGGACAGCTGAGACAGCACAGGCGACTGCAGAGAGGTTACAGAGAGTGGCAGATGGTACTTCTGTGGCCGACTATATGCGAGAGGCTATGCGGGCAGGTGCGGAGATAGAGTTCTACCGGAGCTGTTATCATGAGCTGTGTCCCCCAGAGCAGAGAGCCAGCTATGTTCAGTCGCGCTCAGAGAGGAGTCGGTCTAGGACAGTGAGCAGAGGTGTGACACAGCCTCTTCTGAGAGATCCGAGAGATCCTGGGACGTCCGGTGGTGGTACAGATACTGGTGCGAGACCTGCTCCTTCTGGTGGGAGTACTACTTGAGATTCTATGTGTAGCCATTGAGATTTATACAGCCATTTTTGACATGATGTTAGTTTTATTCTTTTCAGACTTCATTGTATACTTTGACAGTTGACGAGATATATATGTGCAGTGGTTCGATTGATCTCTGATATGATTTTACATGATTTATGTGATGGATGCATTGATTTTATGATGGATGCATTGATTTTATGATATTGATGTGATGGATGTATGGATTTATGATGTATTGATGTGATGGATGTATGGACTTTATGATGTGATGGATGCATTGATTTTATGATGGATGCATTGATTTTATGATATTGATGTGATGGATGTATGGATTTATGATGTATTGATGTGATGGAATTATGGATTGATTGATGTAATGGATGTATGGATTTTATGATGTGATGGATGTATGGATTTTATGATGTGACGGATGTATGGATTTTATGATGTGACGGATGTATGGATTTTATGATGTATTGATGTGATGGATGAAATGATATTGATGATGTATTTATTTTCTTATGAGATGTAATGTATGATTATAAAATTGTGATTGATGATGTATGGAAATGTGATTTTGTGATAAATGGATGACTAATGATAAAATGTAATGATGTATGTAAATGAAATGTGATAAATGAATATGTGATATGTGTTAAGTGTATGATGAATAATGAGATGTGAATAGAATGATTTAAGATAAAATGTGATTTAAAATGTAATGACAAATGAGTAGATGATATTTAATGAATGATGAGATGTAAATGTAAATGAAATGTAATGATGAATGGAATGATATTTAATGAGATTGAATGTAATGATGTGATGAATATGTAATGATAAATGATGTATGGATAAATGAATATGTAATGATGAATGTATAGATATAAATGGAATGATATGTATGATGAAGATGTAATGCAATGAAATGTAAATGATATGTGATGAAATGTGATTTAATGATGTATGATGAACATGTGATGATGAATGGAATGGTGTAACATAACGTGTATATGATGTCACGAAATGAGATTTTTATTGTGAATTTATGCATGTGTCAAGTATACTCAGCCGTTAGTAAGAAAAAGATAACATCATTTTGCGATTGAATCATTGTAACTTGTGCCATCCGTTTCTGCAGATGAATTTATGAATGCAATCTATGTTAACCATGCAAATGTCTATTTCATTAATGCAAACCTAAGTGTCACTTCAATAATCATTTAATCTGCTTTGTATCATCACTGAGCTTTATTATTTTTAAAATGTTGAAAGTGAATACAAGCATCAATGATATGAGATAGACCAATGATGACCTGAGTATTTCTTTCATGATTTTTGATATTGCAAGCGAACACAAGCATCATGGTATGAGATAGACCAATGATGACCTGAGCATTTCTTGCGTAAACAGACAAGAATTAATCATTTTCTTAAGTGAATCAGAATGTCATCCATGATACTTGGTAGAGCACTTCCTGCGACAATTCACAAAATAATAACGACTAATTCACAAACAGCAAACAAAGAAAAGATATCATTCTGCTTACTTACTTCTCTAGTTCAATACATCATTGAGTCGCTCTAAAGAAATGATAATCAAATGATAAAATGAAAAGTACAACAATTCAAATTCTACTTAATGTATTTTCAAATCATTATTCAGATTAGATCATCAGTGTCGAGATGTGTGTGTTGATGTGTGCATGATTTTCCCAGATGTTTTGACCAAGTGATGCGACCTAAAAGACCTATCCTAGGGGTCTCGGGGACTGATCAAAGATTAGTCTTGCCTACGTTATACACGCAGAGACCACGTAGTTCGACTGACACAGACTCCACTTTTTGACTGATGCAGACTCTATTTTTGTGTTTTTGATTTTCTGATGTTTTTGGATTTTGGATATTCTGATGTTTTTGGATTTTGGATTTTTTGATGTTTTGGATTTTGATGGGTTTTCTAATGTTTTTGGATTTTGATGGGTTTTATGATGTTTTTGGATTTTGATGGGTTGCCACTTGATGTTGTTATGTTTAACTGCCCTTCCATGCAAGCTGAAAGTCTACTTGTACCAGATAACATTAGGATGTTTCCCCCAAGCTAGGGTAAAACATGGTATCCTTGCTATGATATGGATAGTGATAATCTCAAATGATAGATGTAAATGATATGAAAGGAAACAATTGTAACAACACTGTACCCAATAGATAGAGGAGTTTTGGTGAAAATCACAAGTAACGCCTATTTGCCAGGTTTTCATCACTTGTTTTTATTGTGTCCTCTTTCTTTCTTTTTTTATTTTTTTTATTTTTTTTTATTTTTCTCTTTTTCTGTCATCATGACGCCTGTTTGCTAGGTTTTCATCGAGACAACTTTATTGATCGTGCACTAGATATCCTCAAGTGTAGAATCACCGGAGATGAATGCTGTTCATGGGCTCCTCCAACATGTCTCCCTCTGGTGTAGACAGTCGATATGCTCCTGATCCATAGACTGATATGATAACATAAGGTCCTATCTAGTTAGGTTCAAACTTTCCCTTCTTTTCTCAGTCTGCTTGATTTCTAGGGTTTTCCCGTAGGACCAAGTCTCCAATCTGGAAGACTCTAGGTTTAACCCTATGATTATAGTTTCTAGACATCCTTTGTTGATAGGCTATTAAATGATTAACAACTTGTTGTCGACGTTCATCAAGTAGCTCTAGTTCCTGAAGTCTAGAGACCCTATAATCTTCATCTGAAATGAGTCCCTTTAGTGAAACTCGAAGGGATGGGATTTCTACCTCAATAGGCAAAATTGCTTCTGATCCATAGACAAGAGCATATGGTGTAGCTCCTGTTGGTGTTCTAATGCTTGTCCTGTAAGCCCAAAGAGCAGGGTTTAGCTGAACATGCCAATCACGTCCCACTTCATTTACAGTCTTCTTGAGAATTTTGAGGATTGTTTTATTTGAAGCTTCTGCCTGTCCATTACCTTGAGGGTAATATGGGGTTGAAAAGTGATGTTGGATGTGGAACTTTTCACATAGCTCTTGGACGTCTTGGTTCTTGAAAGGCCTGCCATTATCTGTGATGATTGACTGGGGTATCCCATATCTACAAATGAGATAATTAAGAATGAAAGATGATATTTGCTTTCCAATGATTGTGGTTAAGGGAACTGCCTCCACCCATTTTGTAAAATATTCGGTTGCTGTGATAATGAACTTGTGTCCATTAGATGAAGATGGGTGAATTTTCCCTACCAGATCTAATCCCCACTGACAGAAAGGCCATGTAGTTGCAAATGGATGCAGCTCCTGTGCCGGTGCATGCATAAGATCGCCATGGATCCGCATCTTTGTACATCTTTTACAAATTGGATAAGACTTTGCTCCATGTGTGGCCGCATTATCCCAAACCGCGAGTTCTCTTACAAAGATAATCCACTTGAATGTGTACCACAAATTCCTTCATGGACCTCTATGTAAAGCCGAAGTGATCTTCATTGGCGTTCTAGACAACGTAGTGCGCACCACCCAGCCTTAATTTCCGCGAAAGGGTGTCAATACGGTATGTTTGGCGATTGGCTGCATGAAGGCGCTTTGGTTGCGGCATATTCCGCGTACATTATCTTTCAGGAGCAGTATAAATGTCTCCATAAATGGAGAATTGGGCACTATCCAAAAGGCTTATGGTTTGGGATTTGGGATTTGCATATGCAGGATTTGATACTTGTTCTACAATAAATCGATAACGATCTTGCATTTCAGGCATTTGTAGAAGAGATGCTATTGTGGCCATGGCATCTGCTGCTTTGTTCTCTGATCTTGGTATCTGCTCAAATTTGATTTCTATGAAGTATTTTCGTAGGTCATCCACCAGCCTTTTGTACAAAATCAGTGTGTCATTCTTAGTTTGATAATCATTATTGACTTGATAAATGATTAACTGGGAGTCTCCATACACCTGTAGTTCTGTGATCTTCCATTCAATAGCTACTTTCATTCCAAGGATCAAAGCTTCATATTCTGCCACATTGTTAGTGCAACGGAAGGTAAGCCTGTATGATCATGGGATTATGTGCCCAAGAGGTGTGACAAATAAAATTCCCGCTCCCGATCCATGTTGTGTGTAGGATCCATCGAAGTAGAGTTGCCATGGTTGTGTTGTTATATTAAGGATATCTACATCGAGAAATTCCATGGTCATATGATGACTGTCAGATAATGGAGCTTCTGCTAATTGATCGGCGATGGCTTGTCCTTTGATAGCTCGCCTTTCCACATACTGAATATCAAACTCACTGAGGAGCATGACCCACTTTTCCAACCTTCTTGTTAAAGCTGCTTTGCCCAGTAAATACTTGAGAGGATCAATTTTTGCAACAAGCTTGATAGTGTGAGTAAGCATATAGTGTCACAATTTTTGTGTTGCAAATACTACTGCTAAGCATGATTTTTCAATGAAGGTGTAGTTTACTTCATGTCCATTGAGTGTCCTGCTGATATAGTATATAGCCTGTTCCTTTCCTTCATTATCCTCTTGTGCTAGCAAGGCTCCTAAAGAAATGTCTGTTGTTGCAATATATAACAATAATGGCTTGTCTTCACTGGGTGGTACCAAGATTGGTGGTGTCATCAGATAATGCTTGATTTGATTGAAGGTACTCTCACATAGTTCATCCCATTTGAAAGGCACATTTTTATGCAAGAGATGGTTGAACGGATGACACCGATCTGCTAGTTGGGAGATGAATCTTCTGATGGATTGTAGTCGGCCTTGTAGAGATCTTAATGTGCTGATATTCTTAGGAGGTGGCATTTCCATAATGGCCTGGACTTTTGCCGGATCTACTTCAATTCCCTTTGTAGAAACTATGTATCCTAGGCGCTTTGCTGATGTTACTCCAAAGGCACATTTCTTTGGATTCAATCTGACTTTGAATTTTTCCAACCTGTCAAATATTTTGGCCAATATCTCTAGATGTCCTTCCCTGGTGTAAGATTTTGCTAAGATGTGGTCCACATAGTCCTCCATGAAGGTATGCATCATGTCGTGGAAGATTGTTGTCATAGCCCACTGGTATGTAGCTCCTGCATTCTTTAACCCAAAAGGCATGACATTCCAGCAGAAGGTGCCCCATGGACATGTAAAGGCTGTCTTTTCTTGGTCTTCAGGAGCTATCTTGATTTGATTGTATCCTGAAAATCCATCCATGAGTGATAGCATTTTATGGCCGGCTGTGAGATCTACAATCATGTCTATGTTTGGCAAAGGAAAATCATCCTTTGGACATGCTTTATTTAAATCCCGGAAATCAGTACCTATTCTGATGGTGTTATCTGGCTTTGAAACAGGCACAATGTTGGATATCCATTCCGCATAGTTAATAGATCTGATAAATCCAACATCAAGTAATTTCTTCAAGTCATTTTTCACTAATAATGCAACATGTGGATGCATTTTTCTCAGCTTCTGTTTTACTGGTTTAGTGCCAGCTGGTAAGGATAAGTGATGCATAATGAGATCTGTGTCCAAGCCTAGCATGTCAGAGTATGACCAAGCAAAATTGATGCATCGTTCTTCAAAGAATTTGATAAAATCTCGCTTTTTTGTATCTGTCATGGATGCGGCCAGGTGTAATATTCTTGCTTTTTCCGCTGTGCCAATATTAATAGACTGTGTGGGTTCTATTAATACTGATGACCTGTCATGGTAATATTGCGGGAGAATGTCAAACCTTCCATCCTTTGGTGCCTCAATGATGTTTTCGCCATCAGATGCATTCTTTATTTTTACTATTTTAGGATCAAATACTGCCATAGAATGGTTTTCACCATTAGATCCATTTTTTTCTTTCATATTTTTGCAACTGGAAGGTTTGGCATCCTCCTGCCTAAAAGCATCATTAAAAGAAGTATTGGTAGAACAAGTATCGGATTCCTCACAGCAAAGGTAGTTAATAATGGAGGAGTCATTGTCAAAAACAGGGAGATTAATAGGATGTTGGGCTTCCCATTCAATAAGTTCGGGATGTAGTAAAGGCAATGAATCATTAGATGGGTTGAGGTCTGCGATTGTGAAAGCTCGGACGGAAATGTCGTCTAGGTTGTCTATGGTTATGTCGAGGCCTACAAAGGCATTTTATTCCACATCATTTATCTCAATCGATGTCCGTTCATCTTCAC
>VDFB02193867.1:111487709-111540915 GCA_007258455.2 Sequoia sempervirens | reverse complement strand
GAGGCCATATGTATTTTGATATAGAGGCAGGCCTACCTAGCATATGATGGGGAAGCTTGAGTATTGGAGATGGATCGTTGACGATATTGAGGCAGTGACCTGGCGTCCGTACCTAGACTGTGATGTCTGGGACGACGATGATATTGAGTTGGGGTTTTTATCCGATTCTATGTATTTGATCGGGAAGAGCCCTAGGGTTTTGGAGCGTTTCCTGTTTCATCGGGTGTACAGACAGTACGGTATTGTGCAGTGTATGCCATTGGGTGTAGCACATTATGGACGGTGACGGATTGATGCGCCCGATTGGGGTCCTTGCTTGCCTTACGGGGCACTTGTCGAGGCTTACCGTGCCTTGCAGCCATCAGCGTGGGATGTTCGGCGAGACATTGTTGAGGCACCTATTACACCTGAGTATGGAGAGTATCTGGCTCTGCACCCGCCTCCACGGATTACCATTCTAGATGAGCCAGCACCTGTACCGGTAGTAGCACCAGCAGCAGCACCAGCAGCAGCACCAGCAGGGGGATTCAGGTCGGTCAACGACGGGGGAGAGAGGAGGATGTTGATGTCGATGTGGAGAGTAGCTCAGAGACTGACAGTGATGATAGTTCTGATAGCAGTGAGGATAGCAGTGGCGATGATGGCGGAGATGGGAGGGGACCGAGCGTAGCAGGTTCATCCGAGCCCTCCTCCAGTGCGCCTCGTAAGAGGCAGGCTGTGACATCCTCATCGGCAGATCCCTCAGAGGTGGCAGCCTTACAGGTGCAGGTGCAGACATTGCAGGGTCAGCTAGCTCAGTTACAGGGTTTATTAGCCTAGACTCAGGCTCAAACACAGGCACAGTTAGCCACTGCTCAGACTCAGATCACATCTCTGATTAGTGAGAGAGATGGGGCTTTATAGGCAGCAGTGACCGCACAGGCTCAGGTGACAGGATTACGAGCACAGTTGTCTACAGCCCAGGCACAGATCGCAGCCTTGACGTCAGAGCGGGATACCATTAGACGGATAGCTGAGACAACACAGGCGACTGCAGAGAGGTTACAGAGAGTGGCAGATGGTACTTCTGTGGCCGACTATATGCGAGAGGCTATGCAGGCAGGTGCAGAGATAGAGTTCTACCAGAGCCGTTATCATGAGCTGTGTCCCCCAGAGCAGAGAGCCAGCTATGTTCAGTCGCGCTCAGAGAGGAGTCGGTCTAGGATAGTGAGCAGAGGTGTGACACAGCCTCTTCCGAGAGATCCGAGAGATCCTGGGACGTCCGGTGGTGGTACAGATACTGGTGCGAGACCTGCTCCTTCTGGTGGGAGTACTACTTGAGATTCTATGTGTAGCCATTGAGATTTATACAGCCATTTTTGACATGATGTTAGTTTTATTCTTTTCAGACTTCATTGTATACTTTGACAGTTGACGAGATATATATGTGCAGCGGTTCGATTGATCTCTGATATGATTTTACATGATTTATGTGATGGATGCATTGATTTTATGATGGATGCATTGATTTTATGATATTGATGTGATGGATGTATGGATTTATGATGTATTGATGTGATGGATGTATGGACTTTATGATGTGATGGATGCATTGATTTTATGATGGATGCATTGATTTTATGATATTGATGTGATGGATGTATGGATTTATGATGTATTGATGTGATGGAATTATGGATTGATTGATGTAATGGATGTATGGATTTTATGATGTGATGGATGTATGGATTTTATGATGTGACGGATGTATGGATTTTATGATGTATTGATGTGATGGATGAAATGATATTGATGATGTATTTATTTTCTTATGAGATGTAATGTATGATTATAAAATTGTGATTGATGATGTATGGAAATGTGATTTTGTGATAAATGGATGACTAATGATAAAATGTAATGATGTATGTAAATGAAATGTGATAAATGAATATGTGATATGTGTTAAGTGTATGATGAATAATGAGATGTGAATAGAATGATTTAAGATAAAATGTGATTTAAAATGTAATGACAAATGAGTAGATGATATTTAATGAATGATGAGATGTAAATGTAAATGAAATGTAATGATGAATGGAATGATATTTAATGAGATTGAATGTAATGATGTGATGAATATGTAATGATAAATGATGTATGGATAAATGAATATGTAATGATGAATGTATAGATATAAATGGAATGATATGTATGATGAAGATGTAATGCAATGAAATGTAAATGATATGTGATGAAATGTGATTTAATGATGTATGATGAACATGTGATGATGAATGGAATGGTGTAACATAACGTGTATATGATGTCACGAAATGAGATTTTTATTGTGAATTTATGCATGTGTCAAGTATACTCAGCCGTTAGTAAGAAAAAGATAACATCATTTTGCGATTGAATCATTGTAACTTGTGCCATCCGTTTCTGCAGATGAATTTATGAATGCAATCTATGTTAACCATGCAAATGTCTATTTCATTAATGCAAACCTAAGTGTCACTTCAATAATCATTTAATCTGCTTTGTATCATCACTGAGCTTTATTATTTTTAAAATGTTGAAAGTGAATACAAGCATCAATGATATGAGATAGACCAATGATGACCTGAGTATTTCTTTCATGATTTTTGATATTGCAAGCGAACACAAGCATCATGGTATGAGATAGACCAATGATGACCTGAGCATTTCTTGCGTAAACAGACAAGAATTAATCATTTTCTTAAGTGAATCAGAATGTCATCCATGATACTTGGTAGAGCACTTCCTGCGACAATTCACAAAATAATAACGACTAATTCACAAACAGCAAACAAAGAAAAGATATCATTCTGCTTCCTTACTTCTCTAGTTCAATACATCATTGAGTCGCTCTAAAGAAATGATAATCAAATGATAAAATGAAAAGTACAACAATTCAAATTCTACTTAATGTATTTTCAAATCATTATTCAGATTAGATCATCAGTGTCGAGATGTGTGTGCTGATGTGTGCATGATTTTCCCAGATGTTTTGACCAAGTGATGCGACCTAAAAGACCTATCCTAGGGGTCTCGGGGACTGATCAAAGATTAGTCTTGCCTACGTTATACACGCAGAGACCACGTAGTTCGACTGACACAGACTCCACTTTTTGACTGATGCAGACTCTATTTTTGTGTTTTTGATTTTCTGATGTTTTTGGATTTTGGATATTCTGATGTTTTTGGATTTTGGATTTTCTGATGTTTTGGATTTTGATGGGTTTTCTGATGTTTTTGGATTTTGATGGGTTTTCTGATGTTTTTGGATTTTGATGGGTTGCCACTTGATGTTGTTATGTTTAACTGCCCTTCCATGCAAGCTGAAAGCCTACTTGTACCAGATAACATTAGGATGTTGCCCCCAAGCTAAGGTAAAACATGGTATCCATGCTATGATATGGATAGTGATGATCTCAAATGATAGAAGGAAATGATATGAAAGGAAACAATCGTAACAACACTGCACCTAATAGATAGAGGAGCTCTGGTGAAAATCACAAGTAACGCCTGTTTGCCAGGTTTTCATCACTTGTTTTTTATTGTGTCCTCTTTCTTTTCTTTTTTTCTTTTTATTATTTCTATTTTTTTTTTTTGTTTATTTCTCTCTTTTTCTGTCATCATGACGCCTGTTTGCCAGGTTTTCATCAAGACAACTTTATTGACCGTGCACTAGATATCCTCAAGTGTAGAATCGCCGAGATGAATGCTATTCATGGGCTCCTCCAACATGTCTCCCTCTGGTGTAGACAGTCGATATGCTCCTGATCCATAGACTGATATGATAACATAAGGTCCTATCCAGTTAGGTTCAAACTTTCCCTTCTTTTCTCTGTCTGCTTGATTTCTAGGGTTTTCCCGTAGGACCAAGTCTCCAATCTGGAAGACTCTAGGTTTAACCCTATGATTATAGTTTCTAGACATCCTTTGTTGATAGGCTGTTAAATGATTAACAACTTGTTGTCGACGTTCATCAAGTAGCTCTAGTTCCTGAAGTCTAGAGACCCTATAATCTTCATCTGAAATGAGTCCCTTTAGTGAAACTCGAAGGGATGGGATTTCTACCTCAATAGGCAAAATTGCTTCTGATCCATAGACAAGAGCATATGGTGTAGCTCCTGTTGGTGTTCTGATGCTTGTCCTGTAAGCCCAAAGAGCAGGGTTTAGCTGAACATGCCAATCACGTCCCACTTCATTTACAGTCTTCTTGAGAATTTTGAGGATTGTTTTATTTGAAGCTTCTGCCTGTCCATTACCTTGAGGGTAATATGGGGTTGAAAAGCGATGTTGGATGTGGAACTTTTCACATAGCTCTTGGATGTCTTGGTTCTTGAAAGGCCTGCCATTATCTGTGATGATTGACTGGGGTATCCCATATCTACAAATGAGATAATTAAGAATGAAAGATGATATTTTCTTTCCAGTGATTGTGGTTAAGGGAACTGCCTCCACCCATTTTGTAAAATATTCGGTGGCTGTGATAATGAACTTGTGTCCATTAGATGAAGATGGGTGAATTTTCCCTACCAAGTCTAGTCCCCACTGACAGAAAGGCCATGTAGTTGCAAATGGATGTAGCTCTTGTGCTGGTGCATGTATAAGATTGCCATGGATCTGGCATTTTGTACATCTTTTTACAAATTGATAAGATTCTTGCTCCATGTGTGGCCAGTAATATCCCAAACGAAGGAGTTTCTTGGCTAAAGATAATCCACTTGAATGTGTACCACAAATTCCTTCATGGACCTCATGTAAAGCGGAAGCGGATTCGTCATGTTCTAGACAACGTAAAAGAGTACCATCTAGGCCTCGACGGTAAAGGGTGTCAGCAATAATGGTATGTTTGGCAGATTGGCGTATGAAGTTGCGCTTTTGGTTGCGAGAAAGATCTGGTGGTAAGACATTATCTTTCAGATAAGTATAAATGTCTCCATAAATGGAGGATTGGGCCCTATCCAAAAGGCTTATGGTTTGGGATTTGGGATTTGCGTATGCAGGATTTGATACTTGTTCTACAATAAATCGATAACGATCTTGCGTTTCAGGCATTTGTAGAAGAGATGCTATTGTGGCCATGGCATCTGCTGCTTTGTTCTCTGATCTTGGTATCTTGCTCAAATTTGATTTCTATGAAGTATTTTCGTAGGTCATCCACCAGCCTTTTGTACAAAATAGTGTGTCATCCTTAGTTTGATAATCATTATTGACT
Organism: Sequoia sempervirens; assembly: GCA_007258455.2. Taxonomy (NCBI): domain Eukaryota; kingdom Viridiplantae; phylum Streptophyta; class Pinopsida; order Cupressales; family Cupressaceae; genus Sequoia; species Sequoia sempervirens. Next base: position 111,535,685 of record VDFB02193867.1, on the reverse strand, counting down.
TGATAAATGATTAACTGGGAGTCTCCATACACCTGTAGTTCTGTGATCTTCCATTCAATAGCTACTTTCATTCCAAGGATCAAAGCTTCATATTCTGCCACATTGTTAGTGCAACGGAAGGTAAGCCTGTATGATCGCGGGATTGTGTGCCCAAGAGGTGTGACAAATAAAATTCCCGCTCCCGATCCATGTTGTGTGTAGGATCCATCGAAGTAGAGTTGCCATGGTTGTGTTGTTATATTGAGGATATCTGCATCGGGAAATTCCATGGTCATATGATGACTGTCAGATAATGGAGCTTCTGCTAATTGATCGGCGATGGCTTGTCCTTTGATAGCTCGCCTTTCCACATACTGAATATCAAACTCACTGAGGAGCATGACCCACTTTGCCAACCTTCCTGTTAAAGCTGCTTTGCCCAGTAAATACTTGAGAGGATCAATTTTTGCAACAAGCTTGATAGTGTGAGTAAGCATATAGTGTCGCAATTTTTGTGTTGCAAATACTACTGCTAAGCATGATTTTTCAATGAAGGTGTAGTTTACTTCATGTCCATTGAGTGTCCTGCTGATATAGTATATAGCCTGTTCCTTTCCTTCATTATCCTCTTGTGCTAGCAAGGCTCCTAAAGAAATGTCTGTTGTTGCAATATATAACAATAATGGCTTGTCTTCACTGGGTGGTACCAAGATTGGTGGTGTCATCAGATAATGCTTGATTTGATTGAAGGTACTCTCACACTGTTCATCCCATTTGAAAGGCACATTTTTATGCAAGAGATGGTTGAACGGATGACACCGATCTGCTAGTTGGGAGATGAATCTTCTGATGGACTGTAGTCGGCCTTGTAGAGATCTTAATGTGCTGATATTCTTAGGAGGTGGCATTTCCATAATGGCCTGGACTTTTGCCGGATCTACTTCAATTCCCTTTGTAGAAACTATGTATCCTAGGAGCTTTGCTGATGTTACTCCAAAGGCACATTTCTTTGGATTCAATCTGACTTTGAATTTTTCCAACCTGTCAAATATTTTGGCCAATATCTCTAGATGTCCTTCCCTGGTGTAAGATTTTGCTAAGATGTCGTCCACATAGTCCTCCATGAAGGTATGCATCATGTCGTGGAAGATTGTTGTCATAGCCCGCTGGTATGTAGCTCCTGCATTCTTTAACCCAAAAGGCATGACATTCCAGCAGAAGGTGCCCCATGGACATGTAAAGGCTGTCTTTTCTTGGTCTTCAGGAGCTATCTTGATTTGATTGTATCCTGAAAATCCATCCATGAGTGATAGCATTTTATGGCCGGCTGTGAGATCTACAATCATGTCTATGTTTGGCAAAGGAAAATCATCCTTTGGACATGCTTTATTTAAATCCCGAAAATCAGTACATATTCTGATGGTGTTATCTGGCTTTGAAACAGGCACAATGTTGGATATCCATTCCGCATAGTCAATAGATCTGATAAATCCAGCATCAAGTAATTTCTTCAAGTCATTTTTCACTAATAATGCAACATGTGGATGCATTTTTCTCAGCTTCTATTTTACTGGTTTAGTGCCAGCTGGTAAGGATAAGTGATGCATAATGAGATCTGTGTCCAAGCCTAGCATGTCAGAGTATGACCAAGCAAAATTGATGCATCGTTCTTCAAAGAATTTGATAAAATCTGGCTTTTCTGTATCTGTCATGGATGCGGCCAGGTGTAATATTCTTGCTTTTTCCGCTGTGCCAATATTAATAGACTGTGTGGGTTCTATTAATACTGATGACCTGTCATGGTAATGTTGCGGGAGAATGTCAAACCTTCCATCCTTTGGTGCCTCAATGAGGTTTTCGCCATCGGATGCGTTCTTTATTTTTACTATTTTAGGATCAAATACTGCCATAGAATGGTTTTCACCATTAGATCCATTTTTTTCTTTCATATTTTTGCAACTGGAAGGTTTGGCATCCTCCTGCCTAAAAGCATCATTAAAAGAAGTATTGGTAGAACAAGTATCGGATTCCTCACAGCAAAGGTAGTTAATAATGGAGGAGTCATTGTCAAAAACAGGGAGATTAATAGGATGTTGGGCTTCCCATTCGATAAGTTCGGGATGTAGTAAAGGCAATGAATCATTAGATGGGTTGAGGTCAGCGATTGTGAAAGCTCAGACGGAAATGTCGTCTAGGTTGTCTATGGTTATGTCGAGGCCTACAAAGGCATTTTCTTCCACATCATTTATCTCAATCGATGTCCGTTCATCTTCACTTGAGTCATCGAAATTTTGTGTTTCAAAGACAATAGGATTAAAACTTGAGCTTTGACCCTCCTCGTGATTGAGGGTATACTTTTTGATAATGTCAACCTGAATATCTTCATAGGAAATTTCTGATAAGTTGTCCCACTCATACTCATTTGAATCTGTTTCAGAATTATCTCTTATTTGAAGAATACGCTCCACAGTTTTATTGGTGATTTCTGCTCTTGCTTTTTCTGTGTATCCTAGTCCAGTTTTTTCCTTATGTTGGAGCGTAAGAGGCTGGATTGGTTCTGTTATGCCTTGTTTCCTTAATCCAAGAGGTCCCTGTCCTGAATATCCCATCTTCTCAAGAATAGTTTTTCCTTTCCCATATTGAGTTGTCTCTATGATGTTACTTGTGGAAGCGGGGGTTTCCTCATCTTTATAAAGCCAATTTAGTATGGCCTTATCTTCTGATTCTTCATCTAAGCTCCCAGCTTTTACAAATCTGCCATCTAATGCTGTTGTAGATTGTTCTGAAGTGTGGGTGTTTGTAGATGGCTGTCCATATGTTTGTAAAGAGGGTAATATTTGTGATAGATGAAATGAGTGTCCAACACCATATTCACTAATTCCTTTGTCACTTATCTGTACTTCCTTGGTGAATTGATGTGAGAGTGGAGCCAATTGTTCTCCAACATTTGAAGAGTTAGATTGTGCCATCCTTATCTCTTGTGATTTTTGTTGTTTTGGAAGCCACTTTGAAATGAAACTTTGCTGTTGCTCACTATCTGATGTGCCAACTTCTCTATTGTTAGGTATGAATGTATCCTGAGATGTCTTCAATGTATGACAAGCTTGGGTGTCATTGTAGTCTGCTGTGATTGTTACCTCCTGTCCATTGACGGGAAATTTTAGGCATTGATGATAGGTAGATGGTACTGCTTGCATATCATGGATCCAAGGGCGTCCCAACAGTATGTTGTATGTCAGTTCCCTATCTAAGACTTGGAAAACCACTTTTTGGACAATAGGCCCAACTTGAATGGGTAATATGATCAATCCTGTAGAGGACCTTTCTTCTTCATCATATGCTTTGATTGTGATTTTTCTTCTGGTATCAATGGCTTCATCTGAGTATCCTAGTGCACGAATCAGCTTTAAGGTACAAATATTTAAACCAGCCCCTCCATCTATCAGGACACGTTTTACACGATGTTTGTGGATAAGGACTTCAATGTGAAGGGCAGAATTATGCGGGTGGTTGAGTGATACATCATCATGTTCAGAAAATGAAAGGCAATGAGGTGCAGATAGATGTCCCACCATAGCTTGGAATTGACACACATCCAGATTGTTAGGTACTGTAGTTGATACGAGAGCTTGTTCAAGAACCTCTTTGTGTGATGGGGAGATCTTCAAAAGTTCCAAGATTGATATTTGAGCTGGTATTTTCTGCAATTGATCGATGAGATTATATTGATTGGAGGGGGGATCCACTGATGGGGATGATATTGATGCTCCTTTCAATATAACTTTGGATTGCGCCCTTGTTGTGGCATTAACCGGTTGGTACTCTTGTTTCCCTTTGAGTGTGACTACATTGATTTGGTTTTCGGATTTGTCCATATGTTGTACCAATTTGGTAGGTGTAATGTCATTTTTCTGGTTGATTTGATTGCATAACTCTTCATCCTCTTTGGCAGCAGAAAGACAAAGGATTGTTGCGTCATAAACATAACCAACGTTTTTACCTTTGGTGTTTGTGGAAGAAGATTCTCCCTTTTGATAATTGGGTAGAGGATTTTTGAATGTTGTATGATCCTTGTTTGTTTGAGGGCCCTCTACAAATACTTTCTTTTGATCTATGAGGTCTTGTACCACATGTTTTAATTGCCAACAATTTTCAGTCATGTGACCTTTATTTTGATGATAGTGACAGTAATGTAAGTCATTCCACCATGATGGTTTGACTTGAGGGTCCCAATTTCTAGCCTCTTGCACTTGAATGAGTTTTTCGTTTAAAAGTTCTTTGAGGACTGATTCCAACGATTGTCCTAATGGCGTGAATTTTCGTTTATTGGAGGGTCGTTGGAATGATTGGGTTTTCGTTTCTCCACTGTTTTGATTATTTCCTTGGTCACTACTTTGTTTGATATTAAAACCATTGTTTTGTTTGTTTGTAGTAGTTGGTGTCAAGGTGAATACTGGTTTAGATGTATGTGCATCGACCATGGTATCAGTATTCTTGTTCTTTTGCCAAAATCTTGGCTTTTCGTTGTTGCTGTTAGAGGAATGGTTATTGTTTGAACCTTCAGTGAAATGTTTGATTGTTCCTCTTTTGATTAGAGCCTCTTCGATTTTAAGCCCTTTTTCGATAACTTGTTCAAATGTGGATGGACATTGTAAGTCCAATCTGTAGTTCATGTCATCTACTAAGTTATCAATGAACATCTCTATCTTCTCCTCCTCAGGAATAGATCTAGGGTATTTAGCAAATAGCCTTCTCCATCGTTGGAGAAAAGAGAGAAACTTTTCGCCCTTTGCTTGTTTGGTGTTGTAAAGTTCTTTTAAGGTTACCCCATGTTGGATGTTGAATGAGAAGTGTGTTATGAACCTATTGATTAGTTCTTCAAAGGATTGAATTCCAGGTTCTAATTTAGAAAACCACTCCATGCAAGTGTTTCCTAGGCTTCTTGGAAATAACCGTAGTAAGTAAGAGTCCTCGTGTGCGAACTCTATGCTCATAGCTCGAAATTCTCGTACGTGGTCAAACGGATCAGTTCTCCCATTGTATTTGTTGTATGTTGGGTACTCACAATACCTTGGAAATGGTATCATGTTGATGCTTGAGTCAAATGGATAAGGGCAAATGTCTTGTAATAGATACCTCTTTGTTGGCCCTTGTTGGATATTCTGGAATTGTAATTGTAACTGTTGGATTTGTCTTGTCAAAGCATCTATTTGATTTGGATTCTCTATATTAGTTGAGTTAGGTGTGGTTGCTTCCTTGAGTTGATTGACATCAAAGTCTTTAGGAAGCTTAGCACCTTTGTCAGCTAATAAGAGAAGATACTTTTCCATGTCTTGCTCTAGCATCTTTTCCATAAATTTATGGAAATGAGGGTCTTATTGCACTTTCTCGATTTCTTCTGCAGTTATTTCCTTCTCATGTGAGTTAATAAGAGAATCAGTGTTGTTATATCATCCCCAAGGGTTTTCTTCAGTCATGGCTGCTATTTTTTCGTTTTCTTGTTCTTGTTGTTTTTGATATGCTGCTCGCGTGAAGATAGGCATACAAAACGTTAAAAGGTTTACCCTAGACTTTGATCTTGGATTTGATTGGATAAGTGTCAAGTTGTTGATTTAAAATCTGATTTTGTTTTGTCTAGTTTCGTGATGAAAGGATGATAGAATCCTTGATAGGAAATTTTGACAGAAAATCTTAGATTTTGGTGATAACGACACTATGCAAGATGCTGCAAGATTTAGGTATAGGGGTAAAGCTTTTTCTTTTTGTATGACTATTGTGTTCTGGACTGTAAAAAAATTGTTTTGAACTGATAGAAACCTTGTATTTGATATGGGCAAGCTGACAGAATGTCCTATTAACTCTCTGTTTTTCGGGTTTTATGGTGCGCTAAAACAGATACCGGGCGCGCTAAAACAGAGACTAGGCGCGCTGAAACAGAACTCAGGCGCGCTGAAACAGAAACCGGGCGCGCTAAAACAAAGATCAGAGGCGCTAAAACAGAGACTAGGCGCGCTGAAATATAAACCGAACGCGCTGAAACAGAAACCGGGCGTGCTAAAACAGATACCGGGCGCGCTAAAACAGAGACTAGGCGCGCTGAAACAGAAACCGGGCGCGCTGAAACTATGACCTAAAGGGGTTTAAGACAAAATTACCTTATTCTATGAAACTCACTTGGTCTGGTATCATATTGGATGGCCGGTTGTGGGATGTATTCAGGATGAATTCTCTGACTATGATTGTGATGTTGCCTAAGAGCTCTTCTTTGAAAGTATGCTTGTGAGTCTAAGGGAGCTACGGCGTAGTCGTCTGTATAACCTCTAGAGAAATCGTGATACCTATGAATAAAGGTTCTATGTTGGAGTAGAACTTTCCTGCTTTGATATAGAAACCTTTGTTTTCTTAGGAGTTGTTTGTAGGCAAGTGTCCTTTTTGGTTTTCGGATTCGTTTGGCAAGAGATTTCTTGACAAACTTGGTGGATACCCAATCTCGAATCATGAGAAATCCACAAGTGTTTTGATTTTTTTAGGATTTTTGTGATGATCTTATCTGAGTTTAATGACAGAAAACACAGCAATCAAGAATAGAATGGTTTTAAAATCCTAGAATCTAAACAAGTAGTGTATGTTCTCAAGAATCAATGATTCTTCTTGATTTTTACCGGTTTGATAACAAGATAAGACAATTCAAACAGACTCACTCCTAGAGACAAAAGGTCATCGTTATATACTCGAACGGCCCACAGCTTGGAATTGCGTCGACTCACACAGCCATGTCACCCCCTAGAGGGTGCCCGTGTTTTTGTCTTTTCCAGGTGCGTACTCAGAGTGACGGAAGTGGATACCGGATCCCCTGAGCAAACAGTCCTTGGCAATTATATGGTGAGTGCTTGAGGGTAGATTCTTCCCCGCCCCTGCACCGCCGAGTATTACAATGTTCGGAAACTGACAAGCGTGCTTCTAGTTCTAGGTTCTTAGATATGGTTTCCGTTCGGAGCGGCAAATGGATAAACTCCCTCGAGAGACCTCCCAATCTTTAAAACAAAGATTTTGGGGATGGTTATCCTGCGCACTTCCGTTGAAAGAGGGTTTCCCCAAATTCACATAAATTTTAAAGTGGGTTGGAATACCATGGCTTTTGGCTGTCCCCACTCAGGTCGTTCCCGTAGGGTGAGTACTTTTTCCCACTACGGCAGGCCTGTCTAAAGGTTTTAACAAAAGCATAAAATGCATAAAGTAAGTGGTGAGTCTGGTATTCTGATGCACCCAGTTAAGGGGAGAGCATAAACCTGTCACCCAAACACAGCAAGATTCTGTTCTTTTTAAGCCCAAAAGACAAATGATTTACTTCTAATGGAGATATTGCTCCATGACAAGCAAAATGTTCAATTTTAAAACCTCAAAATAGAAGTGTGATGTTTCTATCCTAGGATTGGTACATTTTTAATCCATTTCTATCCTAGGATTGATAAAATTTTAACCATTTCTATCCTAGGATTGGTAAATTTTAATGTTTCTACCCTAGGATTGGTAAATTTTAACCAAACAGAAAGAAATAAAAGAAATCTGGCCGCGGACGCGTCGGATCCAGATGAAATAAATGACTTTAACTGAAAAGAAATGGCACGCTGGAACAGAAACCAGGCGCGCTATAACAGTGACCGGGCGCGCTGGAACAGAAACCCGGTGCGCTGGAACAGTTACCGGGCGCGCTGGAAAAAGAACCCGGCGTGCTAAAACAGAATCCCGGCGCGCTGTAAAAACTCTCGTTCCCGCGAAAACTTTTACGCCGATTCCTGTACGACAAAATTTTCAAAAATTAGTAAAATTCGGGGTATTGCCCCATGGTGGGCGCCATTCTGTAAGCGTGTAAAAGGGGAAAACTAAGTAAACAATGCCTCTACGCTTCTAAATAAGATATTGCATTTAAGATTAAGAAATTTAAACTAAATTAAACTACAAAATCTACAAAAATTTATCCTATTGCTCTCTAACTCTAAAGACTGAACTAATTTATTTAGCTCTCAGATTCTTAAGCTAATTAAACTATTTAGTGACACTTAGAGAATGAGAAATTAAACTAAGATGATTCTAATATGATTTAAGTATGCAATTCTATGCTAATGGCAGCCATGACTGCAAAAGGATGATGCTTGGTGGATGCTGGATGGTTGCTTCAATGCTGGATGGTTTGGATGCTTGAGTGCTCTAGAAACCTGCAGAGTAAGATTGCATTCATTAGGATCCTTTTCTTGTAGCCCAAGAGCTATATTTATAGCTTTCACGACAGCACAATTGCACAGGAAACCGGGATGAGGGGCTGTGATTTCCTCTGGAGAATCCAAAGGCATGGGATGAGAAGAAGGAGCTGATCATGGAGAATGGTTTCTCCCCATGAAAACACCAGGCAAGATAAGAGGGAAGGTGGGTGGAAGGTTGTTGAGAGAACTTCCTGCAAATTTTCCTTGAAGCTTTCCCGTGAATGGCAGTGCCATTAATTTCATTGGTGGGGAAATAAATATTTATTGGTGAGGAAATAGTGCAAACTTTATGCCATAAATTTAAATAATTTTCTTTTATTTAAATTTAGCAAAATGAGGAATAAATAATTTAATAAACCAAACTATAGGGTTTGGTTTTATTAAATTAAAGGAGAGTGATAATTAAATAAAAGATTTTTTACAATCTTTATTTAATTAAGAGGAAATGTGAATTTAAATAACACGATTTATTTAATTTGTGTATTTGATTTTAAGATAAAAGAGATAATGATAATAATTAAATAAAACAAAGTTTTTAATTTTGTTTATTTAATTAGGAGAGAAAAATAGGAGAATTTGATAAATGAACTTAATATAAATAAATATTCTTATTTATTTATTAAGTAGAGGAATTTTAAGATTAATTAATCAAATAAGGCGTATTCGGTTAATTGGATTCTCCAGACCATTTTTAGGTGTCTACAGCAGGATGTCACATCATCTATGTGTAAATATTCTTTACTTAATTCTCCCCATTTTGTAAAGGTTGTTGAGGGAGGGATGTGTATAGTGACCACTGACTATCTCCTATCTGTTGTAGGTAAACCATAGGATTTAGGAGGAACCAGGTGACTAACACAATAAGATGTCTTCATGTGATATTCTCCACAACCCTTGTCTTGGATCTCAACCCTAGGAGTGGAAGGTAGTGATGGCGAAGTGGATGTTCTAGTGAGAGTGGATGGATTGCATAATGAGATGAATTGGATGATGAGGCTTCTTGGTTGATAGGCAGTTGGCATTGGGGTGTCTCTCGTAGACTGGTGCTATATTGAAATGTATTTGGGTCACCATCTATTGTTATTTCAGTGCCATTATAAGGGATTTTTAGACATTGATGATATGTGGAAGGGACTTCCTTTATGGCATGAATCCATGTTCGTCCTAGTAGAAGGTTGTATGGAAGGGTGGGATCCAAGACTTGGAATTTTGTCTCCATAACTGCAGGGCCAATTCTAATAGGAAGTGTTACCACCCCCTTTGATTTTCGTTCCTCATCATCATAAGCTTTAATGACAATAATTTTGGTGGTGTCTACACTCGCTTCTGAGAGACCTAATGGATTAATCAATTTTAAAGTGCAAAGATTTAACCCTGCTCCTCTATCTACGAGAACTCATCTAACTTTGGTTTTGTCAACAAGGACTTCAAGATGTAACATATCATTATGATTTGTCTTCCCAATTGCATAGTCTTGTTCCAAAAGTGTGGCATGATGATTATTAGTTAGGTAACCTACTATTTCCTTGAAATGATTGACATAGAGATCATTAGGGACAATGGTCCTTTGTAGGGCCTTTTCTAAAATCGATCAATGTTTAGGGGAGATACGTAATAGTTCCAAAATAGAGATTTGGGTTGGGGTCTTCCCCAACTGATCAAGTAATTTATACTATGACTTGGAATAATATGGTGTCGGATGTGATGGAGGGCCTTGGATGGTGATATTGGTCTGACGAGTGTTAACAACACACTCAGGAGTCTTTTTTATGGTAATGGTATTGACATGGTCATCAACAACTCGGATATGATTAACAATGGGGCCACTATAATCATGCTTGAAACTAGCATAGCTGGCGAAAATATTGGTCTTGTTACCCAAACTAGGGGATTTTTCCTTTCCCATGGTCATGTAACGGAATTGAAAAGGCCTTATGATCAGTGTTTGAAGATGTATTTTTCTATCCACTGACTTCAATAATTCTATTGTCGACAAAGTCATGTATGATGTTTTTTCAGTTGACAACAATTTTGTAGGCTATGTCCTTTGGTTTGATGGAAATCACAAAAGGAATTATCATCCCACCAAGATGGTTTGAATTTCCCTGGATCATATTGTCTTGGCTCTTGAAGCTGTATAGGATTGTGTTGCAATAGTTATTTGAAGACTGACTCGATGGGTTCCCTGAGGGGAGTGAATTCACATTTTTGAAATCATCTTTGTTGTTGTGGCCATTGGGTGTTTTGGGTAGTGTTGGGGGTTTGGTTGACAACATTAATTGTGTTGGTAGAGGGGTTATTTCCACTAAGTATAATGATCGGTCCTACTTGTAAAGTATTTGCATCAACTACCCCATCATTGGTAACATTTTTATTTTGAGACCAAAACTTGTTTCTATCATTGGGTGTGTTCTTCACATTTGGATTTTTGTTGGGTGTCTATGTCTTAAGTTCTCCTTTTTCAATAAGAGATTTTTCTAGTGTGAGCCCCTTTTCAACTATTTCTATAAAGAATGTGCAATAATCTACCCTTAAGTCACCTCTAAATTTTGAGTTGAGGTTTTCTTGGAAGATAGTGACTTTCTGTTTCTCAGGTATCTCGATAGGACATCAACTGGCTATAGTTCTCCATCTCGGGAAGAAAGCGATAAAATTTTCTCCTTCTTCTTGTGTAGTATGACACAAGGTTGTTATGTTAATCTCATGGTCTATGTTAAAGGAGAATTGTTTAATGAATTTCTTAGCCAGTTCACCCCATGATTTTATGCCGTAGTCAAGACCTGAAAACCACTCTAGTGCAATTCCAACAGGACTTCTCAGAAAGAGTATCATAAGATTTGTGGGGTTGTAGGTGACATCTATGCACATCATAAAAAATTCCCTTATGTGTTTGACTGGATTTCACTTTCCATTGTATTTGGGAAATTTTGGTATAACATACCCATGAGGGAAAGGTGTCACATATAATGATTTATCAAAGGGAAACATGCATAAATCCTTTGTTGATAAGGTTTTCTTGGTTACCACTGTCATGTTATCCATTTGTGTCTATAGGATGTCAACTTGAGTCAATAGGATGCCAAATTGAGTCAATGATGTGTTAGCTAGATTATTTGGATCTATGTACGTGTGTTGGAATCTAGCATTTTGTAATGGTTTTTGGTTAAATGTCGATATGTAAAGTGGATTTGGATTCAGAATGTTAGTGAATGGGTTGTGTTTCAGAATATGTGAGAATGTATTTTGATTTGGGGTTTGTATAAATGGATTTTGATTCAAAATCCTGTGAGAATGGGTTTTGATTTGGGGTTTGTGTAAATAGATTTTGACTTGGAATTTGTGAAATGATGGGTCAGTTTCCATATTGGAAAGAGGGTATACCTCCTATCTGTGAAACCCCAATTTGTGGTATAGTACTAGCAACATTAAAACTAGGTATAGTTGTTGTCTGTGGAATAGTACTAGTGGCATTAGCACTTGGTATAGGAGCTGATGTTCTAGATTTTTTGTTCCCAATAAGAGGACTAAAGGGATTAGATGATGATGCCCCTATGGTGAAATTTAGCCCTTGTGTTGAGGTAGGCTTACCAAGTGGAGATGTGTGGATTGTTGAACCACTTTGTGTAGGCCTTCTAGATGGTATAGCAATAGTCACTTGAGGTGTAGTAGCACTAGTGGTAATTTTGTTTGTTCCCTAAGTAGATATAGTTTTTAGGGTACTAATATCAAAACCATGAGGTAACTTGGCACCTTCTGCTAGAAATTTGGCTAAGTATCATTTGCTAGATAGTCATCTATGAAGGAAGCAAATTTGGGGTCTTGTGCAACAACCATTATTTCACTCACACGAATGTGTCCTTGCACATCTCTAGTGACAAATTTCTCTAACAAAGTCTAGTGAGGTCTAGTTGATGATGTCCCTAAAAAGGGGTTTGAGAATGGGTTGATGAATTCGTTTGGATCAACCATCTTTTCTCTTTATTTCCTTTTCAATCTTTTTTCAGCCATTTATTGTAAGCTCAAAGTGCAAGTGATGCAAAAGCTAAGTCTATGGATGACTATGAGCCTAATCTATGTTTTTGGGATTTTCTAAATATCAAAGATGAATATATGAAGCTATTTTTTTGGTATTTTCTCTGCAAATGTGGTATGTCTAAAATGACACTATTCTAGGATGACAATGTCTAAATATACAAAGTTCTATGTGATCAATTTGGAAGATTCTAAAAGAGGTTGTCTATCAGCTAAAGTATAACCTTGGTTTCAATTTAGTTTTGACAAGGAACCTGTGTAGGACTAGGAATAAAAGATAAGATGAACTCCCAAGCTAGATTAATGAGCTGGAATGATTCATATGTAGGACAAAATACATTATGACTAGGTTTAATGAAAACATTTTTTGAATCAAGGGTTCATCCAAAGAGTGAAAGGTGCCTATCCTAAAATCTTCAAAGGATGATCTCTCTAAAAGAAACAAAGACCCTTAAGATGAAAGTATGATCTATGACTAGGGTACCTATTATTGTGACTGAATGATTCCTAAAGGATGAAATCATGTAAACTTGAGCAAAAATTTTGGTTTTTGTCCAAGAATAAGTTAAAAAGTATAAGCTAGATACTAGTTTGAATATTTTTTGTTGGTCTATGACAATAAATTTTGGTTTTCTAATACTCAGGAAGACATGTTGCAGAATTTAACAGTTGTGGTTTTTCTTCCTAGTTACGGTTTTCTGGTAAATTTAGACTTGGGTATTAGACAAATGTTGTTCAATTTACAAAATATGTGACTTGAGATAACAATTGTGACTCAGACTTGGTCAGCTACGATTTTTCAAGACTCTGTGCACCAGTAAAAATTCTGTGATAGGGGCATATGCCTCATTCCAAACTACAGATGTAGTTCATCTATTGAAATGTGTCACAGAATATGACAAGTGTGAGTTTTTCGATCATATGCAATTTTTTACTAAGAAAATGTCAGCTAATCTAGCATATGTGACTCTAGGTTAAATAGATGCGACTCAATTTCTCAAATGCATTTTTTTGGTAATTAGTTGTGGTTTTCTAGTGACTAACAATTTAAACTTTGTTTCATGATCAAGTTTTGGAAAACAAAGAAAACAATAAGAAGCCAATGTATTTTTAGTTTGATGATCATGAACATGTGTGTTTTCAGAAAACAAATACAATCCTAAGGTTGTGTAGGAAAATATTTACTTAGTTCTCACTTGGGTTTTACCCCAGCTACACTCATTCAAGGTAGATGACTAGTAGCTTGACCCCACTGGCTCTCCTCCATGGTTCAACACTTCTTTCAGGGCAGCCAAGCTATAATACCCATGAAACTCCCATGGCATACTTCTCATCTCTACAATAAACCATAAAAATGTGAGATAGCTTCACAAGTCCAACCTATTGCATAGTAAATATAGGGTTTTTGGCTTACTAAAACAAGGTGTTTAATTTGGGCATTCCATTCATGTGGTATCATCATCCATGCAGCGAGAGACTATTGTTTCCCTTCTCATCAGAACAATACTCGTGATTCTTGAGCTTTCCTAAAGAACCCACTTTTATATACCAGCTGGAAGTCGCTCGGGTTCAACATGTTACTGGTTTGAGTCATCTTGGGGTGAGTACTTTTTTCCCAACAAGATAGGCCCAATTTCTAGAGTCGATAACTAGTTCTCTTACAACCAGGATTGCATGAATGTGCAAGGGGAGATGATACTTCGATATACTAAATTGTGAGGGTAATAAAAAATTGTGCTTTCACACCAAACACCGTAGACAGTAGTAAATTTAATCCAAATGATAATTTTCTAATCTACCAAAAAATATATTTGGAAAAAAAGGTCTTCGAATCTCGTCCTATAGAAAATTCATTAGTAGTTTTGCAAATTTTATCTTCGTCGGTTGTCCTACAAAAGGGGTTTCAAAAAATTGTCCTCTATGATATGTCCTACAAACACTATGTTAACTCCAAAAACACATGCTACAAACCTAAAATGAAAGCACAAAAGAAAGTTGTAAATTGAAAAATTGAACCCAAAAATTCACTAGTCAGATGCGTTGTTCAGAATGATAGATGCATCATGAAATTTTACCAATTAAATGATTATTTAATTCAAGATTTGACATTTAGGGATTAATTAAATAAATAAGATTTATTTAATTGACTAAAGAAAAGGTTAAATGAATAATAAAATAATTAAAGTATTTATTTAATTCTAGTTGAAAATATGATAAAAATAAATTAAATAAGAATCAATTTAATTTAAGGAGGATAAAGTTAATAAATGATGTAATTAAATAAAAAGTGTTTATTTAATTAATTGATGAATAAACATTAAAATGAATGAATTAAATAATTTAGTTTATTTAATTAATAGAAGAGAAAGAACTTTAGAAAGTAATTAAATAATTAACATTATTTAATCATGACCATGATAATACAAATTATGAAGAAATTGAGGTTGCAGGCTTAGACCAAATTTCAGTGTGTACACTAAGTGGTGTAGGAGCACCCAAACACTTGAAGATTTCAAATATAGGACAATATGTCAAGTAGTGATGTTAGGGTCTTTTTGCATTAGATAGGGGCTATTTACACTAAATAAGGTCTATTGAGACCATTTTCTATGTAATTGGGGGGTTTTCGAGTCTTTGGTGTCAAGTTAGTAAAAGTTACAAAAAAAATTTAAATGTTGTCAAAAGCAAAAATTGCAAAACAAAAACTTTCAAGAATATGAAGGGTCTAGGAATTTGAAAAGTACTTAAAGGTGTTGGGTGGTTATAGTTTGAATAGAACAAGTACAAAATGCCTCCAAAAGGGCTTGAACAAGGTTGTTGATGATTATATTGAAATCATTTCTATAAAATACATCTTTCAACAATTTTCTCTGTAATTTTGAACTTTCTAAAGGATGTACGGTCCCGTATTGGTTATAATTGGTCTAAAATTCATTGGGAATTGTAGTAGCATGTATTAGCTTTCATTTTTATTCATTTTGAGAGTTTAACATTAAGTTTTAAGGGAGAACTCTGCAATTCTCTGCATTTGCCTGTTAAAAACTAGTCAAGGGTTTGTTTGGTGTTAAAATGACATACTGTCATTCCACCTACTGTCAAACCTATATCTCAGTGGAATGAATTCTCCTAGGGTAGTTTAGTTGTTTTTATGGTTTTGCAGACAATGGATAATTGTTGTGAGAATTGGGATGATTCCCCAGGGAAAAATAAGGTGTTTTCCATGTGAAAAAAAGGTGTTGAGATGTGGTTTTGATAAAAGGTTGTTAGAACTATCTATGTAAGGGTTTTGTGAGTTTTTATAGAGTCATTGTGAGGTGTTAGACACATTGGTTGAGTCAGGAAAGTCCAAGTGATAGGAGATTGAATAAGCCCTAGTGTTTTTGCATTAAAGGTGAGGATTTGATGGATTAGCATCCTAAAAGTTCTAGATCTAAGAATTGATGATGGAATTTGTGTTTTTGTATCACAATTAGTGACTTTCAAGTGATTTTTGGTAAAAAATTGGTGATTAGGAGGTACTTCCTTTGTAAAATGGGTCTAATTGGTGTCCTAAAATTAGGGGCAGCCTATTGAATCTCTATATTGTTATAAATAAACATCCTAAGACCTTTTGGAATGTTGTGTGGGGAATTGTGGTAAGTATTTATTGGTATTTGGTTGGCATTTGTATGACCTTCTCTAAAAGATATCTCCAAGAGTTGGTTTTTGAGGGTTGCAAGCCTTTAGGTGAGTGTTTGAGACAAGTTGAGAGAATAATGTTGCAAGTGTTTGTTTCTTACTTGAGTGTAATCAATTTGAATTAGTTAGGGTGGTATCCACCACTCAGGTTGCTATTAGGTGGTAGCAGAGCTCAGTTATTAGATATTTTGTAGGTGATTGGTTGAATTTTATAGGTTGGAAGGTGAAAAGACAAATTTGTGAAGATGCCTCTAAAGAATGTTGGTGTTGCTAGAGAGTTGCAGGAACTAAAGGAGAAACATTGCAAGATTTTGGAGTCACACAATGTTGTGTTGGAAAGGCTTGCTACCTTGGAGACAAAGAAGAAAAGAAAGGAAGTGGAGAGTGAATCAGATGAAGTGGAAGTTTAAGAATATGAAGATGTGGATGGGGAGTTAGACCTTGAAGATCAAAGGATGGAAAAGTTGCTCAGTGTAGTCGAAGGTGATTCACATAAGGTAAAGGTTGATTTTCCTATGTATGGAGGAAATTTAAATGAAGAAGAGTTGCTTGATTGGATTGCAACCATGGAAAATCACTTTGAAAGTGAAGACATTTCAGCTTAGCAGAAGGTGAAGGTGGCAAAAACAAAAATCAAGGGTCATGCTCTTCTATGGCAGGACTATGAGCAAACATAAAGGAGAAAGAAAGGTAATTCAAGGATAGTTTCTTGGGATAAGATGGTAGTAAAACTTAAAGGTAAATTTTATCCAAAAGACTATGAAGTTCAATTGTATAAGAAAGTACAAGGCTTGAAGCAAAAGGATCTAGATGTCAAGGCTTATACTAATGAATTCTACAAACTAAGTATAAGGTCAAGAAGGGATGAAGTTGAAGTTGAAAAAGTGGCTAGATATCTAGGTGGCCTTAGATTCAATATAAAAGATGAATTGGTTGTTGCTAACCCAAAGATTGTTGAAGAGTGTTTCCAACTAGCTATTAGGGTGGAGGAAAAGCTCAAAAGAAGGAAAGAGAAACATATTAGAGGAAGAGGTAATAACATAAGAGGGAGAGGATAAATTCCTACAATAAAGCAGTCAAATGAGGAACATGAAGAAAATAAAGGTAAGGAGCAAGGTGTGTATGCAAGAGGTGGTTTTAGGGGTTCTAGAGGTAGATTCAATGGTGGAAGAAATTCAAATTTTTTTATAGGGAGATGCTATAGTTGTAATGAATTTGGTCATCCTTCTTGAAAATTCCCTAAAAAATTTGGTACTTCATCTAGTGGAGGTGAAGAGAGGACTGAAAGCAGGGCTCAAATAATACAAGAAGAGGAGTGTGCGAGTACTAATTCTGCAAGTTATCATGTTGCTCCTAAAATAGGTGAAGCTTTGATGATGAGAGAAAACACTTATACCATAGAGAAAGATGGAAGTACATTTGTTTTGACTCCACTTATAGAAGAGTACAAAGGTAAGGCTAAGGTAAGCATGTGTGGGAAGAAGGAACTTGTAAAGATTATGAAGGAAGATAAGAAGTTGGGTACTGCAGTTAGTTTGAAGTTTGAAAATGCTCTGACAACAAGTGTGAAGGTAACTACAGAGTTGAAGGATGGAATGACAGTGAATTGGAATGATAATGTCATGGTGGGAACCATTGTGTGTCCTTTGTTTGGAAGTAAGGTTGTAAAGCATGTGGAATTTGTAGGTATAGTAAGGTATAAGTATGATAGTACGGTGGTACAAGAGGCTGGTAGAACAAAGGGACTAATGATAGTGGTAAAGGGATAGAGTGAACTAGAGATTAAGGGTAGTTACAAGCATGAAGATGAGACAAAGAAGAAGTGAATTCAATGAATTACTAACAAGTGTTTATTTTTATGTGTAAATGAAGGAATACAATCAAGTTTTGGTCAAGGAACAATCAAAGATAACTAGTAGGTCTGATGGTAGAGATGGAGATAATTTCAAGTGAAAACAAGGTTAGGGAAGCAGGGTAGGCTAAAAAATATTTGTATGGTAAGCACATGAAGGTAGTTACAGACCAAAGGCAAGGTGGAGAAGAGATGAAGCATGGTACAAGCTATAACTCATGTGACATGAGTTCTTTTTCAGTGGGGTTGTATGGTGCAGGAGCACCCAAGCACTTGAAGATTTCAAATATAGGACAATATGTCAAGTAGTGATGTTAGGGTATTTTTGCATTAGGTAAGGGATATTTACACTAAATAAAGTCTATTGAGACCATTTATATGTAATTGGGTGGTTTTTGAGTCTTTGGTGTCAAGTTAGTAAAAGTTGCAAAAGAATTGTAAATGTTGTCAAAAGCAAGAATTGCAAAAAAATTGCAACTTTCAAGAATATGTTTAGGAAAAAATCTCTAATTCATTGTATCTTCTTGTTAAAAACCCGTCAAGGGTTTGTTTGGTGTTAAAATGACATACTAAGTCATTCCACCTACTATTAAACCTATATCTTGGTGGAATGACTTAAATCCTAGGGTAGATTAGTTGTTTTTATGGTTTTGAAGGAAGTGGATACATGTGAGAATTGGGATGATTCCCTAGGGCAAAACAAGGTGTTTTCCATGTGAAAAAGAGGTGTTGAGACAAAGTTTTGATAAAAGGTTGTTAGATCTATCTATGTAATGGTTTTGTGAGTTTTTGCAAAGTCATTTTGAGGTGTTGGATGAATTGGTTGAGTCAGGAAAGCCTAGGTGATAGGAGATTGAATAAACCCTAGTGTTTTTGCATGAAAAGTGAGGGTTTGATGGATCAACATCCTAGAAGTTTTGGATCTAATAATTGATGATGGAATTTGTGGTTTTGTATCACAATTAGTGACTATCAAGTGAGTTCTAGTAAAAATTTGGTGATTAGGAGGTACTTCCTTTGTAAAATGGGGCTAATTGGTGTCCTAAAAATAGGGGCAATCTATTGAATCTCTATATTGTTACAAAGAAACCTATTGAGAACTTTTGGTATATTTTTTGGGGATCTATGGTAAGTCTTTTTTGGTGTTTGGTTGGCCTCTATACAGCCTTCTCTCAAATATATCTCTAAGAGTTGGTTTTTGAGGACTACAAGCCTTTAGGTGAGTGTTTGAGACAAGTTGAGAGAATAGTGTTGCAAGGGTTGGTTTCCTACTTGATTTTGATCAATTTGAGTTGGTTGGGGGGTATCCACTAGTTAGGTTTCTATTAGTAAGATACCATCAAAGGACCTTCAATACAACACATTGACAAAAATTTTATATCTAGATGCTAGTTTTTTAAGGCAGTCTCGAATATTCTTAGTTGTCAACTCAAGGAAGGTACCTTCTTTCAAATAATTAAATATCAATGTGTACCATTCAATAGAGCTTTCCATGATGGTTCATAATACTTCTTTAATTTTTGTTCCTCTATTCATGGTTTCATAATTTGATGGACAAGAAATGTTAAATCTTTTGAAGGATCTCGAGGAGATATCAGGGAAGCCACACTTTCCATTGCCTCCACATGCTGATTATCTTTTCGTGGGATGTTATCAATGGTATATGAATCAAAGGTGTTCAATAAAATCATCGTGAGATCCTTATATTTTGATAATTTTTTATTCTTTGATTGATAAGTTATGTTTATTTCCTTATTGAATAATTGCAAATCACCAAATATCTTAATGCCTTCTGCTGCCAAAGTTAAAGTGGTGTGTAATCCAACAATTAACACTGCATACTCTATTGTTTTGTTTGCACATAGGAATTTTAAGTGATAGGACAAGGGAATAGGCTTTCCTTCAGGTGGGACTATTATAACCCTTGCACTAGAACCTATTCTACACTTAGATCCATCAAAATATAACTCCCATGTACTAGTATCAATCGTTAACAAATTATTGTCAGGGAATGAATCATTATTAGGTAACACTAGGGGAGAGGAAGTGCCATCTAATTGGTTGGTCAAGGATTTTCCTTTAATTGCTTTTTACAAGACAAACTTAAGTTCAAACTCAGTTAACAACATAACCCACTTAGCTAGGCATCCCAATAAATCTATTTTGGCAAAGATATGCTTTAAAGGGTCAAACTTCATCATCACATGCATTTCAACATTCAAGAAATAATGTCTCCATTTACTAGTAGCGAATACAAGAACCAAACAATATTTTTCTATTGTCGTATATGATGTTTTGTAATCGATTATAGTTCTACTAATATATCTGATTAATTGGATCATATCAAAGAATGATTCATCTAATTAAAATCATACTCATAATGATGATGGTTGTTGTAAGTCTTGTTTAAATTGTCCATTATGTGCTCCAAGTACAAAGGTGTAAGGGATTTACTAGTTCTTTGCAAATTGTCACTTATCGAGTCATGGATATGAGAATGGTTTTTCTTAATATGCAATGTACAGGGAAATCTTGTGAAGAAATTTTATAAGTGCATTGTGGGATTACCCTATCGGGTCTTACAAAACTCGAAGTGCAGGAGGAAATCTTAATTTATTTCTCTTGTTCATTGGCCAAACCCTTTTAGGTTGTTGATTATTAGAATTGGAAAGTCCATAGGCTTCCTTGAAGATTTGGTTTGTATTTAGAAGAGCCAATAGATTGGTGACTTTGTTGGGGACTTTCCAAAAATTTAACATCTCTAGTGCAAATATGGTACAATCAGAGTCAAGTGTTTTGTTATTATTCGTTGGAAGAATTATTAGTTCAAACCTTAAATCTATAAACATAAAATTTAATTTATGTTTCAAATTTTGGTCAATTTTGTTATATTGTGTTGGGTTATGTTTAGAATTTTCTCTAAGGTTACAAATAAAAAGTCAAGATATAATAAATTTTTATTTCCCAGCATTGTGGGTGGTGACTCTGAAGTTTCTTATACCAATATGATGACAAGATCTCAAAGGGACCCTGAGAAGGACTCTAACACAACAGTTCATGCCATGTAGAAAACTACAAGTCATGCAAAGAAACATCTTGAGCAACAGTTAGAACCCAAACCTGCAAAGGATAAACAACCTCTATGGAAGAAGAAAACTATTGAATCAGGTAAGTCTATTGAAGCTCTTGCTAGGAAATCTCCTATGTTCAATAATGAAGTAAATAGTGTAAATTCCAATGCCAATTCAAATGAGATTGGAATAATTGAGGGAGGTTAGGGAAGCTTTCTAGTTGAACAAGTGTTTGATAATGAGGTAGATATTTCTAGAGAGGAAGATAGGTGAGCATTTTGGGAGAATAATAAGAAATTATTAGAACCACCAACACCTAAAGTTGGGTCTATTTTTCATGGAGGAAACTTTAACCCAAGGGGAGATCTCCCTACTCCAGAAACACTTGTTCCCCCAATAGGAAAATCTAGTTGATCAAACCTTTCATACCCCAACACTGAGTGAGTATGGAGACTTCTTAGAAAATGAGGAAGACATTGACAAGGATATGCAAGCCTAGGAGGAAGAAAATTGGCTTGCTGAGCAAGAAGAAAAGAAGAGACTAAAGGAATTGAAGGAAAAGGAGGATAGGATTAGAGCCAAGCAGTATGAGAGGGATGTTAGGAGATAGAAAGCTGAGAAGATGAGAGAGGATGCTACTAGGTGTAAAGCTTATGAAGAGAATACTGCTAAAATAGTAGCCCAACTCACCCCTGAAATTCCTAAGGTAATAGTTAAGATGGTAACCTCTGTTACTAGCACTTATACAAAAACTATTACTGCTATTAAAACCACCAATCCTCCAAATAAAACATCATTTGTAGATCATGGGAAGATACCCATGGATTATACCCAGAAGAATAGTTTCAATAGATTCACTACCAATACTAATATAAATACCCACACCTCATCTACCAAAGCTCCTATAAATAAACCCAAACCTGATCCCCTTCCATCTGTTGTACCCAAAAATCCTAAACTTATGAAATTGCAATAGGTAAATGAAAAGTTGCAAGAAGACTTGAAGAAGGCTAAAATTGAAGCGGCCGATGTAGAAATGGCTTGAAAGATTTCCTTAAAATATCTATATCAACTCTAGAGTCTTCAAGCTTTGGGAAGAATGACAGTGGATCTCACAAGAAAAAATTTGGAGGGCATACTCCCAGTGGAGGTGGTGGTGGGAACTAGAGTGGTGGAGGTGGAGGTAACAAGAATAGTAGTTCTTATTCTGAGGATGATGAAGAAGATAAGAAGAGTGGTGGTAAAAATGGAAGTGAAAGAGGTATGAATGTAGACCAACCTAACAACAAGAAGGATGATGAACAAAGGGATAATCATAGGGACAAATATCCTAGGAGGCCACCTCAAGCTAATAGTTATAGGTAATTGTGTTTTCACAATACCCAAACCCTTTCCCAGATAATGCAAGGAATCATCTCCCTAAATTTATTGGTAATAATGCTTTCACTGGTGAAGATCACTTGAAATCCTTCTAAAGTTTTGTGGAAGATTTTGAATTATGGGATGATGATGTTGCTATGAAATACTTTATACAATCCCTAATCAAGGATGCAAGGGACTAGTACATGGGGTTAGCGGATGCAAGTATTGATTCAAAGGAGTCTTTCTATAGATTTTTCAAAGAGCAGTATGGGGATCAGATTGATCCTAGGTTCAAGTTGAATTATTTCAATAACATCACTAAATGACATAATGAGTTGGACACTGAATTCAACACAAAGCTTTGAATATAGTCCCTGCTTATCTACGGCCTAATGTTGATGCATGTTTGGTGAGTTATTATAACACTTATGACTATAAGATGTGTTATCTACTTAGGGATAAGAATCCATAGAATCTAAGAGAGGCCTAAAAGATGGAAGTCAACATTGAAAACAACAGGAGAGCCTCTAGTAAAATAGGAAGAAGGGAAGACCCCAAGTCTTTGAAAAACCTTAGAGCTCAAAATGACAAGGTTGGTAAAAATGCCGCTCCCGATGAGAAGCTAGATTTGGTTCTTAGTTTATTGCAAAAGGAAATCAAGAATGACAAGCCACAATTCCATAGAAATGAAAGGCCTCAAAGATTGTAAGGCCACTCCTATCATACAAACTAGCATAATGGGAAGCCAGTTAATAATAATTAGAAAAATGTCTAGGGTACAGTAGACCCTCTGCAAAAGCATTTCACCAATGTTGCTAAAGACTTTCCTTGGTGTGGATTTTTTCAGATGCCTTATTCCTCATAGAAATTTTTTGTGGCAATGTTAGTAGAAGATTCTCAAGATAATCAAGTAGGATATGATTCTTTGCAGGACCGGGATGAAATGAAAAATGTACTCATAAATAATTCAGACCTTAGTTGTGAAGAATAATCCTCAGATGATGAGCCTCATAGGAGTGATGTGGATGTTCAAAGGTAGGAGGTGAATTCTTATCATCAAGTATTCTTAGATGAAGAAGGTTAGAATGACTGCATTGTTTATACTCTTGAATCAAATAATGTTTCTTTGAGGAGACCCTCAAATGAGGAAATTGAAAGGTATACAATTGCATTGGCTGCTAAGGAAAGGAGTGGTTATCTTTTAAGGAATAGAACATTGAGTGGTAATTAGGGAAGCCCAGGTAGCTTATTTGTTAAAGAAAAGAATGCAAGAAACAAAGGAGCAAAAACAAAGAACAAGAAAGAAGAGACAAAACCCAAGGAGGGTAAAGAGATGAGAATTTGGGAAAAAAAGTGCACTAAGGAAAAAATTGATGGTGAAGTTGTTCCTCAACTGAGAAGCCCAAAAATGTGCAACCCAGTGCTAAAAAGGTTGAAGGACAAGGTGAAAAGGTAACTCCTATAGAATTTGTACTCCCTAAGTTACCAAATTATTCTATAGTAGATATGTTTTAGGTATTGTATCAAGTCAAATTCATAGTCCCATTCCTTGAAATGATGAGAATAGATTCAAGCATATGAATAATATTTTTTCTAGTGGGAAGGATAAAATGATAGTGAATCAATGTAAAACAAGAACAAGCCAACAAAAGAATGTTCAGGCCAAAGCATTGATCAATGAAAATCCCGAGATATATCTGGGAACCATGATTACTGCTAATCCAAATAATGTGAATCCATTTTTTCTAAGCTAAATCATTGATGGTAAGTTGCTTAGAAATTGCATGATAGACTCAAGAGCTTCAAACAATGTAATTCTAGTAAAGATAGTGGAAGAAATGGGCCTAAAGGTTGATAGTACATATGGGAAGTGTTATGCTATGGACTAAAGGGAGGCTCCTATTATTGGGGTAATCAACAAATTTCCATATAAATTGGTAGCATTTCCTGAAAAGGAGTTATATATGAGTGTTATAGTGGTGGACATGCCACCAGCTTATGGAATTTTGTTGTCTAGACATTGGAGTACATCCATGGGTGGGAGTATTCAGTACAACTTGTCATTTGAAACATTTTCCATTGATTGGAAAGATGTCAAGATTACTAGAGAATGAAGAGATCCTCACATGATCAAACACATTTAGGAACCTAAAGAACCAGTGAGGATGAATTTTGTTGATACTGGTTCAGACACTTTTCAGATTGAGGAAGGGATGATAGAAGAAGCAGTCAAGCCTACACCAATTGACAAGGAGGTCCTAAGAACACCACAACAAGACAACCTCTAGAATGTGTACTTTGATGGAGCATGTTCAAAGGGAGGCTCGAGTTCAGAAGTTATTCTCATCTCTCCACAAGGTAAAACATTCAAGTACTCATTCTTGTTACAATTTGCTCGCAAAAATAATGTTGTTGAGTATGAAGCCCCCTTACTTGGTTTGAAATTAGCTTCCAAACATGGCATTAAGTTGTTAAGAGTGTTGGGGGATTCCGAGTTAGTAGTGTGATATCTAAATGTTTTACCTATTATAAAAGCCTAAAATGCAATGGAAAAACACAAAGAAACACCTCAAGATTAGTCAAAGGAATTTGGAAATGCAAAGAGAAAAAGTGTAAAATGATTGCAAGTGGTTATACCTTCTCTTTATAGCTAAAACTCATTGGTTGGCCCTTGATTTTGGATTACTTTGTATGCTCCTTGGATGGCTCTTGATGTGGCTAAATGCAATATTTAACTATATGCTTGGATGCAAATACAAATAGATGAAATAGATGGCTAGATGACTACACAAAATGACAAAATTTAGTTGCAAAATGACTAAGTGTTCCAAAATGCCTTAGAGGAGGGGTTCTTTAAAGAGAAACTTGAATTCTCTAGAGAATTCAATGGTTGAGATTTATCCAACAAGGCCAAGATGAAGGGCTAAGGTGAGTTGAGGACTCACAAGCCCTCACATCTTGACATGTGGAATGTGAAGTGGCTAAGGGTGAGATGATGTGTAGGTGATGTGGAAGGGAGGTAGATGATGTGGAGGAAGAACAAGTACCTTCCAAATACCTTGGGGAGTGAGAAGATTCCTTGGAGGAATAAATGTTAATTAAAAATTTACATGCTTGGGAGAATCTAGTGGATAAGAGAGGGTCTCCAAAAAGGTGGGAGTTTGTCACATGTGACTTGATGTGACAAGTTAAAGATTCTAGAAGATACATGGGAAAAGGAGATTCGAGGAGGAATAAAAGTGAATTAAAAATTCACATGGGGAAGAGAGGAGCCTTGGATGAATAAAAAGGAATTAAAAATT
The DNA here is from genome assembly GCA_007258455.2 of Sequoia sempervirens. NCBI lineage: Eukaryota > Viridiplantae > Streptophyta > Pinopsida > Cupressales > Cupressaceae > Sequoia > Sequoia sempervirens. The sequence goes on along the minus strand of VDFB02193867.1, from coordinate 111,510,148 downwards.
CCTTGGGGGATGGGGAGAGTTGACCAATGTACTATTTAGGTTTAACTAATTAATAATTAGAGGATAATTAGGGGTTAATGAGGATTAGAAGCCAACTTGAAAAAGTTGGAGGATGTGACACATCCTAATCAAGGATTAGGCATGTGCACATCCTTAATGAAGAGATTAGGAGATGGATTAGGATTAGATGAAAATGACATGTGAGGAATTAAATAAATGTAATATTTATTTAATTCATTTGATGAAAAGGGGATTAGGGAGGGTAAGGTATTTAATCATTAATTAAATACCTTAGAGATATAGCAGAATTAAGGGTATTAATTAAATAATAGTAATATTACTTAATTAATGCAAATAAAAGGATATTTAGATGAAAGGGGATAAATTTGGATAAATTAATTGTCCAAATTTAGGTGTCTACATTTTTCCCCTCTTTGATATGGTGTTACGAAGTAGCATCATTTGAAAGAATATTAAAATATAGAACCCATAAGGAGATGGTTAGATTGGAAAAGATGCCTCAATCATTCAAAGGAGTGACTAGGAAGGAAAAAAAAGATGGGGGTGAAGATGAAGATTAGGGATTGAGGATGCCCCCTCGAGAGGACATACAGGTTCAAGAGAACATAGATGTGCTCTCGAAATGGATGAAATGATGAAATGGGAGATGAGGAAGAGGATGCAAAGGGATGGATATGAAAGGATGAAAAGGCGACAGGAGGTTGGGAAGTAGAAATGGACGCAAAGATGAAGATGATGTTGCCCCAGTGAAGCTACAAGTGAAAATGGGTGGATGATGGATGGAGTGCCATTGATGAGGGAATGATATAACATGAGGATAGGGAAGGATAAATTCTGATGAGTGTTGATGAAAGTGTTGTTGATGAGGGAAGGATACATCCTAAAACAACATGAGAATAGGGAAGGATACATCTTGATAAAAAGGGTTGTTGATGAGGGAAGGATACATCCCAAAACAACACCAAAGGATAGGGAAGAATACATCCCGAGGATGAGGACGCTGATGAGCATGATTGGATCTAGGCTTGCAACAAGGTTGGGGATAGGACCAAGGATGAGATTAGAAGATTCAGGCTAAATAGAATGGGTGGGGATTCGATAGAGATGTGAGATGAGGATGAAGGATGAGTGGATGGGGGGATTTTGATAGATGAGAGGATGGGGGATACATGCAAGACGATAGAATGGAAAATGAAATGCAATCCTAATGTAATTTTCCATCTTCGAAGCATTGAGTTTTGCTATAGCATAAGACACCAAGTGCAAGGGTATGTGGAACTAAGGAAAATTAGTGTCTAATGCATGAAACAAACACAATAGATAGGAAGGCTATCCAAACACCCCAAAGTTTCCATGACTTTGGTCGGGCTAGATATTGGAATAAGCACAAGCACATGAGGATGCCCTAGTGTAACACAAGACCACAAGGATCTTGGTGGGTACTTCGTGGGACAACCAAGAAGAAGCAAACAAATAAAAGATCAAGATATGCCCCTATGCGTACCAATCAAAACACACCATAATATGATGGATCATGGCAGCCTTGACAAGTGATGATAGGGAGCTCAAATGATAAAAAAAATCTAAAAGTATCAAAATATTGCAATCAATTTCAAATGTCCCTTGCCACAGGATCAAGGGGATGGATGGGATTGATGCGGTCTATTAGGAAGGATGCATCCTATTGAGACTGATGATGGTTACTAAACTAAAAGATCGATATGACACAGGGTATTCAAAACTGATTGGATCTCATGATACAAGTGCATCTCGTTTGTTAAGAACTAGCTAGATAAGGGCATAGCTTGATGAGACGACACAAGGAATACAAGACATGATACTGACGCACCCTAAAGACCTAGGGGCTCGAGGTCTGATCAAAGATTTTCCTTGCCTACGTGGAAGCGCAGAGCCCTCGTAGTTTGATAAAAGGCTGTCGACTGACCATGGATAAAAGCAGAAAGAGAATGATGAAGACCGATGATGGATGACAAGGACCAGAGAGACAAAAGAAAAGACTGATGATAGATGATAAAGGAGTGGATGGACAGAGCGGAAAGATCGATGCTAGACAATAGAAGAGCCCTGGGGGTGGATCAAGTGATTGACCTTGCCTACGTGAAAGCGTAGGGGCAATGTAGTTTGAAAAAAGACCAAAGATAAATGGTGGATAAAGGATGATGATAGGATGAGTGGAGGATGATGATAGGATGAGTGGATAAAAATATGGGACCGATATGATGAGATAGGATAGACCTATTGGACTGGATAGGATGATGACGATCACATAAAGCTCATGGATGGGATAGTTATCCAACTAATTAAAATGACTTGGGAGGATGATATGATAGATAGATGAGTGATGAAAAGTGATAGGGGATTGGAAAGATGTACAAGAGAAGTAGGAGTGATGATGATTAGATAAATGGCATTGGGTTGCATGGAGGGAGGCCTATAGCTAGATACCAATGACAAGGGATTGTGAGATGGGATGAGGATAAAGATGAAAGAATGGATAGAGAGATAGGGATGGGGGATGGAAGACATTGTTTGAATGGATAGGAAGATAAGGATTGGGAGATGAAAGGGATGCTAGGATAGATGGATAGGATGATAAGGATGGAAAGTTGGAAGGGATTTCGTGACAGATGGATAGGGAGATGAAGGGATGTTATGATAGATGATGTCTCTAAGGACTATGTTACAAAGGAAGTAGATGCCCCCACTCTAGATATGTCATATATCATGATGCATGAGGGATGGAAGATGAGTGGATGGGAAGATAAAGGAGATAACTAGAGGAGGATAGGATGGGTGACCAAGGAATACAATAGAGCATGGATGAAGGGAACGTATACCAAGAGGTGGCCAAAGCATGTATAGATAGGTGCCCCTATTTTGATCAAGATCAAAAGAAGGATGGAGGGATGGGAGATAAATGGGATATGATGGTAGGATGTAGAAGATAGGTGGGATGGAGGGGATGCATGAAGAGGACGAATAATAGGAAGATAGGTGCATAGCTAGAAGCATAGCGGATGGAGGGAATGCATATCAAGAAGTTGCCCCCAAGTGCAAATGGGGATTTACACATGACGCCTGTTTTCTAGGTTTTCATCATGGTATTTATCCAAGGCACTGGTTTTCCAAGTTTTCACCTTTGGATGGATTATTTCTCTTTACTATTTTATTTTTTTGATTTTTTTGATTTTTCTATTTTTTTTGGATTTTTTAACTTTTTTAGATTTTTTTTTTTTGACTTTTTGGATAGCACATAGAAGGAAATGAATAAGGATAGGGAGGCAAGTAAGTGTATTTAGAAGACATGCGATAATGATATGGATGAAGGACTCAAGCATCAAGTTCTATATGAGGTATTAAGAGCCCTTGTTCGAACCGACTGTTGGATGTTGGTACAACTTTATTAGGATAAGTAGATTATGCAAGAGGATGAATTAGAGGGATTTGATGGGGGAGATATGTGGGGTAATCGGTGGGATGTTGGAAAGGGTATGGAAAGAATGATGGGGTGGATGTGTGATGGGGTGGTGAGTTCAGGACCAACATTGGCACATATGGTGATGAATGTGAAATGATAGGAGTATTAATGGATGGAGAATGTGGAGGTAATGGAGGAGATGGGATGGTGAATTTTGGAACATAAGGGAACAAACTAGACTTAGGAGATAAAAGGGGTGTATGATTAGCTTTTGGATTAGCAACTTTGGATGTTCTTAAATTTTTTTCATTTGATGGCATTGCATATTTTTTCTTTGGGATCCACATGGTTTTGATCTTTTCTTTGGTGGACCTTTGCAGGCTACCGATTTGATTTTGATTTTGGATTTTATTTTTCTTTTCTGCAATATGTCATTTAGAGGGGAAATGGGAAGCTTTAGATTCATGTGGATGTTTAGATTGATATATTCTTGTTTTAACACCCAAAGTTCTTTTGATAGCAATGGGATGGGTACGAGGAGATGGATGATGTGGAGCGATGAAGGTAGGATTATAGGGATTATGTGTAGATGGAGGATGTGTGGGTATGTGCCTTTGTTGATCCTAATTAGGGGACATGTGAGTGGGATGTTTATAATGGATGACATGGATAGGTTATGAATGGATGAGAGGATGGATAGGACAAGATGGAGGAGGTGATTTTAGGGTATAGGGGCCCAAAATAGATGGAGTGGGTGGAGGGACATAAGAACCCAAGATGGATGGAGTAGATGAAGGATGGGAGATGGTGGATGGAGGGATGTAAGGAACCAGAATGGATGGAGCAGATGAAGGAGGAATATGGATGGTTGTTTTGAGGTGATACAATAGAGGAGGGATGGCAACATATGATCTAGTGGGGCGATGGGAAGAGCTGACATTTCTTTTGGAAAAGACTCATTGAGGGCATCTAGAGGTTGTACCAACATCTTTAGATTGTGAGTCTTGGGAAATAGGTCCAAGACCTTGTATGCAAACTTGTTCTTTGACTTGGATGGGCTCCAAAATACCTTGCTCATGAAGGCCTAGACCTTTTCCTTGATAGTTCATTTTCTTGAGCATGCGATCCATGTTAGGATTTGTGTTATTCTGAAAACATGATGCGAGTCCATTATTAGGTGGAGGATGATGGGTGACATATACACTATGTTTTTCTTCTGCGAGGAGGCCACCATGGAAGAATGTGAGAGTACCAAGGGGATATGCAAGCAGTGTGGGGATAGTAGTTTTAGGCGATGATGGAGGATTATGAGAGGGATATGATGGGATAGCAACATTTGGATGGGTGGTATTAGGAGAGGGATCAGGGGATATGATAGGATTTGGATTTCTGGTAGTGGGCTCATGCAATGGAGATGGAGATGGAGCGGTGGAAGCTTGAATGACAAAGGGATCATGGGATGGAATGGATGGGGGACTATGATCTTGAGGTGGACTAGATGGGATGGTAGGATCTTGATCTGAAGAAGGGGATATGTTGGCATGCTTTGGATTAGGCTCTTGGCATGACTCATCGTGTGCAGTAGGCATGATAATGGAGTCTTGGTGGGACTCTTCAAGTGGGGAAGATGGAGGGATGGAGGATTCAAAACATTCATGGGAGTGGATTTTAGTGGATTTGATTTGGGTGTTGTCGATGGGTTCAACAACTCTCAGAGTAGGAAGTGGGTGTTCAATGGGTTCGGTAGATGTGTTGGTAGGAGATGGGGGATCAACGGATTCAAAGGATGTGATGGTAGGAGATGGAGGCTTAGTGGATTCAGAGGATGTGATGGTAGGAGATGGTGGTTCAATGGATTCAGAGGATGTGATGGTTTCAATGGTTTGAGTGGTGCTAGGGGTGGTACATCAATGATAGGTGTTGGGTGGAGAAGGGTCTCATCACTAATGACCGTGGATGATGGGTTGGGATGACATGATTCCACAACTTCAAGGTGTGGAGTGGGAGATGTATTCTTTTCTATAAGTCCTTGGAGAACTTCTGGAGTGAGAAACTTGAATACTCTAGGCTGAGATGGCGTGGTAGGAGTGGATGAAGGATTATGGATTGGTGGGGGATTAGGACTAGGATTGGTGGATTAGGATTAGATGGGAGAATGGGATTGGATGCAAAACTAGGAATAGATGGGGGGTTAAGATTAGATGAAGGGTTAAGATAGGGGTATTGGAATGGTGAATTAGGACATGAGGATGCGGGTGGTGGATTGTAGTAAGGATATTGGGATGGTGGATTAGGATGGGAAGATTGAGGTGGAAGATTGAGATAGGTTGGTCTGGGTGTTGGATTAGGATAGGAAGGTGTGAATTTTATATTAGGATAGGTTGGTGTGGATGTTGGATTAGGATAGGAAGGTGTAAATGTAGGATTAGGGTGAGTAGATTGGTATGGAAGATTAGGGTAGTGGGTATATGTGGATGAAGGATTGAGATAGGAGGATGTGGGTGGGGGATTAGGATAGGAGTATTGTGATGGAAGACTAGGATAAGAGGATGATGTAGATGAAGGATATGATGGATATCCCTTGTCAAAGGTAGCATAAGCAACATGATTAGGCATGGATGAAGACATAATGAGATAACTCAAAGGGGTAATTGGATTTTGGAAAGTGAGTGGAGAAAGCTTACTAGCAATGATAGTGTCAAGGGGATCTAAGTCATATTCTTCTTGATCGACAAGAATTTTGTTATTGTTGTCAATGTAATTAGGGTTTCCCTTGACCACTATTGATGGAGGATAAGGACTCATGATGATGAAAGGATAAAGAGGATGGATCAAAGATTATGGATGGGGATGGACTAAAGCTCAAATCGGGATTTAGGTTAAGCTTAGATCAGGATTGGATTAAAGCTTAGATTAGGATGATTGGATGAAGTGATGGGATTGATTCTAATGATCGGATTTGATTATCAAAGGATGATTACGACACCAAATCTACTTCGAGATGGAAGTAGATTGATTGGGTCAAAGGTGATTAGATAAGGATGCAATTGGATTGGATTGGATAAGATCGAATGATGGATTGGATAGGATGATGAAAGGGATTGGAAAACCCCATTCAGAGGTTATCCTAGGTGACTTAGGATGTTGATTGATCATATTAAAGGATAAATGGATGATTTCAGCACCGAATCCACCTTGAGATTGAAGGTGAATTGATTGGGCTGACAATGATGATTAACTTAGGACGAATGACAACCCTAAGCAAATGTTGATGAGGACGATCAGATCAGACACTTAGGTCAATTTAGATAATAACTTGAAATGAAGTTCAAAGCATTTGGATATGGAAAATGATGATTTGATTGGAGGAATGGATGATAAAAAAAATGGATGAATGAATACTCAAAATGAGTAAACGATTGATTGGAACGGATGAATGACTACGAGTAAACGACTGCTCACGAGAAGATGAAGGTTTGGAATAGATGAAAGATTACTCATAATGAGTAAATGATTGATTGGGATTGTTGAATGAGTGTTTGAAATGATTGAAGGAGGTGTGAAACAACTGAATTTTTACTCAGAACGAGTAAATGAATGATCGGAACAACAGAATGAGAGTTCAAAATGATAAAAGGAGGTTTGAAATGGATGAATGTTTACTCAGAATAAGTAAACAAATGTTCAAAATGGCTAAATCAAAGTTTGAGATGATAGATGAAGGTTTGAAATATATGAGTGTTTACTCAGAATAGGTAAACGGATGATTGAAAAGGGAGAACAACTGTTCGAAATGTATGAATGAAAGGTTGAAATGACTAAAGCTCATATTAGGGTTTTGGTTAAGCTCAGATTGGGATTAGATTAAAGCTCAGATTAGGATTGGGTTGAAGCTTAGAATGATTGGAGGATGTGATGGGATTGATTCTACACCAAGTTTCAAGGTTTAAAGGATGTAAGGTGTTGAAAATTAGATTTTTCCAGATTTGGCAATTTTCAAAAATTATCAAATTTTGCCATTTTAGGAAACTTCACAGACATACTTTTAAGAGTCCAGTTTTCTCCCCAGAAATACCCAAAACTGGGATAGGATGAATTTCCAACTAACATCCCAAATTTGAGACATGCATTCCGAGTTATTAACGAAAACAATTTTTCAAAAACTGAAAAAAACACTAAATTGCAATTTTAAGGGTCAAGATGAAAGTTTGAGGCCCCAAAAATGTGGCGAATCGGGGTCCAAGGTTGGTTGGGAATCCACATTCCACCTCGTAATGCAACCACTCATTAAATTTCAGCTCAAACGGATACCCGATTCAAAAGTTATGGCGTCTAGAAGTTTTGACATAAGAATATAAACTCCCAAAACAAAGTCTAGGTGATTGGCAAGGATGATTTGATGATGAATATGGACTCTAATGATGTTCTAAGTAGCACTTATGCAATTTTGGTGATAACTTATGAAAAGGTGTTGATGATGGGCAAACACGTGCTCGAAATAGGAAAACGGGTGCTCGAAACAGATGAATGACTCTTAGAACGAGGGGAGGAAGATTTGAAATAGATGAAAGAGTACTAAGAACAAGTGAACGAGTGCTCATAATTAGGATTGGATTGAAAGAGATGATGGTATTGGTTCCACCAGTCGGATTTGGGAACTAGATATGTTTGCCAAAGTCTTGCTACAGAGGGGAAAATTTTCCCTCATAGAGGGGTGAATTTTCCCTTACGGGGTGACTATGCCCTCATAGAGGGGGGAATTTTCCCCTCTGGGGTGACTATGCCCTCACAGAGGGGTGAATTTTCCCTTTTTTAGGGCAGATTCACCCTATTTCAAGGCAGATTCCCACCACTGTGGGGCAAATTCGCCCCACTGCTTTGTGGACTCTTTAAGTGGGTAAACAGGCTGTAAGAGACAGGCGATTGGAATGGGGTGTTAGATAATCCGATTGAGGAAATAGATGATTGGATTGGGAAAACAAATGATAGGAGTGGATGAACAAGCACTTATAACTAGTAAATAATTGCTTAGAATGGACGAAGGACTCTCAAGTCACAGAAATGAAGGCTCGAAATGAGTAAACAATTGATTAGAAAGGATGAAGAACTCTCAAAATGAGGAGATGGATACTTGGAATGGATCAAAGATTACTTGAAATGAGTGAGCCGAGGATTGAAAGGGATGAAAGACTACTTGGTCAAATAGATGTTTAGAATGGTTAAACAAAGGTTTGGAATGGTAAAAATTGGGGTTTAGAATGATCAAATGGGGGTTTCGAAGGTTTAAAATGACAAAACAGAAGCTTGGAATGATTAGATAAAGGTTTGGAATGGTTAGATGATGATTTAGAGGCTAAATGGAGCTAAACAGGGCAATTTCGGCTGCTCAGGAGGGAAAATTTGCCCTTCTGCAGTAAACAAGAGGGCGTAGTCGCCCTTTTGCAGTGAATCAGAGGGCGTAGTCACCCTTCTGTAGTAAATCAAAGGGCACAGTTGCCCTTAGTCACCCTTTTGCAGTAAATTAGAGGGTGCAGTCACCCTTCTGCAGTAAATCAAAGGGTGTAGTCACCCTTCTGCTGTAAATTAGAGGGTGTAGTCACCCTTTTGCAATGAACATGGACTTGGTTTGATGTAAATGACTATGGAAAGGACTTTAAAATGACAATAATAAGGCCAATTTGTCAAAAAATTTACTAGTTCTTCACAAGAAAACACTTTTAAGCAAACACAATCCTATGATTAGTGTTAAGGGTATGGCCAATAAGGTCTTAATCTAGGATGCACAAGGTGTCTAGGGATTCCTCGATATACTCTCGGTACGTGAGGCACAATCGTGAACACCAGCCCATCATAAGCGTGAGTTGGGAACCCCAGCGAGATACTGAAGGGCTTAGACCAACTCTTCACATCTATCTAGGTATCACCCTAGCTTCAATGCTATGCCAATTACAATGCAATTGGATTGGGGTATAGCTTTCGCTCTCTCCCCTTTGTATACCCCACCGGTATGCGTAGTTGGAATCATCCCTTGGGGTGATGAAATCCCCAAGCAGGTCCCACTAGAAAGAAAGCACTAATCATTTCCAACTACTCCCCAAGCTCACACAATGTGCAAGGGGAAAGTGAAAACAAACTAATACCCCTTTGGGTAACACAAAATGATAAACACAACAAGCAATGAATATTACTTCCCCTAATTAAACTATGTTCTTAGATTAATGAAAACATCAAGGATAACTTTAAAAATATGAGCAAATGGATAGCCCTGCCAACAAATGTTAGTTATTTTATCCCCCGTTCTTCATTAATTACACAAGAATATGCTGCAAAATGTTAGAAAAAACACAAATATCCTTGCAAGAAACAATGTTAGGGGGTTAGTACATGAAAACAACAAAAAATGGGAGCAAAAACGAAGCTAAAATATTTGTTTTACCTTTCAAAATGTGTTGTTTTGGGGTGTATTCGCCCCTCTACAGTGCTGAGGAAGGACACAGTCGCCCTTTTGTAGTTAAAGGAGGGCACAGTCACCTTTCTACAGTGACCAAGAGGGCATAGTCACCCTTCTATAGTAACCAGGAGGGTGTAGTCGCCCTTCTGCAATAACCAGGAGGGCGTAGTCGCCCTTCTGTAGTGAATCAGAGGGCGTAGTCGCCCTTCTGCGGTAAATCAGAGGGCGTAGTCACCCTTTTGTAGTAACTAGGAGGTCGTAGTCGCCCCTCTACAGTAAAATGTTAGCACAAAAAGTTCAACCAAGGGGCGTAGTCACCCTTCTGCAGAAAAATGTTAGCACAAAAAGTTCAACCAAGGGGCGTAGTCGCCCTTCTGTAGAAAAAGTGTTAGCACAGATAGTTCAACCAAGGGGCGTAGTCGCCCTTTTGCAGAAAAGTGTTAGCACAAAAAGTTCAACCAAGGGGCGTACTCGCCCTTCTGCAGAAAATGTTAGTAAGCCAAAAAGCCAAACAAGGGTACAATTTCCCTTTTGCAGAAAATGTTAGTAAGCCAAAAATCCAAACAAGGGCGCAATCACCCTTTTGCAGAAAATGTCAGTAAGCCAAAAATCCAAACAAGGGTGTAGTTTCCCTTCTGTAGTCACCAGGAGGGTGCAATAACCCTTCTGTGGTCACTAGGAGGGCACAGTCGCCCTTCTGCGGTCACCAAGAGGGCGTAGTCTCCCTTCTGCAATGTGTTCTTGCAAACAACTCAACAACAACAAACGTGAAATTGAGGAACCCATTTGTGGGTCCCACCGGGCATGCTAGAAATGTGATATCTAAATGTTTTACCTATTCTAAAAAACTAAAATGTAATAGAAAAAACACAAAGAAATACCTCAAGATTAGCCTAAGGAATTTTTAAATGCAAAGAGAAAAAGTGTAAAATGATTGCAAGTGGTTATACCTTCTCTTTATAGCTGAAACTCCTTGGTTGGCCCTTGATTTTATATTACTTTGTATGCTCCTTGGATGGCTCTTGATGTGGCTAAATGCAAGATTTAACTATATGCCTGGATGCAAATGCAAATAGATTAAATGGATGGCTAGATGAGTACATAAAATGACAGCATTTAGTTGTAAGATGACTAAATGTTCAAAAATTCCTTAGAGGAGGAGGTATTTATAGAGAAACTTGAATTCTCTAGAGAATTCAATGGTTGATATTTATCCAACAAGGCCAAGATGAAATGCTAAGGTGAGTTGAGGACTCACAAGCCCTCACATCTTGACATGTGGAATATGAAGTGGCTAAGGGGGAGATGATGTGTAGGTGATGTGGATGGGAGGTACATGATGTGGAGGAAGGACAAGTACCTGCCAAATACCTTGGGGAGTGAGAAGATTCCTTGGAGGAATAAATGTGAATTAAAAATTCACATGCTTTGGAGAATCTAGTGGATAAGAAAGGGTCTCCAAAAAGTTGGGAGTTTGTCACATGTGACTTGATGTGACAAGTCAAAGATTCTAGAAGATGCATGGGAAAAGGAGATTCTAGGAAGAATAAAAGTGAATTAAAAATTCACATGGAGAAGAGAGGAGACTTAATGAAGAGATTAGGAGATGGATTAGGATTAGATGAAAATGACATGTGAGGAATTAAATAAATGTAATATTTATTTAATTTTTTTGATGAAAAGGGGATTAGGGAGGGTAATGATTATTAATTAAATACCTTAGAGATTTGGCAGAATTAAGGGTATTAATTAAATAATAGTAATAATACTTAATTAATGAAAATAAAAGGATGTTTAGATGAAAGGGGATAAATTTGGATAAATTAAATGTCCAAATTTAGGTGTCTACAGGTAGTTTTCGATATTAGATCTAGATTGGTTACTAAAGATAAAAGGATTAAGCAATACAAGACTAGAATTTAAGATACTATTGAGGCATTTGATTCCTTTGGCATAGAAAGGATAGAGGGGGGACAAAATGTCAAGGCGTACTTATTAGCTAATATTGTTGTCAGATTAGATGATGTTACCTTTGATGGTGTCTCACTCATAGAAGTACAAATGAGGCCTACAATGCCAGAAAACAGTTGTAATTGGCAAGTGTTTTACGATGACAATGAAATTTTGAGATTCTTGCATTTATTTGACCAGTATGAAGGCCAAAAGATCAGCTTTAGTTCAATTGTAGTTCAGGTTGATGAGAAAGAGACATTATTTGGGAATGAGATAATTCAATTAAAGACAAATAAGATTCCCAAAAGGCTGGTCACACTAGAGAGGTTCTTTGATGGCCCTGACAAGTCAAATGTTAAGCAAGCATCTTACCATAAGGAAGATTTAGAGGAGATAAACTTAGGGATAGGGAATTCTCCTAAAAATGTGTATATAGGAAAGAAGATGAAACCCCACATGAGGAGTATGTTAATTTCCTTGTTGAGGAAATACTAACATGTGTTTGTATGGTTGTATGATGATTTGAACGCTTATACCTAGAGGACCTATTTCAACATGAGATACCACTAAAGCCTGATGCAAATCCTTTTAGGTAGAAACAAAGACCAATCGACCCCACTTTGTAGCCAAAAATGCAAGAAGATCTTACTAAGCTAAGAGATGCAAGGATTATAAAGCCCATGAAACACTCATCATGGGTATCAAATCTAGTTCCAGTCAGAAAGAAAAATGAAGACCTTAGGTTGTGTGTAGACTTTAGAAATTTGAATGTGGCATCTATGAACAATAATTTCCCTTTGCGTAATATGGAGGCAATGTTGCAAAAGGTGACTGGATGTGAGTTGTTGTCTAAGATGGATGGGTTTTCAGGTTATAACCAAGTCATGGTGAAGGAGTCAGAACAATTTAAAATTGTATTTACAATTCCATGGGGGACATATGTATATGTAAGGATTCCATTTGGCTTGATTAATGCTGGAGCCACTTTTTCAAAGAGCCATGGATGTGGCTTTTGCTGATTTCATAGATTTGTATCTTTCCATTTATCAAGATGATCTTACTTCCCATAGTAAGAAGGAGGAGGATGACTGCTAACACCTTGAAAGTATATTTATCAGAGCCTTGGAATATGGGATTTCTTTAAATCACAAGAAATGTCAATTTGGAGTTAAATAAGGAAAATTGTTGGGACACATTGTGTCAAAATATAGGGTCAGGATTGATCCTGAGTGAGTAGTAGCAATTGATAAGATCCCATAGCCCAAGAATGTGAATGAATATAATCCTTTTTTGGAAAAAATAACTTTGTGTACGGAGGTTTGTTACAAACTTTGCTGAAACTATAAGACCTATTTCTAAAATGCTAAAGAAGGGGGAGAAAGTAGCATGGATAGAGGAACTAGCAAAATATTTTTGAGCCATTAACAAAGCTATCAAGGAAGTTTCTATCCATAAATCGCCTAATTATTCAAAGCATTTTCAATTATTTAGATTTACTTCATTCCATAATGTAGTAGGGGTTTTACTTCAAAAGAATGATGAGGGTTTTGAGCAACCTATTTCCTTCGTTATCAAATCATTACAGTCACTTGAGTGAAAGTATGATGCTATAGAGAAGCAAGAATATGCTCTAGTTAAGGCTATTAAAAATTTTAGACCATATTTGACTGGAGCTACAATTGTAGCATATGTACCAACAACAGTAGATAAATATATTGTAAGAGAGGGGGACTACCACATGCAAGACCCCAGGTCATGGAGGGTCGAGACGTGAGAGGCTACCCTAAATTACCTTAGCTAAGTGTATTTTTAGTGTATGAGAATGAGAATGATGAGGATTTTTAGGGTCCTACGATCACTCTACAATCCTAGTTTCAAAGTGGGTCTAGGCGAGTGAGTCTTTAGGTCCAACTCTATGCCTCAGGGAGCTCTTTGCTCGAGGACATCAGCATAGACTTAGGACAACAACATGATGCATTGTAGTCTGTACAATCAAGAAACAACCAAGACCAGGTTAAACACACAAAAATGACTTATCAACCTAGATGTTTAACTAAAAGTATAGAATGATGTAACTAAATAGGTTAAGTAATCTCTAATGTTATAAAGAAAATAAGCAAAATTCATGAGGATGAGGAGAATCTCACCAATGAACTTGTTCACTAGCTGATCCTCCAAGAGCTCACACACATAAACATAACAAGAGAGAGAGTGTTGGGGGGTGGTTGTATAGGGGCTTGCCTCAGTTAGACCCTCGTTTAGGTGTTCCCACCTCCACAAATAGCCAATGGAAAAGAGATAAAGAAGTGATAAAAACATAAGCACTACAAACAATACTATGCTATTGAAACAAATGATAGAAGAGAGGAGAGGGAAGCTTACCACCTCCACCAAGAGCACTCAAGGCTACTTGGGGTATAAATGATAGGAACTCAAGCCTTTGCTGCAATGGCATGGTCCCAAACTTGCTCTACTGAAGTGACAGAGTGTGATATTGCTGCTATGGAATGCTTGGAATGCTAGAATGTGAGTGCAAAATGAGCTTGAAGTGATGTAGAGTTATTCCAATCTTCATCCAACCTCCTAATGCAAGTTCAAAGACTTAATTATGAAGTAATGAGGAAAGAAACAACCATATTTGGGTTGGGTGGCCAAAAGAGGCATTACAAATTCACTACCAATAGGAAGAGTAATGCCTTTGCTAGCTTAGTCATAGGAATCTGCTAGGGATAGAAGTGCACTACATGGACATCTATGCACTGTGCAGGCATCCCCAATAGAAACACCTCCACTAACAAAAAAAATGGGTGCCAAGTGGACTTCCATCAGTGGACTTAAGTGAATTTAAGCCTCTAACTTAGGTTTTCTAAAGTGTACTAAGGAAAAAAGGGGAATTGCACCTAGGGTGAAAATTCACTCTTATACATTTTTTCCCTACTTTAGTGAGCACAAGTACTGATGAGTGCTTGGTAAAGTAGATCAAGAAGAAAGAAGGGTTAGAAAAGTATATCTGAACCATCGAGGATACATACCATGATTTGGCGAACCCAGAGATGTAGTGAGAACAAAAGGACTCCATAGCTGCTTGAAAGTATGAAGTTGGAATAACAAAGTGCCTTACAGGCCTGAAAAACCTACAAGGAGGCAACCCTCAAGATCTCTCGCATGGAGGAATCCCCAAGGAAGAAGACTCCACAAAGTTAGGAAGCAGTGACATGTCTACCCGCAAATAGAGCATTCCTAATGCGTCGATGTGTCTACCTATAGATAGGATGCATCTAAAAGTGGTGACATGTCTACCCACATATAGAACATGTCTAAAGCATCAATGCATCTACATACAGATAGAAAACATCTAAAAGTGGTGACACATCTACCTGGAGATAGAACATGTCTAAAGCATTGATGCGTCTACCCGTAGGTAGAACACATCTAAACACGATGACACATCTACCCATAGATAGAACATGTCTAAAGTGTTGATGAATCTACCTACAGATAGAACACATCTAAAAGTGGTGACACGTCTACTCATAGATAAAACATGTTAGAAGTGGCCAATCACATAGACCGAGAAACTTTCAAAGGGGTCCCTCAAGAACCCTTCAAAAGGAGAGGGGTCCACTCAAGGGATGCATAGTTTGAAATAGAAAGGCCTAGTCAGGCTGTCCGAAGACAAGACAAAGGATTTTGAAGAAAGGGTCCTTGAGGAACCAACCGTGAAAGAGAGGGGGTCCACTAAAGGGACACACAGTTCAAGGGTCACCACCTTAGAGCGATTCGTCATTAAGGGATCCTTTCGAAAGATGTTCACTTCATCAAGGAATTTGAAAGGAAGGTCATGCCCCCATGCGAGAGGAAGTTAAAGTAGTTCCCACTTTAGAGGAAGGTCTTCAAGTCCTTTCTTTACAAATCCATGATGAAGGAAACACATTCCATTAGGATTCCATGTTGAGAATGTGCTTCCAAGGACAGGGTATTGTGAGGACTTTTGAGAAAAGATTTGCTGGCGGTGAATTTTTTTTCTAAAATTTGAAGTGTTAAAAAATGTTTTCACACATAGGAGGGACAACTGAAGCAAATAAAAGAGAAAGATAAAGAAAAAGTGAGAAGCACAAACAAAGGGCACAGGGGGATCTAGTTTAGCGGGGTTAGATCTATCTAAGCTCATATAATAGTAGGTATCTGCAATGCAAGGTGAAAGATCATCAATCCCCAACTAGATCAATAAGAATGCATGGAAAACAAACTAAGAATAAAAAATTAGGTCAACATGGAAGGGAAGCCTAAATGTCCCTGACGCTTTGCATCATCCCCAACTTAACGAAAAATCAAGCACAAACATGGAAGAATGATGGTACAAATAGGAGAAGGTTTAGGACATAAAAACCATGCCTATATCCAAGCACCAACAAGGGTAATGAGGGTCATCCAGGCACACGTAGCATGGGTATGGGGGAACACATCACAAGAGACACATAAGCACACAAAAGATCAAGAAAAGGGGACCTCCTATAACACTACTAAGCTAAGAGGTCATCTGCTTCCCAATCCAAATCTTCATAAGGAGAGGGAGGATGAGCTTGCAAAGGTGGAATGTTAAGAGGAGGGGCATCCAACCCTCTTGTAATAAGGGGAAAGGAAAAGGGCCCCTCAAGGTCCTCTCCACCGAGCTCTTGTGGAGTCAAAGTCAACAATTTTGTGAAGATTGCTGATAGGGTTGGGACCTCATCCATAGAGTTGAACATGCACCCCATGGGACTGCTATGTATTACTTCAGTGGATGGGACAGGTTGTGCTTGAGATCCACCCCTAAGCCCAGAAAATTATTTGGGAGTAGTGACAAACTCAGGAGAGGTCAGGATTGATTTTGTCACAAGGACAAAATAGGTCATCATAGGGCCACCTTTTGAAGGTGGGCTCTTCCTACATCCCTTATCGTGAGAAGGAATAACCCCTACCTTCTTCTTCATAAGAGGGGATGAACTCCCTGTAGAAAAAGCTAGAGGTGTAGAGGAGGAAGAGGACAAAAATACAGTGGATATGATCGAAGTGTTAACCATATCCATGGGTTTTTGAAAGGGTTGAATATCTAGAATGGGCATTAGGAAAGGAAGCTTTTCCAAGGGAGCAATAAACACTTGTACCCGATTAGGGTTAGGTGCTTTCATGCTTGCAAGGAAAGCCGAGAACAGGTCAAGAAGAAGAGACACAATAGGAGAGGAGGAGGATGACGCTGGAGAGGGCCCTGAAGCAGGGGCGGTAGTTTCTTCTTCCTTCTATTACAAATTGGCCTGCTTAGCTAGGAGAGCCTTTCACCGATGCTTGTGCTCTCGTGCAAGGTAGTTCCTACAACCCTTAGAGTTAGAAGCCGTAGCTTACGAAGGGACAGGAGTTTCCTACTCAACCATAGGGACATCCACTATGGAAATTTCAGGTAGAGGAATGGGTTTCTATGCAGGAGCAGGGGGAGCAGGCTGAGGAGTGACAGGAGGATTCGACTCGAGAGCCTCAGTAGCGGGCCTCTTTCCGCTCACTTCCTTAGGAGTAGGAGTAGGAGGAGGCCATGGATTTAATTATCTATGAGAACCTTTCTTTCTTCTATACAAGTGGTACGATGGTCCTAGAAATTCATTAGGAAGGTCTGCAATTCTGATCTTTGGCCTACGCCAAGGAGGAATCATCAAATTTAATGGATAGCCACCAGGCTTGTTCATCTAGTACTCTAACCAGGAAAGGGGAGAGGAAAGGGCAGTCCGTGAAAGGGCCATCTTCCCTTTACCTTTATGGGAAGAAGAGGGAGCCGCTATGGGCTTTTCCTCCTTCTTCGGGGAAGAGGGAATGGATGGTGTAACCTTCTCTTTAATTTTGTAGGAAGGAGAAGGGATCAACATGGAATTCTCCTTCTCTTTTGATGGAGTAGTCATGGGCATGGGCTTCTTCTTCTCTTCTTGGGAGGAGGAGGTAACTAGTTGATCTACCACAAGAAGGGTTAGCTATGGCTCACCTTTGCCTCTAGTTTTATACTTCACATAGTTCTTGTAAAGTAGGTCCTTTCTTGGAGGAAGTGGACCAACTGGAGAAGGACAAAAGTGATCCAATGAATACCCACCATGAGATACCAAAGGCTAGTATCCAATGTCATGCACTACATGCACGACACCCTGGTGGGAAAAAATTAAGCATTTTTGGATAACATAAGTGATCCCATTGATGGAATCCAACCAAGAAATGCCTAGCTTCACTCTAAACAGGTCCAACTCTAGAATAATATCAAAGACCATGTTAATAGTCCTAGGTCCAACTAGGATGGACAAAGTGATTGAGCCATAAGGTTTGAGATTCATACCATCATAGGTATGGATGACAGATCTTGTTTCTCCATATTTTTATTTTTTTAGTGAGTTGAATACTAATGTTTCCTCAGTAACATCATTCACATGGCTCTTGAGGTCTATCAAGAATCCTATCACAATGTTACCATTGATGCAAGTAGGAATGTAAAGAGGTGAGGGCTTGTTGTTCAAAGGTAGATCTTGTGCTATAAATGTAACATTCAACGAGCTGGGAGCGGGTAAAAAAACTAAAGTTATTGTAACCATATTTACATAGGCCCCAAGTTGAGAAGTAGAATCAGTGGGATCAATAATCACGTTAGTAGAATGTGATTGAAATGGGTCAATGTATATCTACAATTCACTATTTTCTTTCGCCACTAATTTGTTCATAATTTGTTTATTCCCATTGAGATGGATGCTACTGTCCTCGATGCAGTCTTATATTTCATGGCACAACCACATACAACGTTTAGTATCATGTACATTAACACGATGGTATTCACAGTAAGTGCTCCCCTCATACCAATTAGGGTAAGGTTCCTTAATGGGATTAGGAGTTAGAAAAGGTATGATCTTATCTCTCAAAAAAAATTGTAAGATGTAAGTATAGGATTTTGATAACTTTTTGAACTTCTGATTGTGTCTAAGGTGATTGTCATTAGCAGCAGCTACTACATTCACAATGGGTTTTCCTTTTCTGGAGATTGATACAATGGATTTCCCTTCAGAATAGTTGCACAGGGAATATCCCCCGAACTGAGAAATCATTTGTTGGTACTCTCATAATGCTGCACACAGATGCATGAAAGAGGAATATTTCATCAAGGTGAACTTCTCTTGCCAAGGCCTTTGTAAGTTGCCTATGAATACCTTCTGCACATCAAAGCCAGGGGCTGATATGAGATTTATGAAAGAAGCACTTGATAACTTGCTATGAAGTTATTTATCTTCTCATTGTCTCCTTGCTTACATCCGATGAGAACTAAGAAGGTCATCTTTGGCCTGATGTTTGCTTGTAATTTCGTAAGGAATTGGTTAACAAGCTGATCGAATGAGAAAATATAATTATTAGGAAAGGAACAATACCACTTGAGTGATGTGTCCTTGAGAGATCGGGGGAATAGTTTAGCCATCAAAGCATCATGATGGAAGAAGTCGTGCAAAGAGCGTTAAAGGAAACCACATGTGTCTCTAGATCCCCTTGCCATCAAATTTCTCAAACTTTGGAATCTCCATTCCCTAAGGGAAGGGAATGTTTAATATAGTGATCGACAATGGGCTATGTTGGAAGAAAGGTTGGAAAATGGGTTGGGTCAAGGCCTAGGAGAGGTTCACTAACTGACTCTACATCTTACCCATAATCTAAAGTAAAGTGTTTAGAATAGGGTTGTTAGAAGATAGAGGGCCAGAGGATCCTCCTCATCCAAAACCACTGCTAGGTCCACTTCTAGAACTACCACCGGTGTGACTTTCAGCAGAGTCGTTACCAAAGCCACCGCCGACTGTAAGTCATCCGCTGGAACCACTGCCATGACCTCCACCAGAACCACTTCTACTAGCACCACCTCCACTATCAAATCCACAACCACTACCAAAGCCTCCACCACCTATTCCACCAAAACCTCCACCCCCGGAGGTGACAGAAGGGGTAAAGCTAAAGCCCAATGAGAGCTTATTCACTCTAATAGTTTCTAGTTGATTAGGGATGGAAGGGATACTAATTTAAGGGATGGCATCAGTCATGTAAATTGAAGTAGGAGGCATTGATACTCCTAATTGTCTCGTGGGTTCTCTAAAGGTGACTCACATGTGTCTCTGGATCCCCTTGCCATCAAATTTCTCAAACTTTGGAATCTCCATTCCCTAAGGGAAGGGAATGTTTGAGATAGTGACCGACAATGGGCTATGTCGGAAGAAAGCTTGGAAAATGGGTTGGGTAAAGCCCTAGGAGAGGTTTGCTAACTAACTCTGCATCTTACCCATATTCTAAAGTAAACTATTTAGAATAGGGTTGTTAGAAGATAGAGGGCCAGAGGATCCTCCTCCTCCAAAACCACTGCTAGGTCCACTTCTAGAACTACCACCGGTGTGACTTTCGGCAGAGCCGGTACCAAAGCCACGACCAAATGTAGGTCATCCACTGGAACCACCGCCATGACCTCCACCAGAACCACTTCTTCCAACATCACCTCCACTATCAAATCCACAACCACTACCAAAGCCTCCACCACCTATTCCACCAAAACCTCCACCCCTGAAGGTGATAGAACTTGGGGTAAAGCTAAAGCCCAATGAGACCTTATTCACTTTGACAGTTTCTAGTTGATTAGGGATGGAAGGGATACTAATTTAAGGGACTACATTAGTCATGTAAATTGAAGTAGGAGGCATTGATACTCCTAATTGTCTCTTGGGTTCTCTGAAGGTGACTCCTTGTGCAGAACCAAAGTTGCTCGAAGGAGCGCACGCTTCGGCGATAACAAAGAGACTACTTAGAAGTTTGATGCCCATTCAATCTTTCCCATCATATGTTTTAATTTTCTAACTACCTAAGTGGCCCTAGCCATCTTCAAAATTATTTCCAAATGGTGTTCAAGGTCACCCAATCCTTTAGTGAGGGTAGATACATAATCAGTGGGAATTTGAACAACCTCATGCTCATAGACCGATGATGGCATAGGAGATGTAGGAGGATGTGGAATGTGATCAATCTCATCATTGAACCCCATTTCATTCCTCAATAACTATTCTTGCACGACCAAACTAATGGTGGGACTAGAGAAAAGACCTAAAGAGATACCAAGCGAGACCTTCGTTCTATCCATTAGGAGGTGCCATATACTTCTCCTCACAATATGCCCAAAATTTGTGGACTTGGTTGTGATGCTCATAAACCTTCACAGCACATGAGGTCACAATATCCATGAAGTATCTAAAGGGAGTTTCAAAACCAATAGATGAATAGATGTTGGTTCATGTTGGGTTCACCAAAAATGTAAGAGAGGGGGACCACTACATGTAAGACCCTAGGTCACAGAGGGTCAAGACATGAGAGGATGCCCTAACTTACCTTAGCTAAGTGTATGTTTAGGGTATGAGGATGAGAATGATGAGGATTTTTAGGGTCCTATGATAACTCTATAATCATAGTTTCAAAGTGGGGCTAGGGAAGTTAGTCTTTAGGTCCAACTCTATGCCTTAGGGAGCTCTCTGCCGGAGGACATCAGCTCATACTTTGGATGACAACGCAACAAGCTGGCATCTCAAAAACTCACTATAGTCTATATGCTCAAGCAACATCCGAGACAAGGTTAAACACACCAAAATGACTTATCAGCCTAGCTATTTAACTAAAATTCTAGAATGATGTAACTAAACAGGTTAAGTAATCTCTAATGTTATAAAGAAAATAAACAAAAGTGATGAAGATGAGGAGAATCTCACCAATGAACTCATTCGCTAGTTGATCCTCCAAGAGCTCACAAACCTACACAAAACAAGAGAGATAATGTTGGGGTGTGGTTGTATAGGGGCCTAACTCAATCAAACCTCTGTTTAGGTGTTCCCACCTCCATAGACAACCAATGAAAAATAGATAAAGAATAGATAAAAACATAAGCACTACAAGCAATACTATGCTACTCAACCAAATGATAGAGGAGAGGAGAGGGAAGCTTACCATCCCCACCAAGAGCACTCAAGGCTTCTTGAGGGAGAAATGAGAGGAACTTAAGTCTCTGCTACAATGGCATGGTCCCAAACTTGCTGTACCAACATGGAGTGTGATATTTCCGCTATGGAGTGTGATATTTCCGCTATGGAATGCTTGGAATGCTAGAATGTGAGTGTAAAATGAGCTTGAAGTGATGTAGAGTTCTTCCAATCTTCATCCAACCTCCTAATGCAAGTTCAAATTCTTGATTATGAAGGAATGAAGAAAGAAGTGGCCATATTCAGGTTAGGTGGTTGAAGGAGGCGTTACAACTTTGCTGCCAATGGGAAGAGTAACACCTCTGTTGGCTCAGCCACAAGAATCTGCCAGGGACGTAAGTGTGCCATGTGGATGTCTATGCACCGCATGGGAATCCATGATAGAAATGCCTCCATCGACAGACAAAATGAGCACCAAGTGGTCTAAAGTGAATTTCAGCCTTTGACTTAGGTTTCCTAAAGTGTAATAAGGAAAAAGGGGGAATTGAACCTAGGGTGCAAATTCACTCTTATACACATATATTTA
>VDFB02193867.1:111452449-111487609 GCA_007258455.2 Sequoia sempervirens | reverse complement strand
AATTGAGATTAGTTATACTATATGATTTAAAATTGAATAATTAACATCAAAATCAATATACATTGAATTATAATTGAACTCTAAAATTTTAATCTTGATTACTTGAAATATTTGTCTCTTGAAAGGGCCATGAGTCCTAGAATATGTCCCTCTCAAAGAACTGACCAAACCAACTTTTGTAATGTCAATCTATATATGTGAACAAAAACATAAAATTGATCCAAGTTAGCATACAATTTTTGGTAATAGGAACATATAAATACCAAACACAAAATAAAATAAACACATACCTCTTTAAGATGATCTTTTTCATTATATCCTTTAGGTGTTTTGACACCTCCTCCTTGAGGTGTTTCAACACCTACTCCTTTAGGTGTTCCAATACATACTCCTTCAAGCATTGTGGCACTCATCAACAATGATGTATAGCTCATAACTACATGTACATAAAAATGACAAGTACATATGAAACTACCAATCTATGTTGATGTATGTATAATCAATATAAGATCTTAAAAATCTTAATTCAATTGAATTTGACTTCAATTACCTTTCCCTTATCTAACATTTCACTTCCATAATATGGACAAGGCTGCACCTTGCTCGCACTTGTCAACAATGACGTATAGCTCATAACTGCCTATACATAAATGTGACAACTACATATGAAACTACCAATCTATTTCAATGTATGTATAATCAATATAAGATCTTAAAATTCTTAATTCAATCAAATTTAAGTTCAATTACCTTCCCCTTATCTAACATTGCACTTCCATAATCTGGAGAAGGTTACACCTGCTCGCATTAGGTATTTCCTACAAAAGGAAAATAAGATAAACATATAAGTTATTATATAGTTTCATTTATGACAATTCAAATGACAAGAAAGTATATAATAAAAAAATGTAAACGAGTGAATGTGAAAATACATACTGCGTGTGTGTCGAGGCCAAATGAAATGGCCCTAAGGGTTCTATCAGTCACCTGTGCGAGCTCCTCCTCAGACATCAACTATTAAATATACCATGTAAATAAATATTAGTACATTATACTATCTCTTATTAATATTCATTTAAAAAAAATGTAAGTTATGAATTTACAACTTAAATCTTACCTATGTCACTATTCCAATGTCCCCCTCTCTAGCAGGGGAGGACTCTGTAGGGTGCGCTCCACCCCCCTGCATTTGATTTGTAATGTCCACATTATGGAGATCATAATTAGAAGTTTCCAAGGGATTCTTGGTGGGCTCTACAAGAGGACCCAAGCATATCTAGCAGCACATAGAGCAAGTATGTGGCACAAAAATATGTGGACCTGACGAGGATGATGCAGTAGCACTCGAGCCATCGCCACTATCACCAGAATGTAGCTGAGGTACTGTAGACGCATGTGAAACCAAAAGACCACTCAAAGAGTGAATAGCCTAGATAATTTGTGTGGCCATATCCTACATAATATCTGGATGATATATTGGAGGTGGTGGAGGAAGAGGAGGAGGGGGAACATATAGGCATGAGACTACTCTAACTACCCTTGGTCTATCCTGGGGAATACCTCCACCAACGCCCTGGAAGGGTTTAATGTCAAAGTAATTGACATGATGTCCTAACACAAACTCAGCATATAATTTTTTAATAAAGTAAAATGGTATATCACAATTGTTGTTCGGTGGTTTATCAAAAACCGTACACCAACGATCCCAAAAGTTATCTACAATATCCCTATGTGTGCACCATTTTATAGAAAGTTTTGGTTTATTAACATTAACTGGCAAACCAATTTGGGGGTTAACAAATAAAGAGGCTATTTGGGATTTGGTTATCCTGAGAACTTTCACATCATCATAAGACAATCCACATGCATAATATTCCCTCATGTCTTCTCCCCACAAATGAAAGGCATTATGTTGGGTGAAGAGGGTTTCTATATTTTTAATTATTTCCTTCAATGTGTTTGACATCCTGAATAATCGATGGATTCTCTTATAAACTTCAAAAATGCCCTTTAATTGCTGCAATTTTTCACCAATTAATTCTTCAATTGATGGCTACGGAGGTGGTGGAGCATTTGGCATTCAAATGTGCATTTTCATTCTAAGCTGGTGGATCATTTGGAATTTGTGCATTTTCATTCTCAACAGCCATAATGCCTAATTAAAGTTAAAAACTAATTAATCTAATTTAAATTAGACTGTATAAATGAAAATAATGTAAAAATACCCTAGTTTAAAAAAAAAACAAAAAAACCCTACTTTTAAACAAAAATCTATAAAATTCTCTAATTTTTAATACAAATACATAAACAACACTATTTTTAAATCAAAAATCCATAAAAAACATCTATTTTTAATCAAAATCCATAAAAAACATTCATTTTTAATCAAAATCCATTCTAAACTCAAATTTTTCATAAAAATTCAATCAAAAACCCTATTTTGAAAAAAAATCCATAAAAAACTAACTGAAATTATACAAATCTAATTCAAAATTCGATCAAAGCAAAGAAAAATCCAAAATCTAAACTTTTCAAAATGGATATCGGCTAAATTGGATATCCATTATGCAAAGAACCTCCTCACTGTACACTCGCAACCTGTTTGTGAATGTGAAATGAATTTAATAGGCCCAAAATATGTATATATATATATATTTTCCTCAAATCAGATATCCGATATGGAGATCTTGGTTTGGGCATTGCTTTGGAGGTGTGTACTGATACCCAAGACACAAAAAAGTCAACTCGACATTTTTGCATTTTTGGGTTGATGAAAAACATAATTTTTTCCCCATTGCCACTTTTTAGCCCATCATGATCCTGCACATACCCATCTTCGACTTTGGTATTCGAAAAAAAATAATAGTTTTTGCATGACAAAGATAAAGATAAGATTAAAGCAACGCTCTGTTCGAAAACACACACAATATTTAATTAATTAAGTAAAGATATTTAATTAATATGCATGTACATAGAAACGAGTTAAAACTAGATGACTGAATGATATGACAAATAGATTACTCGCAAAAGCAACTCAGACATTAACTCAAGAGTTAACTGACTGATTTAAATATATCTTGAGTCGAGTCAAAGTGAATACTTAGATAACTTACACAATTATCTAAATATAGAAGAATGGGTTAAAATAGATATTTATGAATTAAATAATTCATTTAATTCAAGATTTGATATTTGAAGAATAATTAAATAAATAAGATTTATTTAATTAAGTGATAAAGAGGTTTAAATGAATAATTAAATAAATAAATAAAGAATTTATTTAATTTGACAAGAAGGACAAGGTTAATTAGTAGCATAATTAAATAAAAAGTGTTTATTTAATTAATCAGATAGAATAAAGAAAAGTGTGAATTAATTAAGTAATTACGATTATTTAATTAATAGATGAATTAAGGTTAAGGAAAATTAATTAAATAAATAGATTTATTTAATTAATAAAGAAATGAAGAACTTTAGAGAATAATTAAATAATTGACATTATTTAATCATGACCATGAAGATACGAATTTTGAAGAAATTGAGGTTGCAAGCTTAGACCAGATTTCAATGTCTACAATTTATATTGGTGGAAAGCTAAGAATTTCCTTTAAAAACCCTTTTCATTTCATCAATTTTGGGTAAAAAAAAGTCGTCAGCCACATACCCATCATATCACCACTTTTTGGCCCATCATGATCCTGTACATACCCACATACAAAAATGTTATGTTTTAGCTAGTAAATCATGTCTAAATTGTAACTAGTTTGACTTTGAAACTTAATTAAGAAAAAAATATTCAATGAAATGCTATGAAACCAATTCCATGCACTAGATATCGTAGTTACGAATCTAAATTTGAAAAAGTTAGAATTTTATCCTTCATAGAAAAGCTAAGTGTGTTAGCAAGTAACGCCACTCTTTAAAATGGTGCTTACTAATAAAAATGGTTTGCAAAAGGAGATTGAAAAAGAAGTGTAATTTGATTCCAAAATTTTTGGAAAAATATATTTAGAATCTACGTGACAAAGTTTCAAAAATTACTAGTTTGCATCATCTCAAAATTCCTCATGCTTAGCCATAGGTGCCCCAAAGTGAAGATTTAGTTAAAAGAATTCAGTTCAATGTTCAGTTTGGCCAAAAATTGTAAACCAATATTGTGGGATCACCCAATATTAAGTATAATATATTAATAGATAATATAAACAAAATTATATTATATATTTTATATTAATATAACACGCTAGAAATAACAAATATCCATTTCTTTTACAAAACGGATATCCATTTTGAAAAAAAATAGATATTCATTTTGTGAGAGTGGACAAAATGGATAAAAGACAAATTTTTCCATTCCAAGAGCCCCCATTCTCTACTATTTTAGGAATATTGTGATTCTTGTATAGTACAAACAAGAAATCACTTTTGTAGCACTCCTTTTTACAAAATGTTTATTCTTTCAATCATTTGGTACATCTTTGGGTTCGGATAATGGGAAGCAACATTCTTTGTAAAGTGAAAAGGAAGAGGAATTGTCAAGTGGAGGAAATTGATGCAAGTAGAGTGAAATATAGAGAAAGGAATAGGTTGCAAAGAAAAGATATGTCAAATTCTCTTCAATGGGTAGGCTTCTTTTTATCTCTAAGTGAAATTCAAAGTGAGTATGATATTAAATTTGAAAATATTGAAGAAGAAATTGAAATTTAAAATTTACAACATGAACATGATGTCCAAAATGTTGAACATGAAATTGTAAATGTTGAGCATGAAAATGAAATTCAAAATGTTGAACACTCAATAGAAAATATTAATGTTGAACATGAAATAAGTGAAAATGAAACAATGAATGTCAATGTATCTCCTAATTTTGCAAGAAGAGATGATATTTATGAAAAAGAAAATAAAATTCTAAATCCATGTATTTGTAATGAACCCAATGAAAATGCCCAACGTTAAAGAACCCCTAAATGGTTACTTCAAATAGATGATAACATAATTTAGATAATCTTGATGGAAAAAGTTCATCACGAACGGTTCAATTGTGGGCTAACACTATGTTCAATGAATACTTTTTCGATAATACATTAATCAAACAATGTCAATTTTTTGTGCAATTTCTAAAGTCTTACAAAATGAGACCATTATTAAAGAAATTGAAGATTCATGTCACCAAAAAGTTGGAAAAAATAGTATTATTGTAAAAAATGTTTTTAATGCTCCAACTTCTATTGGAAAGACTAGTAAGGAAAAAGATAAAAGAGTTGTTCGTAGAGTGATCACAACATCACTAGTAAGCCATAATTTGAGAAAGGCTCATTTAATGACACAAAGTTGTATTGATTTAAATCTAGATCGTAAGACATTGTCTAGAGCACTCTCAAGAAGAGGAAGACTTGATAGTTCTCTTCAAAATGGATCTATGTTAATAATCACATCGATCTTATTTGTATCAACTTTTATTCCATGATGAGGAACAATAAATCCTAAAATTTTATGAGAATCCACACCAAAGATGCACTTAGGAGGATTGAGTCTCATCTTAAATAGTTGAAGCCTCTCAAAGATAAGACAAATATTCCGAACATGACCTTGATGAGTTATAGACTTAGCCAAGATGTCATCGACATAATATTCTATGATTTTATGAATGAAATTGTGAAGATAAGAGTCATTTTGCATTGGTAAATTTCTCCAACATTATTTAATCCAAATTGAATGAATACATAACAAATAGTTCCACAAGGGATAGTGAAGGTCATCTTATACTAACCTTTTGGGTTAATAAGGATCTAATTATAGCCTGAGTAGCCATCCATGAAGGACAACAAGGAATGGCTTGTAGTCAAGTCTACAATCATATCAATATTAGACTACATAAAATCATCCTTAAGAGAAGCCTTATTAAGCTCACAAAAGTGAATAAAAACATGAATATAGCCATCAAGTTTACTAACGGTGACAATATTTGATATCCAAGGTGAAAAATCAATAGGACGAATAAACCCAACTTTTAAAAGCTTTTATATATCTTAGCCTTGATTAATAAAGCAACCTTGGGGTTCATTCTATGGATCTTCTTCTTAATGGGCTTGGCATCGATACATAGGATGATATTAGGAACTACCATAGATTCATCAATACCAAGAATGTACTCACATAACCAAGAAAAGATATCAGGATGAGAATGCAATAAATTAGTGTGTTGTTTAGATTGTTCTAAATAAAGACATTTCCCAATCTTAATTACCTTCTCAAAATATTTAGGATCCATAAATACATCTAAATTATCTTCTATGACGAGAGTACTATGGTCTTCAAGATGAGACATAGAGACACTATAATCCATTTTAGATAAAGAAACATTCTCATTAGCATTCATAACAAACTTACCAAAATATGCATGTTTATTTAAGCAATATGGCTCGAATCATCATTTATGATGATATGAAGGTAGGTTAGAATAGAATCTCAATAATTCTTGTAGATCTTCATCTAAACAGAAAACATTAAAGGAACTTAATTAGGGTCTACCTTGATGTCAATGTATTTAGGATGAATTAGTTTAAGAGGACAAAATCTAGCAAAAACCACATTGATATTCAACCACGGCTTCACCTTAGATGGTGTAGGGTGGTATCCAAGTCCAACCTTAGAGTCACATAGAAAAACCTCTAATGGAACTTTAATACCTTTTTCATTGCACCCAAAACCTTTACCTTTGTAACTAAATTTAGAGGAAATGTTAAATCCTCGTCCATAGTGTGATTGCAATTCATGAGAATAAGGAGGATTAGTGGAAGGAGCATACTCCATATTGTTAGTAGGATCCTTCTTAGTAGAGGAAAAAAAGAGTTTTGGAATATCTAGGTGGATCGGATCTAACTTATGCTCCCCGATATAATAATCAACAAATTTTGAGGGTCTCTAATCATCACCTAGACATAAATTTGGTTTAGGAGAAGAAATAAGAGTAGATTTAGGACTTTATGCTTCAGGAGGATCTTATTTAGGGATGTATTTCTCAAGAGTGTCCTTTGTAATAGGTATTGTTGGAGTAGATGTCAAAGTATTGGAAGATAATTAAGGGATAAAATTTTGAAGAGTAGGTCTCATCAATGTTTGACCAACAACTACAATTTCACATAAGTGTACAACATCAGGGTCAACCTTGTTTGTGATCACCTCATTATTTTCAAAATACTTCACATAATGGTACAAAGTATAAGTAACCACTCCTAAAAAATGAATACATGGCCTCCCCAAGAGAAGATTATATGGTAACGGTCTTGGCATAAATATACCAGGGTGGGCATGGTAGTGGGTCCCAACCTTAAAGGAAATATTATTGTTTCTAAGAAGGATTGTCAACTAACATTATCAAACCCACGAATATATAAGAGGTAGTAAGGGAAGTTGGATGAACTTTAATTTTAGGCAATAAATTAATGTTACATATGTTGAGCGTTGAACTAGTATCAATGAGAGTACGTCTAATGTTGCTATTATTAATGCAAACTATTATCATCAAAGGATCTACTTTCTTTTGCATATCTGGAGTCATGAGTTCATATGGATGGAATGAAATATTTGATAAATCCCCATGAATATGATGTATCAATTCATTAATGTATGTGTTAGCCTAGTAGAAGAAGGCAAAGGATTTTTTTGCAAGGCTTCTTGAAGCATACCTTGGTAAACCGAAGTAGTATAAACCAACTATCAAAGTGAGATCTAGGTGGGAGTAACATGAAGTTGCTTGATAATATCATACTCACACGATTTCTTAGTTATAGGTCTAGGTGCTTGAGGAAGGATTGGTTGATAAGGTGGTAAAGAAGTATGTGGGTTAGAATTCTAGTGATTCCTTCTAGTACTATAAGTATGGTCTACCACTCTATAATAGGGAGCCTTATATTTCATGAATCTTGTGTAAATATTTGGTATATCACTTTCAATAGGAACCCCATGAATAGAATGAATCCTTTTAGGAGAAGGGCAAGCCAATGTCACATGAATGACCAATCTCTTGGACCTCTGAGGGGTGACACAGACTATAATTACATTTACAAACTTCACAACTTGTGAAGAGGAAGGTTTTCAATGGGAATTTTTCTTAATCAACTTTTGAGTAGAAGGAGATACCTCTAAGAAATCGTTTAGGGTGTCATCCAACATATCAAAATCCTACTCTAAAAATGAATTATCAAAAGCATTAAATTTCTGAAGAAAGAGATCCAACATGATTTCATACACATCAGGTTCACCAAAATATAAAGGAGGAGACTCACTAACCTAAAGACGATGGGGTCTTAAGGAGAAAATAACCCTCAATTACCTTAATAGACATTGTTCAAGTGACAAGATAAATAATGAAGAATTCTTTCATAATTTAACCAAATTGGCACTAGGTTTCAAATGATGAGAATATTAAAATTACTTAATTAAATGAGTAAATGGCATAATTAAATTCTCTGATGTATAAAAGTAGAAAGTATAGAAACCACATATTATACCTTCAAGCAGATTACCTCTTGGCCACGAATGCTAGTGCATTGTGGAAATGTTTGCACACCGCACTATCATCTTTGATGAAAGTGACAGTAAAAATCTAGAATTCAAAATACCCAACTCGCCAAATCTGTTCATCTGCACACAAAAAAAACAAGAAAAATTTTGGGGGCTATTTAGGGGCTTACCTCAGTCAAACCCCTATTTTGGTGTTTCCACCTCCACAGACAACCATAAAGGATCAAGAGACAAGATATTTAATGAAAATATGTGCATGATAGAAACAAACCCTTTAAAGGAGGAAAATCCCTATTAGAATATAATTAGATAAAAAAAGATAAGATTATGTAGATGAGATCATATAAGATAAAGTGACAACAAAGTGATACCACAAATTATGGATCCCCTCTTGGATTTATAGACATGAAAATCTTGTGAGCAAGAGGAGTCTTGACTATTGTGTGAGAGAGACTTTTTGCACAACTTCATTGTGAGAGTGAGAGAGAAAGAGAGATCCTTTCATTTCTTAAATTCCTCCCCTTCAAATGAGAGTGAATGGAATTTTCTTAAGCTACATGGGTAGGAGGAGTCCTTACATATGCATCCTTGCCAATATGACAAGTTTCATGGGAAAAGAATATGGAATATTCGCATTTGAATTTTGGAAGGTATGGGGATGCTAGTGCATTACACAAACGTCTACACATTGCACCAATGTCTGAAAGAACTTAATGAGAATCAGGAACTCATGCTACTAGCACTTCATTGTTATCACCTATGAAGTTAGAATCATGAAATTCTAAATTATAAGTTTTTTCCATAGATAAGGTGGACCTAAGTGTGCAAGTGTGAAATTTCCACAAGGTCCAATTTTGTGACACCATAATAACTTATTTGTATTTGTAGGTGGGTTTTTTTTCCACTCACTATTCCCCATAAATTTGTATTCATCTGTTACATTAAAATTTTCATTTTCTAAGTGTGAAAATTAAATCTAGAATACTTTTCTAATACAATTTCCATAATGATATATCCCCTTTAAATAAATTTAAAAGCAATCTCTAACACAATATCTCATTGCTTTCTTGGAAATCATTTAATAGCAATGGGATAAACAAATCTATTTTTGGTAGTACTTGAATTCTCAAAGATGAAACACAACATAAATTTCAACACAGATCTTACAAGCACTTTTTAATAGCAACAAATCAACACAAATACTTTAAAACTATTAGATTGTTAGCTTGCACCAACCCTAAACTTCACCACAAATTTTTTTTCCTACTAATACAAACTAATACCAAGAAATAATCCTATTTTAAGACATGTATGTCATTGAAAGGTTTCAAAAGTTTAGTATTTCTATTCGTAGTAACCATGTCAATTCTTGAAGGTTAAACAATGGTCTAAATAACATAGCTTCAATGCGACTTGTTGTAGATGAAGCAATTTTTTTAACGCGAACAAAGAACATCAATATATCAGCTAACTTGGGCTAGGGGACTTGGTAGTGAAGACAACATTCGTGCACACAAATAAATTTTTTGGATAACACAGTGGGCTAAAAAATCTACATCATTAGTGTAAATGGAATCAAGAGGTGGCTTAACAGGTTCCGCACAGCCTATGTGGGCAATATGGTGATGGCCACCATCAAGAAAGGTAAGCCTGATATGTGAAATTTGACTCCCTATCTTTACATTTCTAGACTAAAATGGTCTTAGCCCTACTTTCTCATCATTTACTTAAATAAAATATTCACCATTTCTCAAAGACCTTCAAACATACAAGCCAACAAATATCAGAAAGCTCTAGTACCATATGAAGAGCATAAAAAACTTGATTATAGATTGTCGATTTCTCATGAATATTTATATGAGGTTATATTTTATATAATTGTAACTAAGAACAAATTCCTATGACTGCAACCTAGATATTTCAAAAATATGATGGTGGACAATGTAACATACACTATCACTCCTTTGTCACCTCTCTAACTTTATAATTGTTATCATTATATAATATTCTTCTATGATTTAGATTTCAATGGTTTACTAAAATAAATTTATTGATTATAAAGAGTCGATAAGATTATAAAGAAAAAATTATATTCCTTTACTAAAATTAGGTCTAATGAATATGATAATAAACTAATGTAATTTATATTCATGATAAGTCATGTAACAAAAAAATTTAAATTGAGAAATAAAATAAATGAAGGAAATTAGCTAATTTTAGAGGGTTATAGTTGTCCACTATTTTGATAAAAAAAAAATAATTATTACATAAAATCACCACTTCTAGTATGCATTATAAATAAAATTTATAAAGGTCAAATGAGTGATCTACAAGATTGACCTTTGTGTGGGTGTGTGACATATTTCTAACCAAAAAAAAGTTATTAAAAAAATATTCTCCTTCTCCTTATAGATATTTGAATCTATCATGGTTGCATCTAGAGACACTATTGATGATATTTCTAACTTAATGGGTGAAAACTATATCTTAGATTAAACCCCTTTCATGATTAAATTAATTAATGGTGATGAAAATAATTGAAGACTTCATTTACAAATATTGAGATGGCCTATATGATGATTTCTATTTAGTTCCTTTAATTATTCCTTTTGATATTCTCTTCTAGATGTTTCAATGCATAATTCATGCCCTTAAATATCATTATATTGCAAGAAGCCATGTGAAATTAGTGTTAGGTAAAATCAAGATGATTCGTTTATGATGCAAATAGATTCCTTACATGTCAAACCATATTTTCTATTTGGAGAAGTAGTCTTTACGGGCTTAGTCTGTTAGAGAAAATTTGTTCACATGTTAGAATGAGTTAGAAATTTAGGATGGTATTTGAGGATAAGAGTTCATAGATTTTTAATTGGCATATGATTTTTGACTCATTTGGGCCCAAAGAATATATTTAGGAATGCATTGGACTAAATTGGAAGATGTAAAGGATTGAAGTTTTAAATATTTTATTTTCTAATATAAATGTATCTTATATATTTTCCTTCTAATTTTAAGTTTTATTTGTTTTTCTTTGTTATTCCTCACTAATAACTCTTCTTTCCAAGTATGTTTTAAATTAAACATTCTATGGTATATGGTAAGAGAATAAAACCAAGTCAACAAAACACAATAGGAATTTGTCAAATATTTTTATTTTTGAGGTAGGGAGTGGTGGTATACAATATCTTTTATTATAAGAAAATAAATGCTATGAGTAATATTCCACTGGCTATAGCTTCCATATATGGTGGAGTAAACTAGAATGGACATACTCCTAGAACCATGGTTTGGAAAATTGTATTTACGATGATTAAAATGGAAGAAGATTTATCTTAGGAGTAATTCTTCAAGATCAAGGAAAAATTGTAATATTTTTCCTTACTTTAATAGATTATGGTTTTAGAGGTTTTCTCTATATATTTTTTCAATAGGAATGCATCATGTATTACAAATATATATTAGTTTGGTATTAGAAAAAAATATTCCTATACCTATGTATCTTATGTTGTGATAAAAAAATATTTCTATACTTGACATTGCAGAGATACTAGCATATATTTTTTTTATAAGTGGTGATGTTTGAAATAGTATGTGTGAAACATAGATTAACCAACAAAGGTAAAGTAGAATTCTATGGGAAAGGAAATGATGGGACTTGCGTAGGTTGAGAGTAATAATGGATGAAGTCCAACATATAATGATATGGTGTGACTCATTATGATAAGATTCTAGAGGTAAAATAATGTTAGAGAAAAGCATGATAAAAAAGGATGAGGGTGGTACAATATGTTAGCATGGCACAACAATCTTGGATGAATTTGATACTAGTGTCGAATAGTAAAGGGTTGCTAGAATAGTGTTTTTATATGAACTATACCTAAATTTATAAGAATATATGACAAATAGGAGAAGGTAAGGGTTAATCCTACTTAAATAGTGAGAGATTATAAATAATATAGAAGATATGAGCATAGTGTAGAGGAAAGACAAGGTCGTGTAGGAAAAAAATGAGGTTATGTAGATCAAAGTATAATGGTGCAACAATAGGATATGGTGCAAGGAAGAATGATGTCATGTATAATTTTTTTGGATTCTAGTCTTCAAATTGAGAGAAGAAATTTAATAGTTTAGAGTTGTAGTTGTGCACTTTTCTTGATTGTGCATGTAAATATGGTGTTATATAATGATGTAAAAATAAGGATAACTGAATTGGAAGAAAAAATAATAAAAATATGGAGATTGAAGAAAATGTAAGAGAGAAAAAAAGTTCAAAAATTAGGGTATGGAGTTGAAGGAGTTAAGGTGGATGCTAGAGGAATATGAGACCTATAATAAATAGAAAGAAGCGATAAATAAATCTATGAAAAAGGCTTTGGATATTGTGAGAAGCGAAAAATAATGTTGAGGATAAATACTCACCTTGATAGAGAGAGTTATATTCAAAAAATAAATCCATACAGTCAAGGATTAGCTAGGGGATAGATACATTATAACAATAAAATATTAAATCTCTTGAAGATTTGGAAATTTTGTTAGTGGATAGAAGACCCTTTAATATGATCTTCTGGGAGTTCCATAGATTCAAGATAGATAAATTGGATGGAGATTTTGAGTTGTGTTATCCAAAACAAGGGTGAAGTATTAAAGATTATAATGCAAGAGGAGAAGATTTGGAAGACTAAAATGAAGAGGAATGTAGCCTATCACACATGGTGGTTCAAGTTAATGTGACAATATAAGTAGTCCATATTAGAGAAGTTGGAATAAGGATTGATATCTTTGAGAGCCCCACTTTTGAATCTTCAAGGTTGAATTTTTTTGATTCTATGCTTGGAAGATAGAATAACAATATTCACACTCTCTCATATAAGGAAAACCCTAGAGATCTCAACCTAAGGTGAATGAAGGAGGAAGAGATCTTGCAATAAGGTTGTCATAGGGTCTAGTTATAGACTAAAGAGGAGCTCACCTCCAAGCTAGGGCTTGGAAAAACTAATGAAATGCAAGACCTAATGCTTAAACCTAATGTAATGCAACACTTCACTAAATGACCTAAAAATGCATGAAAATCAAAACATAAAGTTGAGAGATGAAAGGTGTGCACTTGGAAATTTGAAGATGATTAGATGGAGACCAAAAATACTAACAGAACTGATTTTAAAGCCTATTGGGACTCATATGCTAGTCTGGATTATTTAGTCCCAGATTAAGGTTTTTTGGCAGAAATTGCAATCTAGCAGAGAGGTGTTTGGAACTTTTAAAAACTACAAAATTGACTAAACTGGGACTCATACGCGAAAAGTGGTGTATCAGTCCAGTTAGAGTTTTCAAGAAATTCAAAGTTTGGAACTGCTCTGCTATGTCTGCTCTATCCTTTCCACCTAATTTCCATATCTGAATCTTCAATTTGTAAGTTGTAGGTGTTCTCCAATGATCTTCAATGCAAGGTGACAACTTTGAACACTTGAAAATTTTCTCCAAACTCACTCTTCAATATATCTTCAACCTAAATTTGCAAATCACACACTAAAGAGAGGGAAAAAATGTTGTTTTGTTTATAGAAAGGGGTTTGCCTTGGTCAAACCCTGTTTTGGTAATCAAACATTGAATTGAAATAAAATAGGAAAAGAGAATGATGAATGAGCAAAATGTAATGTTGCAACTCACCAAACCCTAGCAATAAAGTGCTGCAAACATGTATGAAATGGCTCCAATGGATGTAGATCTTGACTCTTGCTTGAATGTGATAGATATTGAGTTGAATGCTAGCTTGAATCATAAAACCCTACATCACAATTATTAGAGCTCAAAAATAAACATGATGCATGAAGACTTTGACATGATGCTTGATGATTGAATAGTGCTCTAAAACACTTGATAATCAATCCTTGGAGACTCTTGAATGCTCTTGTAAACACTTGAATGTTATTGTGAACTCTAATTTTCTATAATGCATGAATACTTGAAGGCTTAAGATGATTTATTTAATTCTTATGATGTTAGGATGAAAAATGAATGAAAGAACCTTGTATTTATACTTGTTTATGCAAAATTTCTAAAAATTACAATACCACAAGCCGACATTAGATCTAGGAGGATAAAATACCACCAAGAATTTGAATTAAATTTAATTATGGGCTACATGGGACTCATACACCCGAAGTGGCGTATGAGTCCCATTAGGAATAATTATGGGACACATTTTCAAAAATGCTTAAGGTGTGAAATCCAAATCGGGACCGAAAACCCTAGGTGTGACTCATATGCCCAAGGTGGTGTATGAGTCCTAGATCACTAAATTTGGGCCACAACCTTAAAACACCTAAATTATGATTAGATATTGATTTATGTTGGGATTATCCTTGAAAATATGCATTAAATGAGGCTTGTGGATGCAAAATAAGGCCAATTAAAGCATAAAGAAGCCCAATTATTTAATAAAACCCTAGAAAAGTGTGAAAGTGTGTTACAACAATTTACAACACCTTAAATAAAGTATGACTAAGTTCATTTAGTTTACAAGGGCCAAAGACCTAATGTGAGTATGTTAAACACATTACAACACTAAATCAAGGCATCATTAAGCTCAATTTATAAGGAGGGCCCAAACAAGTATGAAAATGTCACATACGACTTTTTTTGACACTACATATAATTATGTAAAAATAAGGATAACTGAATTGGAAGAAAAATAAATAAAAATATGGAGATTGAAGCAAATGTAAGAGAGGAAAAAAGTTTAAAATAAAGGGTGGGTTAAAGTATAATAGTGGTTTACAATTATTTTGAGGAAGGAATTCTCATTTATTTTTGTTTGAATCACCATATCAAGGGGTTCGACCAAACTTATAGGTTCGATCAAACACTATTGTATGTTTTCGACCGAAGCTATAAGTTTGATCGAACCCATTGTTCGATCGAACCACTCAACGGCCCAATAAAATAAACATATTTTATAGGGTTCAATTGAACCTGGGTTCAACTGAATCCCCTAAATTAGGGCAAATAAAAAAAAAAGAATTCATTGTCGCATGCACTTCACATGACTATTTGTAAAGTGGTGAATGTCAACAGAGGAGGACAACGAACATGAACAGCGAAGGTGGTGAACCTAGGGGAAAAACGTGCACCACATTTCTAAGTTCATCAACCTCTTGACCAAGCCATAGTGAGCAATAGGTTGGTGATTGAAATTGTGTTTCAAATTGAATTTATTTTGAAAAAAAAATAAACCCTAAACAGAATGAAATTGTTAAAATTTATAGTAGATTTGAAATTAAGTTTGTTGAAATTGAAATTGCATTTGCTTGAAAGTTTCTAAAGACTTTCAAGAACAACAAACTTAATTTCTATTATGCTTTGATGAATGTTCATACCATGTTTCAAAGCTCCAATTTTGGCACGGGAAGGGAGTGTCGAATTTGACTTTGCATTCCATTTGTTTGAAAGATTTTGCATACCCATTTTTAAAATTTGTCAAACAATTAACGTGCCTTGTCTATGCTTCCACATTTTTCATACATTTCTACCAAGGCACTGCCAATTGCATTTGCTTGAATGTTTCTAAAGCCTTACTTTGTTAACAAATTTTTTTGAGGCATTATATCAAACAGTTGATGTGCCTTCCACATTTTGCATACATGTCTACCAGGGCACTTGCAATTGCAACTACGACATCCGGTAAAATTCCCCCCTGATGATTTGATTGATGTCCATACCCCGTCCAAAGCTCCCATTTTGGCACAAGTAGGGGGAAGGTTTTGGAATTTGGCTTTACAGCTGTCAATTGCATTTGCTTGAAAGTTTCTAAAGTCTTTTCAACAAACCTATTTGCAAGGATAACATGATATTATTTAAGTACAAGCTTAAGTTTAAATCTTGCATTTGAAAGCTAAATTGAAATTAAAATTATATGTTTGTGGCAATGCATATAAGACACCCATAAAAAATAGTACAAAAGAAAAAGAAAAAATGTAAAGAATGCACTTGTAACCTATACTTGAGAGCATTAAAATTTTGAAATTAAACATAAAGAATAATAGGATATATATATACTCTTTCAAATCAGCATTGAATATTAGAGGATGAACTACATATTAGGATTTTTTTTTAATATAAATCAGGTAAAACTTATTCCTTTGAGTAGATGAATAAACTCTATCAATATTTAATATTAAGGTTGTAAATGAAAAAATATTGTGGTTACAAGATAAAAGAAAATAATACTAATAGGTAATATTTATATTAAGGAATGTCATCTCCAATAACATACTTAACACTAATAATTGGGTTATAATCACATTATGTATCATAAATACAAATATTAACATTAATGAAAATATTATATTATGGATAATAATTATAATAAAACATAATAAATTGAAACTTATTTCATATGAACATGCAAGGGAAATGTTAGTATGTATTATAAATAGTAATATTATTATTTAGAGTAAATTTTAATATTGCAATAATAGTATTTACCATTAATGTTATGAAATGATAATAATGTTGTTATATATTAGTAATATAAGCGTTGCAAGTGTTATTATCCAATATATAGTGCCCAATGTATAACAAACAAAACCATTCACATTAAGAGAAAGCGCTAATAAATATTTCTTTTATTATTGGTTTTAGGGCATGACCTTGGAGAACCAAATAGTAATGTTGTTAAACATTAAAAATTATCAATTTTGGAACAAATGACAATACCATTAATTGGATTAAATGCTATTTTAAAGTTTAAATTTATATTTTAATTTTAGGGTAAATACTTTTGGTTGAATTTATGAATTAGAAATAGAAATTTTGAAAGGGACCCACCCTTTTACAAAGACCAATAAAGAAACAAAAAATGATCAATCATATTGGCATGGAATAACAACAAGAAAAATATAGTTGTAAGTTAGAAAAATAGCATCCAGTTAGAAATACTCCACCAATAGTGGCAATGTATCTAATAAAGAGGGTCATTTTCCCAAAAACATTAGTAGATCTATCATTTCACAAATTGAATCCAAAATTCTTCAAGGAACTATATCTTATTGTCAACCTTATCCTTTTCCATGAATGAATCTAGTTGAGGTTTGTAATGGAGTTTCCATCTTTAGTTTCCAAACTTGAGACCAAAGGGAATAAAGGGTTCCTATAATCTTCTAAACTTGAACCTTCTTCATATTTTTAAATTATTAGAAGAAATACCAAGAGGTGAATGTTGCAATTCAAGAGAATGGTAGAGGTAATGAACTCCAACTAATCCATTTGTAACATGATTCTTGTCTCTACCAATCTCCTCTAAATTTCTCTTAACAAGACCTTCTAAATTAGTCATGTCTACAATAGGACCAACCACCCCTCGATTATGCTCAAAGGGAGCCTCAATGAAATCCTAAGGTAAACAAGGCTCCATCTCATC
Organism: Sequoia sempervirens; assembly: GCA_007258455.2. Taxonomy (NCBI): domain Eukaryota; kingdom Viridiplantae; phylum Streptophyta; class Pinopsida; order Cupressales; family Cupressaceae; genus Sequoia; species Sequoia sempervirens. The sequence goes on along the minus strand of VDFB02193867.1, from coordinate 111,469,665 downwards.
CTTATGCATTTTGTTCAACCTTGACTTCCTCTAAAATTCCTAAACCTATAAAATGCATAGCTATCTACACATGACAACATGGTGAAAACACAAGAAAATCCTATAGCATGACATGTTGAACCCAAATAACCAAATTCAAAATAATTTAATCTATTATAAGTATAAATAGTTTGATAGTAGAAACTTTATACATATAAAAATATGATAAATGTGTGATTATTTTTCTTCCCAATCTATAAATTTTTGATGTGCTTGGCTATATAATTGAGATGATTCACTCATTTAATGTAATGATAAAAATTTAGTATGTACATGAAAGAAATATTTTTGAGACATCAAGCTACCATTCTACATAACTCTCACATGGAAATAAGAATATTATTTTATTTTAACTAAAGAAATTGTGTGTACTCTATCTTGAAAATTACTAATTAATTTTGAATTATATACTTATAATTTAAAATAAGAGCATCCTTTGTAACATGGAATAGATAGGTTAATTAATGAAATAAAATATGTTTTTATATTAAGAAAAAATTACAAATATATGGAACTCATACATTGAGAAATTGACTAAGATGTAACTCTGTATGAGAATTAAGATGCTCGAATAATTTATATACCTTCTTTCAATAATTAACATTAGAAATTAATACTTGGCTCATATTGTATACCCACCTCCCAATGGTCTTGGAATTGATGCATTTAGATGGAGAAGGATTTCAAAAGGCTCATGGTACTTGTGGACCCCTCAAAGGCATGATATAGAACACATGAACTTTATTTATGAAATTTGGTCTTTAGTTGTTGGCTTCTAGTATGAATGTTATCTATAAGGTGGAATTCTTAGTTGAGAATGTCAATCTTCCATTGTTGGTTTCTATGTGATTATACAATATGAGCCAAGTATTAATTTATAATGTTAATTATTGAACGAAGGTTTTGTTTCATAAGAAGAGGTATGCTGACATATTCCAAGGCATGTTATTATCCACAATGCATGAAAATTATTCACATCTCTACCAAGTTCTAAAAAGATACAGATCTACCATTTCCATGGAGGAGATTGATGATTTAAAAATAAAATATCATGCCATTTCTTTCTTGAGAATTCATGTTTGCATTCATGATTTTCAACTTCCATCTTCATCCAAAAAGAAATTATGTTATCGTTATGTGCCAGGTGATATTAACAAATCAAAACCTTCTTTTGAGCATGATCGCCAACACAAAGGTAAATGAGTGGAAATAGAAGAAAGCTCGATTAATGGCTTTCAACATGTTGGTGGCAAATCTGCATCTTTTTGAAAGTGGCTTCTCAGCTTATCAGTCTTATGTTTAGTAAGGTTTTGTAATCTCCAGTGTTATGTATTCGGGTCACGAGTATATCTAGTATGATGTCTTCTTTTGGGTATTTGAGTGCATAAGAGAATATGCATATGTATTGATGTATTCAACCAATGTGCTTATGTAACGTTGTAATCAGACAATTGGTCATTTGTATTGGGACCTCACTGGTCTTTTTGATATTTTGTAAAATTCGTTACTTGAACTGCAACTAGGGGTTTTCTTGTTGGTTCTTTCCCACCAATATGTTCGCCTAAACCAGCTATATGTAAAATATTATATATAAATAAAATTATAAGTGGTCCCCCACTTTTGCTTTAAAAAAAGGTTCTTGTAAATGTCCACATCTTTTTCCTTGACACAGTTGCTATTTTTCCTACAACAATATTTTCTTTTATGCAAGGTCCCACTAACTCCAAGATTAGTACAAAAAAACTATACCCATAACACCTAGAATGTAAGATGACCAAGGCTTAATACCAAATGAAAGAAAGTAGAGTTGTAAAAATATTCCTACATTAATAAATGGGATATTATATACTCAAGCACTAATAATACCTACAAGCCAATCATATGAATCATGTGATATTATATACTCAAGCACTAATAAATGGGATGTTTTGAAACTATACATTAAAAGTGGTTTATTGAAACCATGAGTGAAAATAATTCAACCACAATTTTTGTATTCCACTTTGATATATTAAAACCCATTAAAATATCTCTTATGATTTTTCATAATGTTGGTCAATACTTTACTGTAAATATTCTATATTCATGCTCTTAAATGTCATAAGAGGGTTTCATCTTATAAAGCTATAATGATATTATATGCTCTTAGAACATCTTAGACACCTCCCAAAGCATTCAACAAATGACAAATAACTACCAACACAAAGTGAGATGCCTCATTTCCTAATATGAGGACAAAATAATAAATCAAAATATTAGGATGCAAGGTTGACCCACCTTTCCCAATACTTGGCTAAGTTTATCATCTACTGAGGAGTGGATCCCAAAAACAATTGTGCTTAGTGCTTGCTACTAATCCAAGGAATACCTATTCATTTTTTATTTATTGTATGCCTAATGACTCCTCATCTCAATTTAAATTGTGGGAATGGATTTTTATGCCCTCCCTATGACTAAATGGATACAAGGAGGTGAATATGATATGGTGGAAAAAACCAAGATACAAGTTGGTTTAGTTCTCATAAAATCTCTAAAAAATAATTGAATTCCTACATTCTAACTAGAAATACCATGAGGGGTTTAGATCCCATTTTATAAAAAAAATATTCTTATACTTATCACTAGTTCACTTGGACCAACTAAAGAGATGGTTAACTAAGGGAAACTTAGTTGTATTGATAGATTTTACTTAGTTATTTCTCTTTCCATTGTCCCCTCTCCACAAAACACCCTTATTTAAGTAGATTCTATTAAACCTATCTCACATATCACCTTCCCAATTCTTTAAACTTTTCAAACTTCTTATTCCTCATACCTAATAATCTATCCTTCAAGCTCAACACTTCCCACCTCAATAAAATTGATCACCTTGCTTCCCTAATATCCCTTTGGTTGATGTTCCTAGACCTCAAAAAAATGGTAAGTGGATACAATTGTGGAATGATGCAATTAGATCTATTGCACACTACCTTACTATGAGCTTACAATAAGAATATGGCTAGAAAGAGATCTAGAATGAAAAAAAAAATGGATCCAAATAGAAAAAAATAAAATTGCTTTGGCTTGAGCACTTACGAATAACTTTTCTACAATGAGTGGTTGCTTTTGTTGAAATAAAACTTAGAATATTTGAACTTAATTTTGGTAGAGGATCTCAATTAAGAGATAGGCTACATTGGATGAAAGGATATAAGGGATACAAATTATTTTTGAGTTATCTCGAACATATTTACATTCTCAAGAGTGGATAATAGATATCGTTGATCAAGAGAGGTAGTTCCATGACAACTCTAATTATATTAAATCCATTTTCCTCCAACATTACAAATAATTTTTAATTGATATAGTTGAAGGAGATCCACTTCAAGATATAGTTGAGGAATTGATTGGCACTTGCATACCCAAGATAATTGGTCTAAAAAAATAGGCACATTTAGATAATTTATTCACCCTTGAAGAGGTTGATATTTCCTTGAAGGATTTGAATACTCAAAAATTCTTGGAATAGATGGTTTAGCTATACAATTCCTTAAAATAATATGTCCATTCATCAAGGAGGATTCTATGAGGTATAAAAAGTAGGTTTATCAAAGGGATCCATCATTTAAATTCTATGAATCAAGGGTTGATAAATTAATTCCTAAAGGATTTTTTTTTTTATCTGAGGGTGGATACTAATTACTCTTCTTAATACCTCCTACAATATTGCAGCTAAATCCATAGCTAAAATAATTGAACAGATGACACAAGAAATTGTAAGACTAGAAAAAACTATATTTATATAAGAGGGAGATTTAAATTATAAAACTTGAATCTTTTTAAGGTATCTCATTAGATTCTACTTACTCTAACTTAAATTTAAAAAACAACATTAAAATCCACAAAACAAATTTCAAAGACATAATAAATTATTACAATATTATTTAAAAATCTAATTGTAATGAACATGTTATAGTAATAAATATTCAAATTTTAAATCTATGAAAATATATATAACCAAATGATCCTTAGTTTTCATATATAATTTGTGATGAGAATGTTGAATATTGTAATTTTTTAGGCCAATCTTTAGGCACTAATTCACCATTGTTAAAATGATCCTTAGTTTATTCATTGTTTTTTTTATGATTATAATTTTTTTCAATTTCTATTAAACCAAACTCAAAATAATGGTATAGATTAAGATTCTTGTCTTTATCATAATTAGAAGTTGTATAAATTGTTAAATTATATATTTGTTAACATATACAAAATGTATGGTTAGATTAGTGAGATATTTATAACAAGTATGCAATATATTTAATCATATAATTATTTTTGTAATAGAGATGAATAATTAAATAAATTCTATAACAATATATAAGAGTTAGATAAAAGAATTAAAATTAAATATATTAATAACAAATAGTGATACTATTATTGAGGGTAATATAAAGGGGGATCGTCATACTAAAATAAGTCGCAAATAAAATCACCCGAGTAAGAAAAGTATTTTATTGATAATCTTATTAGGGATGCTAAGATGGTAATAAAAGTTTTGCAAGCAACAATGAGCTGACAAATAATAGTGTTTATGCACTACTATAAATATATATATATATATATACATTATTAATATTATTAATAAAAATTATTATAGTATTGATATGGGTATTAATGGATGGTATTTGTAATAGTATAAATGAGGGTATATGTAAACATGATATAACTATCACATTAGCATTTCTATTATGAGTAAAGTTTAATATTATTTGTGAGTAATAAAATTGATAGAATGTTTGTATTAATTGTAGAGGGAACCTTAATATCATCGAGTATTGTTAATACTCTTGTCAATATTCATATTGATAGTTACCTTAATACTAATGTTAGCATACTTAACCTTACTAATGCTCATCGATAATTGGATAGCATTTTTGGAAAAACCTTTTATAGATGTTGAAATATGAGAGGAAAATAAATAAATAAATGCAAACCATATAATTATTCATGTTGTTATTACCATCAAAAGTGACATATTTAGTACTTTAAATGCCATCATTGGGTCATGAGGAACTTTCCTAATAATCATAATACCATATTGACCTTGCTATCAACAAGAACTAGAAGTAGGAACAACTCATTGTGGGTTACGATGACATAACCATTATAATGAGGATATTATTAGTGTAACCATTAAATTGTGATACTTGCAAATTTAATATTTAAAGTATAGTTAATAGTGAGAGATGCATTAATAATAGTATCGTATTAGCAAGTTCAACCAACAAATTAATTAAAGAAAGCATGTTAATTCTATTGGAGATGGTTATTGTTGCATCATAAACGCTTAAAGCATTAATTAGCATAATTAAAGGATTCAAAAAAAAAAATTATTGGGTTTTTCTAGTGAAACATTATGGGCATAACAATTATATATTTTGTAACATATATAAAATGCATGGTTGGATTAGTGAGATATTTATAACAAGTATGCAATATGAAGTCAAACTTTATTAGATTCGATTCTTAATAAATTAGTTTTAATGATTCAATTTATAGCTTTATGGAATCTATAAGTTTAAATAGTTTGATGGTATCTAAACTTTATACATATAAAAATATGATAAATGTCTGATTATTTTGCTTTCCAATCTATAATTTTTTGATGTTCTTGGCTATATAATTGAGATGATTCACTCATAATGTAATGATAAAATTCATCCTCATATGGAGGATTTTAGATTATCTTCCATTAAATTCATCCTCTTTATGAGATTCTTATGGAATATTGATATTCTAGTGTGAATTCTTAATTTTAGACATATCTTAACTAGATAAATTTAGGTTCAATGAAGGAAATAGAACTTTTTTTCACTTACATAACTCTCCTTCTCTATATGTCACCATTATCTCTCTACTTATCTTTATCTCACATATCACTCTTTACCTCTCCCTTCCTCCCTCCTTTCCTTTATCTCTATCTCTCTCTATTTCTCTCTATCTCGCCTATCCATCTCTACCTACATATCCCTCTACCACTCCCTACCACACTCTCTTTACTACTCTTTATCTAACCTCTCTCACCTCCCTCTCTCTCCCTCCATCTATCCTTCCTTATCTACTCTTTATATCTCATGTATCTCTACCTCTCCTTCCCTCCCAACCTCTATCTCTCTCTCCCCAATCCCTCCCTCCCCCTCTTTCTCTCTTCCCCTATGAGAGTTGAGGATGTAATGTTTATTGTTTAAGGTATAGGGTTGAGGTTATAGGGTTAAGTGTATAGGGAATACGGATTAGGGTTTAGGATATTAGGTATAAAGTTGAGGTTATAGGGTATTGGGATGAGGGATGAGGGTTTAGGGTTTAGGGTTAAAGGTATAGGGTTGAGGGTTGAGGGATAGTCATTAAGGTTGAGGGTATAAGGTTAAGTGTATAGGGTATACGGATTATGGTTTAGGATATTGGGTATATAGTTGAGGGTATTCGGTTGATGATATTAGGTTTAGGGTTGACGGTTATGGTTTGGGATTTATGTATAAGTTTGAGGGTTGAGGATTGAGGGTATGAGGTTAAGTGTATAGGGTATAGGGATTAGGGTTTATGGTGTAGGGTTAAGGCTTGAGAGTGTAGGGTTTTTTCTTAAGTATAGGGTTGAGGGATAATGTTAGGGGTTTAGGGTATGAGGTTGTAGGGTATAGAGACGAGGGTTGAGGATTTAGGGTTTAGGGTTTAAGGTATAGTTTTGAGGGTTGAGGGATAGTGTTTAGGGTTGAGGGTATAAGGTTAAGTGTATAGGGTATATGGATTATGGTTTAGGATATTAGGTATATAATTGTGGGTATTGGGTTGAGGATATAAGGTTTAGGGTTGATGGTTTAGGGTTTAGGATTTATGTATAAATTTAAGGATTGAGGGTTGAGGTATAATGTTCAGGGTTGATGGTATGAAGTTAAGTGTATAGGTTATAGGCATTAGCGCTTAGGGTGTATGATTAAGGGTATAAGGTATAGGGTTAAGGCTTGAGAGTGTAGGGTTTTTCATTTAAGTATAGGGTTAAGAGATAATGTTTAGGGTTTACGGTTTGAGGTTGAGGGTTGATGGTGTAGGGTTTAGGGTTTAAGGTATAGGGTTGAGGGTGTAGGGTTTATGGTTTAAGATATAGGGTTCAGGTTTGAGGGATAGTGTTCAAGGTTGATGATATAGGGCTAAGTGTATAGGCTATAGGGATTAGGGTTTAGAATATTGGGTAGTGGGTTTAGGATTGAGGTTTAGGGTTTAGGGTTTAGTGTGCAAGATTGAGTGTAGGGTTTAGGGTTTAAGTATAGGGTTGAGGGATGTCCAGGGCTTAGGTTATAAGGTTGAGGGTATCGTGTATAGGGATGAGGGTTGAAGGTATAGGGTTGAGGATTGAGGTGTAGTGTACAAGGTTGAGGGTGTTGGGTTAAGTGTATAGGGTATAGGGATTAGGGTTTAGGATAATGGGTATAGGGTTAAGGGTATTGGGTTTAGGGTTGAGGGTTTAGGGTTCAAGGTTTATGGTACAAGGTTTTATGTAGGGTTTATTATTTAATTATAGGGTTGAGGGTTCAAGGATAATGTTTTAAAAAATGGGTCTAAGAAATGGAGTCTCTTGGTTATATCACTAGGATACCCCATTTCTTGGACCCATTTTTTCAAATAGGCCACTACATTACCAATTTCACTGAATTGGCAAGCCACTGAGCCCACTAGGTTACCAATTCGGTGAAATTGGAAACCTAAGTTGCCCTGTTTGAAAAAATGGGTCCAAGAAATGGGGTCTCCCGTGATTACCAGGAGACCCCATTTCTTGGACCCATCTTTTTGAAATAGGCCACTACATTGTCCATTTCAATGAATTGGCAAGCCAGTGGGCCCACTAGCTTGGTAGTTTGGTAAAATTGGCAACATAACTTGCTTGGAAATTTGGTGAAATTGGCAATGTAACTTGCTTGTTTTGAAAAAATGGGTCCAAGAAATGGGGTCTCCCAGTAATGTAAATCATTGGGAGACCTCATTTCTTGGACCCATGTTTTCAAATAGACCACTACATTCCCAATTTCATCAAATTGGCAAGCTAGGGTAGAGAGTTTAAGGGTTAAGGGTAGAGGGTAGAGGGGAGAGAGATAGTAGTGAGTGAGTGAGAGAGAGAGAATTGAGAGATAGAGGGAGGTAGGAGGAAGAGAATTAAGAGAGATAGAGGATAGAGGGTTAAGAGTATAGGGTTTTGGGTTTAAGGGTTAAGGGTTTAGAGTTTAGGGTTAGGGTAGAGGGGAGAGAGATAGAGGGATTGAGTGAGAGAAAGACAAATGTAAGAGAGGGAGAGGGGGTGGGAGGTAGATACTTGAGAGAGAGATAGAGAGAGAGAGAGGGTGAGAGATAGAGGGTAGAGGGCCCAATAGCTTGCGAATTTGGTGAAATTAGCAACCTAACTTGGCCTATTTGAAAAAAGGGTCTGACAAATGGGGTCTCTTGGTGATTTGCATCACCGAGAGACCCCATTTTTTTGACCCATTTTTTCAAACAGACCACTATATTTCCAATTTCACCAAATTGGCAAGTTAGTGGGTCCACTAGCTTGCCAATTTGGTGAAATTGGTAACCTAACTTGCCTATTTGAAAAAGTGTGTCCAAGAAATGGGATCTCTCAGTGATGTAAATCACTGAGAGACCCTATTTCTTAGATCCATTTTTTAAAATATGCCACTACATTCCCAATGTCATCGAGTTGGCAAGCTATGGTAAAGGATAGAGGGTTAAGGGTAGAGGGGAGAGAGATAGGAGTGAGTGAGTGAGAGAATTGAGAGAGGGAGATAATTGAGAGAGATAGAGGGTGGAGGGTTAAGAGTAGAGGATTTCAGGTTTAACAGTTTCAGATTTAAGGGTTAACGGTTTAGGGTTTAGGGTTAAGGGTAGAGGGGAGAGAGATAGAAGGAATGAGTGAGAGAGATACCAAAGAGAGGGAGAGGGGGTGGGAGATAAAGAATTGAGAGAGATAGAGATAGAGATAGAGACAGAGAGAAAGGAAATGAGTGGGAGAGAGATAGAGGGTAGAGCGCCCACTAGCTTGCCAATTCAGTGAAATTGACAACCTAACTTGGCATGTTTGAAAAAATGGGTCTGAGAAATGGGGTCTCCCAGTGATTTAAATCACCAAGAGAGCCCATTTCTCGGACCCGTTTTTAAAATATGCCACTCTGCAAATTTCACCAAATTGGCAAGTTAGTGTGACCACTAGCTTGCCAATTCAGTGAAATTGGAAACCTAACTTGCCTTGTTTGAAAAAATGGGTCCAAGAAATGGGGTCTCTTGGTGATGTAAATCATGGGGAGACCCCATTTCATGGACCCATTTTTTCAAATAGGCCACTACATTGGTAATTTCACTAAATTGGGAAGCGAGTGGGCTCACTTGCTTGGAAATTTAGTAAAATTTGCAACTTAACTTGCTTGTTTGAAAAAATGGATCCAAGAAATGCAGTGACCCCATTTCTTGGACCCAATTTTTCAAATAGGACACTACATTCCCAATTTCACAAAATTGGCAAGCTAGGGTAGAGGGGAAAGAGATATAAGGAGTGAGTGAGTGAGAGAGAGAGAGAGAGATACTTGAGAGAGGGAGAAGAGGTAGGAAGGATAGACTTGAGAGAAAGAGAGAGAGGGAGGGAGTGGGAGAGAGATAAAGGGTAGATGGTATAGGGTTTAAGGGTTAAGGGTAGAGGGTAGATGGTTAAGGGTAGACGAGAAAGAGATAGGAGTGAGTGAGTGAGTGAGAGAGATACTTGAGAGAGGGAGAGGTAGTAGGAGGGAGATGCTTGATAGAGATAGAGGGTAGAGTGTTAAGAGTAGAGGTTTTAATGGTTTTGGGGTTTAATGATTCTAGGCCATGGCAGAGGAGAGAGATAGAAGGAGGAGTGAGAGAGAGAGACTTGAGAGAGGGAGGAGAGGAGGAGGCAGAGACCTGAGAGAGAGATAGACAAAAGAGAGAGGGATGAGAGGAGAGACATAGAGGGTAGAGGTGTGGCCCACTAGCTTGCCAAACTGAAAGTGCAATCTGACAACCTAATTTGAAAATGGAGCCCGAGAAATGGGGTCCCTAAAGATTTTACAACATCAAGAGACCTTACTTTTTAACCCATCTTTTTTCAAATAGGCCCCCTACATTTCCAACTTCACCAAACTAAAAAAAAGCCAGGTAGAGGGCTTCATGGCTTAAGGGTGAAGGGCAGAGGAGAGAGAGATAGAAAAAAGAGAGAGTGAGTCTGGAGAGAGAGAGAAACTTGAGAGAGGGAGAGACCTTGAAGAGAGGGAGGGAGGGGAAAAAGAGAGACAGAGGGCAGAGGGGTAGAGGGTTTAATGGTTTAAGGGTTTAAGGGCTAAGGGTTAAGGGAGATACATTTAAGGATTGAGGAGTGAGAGAGAGACCTGAGAGGAAGAGGGGGTAGGAGGGAGAGACTTGAGAGAGAGATAGAGGCTAGAGGCTAGAGGGTTTAAGGGTTTAACTATTAAGGGTAGAGGAGTGAGAGATAGAAGAGTGAGAGAGAGAGAGAGAGACTTGAGAGAAGGAAAGGGGGTAAGAGGGAGAGAGTGAGTGTGTGGGAGAGAGATAGAGGGTAGAGGGGAGAGATATAAAAGGAGTGAGTGAGTGAGAGAGAGAGAGAGAGAGAAACTTGAGAGAGGGAGAGGGGGTAGGAAGGAGATATTTGAGAGAGAGAGGGTGGTGTGAGGGAGATACCTTAGAGGTAGAGACATAGGGAGAGAGAGATCTCTAGTTAGGGTGGGAGGGAGAGACCTGAGAGAGGGAGAGGCAGTGGGAGGGAAAGAGCGGGGAGGAGAGAGAGAGAGAGAGGGAGGAGGGAGGGAGAAAGAGAGAGATTTCATCTAGAGGGAGGGAGACTGGAGAGTGGGAGGGGTTTGAGGAGAGACCCCGGGAGAGAGAGAGACTGGAAGAGAGGAAAAGAGAGAGAGTTGGTCTACTTAGGTGGGAAGAGACGGAGAGAGGGGCTGGGAGGATAGAGCTGGAAAGAGAGGCAGATGGAGTGGAGAGAGGTGGGGAGAGAGAGAGAGAGAGAGAGAGAGAGAGAGAGAGAGAGAGAGAGAGAGAGAGAGAGAGAGAGAGAGAGAAAGAGAGAGAGAGAGAGAGAGATTTTTCTAGCTAGGTTGGGGGGGAGAGACTTGGGAGAGGGAGAGGGGGTGGGAGAGAGATACTTGAGAGATAGGGGAGAGAGAGAGAGAGAGAGTTCTCTAGTTATGGTAGGAGAGAGAGACCTAAGTTATGGAGAGGGGTGGGATGGAGAGAGAAAGAGAGGGACATATAGGGAATGGGAGAGAGAGAGATATAGAGATATGGAGAGAGAGAGGGGGGGTGTGGAGGGGAGGTGAGAGAGAGAGAGAGAGAGAGAGAGATAGACAGAGATAGAGAAAGAGACAGAGATAGAGACAGAGATAGAGACAGAGACAGATAGAGAGACAGAGATAGACACAAAGACAGAGAGAGACAGAGTGTGTGTGTGTGTGTGTGTTCTCTAGTTAGCATGGGAGGGAGAGGCTTGAGAGAGGGGGAGGGGTTGGGAGGGAGATACTTGAGAGAGAGGGGGGGATAGGAGGGAGAGACTTGCGAGAAGGGGATGGGTTAAGAGGGATAGAATTGAGAGAGAGGGAGGGGTGGGAGGGATAGACGTGAGAGAGAGGGAGAGAGGGATAGAGAGGGAGAGGTGGAGAGAAAGATAGAAGGAGGGAGAGAGAACTAAGAGAGATAGAGAGAGTTCTCTAGTTAGGGTGGGAGGGAGAAACTTGAGAGAGAGATTTCTCTAGTTAGGGTGGAAGGGAGAAACTTGAGAGAGATATTTCTCTAGTTAGGGTGGGAGGGAGAGACTTGAGAGAGGTAGAGGGTGTGGGAGAGGGAGAGGGGGTGGTGAAGAGAGACCTAAGATATAGGGGCTAAGAGGAAGAGAGATTCTCTAGTTAATGTGGGAGGGAGAGACTTAAGGGAGGGAGAGGGGGTGGGAGGGAGAGAATAGGTAGAGAGGGAGTGGGGGAGAGAGAGAGGGAGAGGATGAGGGAGAGACCTTAGAGAGAGATAGAGAGTGTGTGTTTTCTCTAGTTAGGATGGGAGGGAGATACTTGAGAAAAGGGGAAGGCATGGGAGGGAGAGGCCTAAGAGAGAGAGAGTGTGTTCTCTCATGAGGGTAGGAGGGGAAGGCCTGAGAGAGGGAGAGGGGACCTAGGAGGGAGAGACCTGAGAGAGAGGGGTGGGGGAGGCATAGAAGGAGGGATAGACTTGAGAGAGAGGGGGAGAGAGGGGGGTTGGTCCTAAATCCTAAGACATAAACCATGAAGCCTAAACCCTAAACCCTAAACCCTAAATCCTAAGCTAAAGAGAGAGAGATGGGGGGAGAGAGTGTGTGAGAGAGATAAACACAAAGGGAAGGAGGAAGGTTGGGAGATTAAGAGAGAGGGAGAGAGAGAGAGGGAGAGGTAGAGATGGAAAGAGGTAGAGAGAAGTATATAGGTAATGAGAGAGATAGGGAGGAGAACAGAGGGAGAGAGATAGAGAGAAGTAGAGAGGAGAGGAGAGAGGGATATAGGGAGAGAGAAGTGTGATAAAGAGAATGAGAGAGAGAGAGGAGGGAAGAGGAAGGTGAGAAACCGAGAGAGCAGCAGGAGACAGGAAAAGAGGGATAGATTAGATAGAGAGAAGTAGAGAGGGAAGGGGCTGGGTACAAAGGGAGAGGAGAGAGAGAGAGAGAGAGAGAGAGAGAGAGAGAGAGAGAGAGAGAGAGAGAGAGAGAGAGAGAGAGAGAGAGAGAGAGGGGGGGGAGAGGGGGAGAGAGATGTATAGAGAAATAGGTTAGATAGAGTGAAGTAGAGAGGGAAGGTGGGTGTTATGAAGGAAGAGAGAGAGGGGAAGATAGAGAAAATTAGAGAGGGAAGGAGGGAAGGAGGAAAGGATGGAAGGATGGAGGGGGAGAGAGAGGTTAGATAGATAGAAGTATAGAGGGAAGGAGAGAGTGAGAGAGAGTTCTAAAGCATAAGGGATAAAAATTGAGCAAGATAGAGAGAGAAATATGATACAACTTTTTGATTACTAAAATTTGACATGTTGATTACTGAAATTTGACTAAGTCTAAAATTTTTGAGATCTTCCAAAAACTAGAATTTTCATTATAACTCCTAGAGATCTGAAACTACTCTCAAACATCTTGCCTATATACATGACATATAACTTAAAGAATAAGAAAGTAAACATCCATATGTAAATTTCAACTTATACATAAAGGTTTATTTCATGTATATAGTTTCCCTGAATGATAACAAGAAGAGATAAGAAAAAGAGAAGAAAAAAAATCAATGTAGACCAAAACACGAGCGTGTTATAATATGCTCGTGTTTTGGATATGTTTTTTTTATTTTTATTTCAAAAAATGCACATTTTTTGAACTCAAAATGGACACATTTTTTGAAATTTAAACTATAACATAAGTGTGTTATAATGTGAGTGGGTTATAACGCATTCATGTTATGGCTTGGTAATGAGCAATCCTAGGCTTGGTCATTACCAATCCATAGCACGAGCCTGATTTACTTTAATGTGCTTGCCTTTTTCACTATTTCTGGATTATAAATTAAATTGGCAACAAATTTGCTACCCATCTTCATGCAACTGCCTTGATGTTATCCTTCCATCACATTTCACCCCAAGCACCTGATGCAATAAGAAGTATGTGTATCTAAAATAATCTGTAAATTCCTCACAATCCAATGGTTCAACTTCTTTGAGTGCAAACACAGAACCCTTCTCTCCTTTATGTTTTGGCAGTTCACCTCTTTGGAACTTGAGCCTAGGTTCAACATATTCCTTCTACAATTTTTCCATATTAATCTTTTCACTAGCATTAGGTTTCATTATGAAAACCTCCATGACTTTACTTTTCTTTATTTCCAAAATTCTTTTACTCTCAATGTCTATGATCACCCTATTTACATCATCATATCTGTCTGTGAAGTGCGATATTAAATCCACTTCCACAAAAACATTAGGGAAAACCAACTTCCCCAAATGAAAACTCCAAACATTTTTACTAGGATGCGCAACATCTCCTCTTGTGAAAGCATACAAAAATAACTCCCATCTAGTTTCTAGCATGACAATATCTCCAATTCCAACTGCAAGGTCCTTGAAATTGGTAGTTAGTATTCCTTCCCCTGCAACCTTCCTACCACTTTCCTTGACATCTGGTGGTTGGAACTTGTCCATGAAATGGGTATAGTCTTTTGGTTGGCCATTTTTCTTCTCATTCCCTTCAAATGTTTGGGGTGGGTCATGGGAGACCTTCTATTTTTTCTTCTTGGGTATGGTTTTTGAAGACGATGACTCACTAGGTTGACTCATCTTGTCTTCTTTAGGGCTTTCAGGTTTGGAATTGATATTCTATTTTGATAGCTTGAACTCAAATTTGAATATACTTCTACCCCATTAAAAAAATACACTTAATCAAAAGAAGTCAAGAACCCTAATTAACCCTTGGAAACAACACATAAATTTTTGTTCAATATACCAATTCTTGCAAAGTAACAAGAAAAATTAATGGGATTTGATGATGGCTTACCCAGGAAAAAACTATTTGCAACTTTCTTTGGCCTCGGCTTTGGTTCCTCTAAACTCTTCTTTAGCTCCTCAAATGTTTGAATGAGAGGAAAATGCAAATATAGACCCTTTTACATGAATTCAGAAAAGTACACTCACCATTAATGGCACATGAAGGATTGCACGAGTGAACAATTACTCCATTAGTTGGTCATTCCTTTTTTAATTTGGGCCATTGATTTACTCGTATGAAGATCCCATACAACAATACACCTTATTTCATACTCTCCATGAGGTCCTACCAATGATTTGATACATACTTTGATGAGTTAAGGAGCCGCCACAGATATCTCTCCATATTCTGTGAGTATGGTTCATCGCGTCTTCCTATTTTGCATTGAGACCTCATCAAGCGATGGCTTAGAAGCCAACAATGAGATATTATCCATTGATCTTGATCATGATAAAATATTAGCTAGAGACATTAATCCTATCAATCATCGCATATTCACTCTTCATACAACAATTTGTACTTGCAATGGACTGAACCAGCATGATGGGGAGAAACTCTACCCATCAGAGGTCATGGGTTCCCTTTTAGAGAGCATGAGATAACTGGTGATAGTAATAAGGCCAGTGATGGGTTAAGAACTTAACCACATCGCTCATCGGGAGTTGCTTTCCAGCAATGACAATGAAACATGTGATGGGAGATGAACCAAGCTCGATAGGAAATAAAGTATATAGCTCATCATGAGATGAAGATGGGATACTATGAAGTAACATGCAATGGGCTATAAATCTTTCAATGGTAAGCTTAAGCAATGCTAAAAAGCACATGAGTATAAGTTGTTTTAAAATAGGAGTTCTTAGGCATGGCGGGTAACCTAAATGTTGGGGACAATTAAAATAATGACAATAGAGACCATAAGAAGCCACTTAGTTAACCAGTAACCTAATGCAGCCGGTCAATGCGAGAACATAATCTAAAGGATAACCAAGGGTGGTGAGGTATATAAAACTCATAAACCCTAAATCTTAATGGCAACAAGATACAAGAAAATAGAAATGTGACCATGAAACCAATGGGATCATGAAAAAAAATTAGGGTTCCACCAGTGGCTCTAAATGGGTATGTATGCTCGTTGTGGGCGTAGGAAAATCTTCGATCTCTAGTTAAGTAGACCAAGCATACAAGGATCAAAAAACAAGGACCTTGTCTGGACATGACAAGCAAATGCAATAGAAATGCAAATACAAAAAACCTATTCACAAAATTTATATGACTGTACAATGTACATGGAAAGATAGCCTATTTTAAGAGAAATAGGGTTTGAAGAATTATCCATGTATTGGAAGTTCAATATTTTCTCCTACCAATGACTGCAAGAAATATGAGTCTTCTCCATGCATGCAAGCAATTAAGTAAGGACCCAACCACAAAGGATCAAACTTCCCATGTTTACCCTTATCCTCCATCCTTTCATTCCACATTAAAACCATGCTTCCCAACTAAAACTTTCTTTCAATGGCCCTTTTTTGTATAAGTGTTTCACTTGCAATTGGAGCTTCTCATTTCTTATATGAGCTTCTCTTTTAGTTTCATCAAGCTCAATCAATTCATCCATCCTCTGTTGCATCTCATCACAAATGCCACTATCATATTCTTGGACACATTTGTACATTTTAATTAGATTGTAATGTAGTATTTTTTATTTCAACCCCATAAACCAAATTGAAAGGGGATTGTCCAATGACTTTCTTTATAGTAGTCCTATCAACCCATAGTGAAAATTGAAACTGTAGACACCTAAATTTAATCACTTCCATATGATTAAATTTGTTGCATTCACGTCTATCATATTAATATTAATTTATTAAATTAATATTACACCCTTTGTCCCATAAAGTATTTAATTTAATAATTAATACTTTATCGTTTACCCTTATTCCTCTCTAAATTAAATAAATACACTAATTTATTTAATTTAGTCATTCTGCCTCTTTTTGATTTAAAAATCAATTTAAAATTCCTCACTTTCTCTCTCTTTGTCACATCCTCCAACATTTGCCACTTGCCTCTAACCTTCTGTTAATTAGCCTAATCCAATATTTGCACAACCTTAACCAAAATCATTAACTAAATTTAGCACCTCTTTTTGGTTAATTCTTCCATTTTTCCTTTTTGATGTTAACCCTCTCTCCTATGTGAATTTTTAATTCACATTTATTTGCTCTAGATTCCTCTCCTTTAAATGTGAATTTTTAATTCACATTCCATTCTCCCAAGGCTTCTAGAACCTTGGACTTGTCACAATCTCCACATGTGACCAAGTCCCACTTTTTTGGAACCCACCCTTTATCCTCTAAATCATCTTATGAATGTGAATTTTTAATTCACATTTATCCCTCCAACCACCTTTCCTTTTCCCATGTAGATTTTTGAGGAATTCTAAAATTCCTCAAAAGTCCCTTTCACTCCCATTTGGGGACAAGAAATCCCTTTTTGTGGAAATCCTCTCATCCCCCAAGGTGCATGTCCTTTTCCACCCACGTGACTCCTTTGACAAACTCATCTCCCACCTCATATC
>VDFB02193867.1:111153693-111452349 GCA_007258455.2 Sequoia sempervirens | reverse complement strand
AATCCACTCCGTTCAAAAGGAAAACTTGCTTAATTTTTTGCCCTCTATCCAACGGTCCCCTCCATTTCTTTTTATCGAGACGTCGTCTGGGGCCCCTCCTTTCTTCCCCAACCGCCCTCTCGAGGGGGCATACCCTACCACGTCCTTCCATCCATTTCAAACCAGGCATTGGGGCATCCCCTTTCTTCTTCGTCAGGCTGAGACATCAATCCTCATTTCTTTCTTCATCCTCGACATTCACTTTTCTTCGAAACATTGTTATTTCAACAATATTTCGAAGAGGGGCAAAATGTAGACACCTAAATTTAATCACTTCCATATGATTAAATTTGTTGCATTCACATCTATCATATTAATATTAATTTATTAAATTAATATTACACCCTTTGTCCCATAAAGTATTTAATTTAATAATTAATACTTTATCGTTTACCCTTATTCCTCTCTAAATTAAATAAATACACTAATTTATTTAATTTAGTCATTCTGCCTCTTTTTGATTTAAAAATCAATTTAAAATTCCTCACTTTCTCTCTCCTTGTCACATCCTCCAACATTTGCCACTTGCCTCTAACCTTCTGTTAATTAACCTAATCCAATATTTGCACAACCTTAACCAAAATCATTAACTAAATTTAGCACCTCTTTTTGGTCAATTCTTCCATTTTTCCTTTTTGATGTTAACCCTCTCTCCTATGTGAATTTTTAATTCACATTTATTTGCTCTAGACTCCCCTCCTTTAAATGTGAATTTTTAATTCACATTCCATTCTCCCAAGGCTTCTAGAACCTTGGACTTGTCACAATCTCCACATGTGACCAAGTCCCACCTTTTTGGAGCCCACCTTTTATCCTCTAGATCATCTTATGAATGTGAATTTTTAATTCACATTTATCCTCCCAACCACCTTTCCTTTTCCCATGTAGATTTTTGAGGAATTCTAAAATTCCTCAAAAGTCCCTTTCACTCCCACTTGGGGACAAGAAATCCCTTTTTGTGGAAATCCTCTCATCCCCCAAGGTGCATGTCCTTTTCCACCTCATGTACCTTTTGACAACTCATCTCCACCTCATATCCTCTTGTCCACTTCACCCTCCACATGTCAAGATGTGAGGGCTTGGGGTTCTCAACCCACCATGGCCCTTCATCTTGGCCTTGTTGGATCAATCTTGACCCTTGAATTCTCTAGAGAATTCAAATTCTTCTATAAATACCCCCTCCTCAAGGGAATTTCCACAACACTTAGCTATCTTGCACCCTTATGCTGTCATTTTGCATTCTCAACACTTTGCACTCTCATAACTACATGCTGTCCAAGCCTTTTTCAATCATTCAACCATCTTTATCCATCATTTTGCATATTGAAGCTTGCATTATAGACATTCAAACAATCATCTAAGGAGCACACAACCAATCCAAGCAAGGGCCAATCAAAGAAGTTTCAACAACAAGGGAGGTAAAAGTGTTTGTGTTTCATTTTATTTGCATTCCTTTTCGTTGTAACTCTCTTTTGGCTAATCTTGAGGTGTCCTTGGTGTTTTGTCTTTTATGTTTCTTAGTTATTTTGCACACTTAGAGCGGTAGGAAACTCCAAGGTATACAGAAACATTGAGTCTTGGGCCTTCTTGATCTTCTCAATCACCAGCTTAATAATCTTCATTAGAATTTATTGCTAGACTCAACTTTCCCATTCCCTTGGGGGTGATATGGAGATGAATAAGATATGCTTACCCCATGCTAGTTACACAAATCAATAAATTCCTCAGACCTAAAGCACATGGTGTTGTTAGAAATAATTCTTTCAAGAACCCCAAACCTACTCAAAATATTGCTCATCAAAAAATCAATGACAACTTTTCTAGTTGCTTTCCTAGTAGGAATTGATTCAACCCATTTCATGAAGTAGTTAGTTGCAACAAAAATCCAAGCATGTCCTCCACTCGATTTATCTAACTTTTTTCCAATAAAATCAATGCCCCGCTGTTGAAAGGGAGCTTGTACTGACATTGGCTTAAGTGGTAAGTTTCATAAGAACTTTAATTTTCCAGTAAACCTCTAGCAAGCATCACATTTCTTTACAAATTTTTGTGCATCTTTGAACACAATTGGCCACCAAAAACCTACTCTCAATATCTTATGGGTCATGGTTTTGGCCATGTAATGTCCTCCACATGCTCCTTTATGCATTTCAATCAACAGATCTTCTGCTTGATCCCCATCCACACACCTAAGCAGCAAACCTCCAGGGCTCCTCCACCAGAGTTCACTATTGATAATAACATACTTTATTTCTTGCAACTTCAAAATTCATTTTTCTCATTGTGAGGCATACCTTAAGGGCACAACATGGTCTATAGATATTCAACAATTCTTTTGTACCACTCGTAGGTCTATATGTCACATATGGGTACAACATTTTCATCCTCAACTTGGTTTATTTGGTTATCCTGCAAGTTTGTCTCAGCCATCAACATGGCTAGACCTTGGCCTCTCACCAACTTGGTAATTTGGATATCAATGTTGAATTCTTGGATACTACTGATCAATCTACACAGATGACCTATGGTATCTTGTGAGTAAATATATGTGTATAAGAGTGAATTTGCACCCTAGGTTCAATTCCCCCTTTTTCCTTATTACACTTTAGGAAACCTAATTCAAAGGCTTAAATTCACTTTAGACCAATTGGTGCTCATTTTGTCTATCAATGGAGGCATTTCTATCACAAATTCCCATGCGGCGCACAGACATCCACACGGCACAGTTACGTCCCTGGGAGATTCTTGTGGCTGAGCCAACAGAGGCATTACTCTTCCCATTGGCAGTGAAGTTATAACGCCTCCTTCAACCACCTGACCTGAATATGGCCACTTCTTTCTTCATTCCTTCATAATCAAGAATTTTAACTTGCATTAGGAGGTTGGATGAAGATTGGAAGAACTCTACATCACTTCAAGCCCATTTTACACTCACATTGTAGCATTCCAAGCATTCCATAGTGGAAATATCACACTCCATGTTGGTACAACAAGTTTGGGACCATGCCATTGTAGCAGAGACTTGAGTTCCTCTCATTTCTCCCCCAAGAAGCCTTGAGTGCTCTTGGTGGGGGTGGTAAGCTTCCCTCTCCTCTCCTCTATCATTTGGTTGAGTAGCATAGTATTGTTTGTAGTGCTTATGTTTTTATCTATTCTTTATCTATTTTTCATTGGTTGTCTATGGAGGTGGGAACACCTAAACAGAGGTTTGATTGAGTTAGGCCCCTATACAACCACACCCCAACATTATCTCTCTTGTTTTGTGTAGGTTTGTGAGCTCTTGGAGGATCAACTAGCGAATGAGTTCATTGGTGAGATTCTCCTCATCTTCATCACTTTTGTTTATTTTCTTTATAACATTAGAGATTACTTAACCTATTTAGTTACATCATTCTAGCATTTTAGTTAAATAGCTGGGCTGATAAGTCATTTTGGTGTGTTTAACCTTATCTCGAATGTTTCCTAAGCATATAGACTATAGCGAGTTTTTGAGATGCCAACTTGTTGCATTGTCGGCCAAAGTATGAGCTGATGTCCTCTGGCAGAGAGCTCCCTAAGGTACAGAGTTGGACCTAAAGACTAACTTCTCTAGCCCCACTTTGAAACTAGGATTATAGAGTTATCATAGGACCCTAAAAATCCTCATCATTCTCATCCTCATACCCTAAACATACACTTAGCTAAGGTAAGTTAGGGCAGCCTCTTGCGTCTTGACCCTCTATGACCTAAGGTCTTACATGCAGTGGTCCCCCTCTCTTACATTTTTGGTGAACCCAACATGAACCAACATCTATTCATCTATTGGTTTTGAAACTCCCTTTAGATACTTCATGGTTGTTGTGACCTCATGTGTTGTGAAGGTTTATGAGCATCACAACCAAGTCCACAAATTTGGGCATATTGTGAGGAGAAGTATATGGCACCTCCTAATGGATAGAACGAAGGTCTCGCTTGGTATCTCTTTAGGTCTTTTCTTTAGTCCCACCATTAGTTTGGTCATGTAGGAATAGTTATCAAGGAATGAAATGGGGTTCAATGATGAGATTGATCACATTCCACATCCTCCTGCATCTCCTACGCAATCATCGGTCGATGAGCATGAGGTTGTTCAAATTCCCACTAATTATGTATCTGCCCTCACTAAATGATTGGGTGAACACCATTTGGAAAAAATTTTGAAGATGGCTAGGGCCACTCAGGTAGTTAGAAAATTAAAAAATATGATGGGAAAGATCGAATGGGCATCAAATTTCTAAGTAGTCTCTTTGTTATCGCCGAAGCGTGCGCTCCTTCGAGCAACTCTAGTTCTACACAAGGAGTCACCTTCAGAGAGCCCACGAGACAATTAGGAGTATCAATGCCTCCTACTTCAATTTACATGGCCGATGCAGTCCCTTAAATTAGTATCCCTTCCATCCCTAATCAACCAGAAACTATCAGAGTGAATAAGGTCTCCTTGGGCTTTAGCTTTACCCCAAGTTCTGTCACCTTCGGGGGTGGAGGTTTTGGTGGAATAGCTGGTGGAGGCTTTGGTAGTGGTTGTGGATTTGATAGTGGAGGTGGTGCTAGAAGAAGTGGTTCTAGTGGAGGTCATGGCGGTGGTTCTGGTGGATGGCCTACAGTTGGTCGTGGCTTTGGTACCGGCTCTGCCGAAAGTCACACCAATGGTAGTTCTAGAAGTGGACCTAGCGGTGGTTTTGAAGGAGGAGGATCCTTTGGCCCTCTATCTTCTAACAACCCTATTCTAAACACTTTACTTTAGAATATGGGTAAGATATAGAGTCAGTTAGGGAACCTCTCCTAGGCCTTTACCCAACCCATTTTCCAAGCTTTCTTCTGACATAGCCCATTGTCGGTCACTATCTTAAACATTCCCTTCGCTTAGGGAATGGAGATTCCAAAGTTTGAGAAATTTGATGGCAAGGGGACCCAGAGACACACGTGAGTCACCTTCAAAGAGCCCATGAGACAATTAGGAGTATCAATGCCTCCTACTTCAATTTACATGACTGATGCCATCCCTAAAATTAGTATCCCTTCCATCCCTAATCAACTAGAAACTATCAGAGTGAATAAGCTCTCATTGGGCTTTAGCTTTACCCCTTATGTCACCTCCGAGGGTGGAGGTTTTGGTGGAATAGGTGGTGGATGCTTTGGTAGTGGTTGTGGATTTGATAGTGGAGGTGGTGCTAGCAGAAGTGGTTCTGGTGGAGGTCATGGCGGTGGTTCCGGTGGATGACTTACAGTCAGTGGTGGCTTTGGTACCAGCTCTACCGAAAGTCACACCGGTGGTAGTTCTAGAAGTGGACCTAGTGGTGGTTTTGGAGGAGGAGGATCCTCTGGCCCTCTATCTTCTAACAACCCTATTCTAAACACTTTACTTTAGAATATGGGTAAGATGTAAAGTCAGTTAGCAAACCTCTCCTAGGTCTTGACCCAACCTATTTTCCAACCTTTCTTCTGACATATCCCATTCTCGATCACTATCTTAAACATTCCCTTCCCTTAGGGAATGGAGATTCTAAAGTTTGAGAAATTTGATGGCAAGGGGATCCAGAGACACACATGGTTTCCTTTACTGGTCTTTGCACCGACTTCTTCCATCATGATGCTTTGATGGCTAAACTATTCCCCCGATCTCTCAAGGACACATCACTCGAGTGGTATTGTTCCTTTCCTGATAAATCTATTTTCTCATTCGATCAGCTTGTTAACTAATTCCTTACAAAATTCCAAGCAAACATTAGGCCGAAGATGACCTTTTCAGTTCTCATCCGATGTAAGCAAGGAGACAATGAGAAGATAACTGACTTCATAGCAAGTTATCAAGTGCTTCTTTCATAAATCTCATATCAGCCCCTGACTTTGATGTGCAGAAGGTATTCATAGGCAACTTACAAAGGCCTTGGCAAGAGAAGTTCACCTTGATGAAATATACCTCTTTCACGCATCTATGTGCAGCATTATGAGAGTACCAACAAATGATTTCTCAATTCGGGGGATATTCTTTGTGTGCCTATTCTGAAGGGAAATCCATTGTATCAATCTCCAAAAAAAGGAAAACCCATTGTGAATGTAGTAGCCGCTGCTAATGACAATTGCCTCAGACACAATCAGAAGTTCACAAAGTTATCAGAATCCTATACTTACATCTTACAATTTTTTTTTAGAGATAAGATCATACCTTTTCTAACTACTAATCCCATTAAGGAACCTTACCCTTACTGGTATGAGGGGAGCACTTACTATGAGTACCATCGTGTTAATGGACATGATACTGAATATTGTATGTGGTTGCGCCATGAAATACAAAACCGCATTGAGGACGGTAGCATCCATCTCAATAGGAATAAACAAATTATGAACAAATTAGTGGTGAAAGAAAATAGTGAATTGTAGATATACATTGACCCATTTCAATCACATTCTACTAACATGATTATTGATCCCACTGATTTTGTTTCTCAACTTGGGGCCTATGTAAATATGGTTATAGTAACTTTCGTTGTTTTACCCGCTCCCAGCTCGTTGAATGTTACATTTATAGCACAAGATCTACCTTTGAACAACAAGCCCTCACCTCTTTACATTCCTACTTGCATCAATGGTAACATTGTGATAGGATTCTTGATAGACCTCAAGAGCCATGTGAATGATGTTACTCAGGAAACATTGGTATTCAACTCACTACAAAAATAAAAATATGGAGAAACAAGATCTGCCATCCATACCCATGATGGTATGAATCTCAAACCTTATGGCTCAATCACTTTGTCCATCCTAGTTGGACCCAGGACTATTGACACGATCTTTGATATTATTCCAGAGCCAAACCTATTTAGAGTGAAGCTAGGCATTCCTTGGTTGGATTCCATCAATGGGATCACTTTTGTTATCCACAAATGCTTAAATTTTTCCCACCAAGGTTTCATGCATGTAGTGCATGACGTTGGATACTAGCATTTGGTATCTCATGGTGGGTATTCGTTGGATCACTTTTGTCCTTCTCTAGTTGGTCCACTTCCTCCAAGAAAGGACCTACTTTACAAGAACTATGTGAAGTATAAAACTAGAGGCAAAGGTGAGCCAAAGCTAACCCTTCTTGTGGTAGATCAACTAGTTACCTCCTCCTCCCAAGAAGAGAAGAAGAAGCCCATGTGCATGACTACTCCTCCATGGAAAGAGAAGGAGAATTCCATGTTGATCCCTTCTCCTTCCTGTAAAATTAAAGAGAAGGTTACACCGTCCATTCCCTCTTCCCCGAAGGAGGACAAGCCCATAGCAGCTCCCTCTTCTTCCCATAAAGGTAAAGGGAAGATGGCCCTTTCACGGATTTCCCTATCCTCTCCCCTTTCCTAGGAAGAGTACTAGATGAACAAGCCTAGTGGCTATCCATTAAATTTGATGATTCCTCCTTGCCATAGGCCCAAGATTAGAATTGCAAACCTTCCTAATGAATTTCTAGCACCATTGTACCACTTGTACAGAAGAAAGAAAGGTTCTCATAGAGAATTAAATCCACGGCCTCCTCCTACTCCTACTCCTAAGGAAGTGAGCAGAAAGAAGCCCGCTACTGAGGCTCTTGAGTCGAATCCTTCTGTCACTCCTCAGCCTGCTCCCCCTGCTCCTGCACAGAAACCCATTCCTCTGCCTGAAATTGCCATAGTGGATGTCCCTATGGTTGATCAAGAAACTACTATCCCTTCGTAAGCTACGGCTTCTAACTCTAAGGGTTGTAGGAACTACCTTGCATGAGAGCACAAGCATCGGTGAAAGGCTCTCCTAGCTAACCAGGCCACTTCATAATAGAAGGAAGAAGAAACTACTGCCCTTGCTTCAGGGCCCTCTCCAGCGTCATCCTCCTCCTCTCCTATTGTGTCTCTTCTTCTTGACCTGTTCTTGGCTTTCATTGCAAGCACAAAAGCACCTAACCCTAATCGGGTACAAGTGTTTATTGCTCCCTTGGAAAAGCTTCCTTTCCTAATGCCCATTCTTGATATTCAACCCTTTCCAAAACCCATGGATATGGTTAACATTTCAATCATATCCACTGCAGTTTTGTCCTCTTCCTCCTTTACACCTCTAGCTTTTTCTGCGGGGAGTTAATCCCCTCTTATGAAGAAGAAGGTAGGGGTTATTCCTTCTAGCAATAAGGGATGTAGGAAGATCCCACCTTCACAAGGTGGCCCTGTGATGACCTATTCTATCCTTGTGACAAAACCAATCCTGACCTCTCCTGAGTTTGTCACTACTCCCAAATAATTTTGTGGGCTTATGGGTGGATCTCAAGTACAACCCGTCCCATCCACTAAAGTAAGACATAGCACTCCCATGGGGTGCATGTTCAACTCTATGGATGAGATCCCAACCCTATCAGCAATCTTCACAAAATTGTTGACTTCCCCTCCTCTTAACATTCCACCTTTGCAAGCTCATCCTCCCTCTCCTTATGAAGATTTGGATTGGGCAACAGATGACCTCTTAGCTTAGTAGTGTTATAGGAGGTCCCCTTTTCTTGATCTTTTGTGCGCGTATGTGTCTCTTGTGATGTGTTCCCCTGAACCCATGCTACGTTTTCTTAGATGACCCTCATTACCCTTGTTGGTGCTTGGAAATAGGCATGGTTTTTATGTCTTGAACCTTCTCCTATTTGTACCATCATTCTTCCATGTTTGTGCTTGATTTTTCGTTAAGTTGGGGATGATGCAAAGCATAAGGGACATTTAGGCCTCCCTTCCATGTTGACCCAATTTTTTATTCTTAGTTTGTTTTCCATGCATTCTTATTGATCTAGTTGAGGATTGATGATCTTTCACCTTGCATTGTAGTTACCTACTATTATATGAGCTTAGATAGATCTAGCTCTGCTAAACTAGATCCCCCTGTGCCCTTTGTTTGTGCTTTTCACTTTTTCTTTATCTTTCTCTTTCATTTGCTTGAGTTGTCCCTCCTATGTGTGACAACATTTTTTAACACTTCAAATTTTAGAATAAAATTCATCGCCAACGAATCTTTTCTCAAAATTCCTCGCAATACCATGTCCTTGGAAGCACATTCTCAACATAGAATCCTAACGGAATGTGTTTCCTTCATCACAGATTTGTAAAGAAAGGACTTGAAGACCTTCCTCTGAAGTGGGAACTACTTTAACTTCCCCTCACATGGGGGCATGACCTTCCTTTCAAATTCCTTGAAAGTGAACATCTTTCAAAATGATCCCTTAATGACAAATCGCTCTAAGGTGGTGACCCTTGAACTGTGTGTCCCTTTAGTGGACCTCCTCTCTTTCATGGTGGGTTCCTCAAGGACCCTTTCTTCAAAATCCTTTGTAATGAATGGACTCTGTCATGTCTTGTCTTGGGGCAGCCTAACTAAGCCTTTCTATTTCAAACTGTGCATCCCTTGAGTGGACCCCTCTCCTTTTGAAGGGTTCCTGAGGGACCCGTTTGAAAGTTTCTCAGTCTATGTGACTGACCACTTCTAACATGTTCTATCTATGAGTAGACATGTCACCACTTTTAGATGTGTTCTATCTGCAGGTAGATGCATCAACACTTTAGACATGTTCTATCTGTGGTTAGATGTGTCATTGTGTTTAGATGTGTTCTACCTACAGGTAGACGCATCAATGCTTTAGACATGTTCTATCTCTGGGTAGATGTGTCACCACTTTTAGATGTGTTCTATCTACAGGTACATGCATTGATTCTTTAGACATGTTCTATCTACGGGTAGATGTGTCACCACTTCTAGATGCATCCTATACACATCGACGCTTTAGGAATGCTCTATTTGCGGGTAGACATGTCACTGCTTCCTAACTTTGTGGAGTCTTCTTCCTTGGGGCTTCCTCCATGTGAGAGATCTTGGGGGTTGCCTCCTTGCAGGTCTGTGGGCCTGTAAGGCACTTTGTTATTCCACCTTCATACTTTCGAGCAGCTATGGAGTCCTTTTGTTCTCACTACATCTCTAGGTTCGCCAAATCATGGTATGTATCCTCGATGGTTCAGATATACTTTTCTAACCCTTCTCTCTTCTTGATCTACTTTACCAAGCACTCATCAGTACTTGTGCTCACTAAAGTGGGGAAAAAATGTATAAGAGTGAATTTGCACCCTAGGTGCAATTCCCCTTTTTTCCTTAGTACACTTTAGAAAACCTAAGTCAAAGGCTTAAATTCACTTAAGCCCACTGATGGAAATCCACTTGGCACCCATTTTTTTTGTCAGTGGAGGTGTTTCTCTTGGGGATGCCTATGCACCACACAGATGTCCATGCAGTGCACTTCTATCCCTAGCAGATTCCTACGACTAAGCTAGCAAAGGCGTTACTCTTCCTGTTGGTAGTGAATTTGTAATGCCTCCTTTGGCCACCCAACCCAAATATGGTTGTTTCTTTCCTCATTACTTCATAATCATGTCTTTGAACTTGCATTAATAGGTTGGATGAAGATTGGAAGAACTCTACATCACTTCAAGCTCATTTTGCACTCACATTCTAGCATTCCAAGCATTCCATAGTAGCAATATCACACTCCATCACTTCGATAGAGCAAGTTTGGGACCATTCCATTGCAGCAAAGGCTTGAGTTCCTATCATTTATCCCCCAAGTAGCCTTGAGTGCTCTTGGTGGAGGTGGTAAGCTTCCCTCTCCTCTCTTCTATCATTTGTTTCAATAGCATAGTATTGTTTGTAGTGCTTGTGTTTTTATCACTTCTTTATCTCTTTTCCATTGGCTATTTGTGGAGGTGGGAACACCTAAATGAGGGTCTAACTGAGGCAGGCCCCTATACAACCACCCCCCAACATTCTCTCTCTTGTTATGTTTATGTGTGTGAGCTCTTGGAGGATCAGCTGGCGAACAAGTTCATTGGTGAGATTCTCCTCATCCTCATGAATTTTTCTTATTTGCTTTATAACATTGGAGATTACTTAAACTATTTAGTTATATCATTCTAGACTTTTAGTTAAATATCTAGGTTGATAAGTCATTTTTGTGTGTTTAACCTCATCTTGGTTGTTTCTTGATTGTACAGACTACAACGCATCATGTTGTTGTCCTAAGTCTGTGTTGATGTCCTCGAGTAGAGAGCTCCCTGAGGCATAGAGTTGGACCTAAAGACTAACTCGCCTAGCCCCACTTTGAAACTAGGATTGTAGAGTGATCGTAGGACCCTAAAAATCCTCATCATTCTCATTCTCATACCCTAAAAATACACTTAGCTAAGGTAATTTAGGGTAGCCTCTCATGTCTCGACCCTCCGTGACCTGGGGTCTTCCATGTGGTGGTCCCCCTCTCTTACAATATATTTATCTACTGTTGTTGGGACATATGCTACAATTGTAGCTCCAGTCAAATATGGTCTAAAATTTTTAATAGCCTTAACTAGAGCATATTCTTGCTTCTCTATAGCATCATACTTTAACTCAATTGACTGTAATGATTTGATAACGAAGGAAATAGGTTGCTCAAAACCCTCATCATTCTTTTGAAGTAAAACCCCTACTACATTATGGAATGAAGTAAATCTAAATAATTGAAAATGCTTTTAATAATCAGGAAATTTAAGGATAGAAACTTCCCTAATAGCTTTGTTAATGGCTCAAAAATATTTTGCTAGTTCCTCTATCCATGCTACTTTCTCCCCCTTCTTTAGCATTTTAGAAATACGTCTTATAGTTTCAGCAAAGTTCGTAACAAACCTTCGTACACAAAGTTATTTTTTCCAAAAAAGGATTGCATTCCATTCACATTCTTGGGATATGGGATCTTATCAATTGCTACTACTCACTCAGGATCAATCCTGACCCCATATTTTGACACAATGTGTCCCAACAATTTTCCTTATTTAACTCCAAATTGACATTTCTTGTGATTAAAAGAAATCCCATATTCCAAGGCTCTGATAAATATATTTTCAAGGTGTTAGTAGTCATCCTCCTCCTTCTTACTATGGGAAGTAAGATCATCTTGATAAATGGAAAGATACAAATCTATGAAATCAGCAAAAGCCACATCCATGGCTCTTTGAAAAAGTGGCTCCAGCATTAATCAAGCCAAATGGAATCCTTACATATACATATGTCCCCCATGGAATTGTAAATAGAATTTTAAATTGTTCTAACTCCTTCACCATGACTTGGTTATAACCTGAAAACCCATCCATCTTAGACAACAACTCACATCCAGTCACCTTTTGCAACATTTCCTCCATATTACGCAAAGGGAAATTATTGTTCAGAGATGCCACATTCAAATTTCTAAAGTCTACACACAACCTCAGGTCTTCATTTTTCTTTTTGACTGGAACTAGATTTGATACCCATCATGAGTGTTTCATGGGCTTTATAATCCTTGCATCTCTTAGCTTAGTAAGCTCTTCTTGCATTTTTGGCTACAAAGTGGGGTTGATTGGCCTTTGTTTCTACCTAAAAGGATTTAAATTAGGATTTAGTGGTATCTCATGTTGAAATAGGTCCTCTAGGTATAAGCATTCAAATCATCATACAACCATACAAACACATGTCAATATTTCCTCAACAAGGAAATTAACATACTCCTCATGTGGGGTTTCATCTTCTTTCCTATATACACATCTTTAGGAGAATTCCCTATCCCTAAGTTTATCTCCTCTAAATCTTCCTTATGGGAAGATGCTTGCTTAACATTTGACTTGTCAGGGCCATCAAAGAACCTCTCTAGTGTGACCAGCCTTTTGGGAATCTTATTTGTCTTTAATTGAATTATCTCATTCCCAAATAATGTCTCTTTCCCATCAACCTAAACTACAATTGAACTAAAGCCTGTCTTTTGGCCTTCATACTGGTCAAATAAATGCAAGAATCTCAAAATTTCATTGTCATCGTAAAACACTTGCCAATTACAACTATTTTTTGGCATTATAGGCCTCATTTGTACTTCTACGAGTGAGACACCATCAAAGGTAACATCATCTAATCTGACAACAATATTAGCTAATAAGTATGCCTTAACATTTTGTCCCCCCTCTATCCTTTCTATGCCAAAGGCATCAAATGCCTCAATAGTATCTTAAATTCTAGTCTTGTATTGCTTAATCCTTTTATCTTTAGTAATCAATCTAGATCTAATATTGGAAACTACCTGTAGACACCTAAATTTGGACAATTAATTTATCCAAATTTATCCCCTTTCATCTAAACATCATTTTATTTGTATTAATTAAGTATTATTACTATTATTTAATTAATACCCTTAATTCTGCCAAATCTCTAAGGTATTTAATTAATGATTAAATACCTTACCCTCCCTAATCCCCTTTCATCAAAAAAATTAAATAAATATTGCATTTATTTAATTCCTCACATGTCATTTTCATCTAATCCTAATCCATCTCCTAATCTCTTCATTAAGGATGTGCACATGCCTAACCCTTGATTAGGATGTGTCACATCCTCCAAATTTTGCAAGTTGGCTTCTAATTCTCATTAACCCCTAATTATCCTCTAATTATTAATTAGTTAAACCTAATTAGTACCTTGGTCAACTCTCCCTATCCCCCAAGGAATTTTTAATTCCTTTTTATTCATCCAAGGCTCCTCTCTTTCTCATGTGAATTTTTAATTCACTTTTATTCTTCCTAGAATCTCCTTTTCCCATGCATCTTCTAGAATATTTGACTTTTCACATCAAGTCACATGTGACAAACTCCCAACTTTTTAGACACCCTCTCTTATCCACTAGATTTTCCCAAGCATGTGAATTTTTAATTTACATTTATTCCTCCAAAGAATCTTCTCACTCTCCAAGGTACTTGGAAGGTACTTGTCCTTCCTCCACATCATGTACCTCCCCTCCACATCACCTACACATCATCTCACCCTTAGCCACTTCATATTCCACATGTCAAGATGTGAGGGCGTGTGAATCCTCAACTCATCTTAGCCCTTCATCTTGGCCTTGTTGGATAAATATCAACCATTGAATTCTCTAGAGAATTCAAGTTTCTCTATAAATACCCCCTCCTCTAAGGAATTTTGGAACACTTAGTCATCTTGCAACTAAATGCTATCATTTTGTGCACTCATCTAGCCATCCATTTAATCTATTTGCATTTGCATCCAAGCATATAGCTAATTCTTGCATTTAGCCACATCAAGAGCCATCCAAGGAGCATACAAAGTAATATAAAATCAAGGTCCAACCAAGGAGTTTTAGCTATAAAGAGAAAGTATAACCACTTGCAATCATTTTACACTTTTTCTCTTTGCATTTCAAAATTCCTTAGGCTAATCTTGAGGTGTTTCTTTATGTTTTTCTATTACATTTTAGTTGTTCAGAATAGGTAAAACATTTAGATATCACATTTCTGGCATGCCCAATGGGACCCACAAATGGGTTCCTCAATTTCACATTTATTATTGTTGAGTTGTTTGCAAGAACACGTCGCGAAAGGGAGACTACGCCCTCTTGGTGACCGCAGAAGGGCGATTGCGCCCTCCTGGTGACCGCAAAAAGGTGACTACACCCTCCTGGTGACCGCGGAAGGGCGACTATGCCCTTGTTTGGATTTTTGGCTTACTAACATTTTTTGCAAAAGGGCGATTGCGCCCTTGTTTGGATTTTTGGCTTACTAACATTTTCTGCAAAAGGGCGATTGCACCCTTGTTTGGTTTTTTGGCTTACTAACATTTTTTGCAAAAGGGCAACTATGCCCCTTGGTTGAACTTTCTGTGCTAACACTTTTCTACAGAAGGGCGACTACGCCCCTTGGTTGAACTATCTATGCTAACACTTTTTCTGCAGAAGAGCGACTACACCCCTTGGTTGAACTTTTTGTGCTAACATTTTTCTGTAGAAGGGTGACTACGCCCCTTGGTTGAACTTTTTGTGCTAACATTTTACTGCAGAGGGGTGACTACGCCCTCTTAGTTACCATAAAAGGGTGACTATTCCCTCTAATTTACCGTAGAAGGGCGACTACGCCCTCTGATTCACTACAGAAGGGTGACTACGCCCTCCTGGTTACTATAGAAGGGTGACTGTGCCCTCCTGGTCACTGCAGAAAGGCGACTGCGCCCTCCTATAACTACAAAAGGGTGACTGTGCCCTAACTCAGCACTGCAGAGGGGCGAATACGCCCCAAAACAACACTTTTTGAAAGGTAAAACAGACATTTTAGCTTCATTTTTGCTCCCATTTTTTATTGTTTTCATGTACTAACCCCCTAACATTGTTTCTTGCAAGGATATTTGTGTTTTTGCTAACATTTTGCAGCATATTCTTGTGTAATTGACGAAGAATGCAGGATAAACTAACTAACATTTGTTGGCAGGGCTATCCATTTGCTCATATTTTTAAAGTTATCTTTGATGTTTTCATTAATCTAAGAACATAGTTTAATTAGGGGAAGTAATATTCATTTCTTGTTGTGTTTATCATTTTTTGCTACCCAAAGGGGCATTAGTTTGTTTTCGCTTTCCCCTTGCACATTATGTGAGCCTAGGGAGTAGTTGGAAACGATTAGTGCTTTCATTCTAGTGGGACCTACTTGGGGATTTCATCACCCCAAGGGATGATTCCAACTATGTGTACCGGTGAGGTATACAAAGGGGAGAGAGCAAAAGTTGTACCCCAATCCAATCGCGTCATAATTGGGAGAGCATTGAAGCTAGGGTGATACCTAGATAGACGTGAAGAGTTGGTCTGAGCCCTTCAGTATCTCGCTGGAGTTCCCAACTCACGCTTGTGATGGGCTGGTGTTCACGATTGTGCCTCATGTACCGAGAGTATATCGAGGACTCCCTAGACACCTTGTCCATCCTAGATTAAGACCTCATTAGCCATACCCTTAAAACTAATCATAGGATTGTGTTTGCTTGAAAGTGTTTTCTTGTGACGAACTAGTAATTTTTTGACAAATTGACCTTATTATAGTCATTTTAAAGTCCTTGCCATAGTCATTTACATCAAACCAAGTCCATGTTCACTGCAAAAGGGTGACTACACCCTAAACATTACTGCAGAAGGGTGACTACGCCCTATGATTTACTGCAGAAGGGTGACTGCACCCTCTGATTTACTGCAAAAGGGTGACTGCACCCTTTGATTTACTGTAGAAGGGCAATTGCGCCCTTTGATTTACTACAGAAGGGCGACTGGGCCCTCTGATTCACTACAGAAGGGTGACTATGTCATCTTGTTTACTGTGGAAGGGCCAATTTTCCCTCCTGAGCAGCCGAAATTGCCCCGTTTAGCTCCATTTAGCCTCTAAGTCATCATCTAACCATTCCAAACCTTTATCTAATCATTCCAAGCTTCTGTTTTGTCATTCTAAACCTTTGAAACCCCCATTTGATCATTCTAAACCCCCATTTTTACCATTCCAAACCTTTGTTTAACCATTCCAAACATCTATTTGACCAAGTAGTCTTTCATCCCTTTCAATCCTCTGCTCACTCATTTTGATTAATCTTTCATCCATTCCAAGTATCCATCTCCTAATTCTAAGAGTTGTTCGTCCTTTCTGATCAATTGTTTACTCATTTTGAGCCTTCATTTCCATGACTTGAGAGTCCTTTGTCCATTCTAAGTAATCATTTAACAATTCTGAGTGCTTGTTCATCCACTCCTATCATTCATTTTCCCAATCCAATCATCTATTTCCTCAATCGGATTATCTAACACCCCATTCCAATCGCCTGTCTCTTACAGCCTGTTTACCCACTTAAAGAGTCCACAAAGCAGTGGGGCAAATTTGCCCTAAAATAGGGTAAATTTTCCCTGAAAAAGGGAAAATTAACCCCTTTGTGAGGGCATAGTCGCCCTAGAGGGAGTTAAATTCCCCCCTTTGTGAGGGCATAGTCACCCCAGAAGGGAAAATTCACCCCTCTATGAGGGAAAATTTGCCCCTCTGTAGCAAAACTTTGTCAAACATATCCAGTTCCCAAATCCGACTGGTGGAACCAATACCATCATCTCTTTCAATCCAATCCTAATTCAGAGCACTCGTTCACTTGTTCTTAGTACTCGTTCGTCTATTTTGAATCTTCCTCCCCTCATTCTGAGAGTCATTCATCTGTTTCGAGCACCCGTTTGCCCGTTTCAAGCACGCATTTTCCCATCATCAATACCTTTTCGTAAGTTATCATTTCATCACCAAAATTGTATAACCGCTACTTAGAACATCATTAGATTCCATATTGATCATCAAATCATCCATGCCAATCACCTAGACTTTGATTTGGGAGTTTATATTCTTATGTCAAAACTTCTAGAGGCCATAACTTTTGACTTGGGTGTCCATTTCAGCTGAAATTTAATGGGTGGTTGCATTATGAGATGGCATGTGGATTCCCAACCAACCTTGGACCCTGTTTCGCCACATTTTTGGGGCCTCAAACTTTCATCTTGACCCTCAAAATCGCAATTTAGTGTTTTTTTTTCAATTTTTGAAAAATCGTTCTCATTAATAACTCGGAATGCATGTCTCAAATTTGGGATGTTAGTTGTAAATTCATCCTATCCCAATTTTGGGTATTTCTGAGGAGAAAACTGGACTCTCAAAAGTATGTTTGTGAAGTTTCCTAAAATGGAAAAAATTCATTATTTTTGAAAATTGCCAAATCTGGAAAAATCTAATTTTCAACACCTTACATCCCTTAAACCTCGAAACTTGGTGTAGAATCAATCCCATCACATCCTCCAATCATTCTAAGCTTCAACCCAATCCTAATCTGAGCTTTAATCTAATCCCAATCTGAGCTTAACCAAAACCCTAATATGAGCTTTAGTCATTTCAACCTTTCATTCGTCCATTCCGAACAGTTGTTCTCCCTTTTCAATCATTCATTTACCTATTGTGAGTAAATAATCATATATTTTGAACCTTCATCTATCATCTCAAACTTTGGTTTAGCCATTCCAATCATCTGTTTACTTGTTTCGAGTAAACATTCATCCATTTCAAACCTCCTTTCATCATTTTGAACTCTCGTTCTGTCATTCTGATCATTCATTTACTTGTTCTGAGTAAAAATTCAGTTGTTTCACACCTCCTTCAATCATTTCAAATTCTCATTCAACAATTCCAATCAATCATTTACTCATTCTGAGTAATCTTTCATATATTCCAAACCTTCATCTTCTTGTGAGCAGTCATTTACTCGTAGTCGTCCATCCGTTCCAATCAATCGTTTACTCATTTTGAGTATTTGTTCATCCATTTTTTTTAATCATCCATTCTTCCAATCAAATCATCATTTTCCATATCCAAATCCTTTGAACTTCATTTCAGGTTATTATCCAAATTGACCTAAGTGTCTGATCTGATCGTCCTCATCAACATTTGCTTAGGGTTGTCATCCATCCTAAGTTAATCATCATCGTCGGCCCAATCAATTCACCTTCAATCTCAAGGTGGATTCGGTGCTGAAATCATCCATTTATCCTTTAATCCGATCAATCAACATCCTAAGTCTTCTACGATAACCTCTGAATGGGGTTTTCCAATCCCTTTCATCATCCTATCCAATCCATCATTCGATCTTATCCAATCCAATCCAATCGCATCCTTATCCAATCACCTTTGACCCAATCAATCTACTTCCATCTTGAAGTAGATTCGGTGTCATAATCATCCTTTGATAATCAAATCCGATCGTTAGAATCAATCCCATCACTTCATCCAATCATCCTAATCTAAGCTTTAATCCAATCCCGATCTAAGCTTAACCTAAATCCCGATTTGAGCTTTAGTTCATCCCCATCCATAATCTTTGATCCATCCTCTTTATCCCTTCATCATCATGAATCCTTATCCTCCATCAATAGTGGTCAAGGGAAACACTAATTACGTTGACAACAATAACGAAAGTCTTGTTGATCAAGAAGAATATGACTTAGATCCCCTTGACACTATCATTGCCAGTAAGCTTTCTCCACCCACTTTCCAAAATCTAATCACGCCTTCGAGTTATCTCGTTATGTCTTCATCCATGCCTAATCATGTTGCTTATGCTACCTTTGACAAGGGATATCCATCATATCCTTCATCTACATCATCCTCTTATCCTATTCTGCCATCACAATACTCCTATCCTAATCCCCCACCCACATCCTCCTATCTCAATCCTTCATCCACATATACCCACTACCCTAATCTTCCATACCAATCTACTCACCCTAATCCTACATTTACACCTTCCTATCCTAATCCAACATCCACACCAACCTATCCTAATATAAAATTCACACCTTCCTATCCTAATCCAACACCCAAACCAACCTATCTCAATCCGCCACCTCAATCTTCCCATCCTAATCCACCATCCCAATATCCTTACTACAATCCACCACCCGCATCCTCATGTCCTAATTCACCATTCCAATACCCCTATCTTAACTCTTCATCTAATCTTAATCCCCCGTCTATTCCTAGTTTTGCATCCAATCCCATTCCCCCATCTAATCCTAATCCACCAATCCATAATCCTTCATCCACTCGTACCACGCCATCTCAGCCTAGACTATTGAAGTTTCTCACTCCAGAAGTTCTCCAAGGACTTATAGCAAATAATACATCTCCCACTCCACACATTGAAGTTGTGGAATCATGTCATCCCATCCCATCATCCACAGTCATTAGTGATGAGACCCTTCTCCACCCAACATCTATCATTGATGGTACCACCCCTAGCACCACTCAAACCATCGAAACCATCACATCCTCTAAATCCATTGAACCCCCATCTCCTACCATCACATCCTCTGAATCCACTAAGCCTCCATCTCCTACCATCACATCCTTTGAATCCACTGAGCCCCCATCTCCTACCGGCACATCTACCGAACCCATTGAACACCTACTTCCTACTCCACGAGTCATTGAACCCATCGACGACACCCAAATAAAATCCACTAAAATCCACTCCCATGAATGTTTTGAATCCTTCATCCCTCCATCTTCCCCACTTGAAGAGTCCCACCAAGACTCCATTATCATGCCTCCTGCACACGATGAGTCATGCCAAGAGCCCAATCCAAAGCATGCTAACATATCCCCTTCTTCAGATCAAGATCCTACCATCCCATCTAGTCCACCTCAAGATCATAGTCCCCCATCCATTCCATCCCATCATCCCTTTGTCATTCAAGCTTCCACCGCTCCATCTCCATCTCCATTGCATGATCCCACTACCACAAATCCAAATCCTATCATATCCCCTGATCCCTCTCCTGATACCACCCATCCAAATGTTGCTATCCCATCATCTCCCTCTCATAATCCCCCATCATCGCATAAAACTGCTATCCCCACACTGCTTGCATATCCCCTTGGTACTCTCACATTCTTCCATGGTGGCCTCCTCGCAGAAGAAAAACATAGTGTATATGTCACCCATCATCCTCCACCTAATAATGGACTCGCATCATGTTTTTAGAATAACACAAATCCTATCATGGATCGCATGCTCAAGAAAATGAACTATCAAGGAAAAGGTCTAGGCCTTCATGAGCAAGGTATTTTGGAGCCCATCCAAGTCAAAGAACAATTTTGCACGCAAGGTCTTGGACCTATTTCCCAAGACTCACAATCTAAAGATGTTGGTACAACCTCTAGATGTCCTCAATGAGCCTTTTCCAAAAGAAATGCCAACTCTTCCCATCGCCCCACCAGAACATATATTGCCATCCCTCCTCCTCTATTGTATCACCTCAAAAAAACCATCCATATTCCTCCTTCATCTGCTCCATCCATTCTGGTTCCTTACATCCCTCCATCCACCATCTCCCATCCTTCACCTACTCCATCCATCTTGGGTTCTTATGTCCCTCCACCCACTCTGTCTATTTTGGGCCCCTATACCCTAAAATCGCGTCCTCCATCTCATCCTATCCATCCTCTCATCCATTCATAACCTATCCATGTCATCCATTATAAACATCCAACTCACATGTCCCCTAATCAGGATCAACAAAGGCACATACCCACACATCCTCCATCTACACATAATCCCTATAATCCTACCTTCGTCACTCCACATCATCCATCTCCTCGCACCCATCCCATTGCTATCAAAAGAACTTTGGGTGTTAAAACAAGAATGTATCAATCTAAACATCCACATGAATCTAAAGCTTCCCATTTCCCCTCTAAATGACATATTGCAGAAAAGAAAAATAAAATCCAAAATCAAAATCAAATTGGTAGCCTACAAAGGTCCACCAAAGAAAAGATCAAAACCATGTGGATCCCAAAGAAAAAATATGCAATGCCATCAAATGAAAAAAATTTAAGAACATCCAAAGTTTCTAATCCAAAAGCTAATCATACACCCCTTTCCTCTCCTAAGTCTGGTTTGTTCCCTTATGTTCCAAAATTCGCCATCCCATCTCCTCCATTACCTCCACATTCTCCATCCATTAATACTCCTATCATTTCACATTCATCACCATATGTGCCAATGTTGGTCCTGAACTCACCACCCTATCACACATCCACCCCATCATTATTTTCATACCCTTTCCAACATCCCACCCATTACCCCACATATCTCCCCCATCAAATCCCTCTAATTCATCCTCTTGCATAATCTACTTATCCTAATAAGGTTGTACCAACATCCAATATTCAGTTTGAACAAGGGCTCTTAATGCCTCATATAGAACTTGATGCTTGAGTCCTTCATCCATATCATTATCACATGTCTTCTAAATACACTTATCTGCCTCCCTATCCTTATTCATTTCCTTCTGCATGCTATCCAAAAAGTCAAAAAAAAAATAGTAAAGAGAAATAATCCATCCAAATGTGAAAACTTGGAAAACAAGCACCTTGGATAAATACCATGATGAAAACTTAGCAAACATGCGTCATGCGTAAATCCCCATCTACACTTGGGGGCAACTTCCTGATATGCATTCCCTCCATCCGCTATGCTTCTAGCTATGCACCTGTCTTCCTGTTATCTGTCTTCTTCATTCATCCCCTCCATCCCACCTATCTTCTACATCCTACCATCATATCCCATTTATCTCCCATCCCTCCATCCTTCTTGTGATCTTGATCAAAATAGGGGCACCTATCTATACATGCTTTGGCCACCTCTTGGTATACCTTCCCTTCATCCATGCTCTATTGTATTCCTTGGTCACCCATCCTATCCTCCTCTAGTTATCTCCTTTATCTTCCCATCCACTCATCTTCCATCCCTCATGCATCATCATATATGACATATCTAGAGTGGGAGCATCTACTTCCTTTGTAACATAGTCCTTGGAGACATCATCTATCATAACATCCCTTCATCTCCCTATCCATCTGTCACGACATCCCTTCCAACTCCCCATCCTTATCATCCTATCCATCTATCCTAGCATCCCTTTCATCTCCCAATCCTTATCTTCCTATCCATTCAAACAATGTCTTACATCCCCCATCCCTATCTCTCTATCCATTCTTTCATCTTTATCCTCATCCCATCTCACAATCCCTTGTCATTGGTATCTAGCTATAGGCCTCCCTCCATGCAACCCAATGCCATTTATCTAATCATCATCACTCCTGCTTCTCTTGCACATCTTTCTAATCCCCTGACACTTTTCATCACTCATCTATCTATCATATCATCCTCCCAAGTCATTTTAATGATTTGGATAACTATCCCATCCATGAGCTTTATGTGATCGTCATCATCCTATCCAATCCAATAGGTCTATCCTATCTCATCATATCGGTCCCATATTTTTATCCACTCATCCTACCATCATCCTTTATCCATCATTTATCTTTGGTATTTTGTCAAACTACATTGCCCCTGCACTTTCACGTAGGCAAGGTCGATCACTTGATCCACCCCCGGGGCTCCTCTATTGTCTAGCATCAGTCTTTCTACTCTGTCCATCCACTCCTTTATCATCTATCATCAGTCTTTTCTTTTGTCTCTCCGGTCCTTGTCATCTCTCGTCGTTCTTCATCATTCTCTTTCTGCTTTTATCCATGTTCAATTGACAGCCTTTTATCAAACTATGAGGGCTCTGCACTTTCACGTAGGCAAAGCAAATATTTGATTAGCCCTCGAGCCCCTAGGTATTTAGGGTGTGTCAATCTCATGTCTTGTATTCCTTATGTCGTGTTATCAAGCTATGCCCTTATCTAGGTAGTTCTTAACAAACGAGTTCCACTTGTATCATGAGATCCAATCAGTTTTGAATGCCTTGTATCATATCGATCTTTTAGTTTAGTAACCTTCATCAGTCTCAATAGGATGCATCCTTCCTAATAGACCGCATCAATCCCATCCATCCCCTTGATCCTATGGCAAGGGACATTTGAAATTGATTGCAATATTTTGATACTTTTGGCTTTTGTTTATCATTTGAGCTCCCTATCATCACTTGTCAAGGCCACCATGATCCATCATATTATGGTGTGTTTTGATTGGTCCACATAGGGGCATATCTTGATCTTTTATTTGTTTGTTTCTTCTTGGTTGTCCCACGTAGTACCCACCAAGATCCTTGTGGTCTTGTGTTACACTGGGGCATCCTCATGTGCTTGTGGTTATTCCAATACTTGGCCCGACCAAAGTCATGGAAACTTTGGGGTGTTCGGATAGCCTTCCTGTCTGTTGTGTTTTTTTCATGCATTAGACACTAATCTTCCTTGGTTCCACATACCCTTGCACTTGGTGTCTTATGCTATAGCAAAACTCAATGCTTCGAAGATGGAAAATTACATTAGGATTGCATTTCATTTTCCATTCTATCGTCTTGCATGTATCCCCCATCCTCTCATCTATCAAAATCCCCCCATCCACTCATCCTTCGTCCTCATCTCACATCTCTATCCAATTCCCACCCATTCCATTTAGCCTGAATCTTCTAATCTCATCTTTGGTCCTGTCCCCAACCTTGTTGCAAGCCTCGATCCAATCATACTCATCAGCATCCTCATCCTCAGGATGTATTCTTCCCTATCCTTTGGTGTTGTTTTGGGATGTATCCTTCCCTCATCAACAACCCTTTTTATTGGGATGTATCCTTCCCTATTCTTGTGTTGTTTTAGGATGTATCCTTCCCTCATCAACAACACTTTCATCAACACTCATCAGAAATTATCCTTCCCTATCCTCGTGTTATATCATTCCCTCATCAATGACACTCCATCCATCATCCACCCATTTTCGCTTGTAGCTTGACTGGGGAAACATCATCTTCATCTTTGCGTCCATTTCTACTTCCCAACATCCTGTCGCCTTTTCATCCTTTCATATCCATCCCTTTGCATCCTCTTCCTCATCTCCCATTTCATCATTTCATCCATTTCGAGAGCACATCTGTGTTCTCTTGAACCTGTATGTCCTCTCGAGGGGGCATCCTCAATCCCTAATCTTCATCTTCACCCCATATTTTTTTTCCTTCCTAGTCACTCCTTTGAATGATTGAGGCATATTTTCCAATCTAACCATCTCCTTATGGGTTCTATATTTTAATATTCTTTGAAATGATGCTACTTCGTAACACCATATCAAAGAGGGGAAAAATGTAGACACTTAAATTTGGACAATTAATCTATCCAAATTTATCCCCTTTCATCTAAACATCCTTTTATTTGCATTAATTAAGTAATATTACTATTATTTAATTAATACCCTTAATTCTGCTAGATCTCTAAGGTATTTAATTAATGATTAAATACCTTACCCTCCCTAATCCCCTTTTCATCAAACGAATTAAATAAATATTACATTTATTTAATTCCTCACATGTCATTTTCATCTAATCCTAATCCATCTCCTAATCTCTTCATTAAGGATGTGCACATGCCTAATCCTTGATTAGGATGTGTCACATCCTCCAAATTTTTCAAGTTGGCTTCTAATCCTCATTAACCCCTAATTATCCTCTATTATTAACTAGTTAAACCTAATTAGTACATTGGTCAACTCTCCCCATCCCCCAAGGAATTTTTAATTCTTTTTTATTCATCCAAGGCTCCTCTCTTCCCCATGTGAATTTTTAATTCACTTTTATTCCTCCTCGAATCTCCTTTTCCCATGCATCTTCTAAAATCTTTGACTTGTCACATCAAGTCACATGTGACAAACTCCCACCTTTTTGGAGACCCTCTCTTATCCACTAGATTCTCCCAAGCATGTGAATTTTTAATTAACATTTATTCCTCCAAGGAATCTTCTCACTCCCCAAGGTATTTGGAAGGTACTTGTTCTTCCTCCACATCATCTACCTCCCTTCCACATCACCTACACATCATCTCACCCTTAGCCACTTCACATTCCACATGTCAAGATGTGAGGGCTTGTGAGTCCTCAACTCACCATAGCCCTTCATCTTGGCCTTGTTGGATAAATCTCAACCATTGAATTCTCTAGAGAATTCAAGTTTCTCTTTAAATACCCCCTCCTCTAAGGCATTTTGGAACACTTAGTCATTTTGCAACTAAATGTTGTCATTTTGTGCACTCATCTAGCCATCTATTTCATCTATTTTCATTTGCATCCAAGCATATAGTTAAATATTGCATTTAGCCACATCAAGAGCCATCCAAGGAGCATACAAAGTAATCCAAAATCAAGGGCCAACCAACGAGTTTCAGATATAAAGAGAAGGTATAACCACTTGCAATCATTGTACACTTTTTCTCTTTGCATTTACAAATTCCTTTGACTAATCTTGAGGTGTTTCTTTGTGTTTTTCCATTGCATTTTAGTTTTTTAGAATAGGTAAAACATTTAGATATCACACTACTAACTCAAAATCCCCTAGCACTCTTAACAACTTAATGCCATGTTTGGAAGTTAATTTCAAACCAAGGAAGAGGGATTCATACTCAACAACATTATTTTTGCAAGCAAATTGTAACAGGAATGAGTACTTGAATGTTTTACCTTGTGGAGAGATGAAAATAACTTCTAAACTCAAGCCTCCCTTTGAACATGCTCCATCAAAGTACATAGTCTAGAGGTTGTCTTGTTGTGGTGTTTTTAGGACCTCCTTGTCAATTGGTGTAGGTGTGACTACTTCTTCTATTATCCCTTCCTCAATCTAAAAAGTGTCTAAACCAGTATCAACAAAATTAATCCTCACCAGTTTTTTAGGTTCCTAAATGTGTTCGATCATGTGAGGATCTCTTCATTCTCTAGTAATCTTGACATCCTTCCAATCAATGGAAAATATTTCAAATGACAAGTCGCACTGAATACTCCCACCCATGGATGTACTCCAATGTCTGGACAACAAAATTCCATAAGTTGGTGGCATGTCCACCATTATAACACTCATATATAGCTCCTTTTCAGGAAATGCTACCAATTTTTATGGAAATTTATTGATTACCCCAATAACAAGAGCCTCCCTTGAGTCCATAGCATAGCACTTCCCATATGTACTATCAACCTTTAGGCCCATTTCTTCCACGATCTTTACTAGAATTACATTGTTTGAAGCTCTTGAGTCTATCATGCAATTTCTAAGAAACTTACCATCAATGATTTAGCTTAGAAAAAATAGATTCACATTATTTGGATTAGCAGTAATCGTGGTTCCCATATATATCTCAGAATTATCATTGATCACTGCTTTGGCCTGAACATTCTTTTGTTGGCTTGTTCTTGTTTTACGTTGATTCACTATCATTTTATCCTTCCCACTAGCAACAATATTATTCATATGCTTGAATCTATTCTCATCATTTCAAGGAATGGGACTATGACTTTGACTTGATACAATACCTAAAACATATCTACTATAGAATAATTCGGTAACTTAGGGAGTACACATTCTATAGGAGTTACCTTTTCACCTTGTCCTTCAACCTTTTTATCACTGGGTTTCACATTTTTGAGCTTCTCAGCTGAGGAACAACTTCACCATCAATTTTTTCCTTAGTGCACTTTTTTGCCCAAATTCGCATCTCTTTACCCTCCTTGGGTTTTGTCTCTTCTTTCTTGTTCTTTTTTTTGCTCCTTTGTTTCTTCAATTCTTTTCTTTAACAAATAAGCTACCTGGGCTTCCATAATTACCACTCACTGTTCTATTCCTTAAAAGATAACCACTCCTTTCCTTAGCAGCCAATGCAATTGTATACCTTTTAATTTCCTCATTTGAGGGTCTCCTCAAAGAAACATTATCTGATTCAAGAGTATAGACAATGTAGTCATTCTAACCTTCTTCATCTAAGAATACTTGATGATAAGAATTCACCTCCTACCTTTGAACATCCACATCACTCCTATGAGGCTCATCATCTGAGGATTATTCTTCACAACCAAGGTCTGAATTATTCATGAGTACATTTGTCATTTCATCCTGGTCCTACAAAGAATCATATCCTACTTGATTATCTTGAGAATCTTCTACTGACATTGCCACAACAAATTGCTATGAGGAATGAGGCATCTGAAAAAATCCACACCAAGGAAAGTCTTTAGTAACATTGGTGGAATGCTTTTGCA
Organism: Sequoia sempervirens; assembly: GCA_007258455.2. Taxonomy (NCBI): domain Eukaryota; kingdom Viridiplantae; phylum Streptophyta; class Pinopsida; order Cupressales; family Cupressaceae; genus Sequoia; species Sequoia sempervirens. Next base: position 111,424,854 of record VDFB02193867.1, on the reverse strand, counting down.
AAGGGTCTACTGTACCCTAGACATTTTTCTAATTATTATTAACTGGCTTCCCATTATGCCAGTTTGTATGATAGGGGTGGTCTTACAATCTTTGAGGCCTTTCATTTCTATGGAATTGTGGCTTGTCATTCTTGATTTCCTTTTGCAATAAACTAAGAACCAGATCTAGCTTCTCATCGGGAGCGACATTTTTACCAACCTTGTCATTTTGAGCTCTAAGGTTTTTCAAAGACTTGGGGTCTTCCCTTCTTCCTATTTTACTAGAGGCTCTCTTGTTGTTTTCAATGTTGACTTCCATCTTGTAGGCCTCTTTTAGATTCTATGGATTCTTATCCCTGAGTAGATAACACATCTTATAGTCATAAGTGTTATAATAACTCACCAAACATGCATCAACATTAGGCCGTAGATAAGCAGGGACTCTATTCATAGCTTTGTGTTGAATTCAGTGTCCAACTCATTATGTCATTTAGTGATGTTATTGAAATAATTCAACTTGAACCTAGGATCAATTTGATCCCCATACTGCTCTTTGAAAAATCTTTAGAAAGATTCCTTTGAATCAATACTTGCATCCGCTAACCCCATGTACTAGTCCCTTGCATCCTTGATTAGGGATTGTATAAAGTATTTCATAGCAACATCATCATCCCATAATTCAAAATCTTCCACAAAGCTTTAGAAGGATTTCAAGTGATCTTCACCACTGAAAGCATTATTACCAATAAATTTAGGGAGATGCTTCCTTGCATTATCTGGGACAGGGTTTGGGTAGCTCGAAATATTGTGAAAACACAATTACCTATAACTATCAGCTTGAGGTGGACTCCTAGGATATTTGTCCCTATGATTATCCCTTTGTTCATCATCCTTCTTGTTGTTAGGTTGGTCTACATTCATACCTCTTCCACTTCCATTTTTACCACCACTCTTCTTATCTTCTTCACCATCCTCAGAATAAGAACTACTATTCTTGTTACCTCCACCTCCACCACCCTAGTTCCCACCACCACCTCCACCGAGAGTATGCCCTCCCAATTTTTTCTTGTGGGATCCATTGTCATTCTTCCCATAGCTTGAAGACTCTAGAGTTGGTATAGATATTTTAAGGAAATCTTTCTAGCCATTTCTACATTGGCCGCTTCAATTTTAGCCTTCTTCAAGTCTTCTTTCAACTTTTCATTTACCTATTGCAATTTCATAAGTTTAGGATTTTTGGGTACAACAGATGGAAGGGGATTAGGTTTGGGTTTATTTATAGGAGCTTTGGTAGATGAGGTGTGGGTATTTATATTAGTATTGGTAGTGAATCTATTGAAACTATTCTTCTGGGTATAATCCATGGGTTTCTTCCCATGATCTACAAATTATGTTTTATTTGGAGGATCGGTGGTTTTAATAGTGGTAATAGTTTTTGTATAGGTGCTAGTGACAAAGGTTACCATCTAAACTATTACCTTAGGAATTTCAGGGGTGAGTTGGGTTACTATTTTAGCAGTATTCTCTTCATAAGCTTTATGCCTAGTAGCATCCTCTCTCATCTTCTCAACTTTATATCTCCTAACATCCCTCTCATACTGCTTGGCTCTAATCCTATCCTCCTTTTCCTTCAATTCCTTTAGTCTCTTCTTTTCTTCTTGCTCAGCAAGCCAATTTTCTTCCTCCTAGGCTTGCATATCCTTGTCAATGTCTTCCTCATTTTCTAAGAAGTCTCCATACTCACTCAGTGTTGGGGTATGAAAGGTTTGATCAACTGGATTTTCCTATTGGGGGAACAAGTGTTTCTGGAGTAGGGAGATCTCCCCTTGGGTTAAAGTTTCCTCCATGAAAAATAGACTCAGGTGTTGGTGGTTCTAATAATTTCTTATTATTCTCCCAAAATCCTCACCTATCTTCCTCTCTAGAAATATCTACCTCATTATCAAACACTTGTTTGACTACAAAGCTTCCCTAACCTCCCTCAATTATTCCAATCTCATTTGAATTGGCATTGGAATTTACACTATTTACTTCATTATTGAACATTGGAGATTTCCTAGCAAAAGCTTCAATAGACTTACCTGATTCAATAGTTTTCTTCTTCCATAGAGGTTGTTTATCCTTTGCAGGTTTGAGTTCTAACTATTGCTCAAGATGTTTCTTTGCATGACTTGTAGTTTTCTACATAGCATGAACTATTGTGTTAGAGTCCTTCTGAGGGTCCCTTTGAGATCTTGTCATCATATTGGTATGAGAAACTTCAGTGTCACCACCCACAATGTTGGGAAATAAAAATTTATTATATCTTGACTTGTTATTTGTAACCTTAGAGAAAATTCTAAACATAACCCAACACAATATAACAAAATTGACCAAAATTTGAAACATAAATTAAATTTTATGTTTATAGATTTAAGGTTTGAACTAATAATTCTTCCAACGAATAATAACAAAACACTTGACTCTGATTGTACCATATCTGCACTAGAGATGTTAAATTTTTGGAAAGTCCCCAACAAAGTCACTAATCTATTGCCTCTTCTAAATACAAACCAAATCTTCAAGGAAGCCTATGGACTTTCCAATTCCAATAATCAACAACCTAAAAGGGGTTGGCCAATGAACAAGAGAAATAAATTAATATTTCCTCCTGTACTTCGAGTTTTGTAAGACCCGATAGGGTGATCCCACAATGCACTTATAAAATTTCTTCACAAGATTTCCCTATACATTGCATATTAAGCAAAACCATTCTCATATCCATGACTCAATAAGTGACAATTTGCAAAGAACTAGTAAATCCCTTACACCTTTGTACTTGGAGCAGAGAATGGACAATCTAAACAAGACTTACAACAACCATCATCATTATGAGTATGATTTTAATTAGATGAATCATTCTTTGATATGATCCAATTAATCAGATATATTAGTAGAAATATAATCGATTACAAAGCATGATATATGACAATAGAAAAATACTATTTGGTTCTTGTATTCGCTACTATTAAATGGAGACATTATTTCTTGAATGTTGAAATGCATGTGATGATGAAGTTTGACCCTTTAAAGCATATCTTTTCCAAAATAGATTTACTGGGATGCCTAGCTAAGTGGGTTATGTTGTTAACTGAGTTTGAACTTAAGTTTGTCTTGTAAAAAGAAATTAAAGGAAAATCCTTGACCAACCAATTAGATGGCACTCCCTCTCCCCTAGTGTTACCTAATAATGATTCATTCCCTGACAATAATTTGTTAACGATTGATACTAGTACATGGGAGTTATATTTTGATGGATCTAAGTGTAGAATAGGTTCTGGTGCAAGGGTTATAATAGTCCCACCTGAAGGAAAGCCTATTCCCTTGTCCTATCACTTAAACTTCCTATGTGCAAACAACACAATAGAGTATGTAGTGTTAATTGTTGGATTATGCACCACTTTAACTTTGGCAGCACAAGGCATTAAGATATTTGGTGATTTGCAATTATTTAATAAGGAAATAAAAAAAAAAGTATCAATCAAAGAATAAAAAATTATCAAAATATAAGGATCTCACAATTATTTTGTTGAACACCTTTGATTCATATACCATTGATAACATCCCACGAAAAGATAATCAGCATGTGGAGGAAATGGAAAGTGTGGCTTCCCTGATATCTCCTCAAGATCCTTCAAAAGATTTAACATTTATTGTCCATAAAATTATGAAACCATCAATAGAGGATAAAATTAAAGAAGTATTATGAACCATCATGGAAAGCTCTATTGAATGGTACACATTGATATTTAATTATTTGAAAGAAGGTACCTTCCTTGAGCTGACAACTAAGAATATTCGAGACCGCCTTAAAAAACTAGCATCTAGATATAAAATTCTTGTCAATGTGTTGTATTGAAGGTCCTTTGATGGTATATTACTAATAGCAACCTAACTAGTGGATACCCCCCAACCAACTCAAATTGATCAAAATCAAGTAGGAAACCAACCCTTGCAACACTATTCTCTCAACTTGTCTCAAGCACTCACCTAAAGGCTTGTAGTCCTCAAAAACCAACTCTTAGAGATATATTTTAGAGAAGGCCGTATAGAGGCCAACAAAACACCAATAGAGATTCAATAGATTGCCCCTATTCTTAGGACACCAATTAGCCCCATTTTACAAAGGAAGTACCTCCTAATCACCAAATTTTCACTAGAACTCACTTGACTGTCACTAATTGTGATACAAAACTACAAATTCCATCATCAATTATTAGATCCAAAACTTCTAGGATGTTGATCCATCAAACCCTCACTTTTCATGCAAAAACACTAGGGTTTATTCAATCTCCTATCACCTAGGCTTTCCTGAATCAACCAATGCATCCAACACCTCAAAATGACTTTGCACAAACTCACAAAACCCTTACATAGACATATCTAACAACCTTTTATCAAAACCATGTCTCAACACCTCTTGTTCACATGGAAAACACCTTGTTTTTCCCTGGGGAATCATCCCAATTCTCACATGTGTCCACTTCCTTCAAAACAATAAAAACAACTAATCTACCCTAGGATAAGTCATTCCACCAAGATATAGGTTTAAATGGTCTCAGTAGACTTTATTTAGTGTAAATATCCCTTACCTAATGCAAAAATACCCTAACATCACTACTTGACATATTGTCCTATATTTGAAATCTTCAAGTGCTTGGGTGCTCCTGCACCATACAACCCCACTAAAAAAGAATTCATGTCACATGAGTTATTGCTTGTACCATGCTTCATCTCTTCTCCACCTTGCCTCTGGTCTGTAACTACCTTCATGTGCTTACCGTACAAATATTTTTTAACCTACCCTGCTTCCCTAACCTTGTTTTCACTTGAAATTATCTCCATCTCTACCATCAGACCTACTAGTTATCTTTGATTGTTCCTTGACCAAAACTTGATTGTTTTCCTTCATTTACACCTACAAATAAACACTTGTTAGTAAATCATTGAATTGAATTCTTCTTTGTCTCATCTTCATGCTTGTAACTACCCTTAATCTCTAGTTCACTCTATCCCTTTACCATTATCATCAGTCCCTTTGTTCTACCAGCATCTTGTACCACCATACTATCATACTTATACCTTACTATACCTACAAATTCCACATGCTTTACAACCTTACTTCCAGCCAAAGGACACACAATGGTTCCCACCATGACATTATCATTCCAATTCACTATCATTCCATCCTTCAACTCTACATTTACCTTCACACTTGTTGTCAGAGCATTTTCAAACTTCAAACTAACTGCAGTACCCAACTTCTTATCTTCCTTCACAATCTTTACAATTTCCTTCTTCCCACACATGATTACCTTAGCCTTACCTTTGTATTCTTCTACACGTGGAGTCAAAACAAATGTACTTCCATATTTCTCTATGGTATAAGTGTTTTCTCTCCCATCATACAATGCACGCTTGTCAAACTACCAAGGCCTACCTAGGAGTAAGTGGCCCAAAAATCCATGGGAAAGATATCACACACTACCTTATCTTTATAACCTCCAATTTGAAATTCAAAAAGAACTTTTTCATTGACCAAAAAATATTTCCCATCACTCAGCCAAGACACCTTATATGGAAATTCATGAGGAATCTTTTACAAATTGAGTTTACTAACCATCCCACTTGACACCATATTCTTAGTAGAGCCTGAATCAATGAAAATTTTGCATACCTTGTTCTTGCAGTTACATGTGGTCTTGAAGAGATTCTTTCTTTGAAATGGTTCCATCTCCTTTGATTCCTTAAGGATGGTCTTCCTCATCATCAAAGCTTCACCTGTTTTAGGAGCAACATGATAATTTGCAGAATTAGTACTCGCATACTCCTCTTCTTGTATTATCTAAGCCCTGCTTTCAGTCCTCTCTTCACCTCCACTAGATGAAGTACCAAATTTTTTAGGGAATTTTCAAGAAGGATGACCAAATTCATTACAACTGTAGCATCTCCCTATAAAAACATTTGAATTTCTTCCACCATTGAATCTACCTCTAGAACCCCTAAAACCACCTCTTGCATACACACCTTGCTCCTTACCTTTATTTGCTTCATGTTCCTCATTTGATTGCTTTATTGTAGGAATTTATCCTATCCCTCTGGTGTTATTACCTCTTCCTCTAACAGGTTTCTCTTTCCTTCTTTTGAGCTTTTCCTCCACCCTAATAGCTAGTTGGAAACACTCTTCAACAATATTTGGGTTAGCAACAACCAATTCATCTTTTATATTAAATCTAAGGACACCTAGATATCTAGCCACTTTTTCAACTTCAACTTCATCCCTTCTTGACCTTATACTTAGTTTGTAGAATTCATTAGTATAAGTCTTGACATCTAGATCCTTTTGCTTCAAGCCTTACAATTTCTTATACAATTAAACTTCATAGTCTTTTGGATAAAATTTACCTTTAAGTTTTACTACCATCTTATCCCAAGAAACTATCCTTGAATTACCTTGCTTTCTCCTTTATGTTTGCTCATAGTCTTGCCATAGAAGAGCATGACCCTTGATTTTTGTTTTTGCCACCTTCACCTTCTGCTCAGCTGAAATGTCTTCACTTTCAAAGTGATTTTCCATGGTTGCAATCCAATCAAGCAACTCTTCTTCATTTAAATTTCCTCCATACATAGGAAAATCAACCTTTACCTTATGTGAATCACCTTTGACTACCCTGAGCAACTTTTCCATCCTTTGATCTTCAAGGTCTAACTCCCCATCCACATCTTCATATTCTTAAACTTCCACTTCATCTGATTCACTCTCCACTTCCTTTCTTTTCTTCTTTGTCTCCAAGGTAGCAAGCCTTTCCAACACAACATTGTGTGACTCCAAAATCTTGGCATGTTTCTCCTTCAGTTCTTGCAACTCTCTAGCAACACCAACATTCTTCGGAGGCATCTTCACAAATTTTTCTTTTCACCTTTCAACCTATAAAATTCAACCAATCACCTACAAAATATCTAATAACTAAGCTCTGCTACCACCTAATAGCAACCTGAGTGGTGGATACTCCCCTAACTAACTCAAATTGATTACACTCAAGTAAGAAACAAACCCTTGCAACACTGTTCTCTCAACTTGTCTCAAACACTCACCTAAAGGCTTGCAACCCTCAAAAACCAACTTTTGGAGATATCTTTTAGAGAAGGTCATACAAAGGCCAACCAAAAACCAATAAAGACTTACCAAAATTCCCCACACAACATTCCAAAAGGTCTTAAGATGTTTATTTGTAACAATATAGAGATTCAATAGGATGCCCCTGATTTTAGGACACCAATTAGACCCATTTTACAAAGGAAGTACCTCCTAATCACCAATTTTTTACCAAAAATCACTTGAAAGTCACTAATTGTGATACAAAACCACAAATTCCATCATCAATTCTTATATCCAGAACTTTTATGACGCTAATCCATCAAATCCTCACCTTTAATGCAAAAACACTAGGGCTTATTCAATCTCCTATCACCTCGACTTTCTTAACTAAACCAATGTGTCCAGCACCTCACAATGACTCTATAAAAATTCACAAAACCCTTACATAGATAGTTCTAACAACCTTTTATCAAAACCACATCTCAACACCTTTTTTTCACATGGAAAACACCTTATTTTTCCCTTAGGAATCATCCCGATTCTCACAACATGTATCCATTGTCTTCAAAACCATAAACACAACTAAAATACCCTAGGAGAATTCATTCCACTAAGATATAGGTTTGGTAGTAGGTGGAATGACTTAGTATGTCATTTTAACACCAAACAAACCCTTGACTAGTTTTTAACAGGCATATCCAGAGAATTGTAGAGTTCTCCCTTGAAACTTAATGATAAACTCTCAAAATGAATAAAAATGAAAGCTAATACATGCTACTACAATTCCCAATGAATTTTAGACCAATTATAACCAATGCGGGACCATACATCCTTTAGAAAGTTCAAAATTACAGAGAAAATTGTTGAAAGATGTATTTTATAGAAATGATTTCAATACAATCATCAACAACCTTGTTCAAGCCCTTTTGTAGGCCTTTTGTACTTTTTCTATTCAAACTATAACCACCCAACACCTTTAAGTACTTTTCAAATTCCTAGACCCTTCATATTCTTGAAAGTTTTTGTTTTGCAATTTTTGCTTTTGACAACATTTAAATTTTTTTTGCAACTTTTACTAACTTGACACCAAAGACTCGAAAACCCCCCAATTACATAGCAAATGGTCTCAATAGACCTTATTTAGTGTAAATAGCCCCTACCTAATGCAAAAAGACCCTAACATCACTACTTGACATATTGTCCTATATTTGAAATCTTCAAGTGTTTGGGTGCTCCTACACCACTTAGTGTACACACTAAAATTTGGTCTAAGCCTGCAACCTCAATTTCTTCATAATTTGTATTATCATGGTCATGATTAAATAAAGTTAATTATTTAATTACTTTCTAAATTTCTTTCTCTTCTATTAATTAAATAAACTAAATTATTTAATTCATTCATTTTAATGTTTATTCATCTATTAATTAAATAAACACTTTTTATTTAATTACATCATTTATTAACTTTATCCTCCTTAAATTAAATTGATTCTTATTTAATTTATTTTTATCATATTTTCAACTAGAATTAAATAAATACTTTAATTATTTCATTATTCATTTAACCTTTTCTTTAGTCAATTAAAGAAATCTTATTTATTTAATTAATCCCTAAATGTCAAATCTTGAATTAAATAATCATTTAATTGGTAAAATTTCATGATGCATCTATCATTCTGAATAAAGCATCTGACTACTGAATTTTTGGGTTCAAGTTTTCAATTTACAACTTTCTTTTGTGTTTTCATTTTAGGTTTGTAGCATGTGTTTTTGGAGTTAACATAGTGTTTGTAGGACGTATCATAGAAGACAATTTTTTGAAACCCCTTTTGCAGGACGACCAACGAAGATAAAATTTGCAAAAATACTAATGAATTTTCTATAGGACGAGATTCAAAGACCTTTTTTTCCAAATATATTTTTTGGTAGATTAGAAAATTATCATTTAGATTAAAATTTACTACTGTCTACGGTGTTTGGTGTGAAAGCACAATTTTTTATTACCCTCACAATTTAGTATATCGAAGTATCCTCTCCCCTTGCACATTCGTGCAATCTTGGCTGTAAGAGAACTAGTTATCAACTCTAGAAATTGGGCCTATCTTGTTGGGAAAAAAGTACTCACCCCAAGATGACTCAAACCAGTAACATGTTGAACCCGAGTGACTTCCAGCTGGTATATAAAAGTGGGTTCTTTAGGAAAGCTCAAGAATCACGAGTATTGTTCTGATGAGAAGGGAAACAATGGTCTTTCACTGCATGGATGATGATACCACATGAATGGAATGCCTGAATTAAACACCTTGTTTTAGTAAGCCAAAAACCCTATATTTACTATGCAATAGGTTGGACTTGTGAAGCTGTCTCACATTTTTATGGTTCATTGTAGAGATGAGAAGTATGCCATGGGAGTTTCATGGGTATTATAGCTTGGCTACCCTGAAAGAAGTGTTGAGCCATGGAGGGGAGCCAGTGGGGTCAAGCTACTAGTCATCTGCCTTGAATGAGCATAGCTGGGGTAAAACCCAAGTGAGAACTAAGTAAATATTTTCCTACACAACCTTAGGATTGTATTTGTTTTCTGAAAACATACATGTTCATGATCATCAAACTAAAAATACATTGGCTTCTTATTGTTTTCTTTGTTTTCCAAAACTTGATCATGAAACAAAGTCAATTTAAATTGTTAGTCACTGGAAAACCACAACTAATTACCAAAAAAATGCATTTGAGAAATTAAGTCGCATCTGTTTAACCTAGAGTCACATATGCTAGATTAGCTCACATTTTTTTAGTAGAAAACTGCATATGATCGAAAAACCCGCACTTGTCATATTCTGTGACACATTTCAATAGATGAACTACATCTGCAATTTGGAATGAGGCATATGCCCCTGTCACAAAATTTTTACTGGTGCACAGAGTCTTGAAAAATTGCATCTGACCAAGTCTGAGTCACAATTGTTATCTCAAGTCACATATTTTGTAAATTGAACAACATTTGTCTAATGCCCAAGTCTGAATTTACTAGAAAACCATAACTAAGAAGAAAAACCACAACTATTAAATTCTACAACACGTCTTCCTGAGTATTAGAAAACCAAAATTTATTGTCATAAAACAACAAATATTCAAACTAGTATCTAGCTTATACTTTTTAACTTATTCTTGGACAAAAACCAAAATTTTTGCTCAAGTTTACATGATTGCATCCTTTAGGAATCATTCAGTCACAACAATAGGTACCCTAGTCATAGATCATACTTTCATCTTAAGGGTCTTTGTTTCTTTTAGAGAGATCATCCTTTGAAGATTTTAGGATAGGCACCTTTCACTCTTTGGATAGACCCTTGATTCAAAAAATGTTTTCATTAAACCTAGTCATAATATCTTTTGTCCTACATATGAATCCTTCCAGCTCATCAATCTAGCTTGGGAGTTCACCTTATCTTTTATTCCTAGTCCTACATAGGTTCCTTGTCAAAACTAAATTGAAACCAGGGTTATACTTTAGCTGATAGACAACCTCTTTTAGAATCTTCCAAATTGATCACATAGAACTTTGTATATTTAGACATTGTCATCCTAGAATAGTGTCATTTTAGACATACCACATTTGTAGAGAAAATACCAAAAAAATAGCTTCATATATTCATTTTTGATATTTAGAAAATCCCAAAAACATAGATTAGGCTCATAGTCATCCATAGACTTAGCTTTTACATCACTTGCACTTTGAGCTTACAATAAATGGCTGAAAAAAGATTGAAAAGGAAATAAAGAGAAAAGATGGTTGATCCAAACGAATTCATCAACCTATTCTCAAACCCCTTTTTAGGGACATCATCAACTGGACCTCACTAGACTTTGTTAGAGAAATTTGTCACTAGAGATGTGCAAGGACACATTCGTGTGAGTGAAATAATGGTTGTTGCACAAGACCCTAAATTTTCTTCCTTCATAGATGACTATCTAGCAAATGATACTTAGCCAAATTTCTAGCAGAAGGTGCCAAGTTACCTCATGGTTTCGATATTAGTACCCTAAAAACTATATCTACTCAGGGAACAAAGAAAACTACCACTAGTGCTACTACACCTCAAGTGACTACTGCTATACCATCTAGAAGGCCTACACAAAGTGGTTCAACAATCCACACATCTCCACTTGGTATGCCTACCTCAACACAAGGGCTAAATTTCACCATAGGGGCATCATCATCTAATCCCTTTAGTCCTCTTATTGGGAACAAAAAAATCTAGAACATCAGCTCCTATACCAAGTGCTAATGCCACTAGTACTATTCCATAGACAACAACTATACCTAGTTTTAATGTTGCTAGTACTATACCACAAATTGGGGTTTCACAGACAGGAGGTATACCCTCTTTCCAATATGGAAACTGACCCATCATTTCACAAATTCCAAGTCAAAATCTATTTACACAAACCACAAATCAAAACCCATTCTCATAGGATTTTGAATCAAAATCCATTCTCACATATTCTGAAACACAACCCATTCACTAACATTTTGAATCCAAATCCACTTTACATATCAACATTTAACCAAAAACCATTACAAAATGCTAGATTCCAACACACGTACATAGATCCAAATAATCTAGCTAACACATCATTGACTCAAGTTGACGTCCTATTGACTCAAGTTGACATCCTATAGACACAAATGCATGCACTTCAAACACCAATGGATAACATGACAGTGGTAACCAAGAAAACCTTTTCAACAAAGGATTTATGCATGTTTCCCTTCGATAAATCATTATATATGACACCTTTCCCTCATGGGTATGTTGTAGAAAACTTTCCCAAATACAGTGGAAAGTAAAATCTAGTCGAACACATAACGGAATTTTTATGATGTGCATAGATGCCGCCTATAACCCCACTAATCTTATGATACTCTTTCTGAGAAGTCTTGTTGACATTGCACTAGAGTGGTTTTCAGGTCTTGACTATGGCATAAAATCATGGGGTGAACTGGCTGAGAAATTCATTGAACAATTCTCCTTTAACATAGACCATGAGATTAACATAGCAACCTTGTGTCATTCTACACAAGAAGAAGGAGAAAATTTTATCACTTTCTTCCCGAGATGGAGAACTATAGCCAGTCGATGTCCTATCGAGATACCTGAGAAACAGAAAGTTGCTATCTTCCAAGAAAACCTCAACTCAAAATTTAGAGGTGACTTAAGGGTACATTGTTGCACATCCTTTACAGAAATAGTTGAAAAGGGGCTCATACTAGAAAAATCTCTTATTGAAAAAGGAGAACTTAAGACATAGATGCCCAACAAAAATCAAAATGTGAAGAACACACCCAATGATAGAAACAAGTTTTGGTCTCAAAATAAAAATGTTACCAATGATGGGGTAGTTGATGCAAATACTTTACAAGTACGACCGATCATTACACTTAGTGGAAATAACCCCTCTACCAACACAATTAATTTTGTCAACCAAACCCCCAACACTACCCAAAACACCCAATGGCGACAACAACAAAGATGATTTTAGAAATATGAATTCACTCCCCTCAGGGAACCCATCGAGTCAGTCTTCAAATAACTATTGCAACACAATCCTATACAGCTTCAAGAGCCAAGACAATATGATCCAGGGAAATTCAAACCATTTTGGTGGGATGATAATTCCTTTTGTGATTTCCATCAAACCAAAGGACATAGCCTACAAAATTTTTGTCAACTGAAAAAACATCATACAGGACTTTGTCCACAATAGAATTATTAAAGTTAGTGGACAAAAAAATACATCTTCAAACACTAATCATAAGGTCTTTTCAAATCCATTACATGACCATGGGAAAGGAAAAAGCCCCCAATTTGGGTAACAAGACCAATATTTTTGCCAACTATGCTAGTTTCAAGCATATTATAGTGGCCCCATTGTTAATCATATCTGAGTTGTTGATGACCATGTCAATACCATTACCATAAACAAGACTCCCGAGTGTGTTGTTAACACTCGTCAGACCAATATCACCATCCAAGGCCCTCCATCGCATCTGACACCATACTCTTCCAAGTCATAGTATAAATTACTTGATCAGTTGAGGAAGACCCCAACCCAAATATCTATTTTGGAACTATTACGTATCTCCCCTAAACATTGATCGATTTTAGACAAGGCCCTACAAAGCACCATTGTCCCTAATGATCTCTATGTCAATCATTTCAAGGAAATAGTAGGTTACCTAACTAATAATCATCATGCCACACTTTTGGAACAAGACTATGCAATTGAGAAGACAAATCATAATGATCTATTACATCTTGAAGTCCTTGTTGACAAAACCAAAGTTAGATGAGTTCTCGTAGACAGAGGAGCAGGGTTAAATATTTGCACTTTAAAATTGATTAATCCATTAGGTCTCTTAAAAGTGAGTGTAGACACCACCAAAATTATTGTCATTAAAGCTTATGATGATGAGGAACGAAAATCAAAGGGGGTGGTAACACTTCCTATCAGAATTGGCCCTGCAGTTATGGAGACAAAATTCCAAGTCTTGGATCTCACCCTTCCATACAACCTTCTGCTAGGATGAACATGGATTCATGCCATAAAGGAAGTCCCTTCCACATATCATCAATGTCTAAAAATCCCTTACAATGGCACTGAAATAACAATAGATGGTGACCCAGATCCAAATCAATATTGCACCAGTCTACGAGAGACACCCCAATGCCAACTGCCTATAAACCAAGAAGCCTCGCCATCCAATTCATCTCATTATGTCGATCCATCCACTCTCACTAGAACATCCACTTCGCCATCACTACCTTCCACTACTAGGGTTGAGATCCAAGACAAGAGTTGTGGAGAATATCACATGAAGACATCTTATTGTGTTAGTCACCTGGTTCCTCCTAAATCCTATGGTTTACCTACAATAGATAGGAGATAGTCAGTGGTCACTGTACACATCCCTCCCTCAACAACCTTTACAAAATGGGGAGAATTAAGTAAAGAATCTTTACACATAGATGATGTGACATCCTGCTTGTATAGAGAAGACAATGAAGAACCTCCCTCACTTGCTCACATTCCTAAGAATCAATATGGCAAAGGCTTCACAATCACGCAACACGAGGGATATAATGGACGTAGTGGTTTAGGTTTACATCAAGATGGAAGGACCAAACCAAACATTGTTTCTAAGAGGCTGAAAGGGTTAGGGCTTGGGTTTCAACTGATTCAGATTGGTGTTCCTAATACCACATTACCTTCACTCAAGGAAGTGCTTCTGACGATATCAATACATCTAACGAACCATCTAACCAACCCTACTGTGATTCTCCTGACTCAAATGAGTATGAGTGGGATTCCCTATCCTCCATCTCTACCATGGACCTTGATAAGCTATTTGGAGAACTTGACTTGATGTTGAAATCTTCACCAAATCCATTGAATTCTTGTCCACCTAAGAATTTGATGAAAGAGGAATGGTTTAAACATTACTATTGGGAATCTCTTAATCTAACCTCTTGGGAGCCTAAAAAATCCTCTTCAGATGACCACACCTTGACAATAGGTCCACCTCATAATCCACCTAGATCTAAGAAAAAGAACAAAGAGGACTTGGTAAAAGAAATTTGTGACTCTATGAATAACTCGGCTTTTACCTTGACCCCTTTAAACTTTGACAACTCTAATGATGACATGCCTTTGGTTTACCCCCAACTCATTGATTAAGACCAATAAGACACAACTATCTTTGACATTTTTTAGAATGATGAAGCAATCGTTGAGTTCCTGGGATTACGAGAAGGCATACCTAGTGGTGATCACAAGGCTAGATTTACCATTGACTTAGACAAGAAGGCATATTTTGGGGAATTTGTTGAACCCTCTTGATCCATAATTAGAGTTTACAAAATTAACTTATAAATTAAATTTAATTACAATGATTTCCCGATCCAGACATAATTGTGTGATTATGCTTTTTAACCATTGAAATTACAATAAGGTACACTTTAAAATCAATTATTGAAAAATAAACTAAATTGAACTAGAGAGAAATTAATAAAGAAGAGAGAAGAATGAGACAGAGAAATAGAAGGATCACAACATGCAGATTGATAATAGAGTTCATCCAATGGGTATGTGTAGGATCATCATGGAAAAAATAGGCCCTTAAGTGGCAAAAAATTCAGAAAAATCAGAGTTAGGCAACTTGACGTAAAAATTTGAGTAAGTTATCTATTTTATTTCAAAAATATGTAAAAATAGAATTTGTAGAAAATTGAATGTAGTTTCTAAACTACTAGGTTTGTTAAAAAAAAAAGAATCTATTTGGTGAAATTTTGAAATTTCAATGTAGTGGTACTTAAATTTTAGGGAAAAAATAAGAAGTAGGTGTCTGTTTGACCACCCTAACCACAATAAAATGATAATATTTTTTTGTAATATTTTAGATATAAGTAGAGGACTCATGCACAATGTGATGCATATTTTTTTTGTAATTTTTTCCAATTAAATAATTAATTATGTTTTATTACAATTTTTTAAAAATATTAAAAAACTGTAATAATACACCATAACTTGGTCAAAACTTCATAAAATTCATTTTTTTCTTTTTTAATCCTATAGTATGCAAAGCATAGAATGTAACACATGTTTTGGATTAAAAAATGTGATATCGTTTGAAAGCTATAGATGGTTTCATTGACCTATCAATCGGGACTTTTATTAGTAATTTGAATAAAAATGAATAATAATTACTTATTAAATTCAAAGTAAAGCATAATTTATATTGGTGGAAAGTTGAGAATCTCCTTTAAAACCCTTTTACGTTTCATCAATTTTGGGTAAAAAATGGTTATCGACCACATACCCATCATATTGCCACTTTTTGGCCCATCATGATCTGCACCGCCCAATGTGGACTACGTCTTCGGGTCCGCTTATCAATGTTGGGACTACTTTATTGATATCTCCAAGCAAAATTATGCTTTGTTACAATACCCAAGCTCGATATCTCCAAGCAAAATTATGCTTTGTTACAATACCCAAGCTCCAAGAACCTACAATAATCTCTCCACAATCTCTCACTCTTTTACAATTTTTGGTGTATGCAAACACCTTGTAATTTTCTCTCAAAAAAAACTCTAACTCTCCACCTTTTCCAATAATTTCTAATCTCTATTTTTCTCTCCAAGAGAATTCTCTCCCTTACAAGGAAATAAGATCCTTTTTTATACAAATTTATTTGCTAATATGGCTTTAACCATATTATTTTGCAAATATTGCATATCTCTCTTTTACAAGTAAAAATTTCAACCAATTCCCCCTAATTACATAAAAATCTCCAAAATATTTCAAAATCCATTCAAGTAATCCTAACCCCTTTTTAAAAATAATGGCTCTTATAATTTGAGCCTTACAAGATAATCCTTGAAATATTCTAAACCCCCCTTTTAAATCATAAAAATATGTAACCAATTATTTTAAGCTCCTTAAAATATCATAATTCATTGAAATATTAGAAAGGTGGTTAAAGGGGTTAATTTGTTGAAATATAAGTTTACGGGTTTTATTTCTCTCCTTGTTTTACGGGGAAGGCAAGAGGATTTTAAGGGATAAAATCCCACCAAATCCTCTCCTTTTTAAAAAAAAATAAATTTAAACCATATGTTTTTTCTTTAACAAATATGGTTTAATCCATATTAATGCCATGTCATATACTCTTTCCATGTCACCACCTACCACATCAACATGCTAATGTCATCAAAGTCAACCAGAGTCAAATTTTTGACCAACCTTTGACCAGGTGTAACTTTCACATACAAGCTCAATTTTTGAAACCGAATATAGTTCCGGAATCAACGCGACAAGAACTATGACTTGGCATAATTTTTGCCTCATTTTGAGATGATCAATTTTTTTCCTTTTTGAATGCCTAATTCACCTATTTGACCAGACCTTTGACCACACATAACTTCTACATATAGACTCCTTTTGAGCCCATTCAAGCTGCATCAAGACCATTTCAGTGAGCTCTATACAATGATGTTGATTTGGATGAATTTTGAGACTGTGAAATTTTTAGGTATTCTGGATCCACCTGAATCACCTCTATTCCAAAAAATAAGAAAAATAATGAAAAAAGATAAAAATGATGAGCCTCTAGGTGAAAACCAAAAGGAACCCTTTAGACAATGAAATTGAAAAAAATAAGGACACATCTGAAGGCGAAAAACCTCTCTAAGGCACCTAAGGATGAAGGTTTGAACATTCTCCCAATTGCACAGGAAAAGTCACCCATGCTAGTTGAAGAATCAGTGGAAGTTAACATAGGTTCAGAAGAGAATCCCTGACTAGTATATTTTGTAGCATCATTGATAAAAGCAGAGCATCCAAAATTCCACAACTTCTTTACACAAAGACAAATTAATTTTTCCTGGTCATATGCAGACATGACCAGGCTGGATCCTAAACTTTTACTACATCATTTTCCTTTGCAACCAAGTATAAAACCAGTGAAATGGAAATTGAGGAAAATGCACCCACATATTACTTTACTAGTGAAGGTTGAGCTGAAGAAACTGTTAGATGTTGACTTTATTAGATCAATTGACTATGTAGATTGGATTTCCAATCTTGTACCAGTCACCAAACCAACAGGGAACATCCGCATCTACATAGATTTCAGAGATATAAATAAAGTATATCCTAAGGATGATTTTCTTTTGCCAAACATTAACATGATTGTTGATTTGACAGCGGGCTATGATATGTTGTCCCTTATGGATGGATTTTCATGATATAATCATATTAGAATTACAACTAAAAACCAACCTAAAATGGCTTTCACATGTACCTGGGGAACATATTGCTAGAATGTTATACCATTCGGACTCAAAAACACTAGAGCAACCTATCAGTGTGCCATGACCACTATTTTTCATGAACTTATACACATTCTTATGGAGGATTATGATGATGATCTTAATGCTAAATAACTGACAAGAGTAGATCATTTACAAGTCTTAGACAAGATATTTCAAAGACTAGAAGAGTATAAAGTGAGACAAAATCTAAAGAAATGTGTGTTTGGAGTGAAATCAGGAAATCTTTTTGGTTATATCATTTCTAGAATAGATATTGAAGTGGATCTATCCAAAGTAAAAGCAATCATAAATATGCCTCCACTAGCTAATCTCAGTCAACTAAGGATAGTACAAGGGATACTGCAATCCATTAGAAGATTCATAGTCCAGTTAATAGATAAAACACATCCATTTCAACATTTGCTAAAAAAAGGAGTACCCTTTGTGTGTGCAGGTAAGTATCAGGAAGCTTTTCAATTGATTAAGGATTATCTACTCACACCACCAATCTTAATGCCACCTATTGAGGGATGACCATTGACTCTTTATATTTCAGCAACACATTCATCACTAGGAGCATTGTTGGCACATAATGATAATGAAGGTTGTGAAAGGGTAGTATATTACATCAATCATACCTTGGTAGGTTATGAGCTTAACTACAATACTATTGAACATGATTGTCTTTCAGTTGTATTTGCTACTCAAAAACTAAGGCACTATATGTTGAACCATCAAACAATGTTGGTTTCAAAGATAGATCCTCTTAAATACCTTTTAAGAAAAGCAACATTAATAGGGTGACTGGCAAAATGGGTAATGATACTTAGTGAGTATGATATCTTGTGTGTAGAGACAAAAGCTTTCAATGGGCAAGTCATTGCTAATTAGTTGGCTAATGCACTGATACAAGCATATCATCCTTTAATTATAGATTTACCTAATGAGTTTATATTCACCATTAACACAAACACAACATGGAAACTATACTTTGATGGGTCTCATACAAATCATGGGTCAGGGGCTGGTATACTATTTATCACACCATAGGGTGATTCCATTCCTATGTCATTTAGGATAGAATTTCCATGTACCAAAAACATAGCAGAATACGAGGCTCTTGTGACAGGGTTATGTATGGAAATCAAATGGAAAATCAAGAACCTACAGGTTTATGGTGATTCTCAACTAGTAATTCGACAAGTAAATGATGACTATGAAACTAGGGATGAAAAGATTGCTCCCTACAAACGCATGGTAGATAGTTTCAAGGAGTACTTTGACAAGGTTGACTTTCATCAAATACCTCATGTTTTAAACAAGGCAGTAGACACCATGGCTACTATTTCTTCACTCCTCGACATACCAAGAAATGTGCCTAAGTTTGAGTTTTTGGTAGAATAGCTTTTGGTCCTTGCCTATGACATCCCAGATTTGGAGATGGTATGTGATATTGCTGGTCCTAATTCCCCATGGTATAGAGATATCTATGACTACCTCCATGAAAAAATCATACCCCTTGACCTTTCTAATAACCAACATACGAGATTCCTTTGCAAGTCCACCAAATACACCATCATCAGAGACACCCTTTATAGACTGCCTTAGACAATACCCTCCTCAGATGTCTCGATACTGAAGCACAAGAAACTTAGCGTGGGGTACATGAGGGTATATGTGGATCCCATTCTAACGGTCCTACCCTAGCTAAAAAAATTATGAGAATGGGTTACTATTGGCCTGCCATGGAAAAGGACTCATATGTCTTTGTTAAGAAATGTTTTCAATGTTAGGTACATGGAGACTTGATACATGCACCTGTGTAGGAGCTTTGTCCTATAACATCACCATGGCCCTTCGCCCAATGGGGACTCAACCTCATAGGTAAGATCCATCCCATATCATCTAACAACCATAAGTTTATCATTACTACCATTGAGTATTTTACAAAGTGGATTGAAGCTATTCCCATGACCCACATCACTGGCACACAGATTTCCAAGTTTATCCTAGACTATATCATCTGTCACTATGGTGTCCCTCAATCCATTATCACAGATAATGGTCATCCATTCAAAAACCAAGAATTTTGTCATCTCTATGAAGAGTTCCATATCCAACATCATTTTTTCACCCCATATTACCCACAAGGTAAATGCCAAGCTAAGGAATCCAATAAAACTATCATCAAAATACTCAAAAAGACTATCAATGATGTTAGCTAGGATTGGAATTTACAACTCAATCCAGCCTTGTGGGCTTATCGCACAAGCATTCATACTCCCACTAGCACCACTCCATATTCCCTAGTATTTGGTTCTAAAGCCATTCTACCTATTGAGGTTGAGATTCCTTCCCTAAGGGTATCCTTGAAAGGGCACATTGACGATGAAGAGTACCGAATTTCAAGACTACATGAGTTAGAATTGCTAGATGAGTGAAGATAGAAGGCATTAGACCATCTTCAAGCATATTAGAATCATCTTCGTCATAGCTACAATAGGAAGGTCTTGAATAGAAACTTTGACATTGGTGACCTAGTCATAATGGAGAATCCTAAGAATCAAGTTGAAAGAGAGAAACTAGGAAAGTTTGAACCTAACAGGTTAGGACCCTACATTGTCACAAGATCCTTTGGATCAGGAGCATATCAACTCTCTACTCCTAAAGGAGAACCATTGTCAACACCTATCAATAGTCTTCATTGAAGAAGTTCTACACATAGCTTCTGAAAGCCTTGTCTTAATTATCAAAAATACAAAAAAAATAAAAAAAATCATTACCTAAGTGAAAACCTAGCAAACAGGTGTCTTGGTAATATAAAAAAGAAAAAAGAAAAAAAATTAGAAAATAAGAAAAAAGTAAAGAAAAATAAGTCATCCAATAGTGAAAACCACTTCGGTGGTGCTTTGGATAAGTACCATGGTGAAAACCTGACAAATAGGTGCCATGTGTAGTTGGCTTTGCTCTTTTGTCTACTATTATTCTAATCTGACTTACTTATACATATCGCTTATCCTTGTACATATTATTTATCCCTGTACATATCACATATCATTTTCATCCATCGTTTGTACATACCATTCATAATAAATGGTAGTCCTTCCCATAACTTGGAACGATTGACATCAAGTGCATTTCATATCCCCCATCCCATCCTATTCATAACCAGTTGGTCTTATGCTCATCCGGGGGCAAGCAATTTAACCTATGTCATATTTGGTTCTTACATTGGCTATCCTGAAGATGTAAAACCATCAAAAAATCCAAAAACATAGTAAAATTTCTTGAAAAAATCCAAAAAAATCACAAAATGTCTTGAGAAAATCCAAAACTATTAGAAAACTTCAAAAAGACAAAAAAATCAAAACATGTCAAAAATTCAAAAACAGAGTCAGAGTCAATCGCACTTGTTAGTCTTTTTCATTTGTCAAACCACATTGCCTCTACGATGGGACATAGGAAAGACCATCCACCGATGTGCCCCCAAGGCATTAGGTTAGTCCTTTTAGGTTCATCTATATAAAATCATGATTCAATCCATTTGTCTATAAGATAAGGTCATTGGTTGTGTCAAACTATGAGGTGTCTACGTGTATAACGTAGGCAATTCCATCAATCGATGAGCCCCCAAGGCCGCACTAGGTCAATCCATTAGGGTTTTCACATGCACTATCCCACACGTCAAGTATCTTCATAAAAATCAAGCTTTTTATAGTCATTTTTGACAGTCAAAGTCTAGTCGAACTACAATGTCTCTATGTGTATAATGTAGGCAATTCCATCAATCTATGAGCCCCTAAGGCTGCACTAGGTCAGTACTTTAGGGTTCATCCTCACACACAATCAATTGTCAGCACATCATATCAAGTCATGCATCAACAAGATGAACAAGTCAACAATCTCATCAAGTCAAATTAAACAAATTTTCAAACAAACAAACCAAATAAATCAACTTATGTCTACTACAGGATGTGTCCTTCCTAAAAATAGATATCAACAAAACAATCAAACTAGGTCTTATTCAGGATGAGTCCTACCTAAAACAGACATTTTCCAATAATCATCGTGACCTTCCACATGTTATCACATTAACGACATATGTTTTTTTCTGAAACCAGGCTTCTGTCATGCCTTATACAGATGGTCATAAACTCAAAACCAGACTCAATGTCTTATCTAGTATGTGTTTCTCTTGAAACTAGGTCTTATCAATCAAACATCTTATCAAACAAAAAAATAAAGCTTTGGAAAATATTTTGTTGCCTTTTTGAATTTTTGGCTTATTTATCTTATCATTTCATTTGACTTTATGATTGGAATCCTGTTATTAGCTTTCTCAAGGATGTCCTGTGAAGGATTTAGAGAACACAACGATGTATCAAAATTTTGTTTCCTTTGACTATTGTTTTTCGACTGTCTTTTAACTTTGATTTTGAGTCATGGTACTAGTTTCCTCAAGGATGTCCCATGAAGGATTTAGAGGGGCGATGAAGTCTCATGACTTGTCTTATAGTTGTTGTTTGTGGTTTCTCTTGACAAAAAGACTGGGGCAGTTGTGCCCTTAGCATGAGTTAGGGTATTCCTTTTCTGCAACTGTATGTTGTTAGCAGGTGGATGACCTTTCCCACCTTGATCTATTTCATATCATGGTGTTTGTCTCTATTTGTATTACTTACCTCCCAATGATGATTAAGTTCAAAGCCTTTTGTGATATGGAAAAATATTGAAGATTGCTAATACTAACATTAATGCCTTTTATAATTCATCTTCTTTTCACTCTAACATTTCTTCTTTCTTGCATTATGACATAGTCCTGTGACACACAAAAATATAACGCATCCTGCATATGCATTCATGTCAAAAACATCATGTAAATATCTTACACTATAAATCATACATATATCTTGCATTTCAAAATATAAAAAATATAGGCATCTATCATGTCTAGGAAATCATGGCATAATAGGCATTCATCACCATAGAGTACATAACATAAGCATTACATGTACAAAAAAAGTGTAAATATATGCATCACATTAAATCCATCGTTAGCAAACATATAGCATCACATGTAGATAGCATTGTATATATAAACGTCACATGTAGATAGAATTGTATATATAAACATCACATTGCATCTCATAATCATAAATTGCATACATAACATCCATCGATACCATAAGAAATCAATTCATACATCATCTTATAGAATCAACATCACATCATAGGCTGCATAAACACATCATAAGGTAGATATGATCATCCATAACATAGGCATATCATATAGACATAACATGCATAAATAAAAGACTGCATGATCATAAATAGAAGTGCAAATCATGAGAATCGCCACCAAAACCATATATATATATATATATCACTCAGAAATTGTCACATCACAATGTCATAATGTATCAATAAATATGAATCACATAGGTTGCATGATCAAAATACGATGTCTCAATACACATCAATGAATGTCCCTATTTGGAACTCCCATTGCTCCCATGAGCAGAGTGTGAAGGTGAATGATGTCGAGATCCTGATGACCTGTGTCTTGAAGGAGGCCTGTCATATGGTCCAGATCTACAAGGCCCCTCAACCTCCTTTGTACTCACTATCCTAGTGTGATTCATGCTCTGAGACTTGTCGCTAAGGGCCTGTGAAAAACTGGGAGCCCGTCTCTCTGGAGGAACCTCTTCCTCATATAAATCTTTGTAATATGTGGCTCTCTCCCCTACTTTGAATAACTCTTGAGAAAAAGAATCTACCGACCCACTACAAAGAGCTCTGATCTCTATGAACCACTGCTTGGTCACTTGTCTCTGAGCTATGGACTGATCTCTATCCATATAGGCTTTTCTCACTCCATCTATAGGGCATCTCGCTCTGACATATATACTCTCAACCTCTCCTGTGGGGATGCAACCTAAGCACGCAGATCTGTTGTATCCTGATCAACAGGACCTCTATCATCCTGTCGTGTTCTCTTGATCCCATCACCCTCCATCTCCTCCACAATCCTATCATGGAGCTCCCACTCCTGAATATCCATATCCTCCTCATCTGAGCCTCATCATCCTGATAACCAACAAGCAAACCAATAGCATCCATCTCGGCCTCCTCCCTACCTGCCACCTCCTCTACATGCTCCTCTTGAATATCCTCGTCCTGCATGCTCCTCTCCACCAATCCATGCCTCCTCAACATTAACTTCCTCCTCACCTCGGCCAATGTCTAGCATGGGAATATCCTCTCCCTCCTACACCTCCTCACAAATGGGTGACAAAGGTGGCCCTCATCCTCTACGACCACATCTCCCCCTGCCACCACCCCACCGACCTCCTCCTCCTCCATCTCCACCATCCCCTCTACCACCTCCACCCCTCTGACCTCTTCCTTTTCCACATATTCCTCATGACCCTATCCCTTGCCTCTCTACAAAAGCATCTTGATCTAGATCAGTCAGTGGCACTGGCCTGTGAATAACCCACTAGCAATCATATGCCTCTGTGGTGCCTGGATCTACTACTATGCCTCTCCAAGCACACTATATTGGTTGTAGAGCATCAATATCTACCTTTGTAGTAGCTACCAAAATCTTAGCTCCCCATAATGTCACCTCCCTAGAAGATCAAGCATACTCAGCGCGACCTTAAGGCTCATCTTGAACCTCTCCAAACTATCTCAAAACTTGACCTAGCCAATGCCTCTCAATGATGTGGACATGTGAGCCTATTCATCCAATCAGGTATTGTGTCTCCCTACAATATTTCAAATGACCATCCTTGTCTAGACACTGTGGGAAATCCATATATGGTCTCCAAATAAACTAAACCATCATGTTTATGGCATGTCTGTAATATCCTATATCACCAATATGATTCTAAGTGTTTGCCCCCGCATATCAGAAGGCATACAGTGATCCCTGTTGCACCTCTACTATTACAGGTGGACATAAAATAGCTATGTGTTCCCACGCCCATACCATTAGGAGTGTGATTCCACAACTCATGGACTGTGCCTCTCTGTAGGAAATATCGTGTAAGTGGAAATACAACATGGCTAATAAATAGGGGCCCTAGGCATAAACAACCCCCCTCTCTAACATCCCAACAAGCATCTCCCCCCATCCTACAGGAAATCCATGACCTCAACTGTCAAGAAGAACTATACCACCAATTAGTATACACAAAAGAAAATCAAATCTCCTATATCTATGGGCCAAGACATGCCATCTAATCTCATAATGGTCAATACCTAGCTATCTAATATCCTCGTGGGGGTAATACTGCGCATCTTTGAGAATCCCCTCTGCATATCATACATAACCCTAGTCACTCTAATAGGTAATCTGAGAATCCTATATACATCCTCTAGTGTCACCGTCGCCTCACCCATAGGTAGATGAAATGATGATGTCTCTGAGTTCCATCGCTCACATAATGCAGTCAACAGTCCCTGATTTTCCTGAATAGTGGGCATGAATGTCACATGATGAAGGCCCAAGTTCCACAAAAACTATCTCTCCACTCTGCAAACTATCACAAAAGCGTAAAGTCAACAGTATCGACTCTTGGGTATAGAGAGGATCCAATAAAACCTACAATTGAATTATGCATGCCTCATGTCAGAATCAATAACCTATCCTAGTCCAAAATTTCAAAATTCCATGCCAGTCAAATGTGTCATTCTATTTGCAAATGCATTACAAAATAACACATGTCATTTAAATTTTCAAATGTGTTACAAATTTCCATATGCATCTATACAAAATTTAAATGCATTCTACCATGTAGATGTGTAACAATGCAAACACGTACAATTAACAGACTTTTTAAAATCTCGAATGCGGCTTAAATGGAAAATGCATAGAATTAATCTATATGCGCTATTGTTATATGCAAATGCGATGCAAATTACTATATGTGTTACATTTAATTACAAATGCAATGCAAGAAGAAAAATGCATTGAAAACAAAAACAAATGCATTCATCTGCTAAACTACCTACATTGGGCTATAACGTGAAAATGCAAATGCAACATTCCGCATACACATGCATTGAAAATGAAAGCATATGTGCTGAAACAAAGAAATTATGTGTGAGAAAACATTGAAAATAAATGCATTAAAATGCACAAAAATAAAAAATTCAAAAAGTGGTTGAGTATGTGCAGGATCATCATGGTAAAAATAGGCCCTTATGTTGCAATAAAATTCAGAAAAATCAGAGTTAGGCAATTTGATGTAAAAATTTGAATAAGTTCTCTATATTTTTTCAAAAATATGTAGGAATAGAATCTATAGAAAATTGAATGTAGTTTCTAAACTACTAGGTTTATTTAAAAAAAAAATCTATTTGGTGAAAATTTGAAATTTCAATGCAATAGCACTTAAATTTAAGGGAAAAAATAAGTAAGTGTTTGTCTAGCCATCCTAACCACAGTAAAATTATAATATTTTTTTTATCAGATTTTAAATATAAGTAGAGGACTCATGTCCAAATGTGATGCACTAATTTTTGTAATTTTTTTCCAAGTAAATAATTAATTATGATTTTTTTATTACAACTTTTAAAAAATATAAAAATTTGTATGTCTAACCACCTTAACTTGGTCAAAACTTCAAGAAATTCATTTTTTTTTTTAATCCTATTGTATGTGAAGCATAGAATGTGACACATGTCTTATATTCAAAAATTGTGATAACATTTGAAAGCTATAAATGTTTTTCAATCAACCTATCAATTAAGACTTTAGTCATAATTCAAATAGGAAAGGAATAATAATTATTTATTAAATTCAAAGTAAAGAATAATTTATATTGGTGGAAAGCTGAGAATATCATTTAAAAACCCTTTTCATTTCATCAATTTTGGGTAAAAAATAAGTCGTCAACCACATACCCTCATGCCCAGCATATCACCACTTTTTGGCCCATCATGATTCTGCACATACCCGATTTCAGACTACATACTAGGGGCCCGCATCTGCAGGTCACCTAAATGTCCAAATGTGATAGGCGTAGTGATGTGAGTAGGGAACTAGATACATTGTCACTAGGAGTCTAGAGTTGGATTTTCACCCCTTTTCTATTTATACCTAGGGTTTTGGGTGGCATTTCTTTTGACCTTGTCTAGTGGTCGTGTAAACTTCCAACTTCAATCGACCCGTATACGTCCCTAACACCTCAAAATTCATTATCAACTCCACTACAATTTTGGCTATCAATTTGACTAATCGAGACTATTTCCAATTTTTTAAAAAAAATTCAAAAATTTGTCAATTTTCTCGAGCAGGCATACCTTCACCTATTCTATACTAGGGTATGTTTTTGATCAATTTTCTTTGACACAACGCCAAAATGACATTGTATTAAAGAGGGGAAAAATGTAGACACTAAAATTTGGTCTAAGCCCACGACTTCAATTTATTCATAATTTGTATTGTCATGGTCATGATTAAATAATGTTACTTCTTTAATTACTTTCTAAAGTTCTTTCTCTTTTATTAATTAAATAAACTTAATTATTTAATTAATTCATTTTAATGTTTATTCATATATTAATTAAATAATTTTAATTATTTAATTAATTCACATTTTCTTTATTCTATCTTGATTAATTAAATAAATGCTTTTTATTTAATTACGTCATTAATTAACCTTATCCTCCTTAAATTAAATAGATTCTTATTTAGTTTATCTTTAACATATTTTCAAATATAATTAAATAAATACTTTAATTATTTAATTACTCATTTAACCTTTTCTTCAATCAATTAATCCCTAAATGTCGAATCTCGAATTAAATAATCATTTCATTCATAAAAGTCTATTTTTAACACATTCCTCTATATTTAGATAAATGTTTAAGTTATCTAAGTATTCATTTCCACTTGAGTGGAGATCTATTTGAATCAATTAGTTATCTCCTAATTTAATGACTGATTGTCTTTCGTGAATAAACTCTCTATCATAACCAATTAGTTATCTAGTTCTAACTCATATGCGTGTACATGTTTGTTAATTAAATATCTTTATTTAATTAATTAAATCTTGTGTGTGTGTTTGAACAGAACGTTGCTTTTAATCTATCTTTATCTTTGTCATGCAAACATTATTCTTCTATTTTCAAATACCAAACTCAAATATTAAATCATTATTTAATATTTATCTCTATTCTTAGTTTTTATCACTCATGTCAATACTAACAGTTATCATAATGCATGTCTAATCCTTTGATCTCAATTGCTCATTTATCTTTCAATCCTGGTCTGTCATTTGAATGATCAATTTTCTATAAAGTGATCTGTCTTTCATCATTTTACTCCTCCCAAAATCTTATGACTTTTGGAAGCATATCTATTATTTGAATCTTTGATCTTTTTCTAAATCACTATCTTAGGCTATACTTGCATAGAGAAATCTGAGGGAAATTATAATCAAATGACGAAATGGAGAAGGGAAATCGAGGTCATACATGGAACTACATAGATATTGGGTCAGATTGTTCATTTTATTTATGTTTTAGCTTTCCTTTGTTCTCTGTTGTTTAGCTTATATTACTTTAGAGATTTATTGCATTGTTGTTTGCTTTTAATCTTTCCTATTTTCATGACGTTACACTTAGATTCCTTAAATAATTTGAAATCCCCATAGCACTTGTGGAAGCTCATGCAGTTACTTGTGGAGGCAATTTTGGAGGAAGATCATTAGTTCAAAAGATCATCTGCATAAGATACTATTGGAGACATATGGAACAAGATTTTCTTTGAATACATTAAGAAATGTCACATGTGTCAAGAACATAACAATTTCATTCATGCTCCTATTTTTGAACTTCATGCCCAAGCTCCTATTTGTCCTTTCTTGATTTAGGGTCTAGATCTTTTTGGAAAAATTTCACCACCATCTTCCGCAAGATATACATTCATAATTATCACAAAATATTACTTCATGAAATGGGTAAAATTCATTCCCATTCATTCAACAACTACCAATGTAATATGGCATTTCATATTGGAACACATTATTGCTCGCTTTGGACTTCCTTTAGCATTGGTTTCGAACAATGGGACACCATTTAATAATAATGACATGAAGAAGTTCTTAGAAACGTTTACATTCAACATCGCTTTTCAACACCTTACTACCTGCAATCCAATGGTCAAGTTGAATCAACTAATAGAACCCTTGAGCAAATATTAAGAAAAATAGTAAGAAAACATAACAAGTATTGGCACATAAGGCTAACATATGTGTTATGGGCTTATTGTACTAGTATTAGAATATCAACTAGGAATACTCCTTATAACCTTCTCTATGGTACTGAGGCAATAATGTACTTGGAGTTAGAAATTCCTTCATGTTAAGAATCCCTCTTCAAGGACTTATTGATGAAAATACTTATAAAGAACAATAATTGCATCATCTTGAAATTCTTGATGGACAATGCATTAATGCTCTTGATCACCTCCAAGCTTATTCCATAAAATTGCAACGTAGTTACAATGATCATTTCATCCCTCATTTATTTACTAAAGGTAATTTGGTCTTATTTGAAAATCAATGTAATGTCAATGTTGCCCTGACTGAAAAAGAAAAGTTCAACCCTAATTGGTTAGGACCTTACATAATTGATGAAAGTTATGGGTCGGGAGCATACACATTAACAAAAATGGATGGTACACCTCTTAAAGAACCTATTAATGTTGCACATTTTTGTTTGTACTATGTCTAATCTTCTTGAATACTGTGAATGATAAAGTAGTGGTGTTAGAGTTAGTAGATGACATTCTATGTTCTCTCACAATACTTTGTTCTTGACAAACAATCATTTGTGTGTCTTGAATAATAAAGTAATTATTTAAATTAATGGTCACTTTAGGTCACATACTATTCAATTTTATCTCATATGTTGTGTTTTGATTACTAGGAAACAAGTTTTGAAGGAACCCGAAACCCTTTACATCAAATACAAAATTTTTCTCCAAAAAATAATCAAAAGTCTAACAACAACAACCCAGCAACAAAAAAACCAACCACCATGCATGCCAAGAAAAAAGAAGACAATCAAAAACCAATGACACCCACCAAAAAAACAAAAACAAAACAACAGACAAAAGACAAAAACCAAATAGAAACAAGAAGAAACAAGAAACTAGTTAAGGCCACTCAAAGTTTTGGCCACCTCAATCTACTAGTTTTTATGTTTTTCAACCATATCTAGCAGTTCCTTTTTCTCAATACAAATTCTTTCTTCCATTTAGCCAATCCTCTATCAACAGATACCTTGTCATCATCCTTCATGGTTTTTTTACCCTTACCCTTAGCCATTTTCTCTTTCTCCATGATCTTTCTCTTTCTCCAATTTTCTTAAAGAGAATTTCCAAGGTTTTTGCACTATTCTTAGCTGAGGTATGGCTAACCTACAACAATTTTTTCATATCCACAATAATACCAACAACCTTGGCCTCAAAGGCTTGCATTATATCCTCGCACAATGCCTTGAAATCATTAAATGAACCTTCTAGTTCCACCATTCTATCAATGAGGATGTCGGACATAGAGGCCTTATGAACATTCTCTATATTCACCTTTAAGCCTCTTATCTTAATATTAATTTTATTGAAATATTGTAGAGTCCATTTGGCCAATTTGAAGGTGCCCATAATCCCAGTCCTCGCCATGTCTAGCAAGCCAAACATAGAAGTATCATCCTCGTCTAGGTACAAAAAATCCTTCAAAAGAGGATCAATCTTCAAGGGTGGATTGACATTTTTCTTTTCCTCCACATTTAGATACCCAACCTCCTTCACAAGGGATACCTTTGGCATGTCATGAGCTGGAGAATCCTCCATAGTCATTATTTTATCCGCGGGAACCTTACCTTCCTCTATCTCCTTAGGGTCCATGGTTGTAACTACAAAATCCTTCTTCAAATTGGCCAATCTCTTCGACAGTCTTCTCGGTTTCTCAACCGACCAAACATTCACATGGTCCCAAACCTCAAGAGCCCCACTATCAACACCTTTACCAACAACCACTTACACTACCTTGGGAGAGGACCCATCTAACCCTACCTCTGTATCATCACTCCCAGAAGAGGTCAGCCTCTTAGGTGCCCTATTACTCTTAGAACCCACCACCTTCCTTTTCTTGGAAGCCAAAGCCACAACCATAGAGAAAACATCTTCCTCATCCTCATCCCATTTCTCCTCCTCCTCCGATGAGGATTATGAATTCAACAACCCTGATAAAGCACTAAAAACCTCTTCATTGCCTTTGATGACCTGAGTTGGGGTTTCCAACAAAGATAAAAGGAAAAAGGGAAAAGAAATAAACAAACCATGCCTGAAGTGATTCAAGGGAGTGAAATGGTGACCAAGAAGAGCCTTAAATCTCCCTTCTAGTGTCACATAATGCATCATCACCTCTACAACCCTAGCCCATATTTTCTTGAGGGAGGTTCTATCATAGCCCCAACTCTCCAACTTGACCAAATTATTTCGCTCATCATCCTTAAAAAAATGGGTCATCGCTTCTTCATTACTCTTTTTGTCTTTGAAAAAATTGCTTCCCACAGTTAGCATGCCAGTAATGGTGGCAATAAGGTATTCATTCACCTCCACCTCCATCCCTTTAAACACCAACTTATAGTTATGCCAAAGTGAGACAAACTTGGCGGAGGCATTAGGGTCATGACTGTGTAATCTCTCTAAAAATATACTGAAATTGCCATGACAAAGAATGTTCCAGAGCTTCTTCCTTTGAATGTCACCACATGAATGTGGCTCAACTCTGCTTCTATCACCACCCATGGTAGCCCAAGCAAAACACATAATACCCTGGTGAAAGCTACCTAGAGAAAAATGCAGAACCCATAAAACACCCAAAAAGCATGCCAAATGGGAAGAAGTACAAGGCCATAAAAGCCACAACCACTTATCCAAAACCATAATTTTTTAAAATGTTTCTAGCATCCTTAGGAATGATCAACCCTTCCTTAGTCTCATCACAAGATTGCAACATCATTACTATATCCTTTATAAGTTGATCCACGTTGCAGCTCGAGGGATGAGTACCATGCAAATAGTTTATGATATTCATAGAATCACCTTCCACAAAAACTTTGAAAAATCCCCTGCTAATAGCATATCTAACACTCATGAATTTAGCTTGTTGTGCCCCTAACACACACACCCCATTTGGAATGGGGACCCTCTCCTTATTTCACCTTGCTGGGTTGTTTTGTCACTACCTCATTTTTCATGCCCCATGTTTTGGTGTCCTAGATGGTTAAGGAGTCTTAAGGATGTCATCTCAAGGAGTGGGTCCCCCTTGTCTTTTGTTTTTCCTTGGTGTTTTGTTTGGGTCTTAGGATTTGTTGTTTTCCTCCTAAGATCTTGTTTTCTTTGCTTTGCAAGTTTGGGGCATGGGATGAAACTGGACCTAGAACCTTCACAAAGTTCTTAGTTTAGTTTTTGTTCCGGTTTTTGTCTTCTTGTTTTCTTTGTTGGTTTGCTTATGTTCACCCTTTAGGTTAGTTTCATCCCTTAGGTCTTCTTTGGTTTTCCTTTTTCCTTCATTTCCTTTTCTTTCACCAAAAGAAAAACCTGGGTGGAAATTGAACTTGAAACTTTGCAAAAGGTTCTGAGTTTGGTTTTGGTTTTTCCTCCACTTTGTTTTGATTTTTCCTCCATCCAATTTTGGTTCTTCCTCTGCTCGGTTTTGGTTCCGCCTTAGTCCAATTTTGGTTTCACCTTCGTCCAGTTTTGGTTCTACCTCTACCCCATTTTGGTTCCACCTCTACCTAGTTTTGGTTCCACCTCTTCTCTGTTTTGGTTCTGCCTTCTCTCCGTTTTGGTTCTACCTCCACTTTTTTTTGGTTATGCTTCTACTCTCATTGCATTCCACCTTCACTCTCATTGCATTTTTCCTCCACTCCCACTTTTCTCCTTTGTGTTGTGTCCTCATTTGGTGTCTTGTTCGGGTCTGGTTTTGGCCCCGATTCTATCTTGCTTTGCTTTCTTTTTTCACCTTCCATTTTTTTGGTCGTGTTGTTTTTGTTTAGGGGATTTTCTATGTTCTAATGTGTTTGAAACTTCTTGATGACTCACTTGATGTTAGTGGTAAACCAACAAAACTAGAGTGGGGGATGAACTTGGGACCATTAGTTGGTTCTAGGTTCGGATTTTGTTTCGTTCCCGGGTTCGATCTCATTCTCATTTTGAACCCAACCCTGCCTGCATTAAGAAGCTTCCTATTTCCAATTCTCTCCTAGCTCCACTGCTAGTAAGTGAAAAATCTAAATAAGTATGGAGAGTTACTCCCATGTGGGTCAAGGACCCTCGATCACCATCCACATGATTTGTGTTGCAAAATAGCCATCCTTCACATTCCCAGGGTCCAGTTAACCGAACTTCTTTGTCTGAAGTGTCATTGTGAGTTCTCTATTTTTTGACAGTCATTGGTCTATGTCCTTCCAGTCTCTAGGTTTCGGACCTCCCACTGCCGCTCGAAATTAAAACTCACCAACCTTCTCATCCATGTATGGGAATTTATGAGGGTGTAATAATTGAACTAGGGAGTATAAATAATAAGCTCGACCTATCATTTTCACAATGTCAAGTTAGTCAAGAGAAAATTCAAAGCTTCCAGAGAGATCTAGTGCCTCCACCATTCACCACCACCGTTGCCATCGCCTGCATCGATCGATTCCTCGATGATTTAACAACTTGATTTTTCGGGTTCTTGAGGTATGCTTTCCATCTGCCCTTCTTCAATGTTTTTGATGATTTCACGTCAAATAATGGATAAGCGAGGGAGAAATATGAATTCACTAGGTAGAGGGAATGAACATCTAAAAACTCATGTCGTAAAATTGTGAGGAACCCTTCAAATTTTCCCTAAAGATGAATTTGGGACTGTACTATTACCGCGCCATTCTTTTTACAAAGCGCTCGTACCCTTTGGGCCTGAGACTTCCTGTCGACATCCAGAAAACTTCAAACTCAAACTTTGAAATGACAAAAAATATCTCGTTGGGCCTGGGACCTCATATTTCCTTGCCCTACTCACCGTTAAGACTTGCAAACTCAAAAACTTTAGCCTACCCTTATGCCTTAAGGGCCCGCTCTTGTGGGATTCTATTCCTAAGATGCCACGTGGGTTTCACCACTTCAAATAGCATAATCAACCTGTCTTACTGATCCTTGAGGCCCACCATGCCCATTGCCAATGAGGTTTTAATGAAGGAAACTTGAAAGCCAAATATGTTGCTGAGTCCAATCCTCTGGAATTTTATCCCCAGAATTCTGCTTAGTGCCGATCATTCCAAACGGCTTCCCAAACCATTTGACTTGAGCACTTAAAATATTAATAGGTTGTGTTGGCCACCTTTTAGCCTCATGAGTCTTAGACCCTGGAACTCTATCCCCAGAATTTTATTTCATCCTAGTCATTTCAAATGGCAAACCTTAGATAGATTTCCTGCCTCTCATCTCCAAGTGCTCCAAATATGATTCAAACGACCTCTGATCTAGAAATGAGCCTTGACCCACGTGCTCAAATTGAGCCCTCCTCTACATAAACCTCTTAGATCATCCAAATTCAAAGTTGGGAGAAATCACTTGGATTTCCTTGCCTTTTTTGCCCTTCACAATAGTAAACTTACTAGGAAATTCTGGCCCCTTGGGCCTAGGTTGACAAAACTTCCTCTAGTAAACTATTGATGGCATCCTAAAGAAAATGTTTGATTTCAAGAGTGATGTATTACCCAACCTAACTTCATTATTAGGGGTTTTGGCTAATGTTAATGTTTTATGCTTAAATTGCACTGATCACACCTTTGTCTGTAAGATATATGGAATAGGGTGTAGGACCCTCGGGGGAAACTACAGAGAAAGAAAAAGGGAACAAATCAAGCAAAGTTCCTCATGGGAAAGAGGACAAAGACCAGATGAAATTTCTATTCCAGGAAAATCCTTTGCACTCAAAGATCATCACAGTATGGAAAGAGATTACTAGTACCAATATTAGGCACATCGATATTGATGAATTTAAACAAAGGGTTAGGATCAATCCGACCATAGATAATGTGAGGCTTATCAGAAGTAGTGGAATTGCTAAAGTTGCAAGTTTTCCTCCATCTCTTATCACTCTTGAATTGGTCATGGCTTTCCGGCAATCATATAACCAAGAGAATCGAACAATAGTTGATAAAGATGGGAACATTTTGGCTGATATGTTTGGCGACACAAAAACAAAGACTTTTCACATCCCTAACTTTGAGGAGATGGAACTGCAAATAGTTGAGGAATGTAAGGAAATGTGGGATGCAAATCCTATCAGGTACAAAAAGTTGATTAATCAGTACTAGCTCAAATAGAAGCAGGGCAGTGTTGCGAATGTTCCCCAAGAACTTTACCATAGTGATTTCCATGAAGACTATCATGACTTAGTAACTCTATTAAGAAGAATAATGGGCCTTCTCGTTGCTACATATTTTCAAGAGTGGATGTTCTACTTCATAGAGTAGGTCCTTTGGGGAAAGGAAGGGGATTCCACACAGAACACATTCTACTAGGGAGGAATCATAAGTGACTGCTTCCACAAGCAGATTGTGAATGTTAAAAAGACCTTCAAATTTTGTATGATATCCTACCTAGTCTACTTGCTGGCTAAATGAAGGTAGTATAGTGGACTATTTAGGGTGCCTGATGAAGATTCTGGACGTGCATTAAATTTTTATGATATATACCCTCAGTTGTAGTATAGAAATTTTAAGAGGGACTATTGCAGAGTAAATGACACTTTTATAGGTCACATTATCAAGCTGCTTGGAGGAGATTTCAAGAGAAGAGTCTCCCACAGTGCTCGAGCATTCCTCAAACAATACACTTTCTTGTTTAATCAGTACCCTAAATTCACCTACATTCAAGCCCAAGGCTACAAAGAAAGGATGAATAAGCTGCCTTGGTACCCCAATGACAGGATTATAATGCTAGAACTCTCTTGGTAGCTGTGACATGTACATACTCTTCTTAGCAGCAAGTATTTGGAAGGAATCCCCTATCCTCTTTCTATTGGTCAAGGGGTGTATAAGCTACAAACCTCTTAGTGTGCAGGGAACTCAGAGAAGGAACTAGAAGAATACCATTTCAATCACCACACTACTCACCCATGGATGGACCCATATGGGCACATAAGGAAAGAACTGGGACTAGAATACACCCACCTACATCATGTTGAAGATTTATGGGAAAATTGAAAAGATGACAAGGAAGTACGCATGAGGCATTACATGCGAATGACTGGATACTTCATAAAAAGGGTAAATTTGTTTCCTATCCCTGATTAGGTGGAGAAAAATGAGAACACGGTCATGAACCTCAGGTACAATGCAATTACCAACTTTTTGCTACCACCAATATATTGGGAAGAACAAGAGGTCAATGACCTTGATATTATAACCAAGCCTATCGAGGCTCACACCAACAAATGGGTCGATGCGCAGGTAGCCTAATTGAAGCAACAAGGGGTTGTCCAAACATATGAAGTGATAAAAAGTGAGCCTAGTGCCACAAATGATGTTGTTGCTACAACCTCAATAGGAGAAATTTCCAAATCTCCTCCGCTCACAAGATCGAGGAAATGAAAAAGAGGTCGAGGAGCAGTTAAATCCTAAAGTATATGTAAGGAAGGCTTTAGAGGGTGAACCCTCAAAGAAATATAAAAGGTCAAGAAGCATCATAGGGCTACCCACAATTCAAGAGGATTGCCTCCATGAAGGAGAGGAAATAGAGTTGGAATAGCCGAAGTCACCACCAGCTGCTTCTGATGTTGTTCCCCCTCCACCTATTTCTTAGGCTATGGTTGCTACATCTCCACTTACGGTGGATATATCTATCCACCTTGCCTCCTCACCAACTGGGCCCATAGAATTGGTTGATTCCTCCTTCGCTAAAACCTCCCCACTTTCCTCCGCCTCCATGTCTCCCACCATATCGCTTCCATTGGTAACAACAACAACATCAATACCAACACTCACACTGCTAGAGGCATTCTTGCGGCACATGCAGAATGTTCCCTCTAAGATTTCCCAAGTGATGATGAATCCCACCATTCAAGCTACCTTAGCGTAGATCCTCGCCAGTGCTCTACCCTCGAAACCTCCAATGGAACCACCATCAACGGAAGCTACAATGCAAATATCTAAGGAGCTGGAACGACAAGAGAGGGAAACTTCAAAAGTGCTAGAAGAAGAGGCGGATGAGCATCATGAGTATCCAGAATATGAGCATTCGAAAATTGACAGGGTGGTCCATGAAGAAGAAGAAATAGGATCTTTTGAAAGCAAAGACAAAGAAGAAGGTCTTGGTGGTAGAATTATTATATAAACTTTTGATCCAAACTTTGAAGAAGAGCTAACCCAACAACTAAAGGATGTTGGGGACTAAACTGAAAGATCACCTCCTAAAGAGGAAGGGAAAGAAGATGACAAGGAAAAATAAAATGTGGAGCTTCCTATAGGTGAACAACAAGAGGAAAGCCCTGAACATGATGAAGGAATTCCTTTCTCCAAAGAACAAGAAGAACAAGAAAAGAAATAGTAGGAAGATGTGTCATCTCCTCATAAGGAAGAAGAAAATGTAGAAGAGGAAAAACATGAAAGGTGAGGTTCAAACTAACAAGATTCTTGAAATTGAACTGCCTAAGCAGCATGTGCATAAGGATGAACAAGATGAAGAAGTTCAGGAAAAGGAAGAAGAGGAGACTAAAAGAGAAGGTCCAAGGGAATGATTTCCTACTAAGTCTCCCATTAAACACCTGGTGTTTATTAAAGACTCTAATGAGGAGGAAGGAGAAGGCACTAAAATGGAAGAAAAGACTCATGAGGATAAAGAAGTAGAACTCCAAACAAAAGAGAAGGAAGACGATCATGGGTCACCCAAAGAAAAACCCGCTATGCCCGAATGGATAGAAAGGCAGCTTGGGAAGAAAGCTCCCACACTAGCTGACCGAAGAGAAAGGTTGAAGGCTGTCTTAGCTAGGGCCCAAATCAACACCAAAAAGGAGAAGAAACCCAAAATCATATCCAAGGTGATGATGGATGTATCTAATTCTAGGACCATCTAGGTAGCAACACTAGTAATGGTAACATAAGGGATAAACTACAATGTCTCTACCATTGATTTGGGAATGGCTACTAGAGAGAAAAAGGTAGAGCACCTCCATGAATTTTTCCCCACAGTGGTGCACCTGATACCACATGACAAGGTTTCAAAGGAAGAACTCAAGGCATAGGTGGGTGACTTGACAGTATACATCCAACAATGGTCCTCCATGGAAGAAGTACCTACCACATACATGGCTCCACCACAACTGCTATTGAAAGAGAAAATAGACAAGCTAGAGAAGAAGAAGAACTTAGATAGAACTACAGAGAGCTGGTTTCGATAGGTCCTATACATTAGAAACATGGGCATCGATCATGTTATCTGGAAAGCTAAAAAATTCTTGGATCTCCAACAGTCTCTTGAGGGTACGAGGAAGCTTTACACTAACTTACAAGTAAGATATGAGTCCACCTACCCAAATATTGAGGCTATTCTTAAAATGCTAAGTGCAACCTAGGAAAAGGAGCTCACCTTCAAGAAGGATGACCACTAGTTAGTGGATCTATGCAAGTGCAATTTTGTGAATCGAAAATAAATGTTGGAGTTGGTGCTCGATAAGGTGAATACGGATATCGAGTGGGTTAAGTAAATTAGAGTAGATTGCACTCAGTACTAGAAGCTACTAATAGGATATGATATACCGGTCATGCAAATAGATTCGGAGAACATAAAACCCCACTTCTAGAAGATCGAGGAGGGAATGTTACACTAAATCACCACTAATTTCATGAGCTTCACTACCCAAGCCTTCACCCAGTCAGACATGTTCCAGGACCACATTGCAAAGTATGCCGAAGACTAGGAAAAGCTTACCGAACAATCCAAAGAATGGAGTTATCATGTGCTGCGATCTGAAATTATGGACGTGGACAAGCTCCAACCATTAATTATGAAGTTCATGGAATATGCAACTTTGAAGAAGCAAGAAGGAAACCCTATTATTGATGAAGAGCTCCTAAAGGAATAGCTACAGCAGAAAGGCAATCAGCAAAAAGACAAAATTCTACAGTGTTGTCACTAGAGGACAAAATAGGGATAAAGACAAAGTTGTATTTTAAATTGTAAAATATTGTGGGGTAGGTAGAACCCTAATTTGTAGTGAATCTTGGCCACACAATGCAAATTAATCTTGGCCATTCATTCTACCTTTTGGACACTATAAATAGGGGGTATCCTCTCATTTTCAAAGAGGAGTTGACTTGTTGTAATGACATGTTGCATAAATTTTAATGGAAATACATTGACTTTGGTACATTTTTTGAGCTTCTCTGCATGTTTCATGATTCAATATCCCATAATTAGATGTTTTAGTTAGATTTAAATTACTGTTCTAGTTGGTTTTAGATTGTTTAGATAGATTTGGTAATGTTGTTTTGTGGTTATGCAAATTTCCGCTATGTAGATGCCTTTCTAGTCCATACTTTTTGTTGTTTGCTACTAGTAAATGGCTATGTAAAGTTAGTCTAGGCTACAAATTAAAGTTGCTTTAAAATTTTATCTTTATTCGTGCTTTTATGTGGTGGATGAATGGTAAAATATCTGCAAACCTTAGAAGATAGCATAAATTCCATGATACTGTAGGTTTTTTGGTTAAGTGCAATCCTGTTTAAAGGAAGTTGTCCACATCAGAACCTCCATGATCACTATTTGTAGTTAGTTTTAGATCCAAGAAACTCCCCTTTTCCCTGCTCCCTTTTTTTCTTTTCTTTAGGGATAACCTATGTTAAGGTTCATTGTAGATTGTAAAGCCAAAACTCAAGGAAAAATTTGGAGTTTCAAATAGCTATTTGAACTTGCAACAAAGTGCATGCCAGCTTCCATCTTAGAAACTTCAATCTTCAAGATTCATTTCATCCTACCCAGCTACATAAGTCTACCCTGTGATTACCAACAAAATCACATCCATAATAAACTGAGGAATTCCATGCAAGTCATGACCTAACACCCAAGAGACCTTGAAGTGATTTTCAACAACTTGTTGTTGGAAGTCTCCTTTCAAGAGAGGTAGTGCACTTACATATTGCCTGTGTTTAGAAACTATGCAAAATTTGGCATCAATAGAACTGGCGCAAGAAGGAGGGCCTTGCTAATTTGGATTGAATTGGATCATTCTCCCCTGAAAGATTTTAGAGAATTCTAAGGTTGATGCAAAACAACGAGGAACTTCAAGATTTGTAGCCCCCCACAAGGGCTAAACGAACTAAGGTAGGAGACTTTGCTTCCTCTTCTTCCTCCATCGTTTCCACTTCCCTCCCACCTCCACCTTCCTTCATTATTCATCCAACATCCACCCAGCCACCCCAAACTGCCATCGGACCTCAACCTTCCGGCAGCTAGGAAGTTGTCCCTCTCCTGATTTTCTAGGTCCAGAGTGCAATCCAAATAGCCGCAAACCAGGTACAACCCTAAGTGGTTGTCCTACAGCAGGTGCAGCCCCAGATTGCTACTCCTCAGCAACATATACTACCTCTGCCACCACTCATGGCTTGGTTAGCACAAAATCCTTCCCCTTTCCACTTCAATGCCTATCATGACATGCCCAAAAACTTTGAAAATATTTGCAAAAATTTCAACCCTCGTGACCCACAAAGGATGGCTAAGGAGCACATCAAGATATTTCAAATGATGCTAAAGACATGCAGATAAACTAGGAGGATGTGGCATGCAAAAATTTTCCCTACTCATTAGGAGAGGAAGATTTTTATTGGTACATCAACCAACCAGCTGGTTCCATCATGTCTTGGGATTTACAGGTGAATACGTTCCTACAAAAGTATAAGATTCCTATTAACCCTTCAAAGTTGTACCAACAATTCATGGCTATTCATAGAGAAGTCAATGAGCCAATGGGTTCCTTCAAAGACCAATTCCACCAGGAATATTCAAGGTTACAAACCCCTTACGCACTTAATGATGTTGTCATTCTTCCTTTCTACTATAATTCCTTGGATAATCTTACCTCAATGTTTGTGAAAAGGATGAATCAGCCACCTGTTAGACTAGTCGATGCTTATGCTGAAGTTGTTAAGGCTAGTACGGACTTAGGATAGAATATTTCTGGCCCACTGCCTTCTTTGGGGAAGATTTCTCATCCCATGCAGATTCAAGGAATTAATCAGGTGCTCCAATAGTATACACCTCTTATGAATCAGGTGTCATAGCTATCAATAGTCCCTCATCCGAGGCAACCCATTAACTAGGCACCTCTCGTTCCTCATTACTTGTAGCCTCAGCAATAGCACGTTTAGCGTCATGTTCCCCAATAGCAGTAGGCCTATCCTCAGTAGCTTCAAGTACCATTGTACCTAGAGGAGACAAAATTCCCTCCAGCACAACAGAATCAACCAGCAGCCTTGTCTTCTACAAAACCTAGCGTCGTGGCTAAGTAACGCTGAAAACGATCGACTCACTAAGTTAACAGAAATTATTAGGAAAATTTCCATGGAAATGACACATTTAAGGAATCAAAATATCTAGTTGTAGGCCTCCCAACAGAGTATCCAAGCTTGTTAGAATTGGCTATGGCTGCCACCCAAGATCTATGGACCAAATGGGAAGCACAAAAGAGAGAGAGAGAAAATATGACAAGAATAAATTGTATTCAATGTCATTAATATGATATGATTATGATTGATTACAATGAGAAAGACCCCTTGGTTATATAGCCAAGGCGAGAACATAGAAGGGCATAAGATTATGACAAGTGTCAGAATCTTATGACATGAGACAACTATGGAGAGCTATCACTCCACAAAAGGTGGAGAGATAATCACATGATGTGTCCACAAAAGGTGGAAGTGATGAGGTAATGACATGTCAAGTCCACCAAAAGTGGAAAATATCCAACAACCTCCTATGTGGTCCCTAAGTAAACTTAACTAAGGTGTAATCATGACCTAGGACAAGGTATAACACATTTAATTACACCAACACCCCCCCTTAAGTGCAACTTAGGGAGAATGTACACAAATGCAAACAATGCAAGATGGGTCCTGGCTACTAGGCCATGTTAGGTACCCATGTACAAATAATGCAACCTCTCACAAGCGAGGAAAGGGAGAAAACCTCATGGGAAAAACTCCCCCTCAAAAGAGAGATGAAATACAAAAAGTGAAATACATTACTCTTAATGATGAATGAGAAGGTAAAAACCCCATGTGAGGAAAAAGACCCCCCCATAAGAGAGAAGTAGAAGAGAGACAAGGTAGCCCCCCCTCAATGTTGAGTCTCCTACAATGATGGTAGAAGCCCGACATTGAATGCTGAAGATGATCCAATCTCGCCGAACAACGTTCCTCCCCTTAGGAAGAAACAAAACCAAGGATGTATGCAGGATATCAAGATGATGGATGATGTGTGATGTTGTCTTTGAAGCATGCTCAAGTGTCTCCATGTCGATGCAGAAAGGTGAACCACTCCAATTAGGCATTCTAGGCCACACTGCTAAAGAGGAAAATCCAACATCTAGTAGAGAAGAATGTAGAGCACTATCCAAAGATAGATATCCCCTCTGAAGACAAAGAAACCTCCTCCAAATGTTGTCCAAAAGAATCAACACTCACACCAATCTGTGAAGAATGATCATGTAGAGAATGAACAAGAGGGTCAAAGTGTTCCCTCACAACAACTGAAGAAGGTGCATCTTCATCAAAGAGAAGATGGATGCTATCAATGGTGTCCTCCAAATCCGCAAGATGAGACTCCACAAACAAGTCTGAAATACCTGTCAGAAAGTCATCCAAAGTAGCCATATCTGGAAGACAATCAGGATTCTGCTGTACTGAATCACTAGGAGCCAAAACTGTAGCAACACAAGTATCATAAAGTACAACAGTCGATGGAGGAGATAGAGTGCATGGCTCAAGGACTGGATCTGATATGAGTATGCCCAAGTTCAAAAAGCCAAATGTCTCCTCTAAATCATGGTTCATATGATCAATAGTCGAAGCAACATGGTCACTATCAGAAGCAAACTGTGCAAAGGAATACAACCGAGATGAATGATCAACCACCCCAATAACAATGACATATCTAGCCTCCAAGTCTCGAATGATGACAACATCAGGAGTGAACTACACAATTCTCCCATCTCCACCATGTGTAATCTGATATAAGGAAAGCAGATTGTTTGTCAAATGAGGAACACACAAGACATCCTAAAAAGTGTTCTCCCCAATGCTAATAGATCCCTTCCCTATTACACTCATATATGTATTGTTTCCCATCAAGATAGGAGACATAGAACAAGGCTGAAATGAAGAGAAGATAGTTTGTGAAGATGCCATATGATGTGATGCTCTTGAATCTAGAAGCCATCTTCCTGATCCTGGACTTGAATGAGCACAAAGAGCTTGTCCTTTATATC
The DNA here is from genome assembly GCA_007258455.2 of Sequoia sempervirens. NCBI lineage: Eukaryota > Viridiplantae > Streptophyta > Pinopsida > Cupressales > Cupressaceae > Sequoia > Sequoia sempervirens. The sequence continues at coordinate 111,381,310 of VDFB02193867.1, read as the reverse complement.
CTGATGTTTGACCTTTGTCCTTTTTAGACTATTTTGAAGTAGAAGGAGAAGAAGATTCAGACATTCTAGAAGAAAAATCAATGTGATTCTTTTTGAGAAGATTTTTCAACTCATCTATGTCCTTCTTATAACAATAATGTTCTTCATGTCCATCCTTCTTGCAATATGCACAAGAAGATCTCTCGTTCTTAGATGTTTCTCCTTTTGAAGAAGATTTTTTCTTTGATTGATCTGAATGTGGTTTTACTTGATCTGAATGTTGATTATTCTTTGCTTTCTCTAATTCTGATTCTTTCACCTAATTAACCAACAATTCCTGAGATTTAGAAGTCTTGATGAGACCCATTAAGATAAGCTTTTGTTGCTCATGTATCAACATCTCAGAAAATGATGCAAATGAAGGTGTAGTATATGTAGACCCCATAGTCAATCTATGAGTATGAAAGCTAGAAACAAAAGAAGTATAATTAGGACCAAGTTTGTTCATTGTATTGTACACCAACTGTATGTCCTTTTTATCAATTTCACATGCTTTACATTGCTCTTTTAGATCATTAACCTTAGTGATGTAGTCCTAGATGTTGTCAAAGTTCTTAGGATCAAGATTCATCAAATCATTATCAATTTGATAGCCTCTTACTTCATCTGTAGTACCATACAATGTTTTCAAATTTTCCCAAGCTTCATGAGAATTTTTACATGATTCAATTTAGAACAACAAATCTTGAGAAACTAGTCTACGAAGACACCCAAGAGCTTTGGCATGTTTGATCATCCATTTTAACTTTTTCTCATCATCTGTAGGTTCAGGTACCTTATTTTCAACATATAGAGAGTGACCTTCTGTCATTAGTATATTCCATGCATTTTGATGCCATGTTGAATAATTATATGATGTGAGCAAAGGAACCTTAGAATGATCCATGAGAATAAGAGAGCAAAAGCAATCAGATCAAAGACAATGCACCAAGAGACCCCCCCAAATCACTCAATCAAGAAACCCCCCAAGCAATATATGATTTGGCACTTTATCAGTAGTGCAATTACAGTTGCTAGATGCCAAGAACAACAAGCTAGACTTGATCTTAGTGCTAACAAATGCCAAAATAGGCCACAGTATCAAGTACAATTTTTGGTACAAAATGATATCAATCTGATCATACCACTAAAAAGTTCATGAAAAATCATGTACTTTCAAAAAAAATTGCACACAAAAATGTTACCATAGGAGCAAGATATGAGCTCTCAAAGTTCCCAAAATGAGGACGAAGCAACAACACCTATGAGAATCTACAATTTCTAGAAAAACCAGGCACCAAAACCAAAAATAGATTGCACTAGTGCGTAGAGCATGAAAAATTAGCCCAAATAAAATAAAAATTCTCAAAAAAAGGAGTCAGAATGAGCAAGATATTAAGCTTCAAAGTTCGACTGCAAAAACAAAAAGCTCAATGGTGAGGGACAGAATTTTTTTTTAAAGCACTGCTGACGTATTGCTGACTTCAGCAACCCACGAAGTTAAATTTGATGGTTTCTCGCCCATCAACGGAAAACGTGTATGCCGGATTATTCTCGAAAATTGCCAGAATATGCTTTGACGTACAATTAACGAAATATGCCAAAAGCATATTCTTTCGCTGATGGACACTCCCGGAATCTTCTGAAGTTTTAGCCAGCCAGATAGAAATGTCCGTCGGATTTTTTTATTACCGCCGGTATATATTTGTCTGCTGGAAAAAAGCAGCCCGGGGCTTTGATGTTTTTCCGGCCAATGGAATGCCCGGCCACCTACCGGTGTGGGGCCGCGGTCGTAAGGCCACGCAGCTGGCTGCGAGTCTGCACATACCTGCAGTACTCTGTACTGTAGTCTGCGTATGCAGACTTTAAATCTGCCCTTTTTTTTATTTTTATTTTTTACAATTGATTTGCAATAAAATTTTTACAAAATGATTTTTTTTCATAAAAAATTTTCAAAAATTTTCTACAAATAAAATAATAATTTCTCAGTAAAATCGTACCGACATCATAATGGCGAACTACGGGGTCGTACGGCTCTATAAGCAAAAAAATTTTCCCCACTGGATGACTTGCTCCGATTTGGACAAATTGATAGTTGATCTTAGGGTTTTTGGCCCTTCTGGACGCGATGGCAGGGTCGGATTTGACCCAAAATGCTCCAAAATTGTAGCTACCTTCTGGATCTGGCAACCACTCTTCAACTTCAAACCCTCATAGATTTGGCCTCGTATGTCCAATTTGGACAAAACAAAAGGCAAAATCAACTATCTCGAACCTTCCAGACACAATGGTGAGCTCAAATTTGTACCAGTAAGCTCGGATATGAACCTGCAACAAAGAGCCACAAATGGAACCTCCTCAGATCTAGGATCTCTCTTCAGAAAAAGACTCTCCAATGGCACCCAACCCGCTCTGATACCATGTTAGAATTGGCTATGGCTGCCACCCAAGATCTATGGACCAAATGGAAAGCACAAAAGAGAGAGAGAGAAAATATGGCAAGAATAAACTGTATTTAATGTCATTAATATGATATGATTATGATTGATTACAATGAGAAAGACCCCTTGGTTATATAGCCAAGGTGAGAACATAGAAGGGCATAAGATTATGACAAGTGTCAGAATCTTATGACATGAGACAACTATGGAGAGCTATCACTCCACAAAAGGTGGAGAGATAATCACATGATGTGTCCACAAAAGGTGGAAGTGATGAGGTAATGACATGTCAAGTCCACCAAAAGTGGAAAATCTCCAACAACCTCCTATGTCATCCCTAAGTAAGCTTAACTAAGGTGTAATCATGACCTAGGAAAAGGTATACCACATTTAATTACACCAACAAGGTCAATCTCAATAGGGATAACTAGGACAATCGAGATAACAAAGATGATCGCTATGCCAACACCTCTTCGGGGTAGAATTTTGATAGAGGGTAGAATTCCAATCAGCACTATGAAAAGATGCCTTCTCAAAGATAGAATAGAATATGGAATACAAGCCTAATAATGGGGGTTTTCCCATGCCTCTTGATCAGCCCTATGGCATAGAAAAGATGACTAGCAGAGTTTATCTTCCTGAAGTAGCTCTATCAGGGTTGTGCTGAATTCACAAGACCAGCAGACACTTTGAGTTGGATTGTCCCGATTTCCTTATAGCAGTAGAAATTTTTCAAGTTGGAGTCCAAAATGTTGTGGATAATGTTGGATGTCATGACATAGTCTTGTCTGAACCATATGATTCCTCCATGCTTGTGGTTAACCAGGCTCTATTCCTGAGAAGTGAAAGCAACATGCCCAAGGATGAAGTTGTCTCTGTAAAAGTTGAAGAAGTAAAAGAGGTAAGCAATGGTGAAACCTTAGCTCAGTTATTTGATTCAATAGATAATGGTCCTCTAGATGATGAAAAACCTCATCAGGATGAAGTACACACATTCCATCAAAGAGATACCCCATATTCTTTAAGGAATAGGTAAGCAAGGGGACCATTCACTACATCAACCCCTCCTAATTACTTCACTACACCACTAGATACAAATGCAAGTAACAACCTTGATTTCCCTCATGTGCCCACTCAGTATTTCAACAAAGATAAAGCATCAAATCAACCTTACAACCAGCCAAAAAATCAGACCCAAGGCCAACCCCAAAATTAGTCAAATCAAACACAAATTCAGCTACTAGCTTGCCCATAGGTAAGGATTTTGAATCTAAAATTGAGCAAATGGGTGAATACGTCACAAAGGAATTTAAAAGGGTCAAAATCAGCCTATCCGCTTTTGAGCTCCTCAAGGCCCTATTGTAAGGCAAGCCTTTTTTAGGGTAATTAAGGGAACCTCATCCTTTAGAGCAATGCAAGAAACTTCAGCCAAGAGGGTCACCTTTGAGGAACATAGGTAAGAATTTGACACACGGGAAACCATAGGGAAAAAGAAAGATACTCCCTTTAATTAGCTTACACGTAAGTAGCCCACGAAGGAGTCTGACTAGCACAATAGACAAAATCCTAAGGATCAAACTTTAGTACAAACCAAGGATAGAATAGGTGATAAGAACAAGGCTCAAGTAGCCCAAATAGATACGCCTACATGTATTTTTCAAGGGAAGTTCAAAACCCCACCCTTCCTCACTACTATTTAGATATTCAAAAAGAATTTGCACAACTACCCACTCGATTCAAGAGCGTCCACCAATGTTATGCCCTTGGCAGTGTTCAAAGCCCTTGGGATTACTCCAACCCCTTCACGAAGGAAAGTAACCTAGTTAGACAAGACAAAGATCAACATAGTAGGAAAGATGAATAGGATTCCAATGCAGATTGTTGTGGATCCGAGGATACAATAGGTCATTGAAATTCAAGTGGCTAATATCCTTGACACTTACAGGTTAATCCTCGGGCGAGACTTCACCAAGACATTGAACGGATATGTTGTGTTAAAGATCACTCTCATATGTGGTTATGGAAAGGGTTGCTTAATTAGATCTGTATATACCGTGAGCCTTGTATGAAGTACATGATTATAGAGTATAACAACACCAACAAGGTACTATTTGCTAACATAGAATTGGGAAATTACTGTCCCTTTACCTTTCAGGAAGGATTTGAGCCTTAGGAAGAATTTGCTACAGAAGTACTCTTGGTGCAATGCATCCCTTCAACTAATCTCACTCGAACGCCTCAGAGCACGAAGATGTGGGTAGAATTAGATGATGAACTAGCTGAATATGATAACTTGGGATTATTGAATGGTTTCCAAGAATTCATAGAAAAGTGTGCAAAAGATCAGTCTACCCTGGGTGCCTGAATGAATATCCAAGATCTCTTGCTGCCAAGTTGGTGCAGAATTCACAATGCTGCCCACTCTAAGTTTGAATGTTGCTTGTGTCTAATGAAAATGGAACATGTTAGGGGATTAGCTACTCCTTCAAGAGGATTTCCAAAGGAAATTATGAAGAAACCACCTATTTCCAATCATGTTAAGTCAACACACTTCCTAAGGATACAGAGGTGACTGTCTAGCCAAACAACAATCAAGGCCTAGTCGAACAGGTGTCAAGGAGCTTTCCAAGTTCTAGATGCTACAATTCAATGGGTCTAAGTCAAAGTAGGGCATTGGTGTTGGATTCAAAATCATCAAGCCAATGGGTAAAACCTTCCTTGTTGCCCATAGATTACAATTTTATTGCACTAACAATGTAGCAAAGTATGAAGCCTTAGTGCACAGTCTTCTAATGGCCTTAAAGAAAAATGTCAAAATGCTACAAGTTTTTGGTGACTCTAATTTGGTGGTCAAACAAGTTTGAAAGTTATATTCCTTCCATAACAAAAGACTGGCCAATTACAGGCATAGGGTTTGGGATCTCTTAGAAGGATTAGACGCATTCAATATAAAGCTAGTCCCTCACTCTCAAAATCAAACAGTTGATGCTTTGGCTCAAGTGGATAGCACACTGTAGCCACTTGCCCTTTCGGGCCTTAAACTCTTTACAATTGAGTTGATTTCCACCCCATGTGTTCTAGATAATGTCACTCCCAAGTTTTTAATGATGATAAGCACATCCTCGAGTTCATCATGAGCTCCGACATCTTTGCCACCCAGATAATAGATGAAGTTGTTCTAGAAGAAGATAAACTAGACATAGAAGGAGTTATCAACCTCAAGACCAAAATGATTCCTAAAGGAATGGTTTAGCTTGAACGCATTTTTGATTTGGATCAGATCAGGGACCAAAACCAGCAAGCCAAGAAGGAATCCATCAACAATCAATGTGATCTCCACAACCTTAGAACTATCGAGGAAATAAAAAATGTCTTTATTGGAAAAGTTTGCACCACTAAAGAAAATAAGGGGATCATAGATTCTCTTCAAAAATATCATGACGTGGTTGCATGGAGCTATGAAGACTTGAAACCTACAATACCTCCATCATTACACACACCATCCCCCTCAATCCTAAGGCAAAGCCCTTTGGACAGAGACAATGCCCTATAAGAAGCTTGTTGAAGCCAAACATTTACAAAGAAGTGCAGAAGTTGCTGTTAGCAAGGATTATTTTTCTAGTCTGGAACTCCGCATGGGTCACCAATTTGGTACCGGTTAGAAAAAAGAATAAAGAAATCAGTTTTTGTGTGGATTTTTGCAATTTGAACCAAGCATCAAAAAAGTAAAATTATCCCATTCCCTCATTGGATGAGGTGTTGCAAATTGTTAATGGTTCGCAGATGATATCCTTCCTTGACGGCTACTCTAGATACAATCAAGTAATGGTGTAGTATGAGGATTGCCATAAGACATCATTCACTGCCAAATGGGGCCCTTTTTCCTATAGAAAAAAGATATTTGGGCTCATTAACACTGGTGCAACCTTCCAATGTGCCATGGACATCACATTCAAAGATCAGATTGGGAAGTGCATAATCATCTACATGGATGATCTGATGGTAGTTTCTAAGAAGCAAATTGATCATATCTTTGATCTATGCAATGTCTTCCAAAGATGTTGAGAGTTTGGCATCTCCCTTAATGCAAGGAAGTGCATCTTTGGGGTTACGAAGGGGAAGCTACTGGGGCATGTTATCTTAGAGCAAGGCATCTCCATTGATAAAAAATGCATTCAATCCCTAGTAAAGATCCAACTACTAGGTAGCAAGAAGGAGCTTAAGTCTTTCTTCGAAAATATTAACTTTGTGTGAAAGTTTTGGCGACTCTGCTGGGGATAACAAAGAATTTGCACCTTAATCATATAGTCAGAAGTCCTATATATAGACTCTGTTGGGAATACCAACAATCTTTTTCTCACTTTTAAGAAAGTGAGTGGCGACTCTGATTAAGCATTGCAATATGAATGGAAGAAGATCTCAATTTAGGGGAGGTCATTCTAGAGCTCCTCCTGGTAATAGTAAGTGGACGCATAAAAATGATAAGGTTGACAAGGGTAAAGGGAAAAGTGAGGACATGTGCTTAACAAACAAAGATAAATCATCGATACCTTTTGGTGAGAATTGCTTTGAAACATGGAAAGATAATTCATCTGAAGAGCCCTATACCCCGGAAGATCAGAGAAATCCTTTTTACAATCCTCAAAAAAATGTTGAATTTGAGGCTAGAAAATAGGCTGAATTTGAAGCTGGATTTGAAGCCGAATGACTCAGAGTGCAATATGAATATGACCAAAAAATGGAAGGTAATTAGAGTGGACCTATTAATCAGGAAATTCAACAAGAAGATTATGAATCTTTAAGTTATGAGGAAATTAGGGCACGGTATGAATCTCAGAGAAAAGAAAGGGAAGAGCAAGAAAAGGCCCAAATGATTCAAGCAATGAGGGAATTCAAACTACAGAAAGTTCAGAACATTCCACACACATCAGCTTTTCCTCCAAAATATGTACCACCCCATAAATGGGGCAATCATGGTGCGAGGTATTCTGAACCACCAAGGATTCTTCACCATCAAATTGGGAATCAATATAGACAGCCAAATCTCCCACCTTATGTTCCCACACAACATCCAAATAATTATCCACCTCCTAGTCAGCGTCATGTGCCATAGCAAAATATGCAGTACAATAATCCTATGTACCAATATCAGCACCCACCTAATCCTCCTCCTTATCAATATACAACCATGATCAGACAATTTGATCTTGCAGGGTTTCAATTATACCCTTTTCCCATGGACAATAGTTGGAGAGGTTTGGTACCCAAGTTTACAGGTAGTAATGCAATCACTGTTGAGGATCATTTAAGAAGTTTCAAAGCTTTTATTCAAGATTTGGATGTACCTTATGAAGATTTTCATATGAGATTATTCATGATGTCTCTTATTGAAGAAGCTAGGGACTGGTTCAATAGCCTGGCAACAACTTCTATTTATTCTCTCCAAATATTTTGGGATCAATTCCTTGAACAATTTGGGAATTTGAGTGCACTAGAAATTGCTCTCCATGAACTAATGCGAATTCAGAAGGGTCAGAATGATTCAATCTTTGATTTTAACAAAAGATTCAATAAGCTGCATAATAGAATACCTCCAAGATCAAAGTTACCTGACTCTGTAGCATTAAGTGTTTACTTGAATGCATTTGACCCTAAAACAGGGTATGAGTTGAGAAACAGGTTCCCAAGGGACTTAACTGAAGCACAAAAGATAGCATTAACAATCGAGAATAACAGAAAAGCTGCTGGGATAATAAATAAGAGAGACAACCCTTGAGTTCCTCAACAAAATAATAATTATCAACATAAGCACAACACATATAGAAACGAAATACCAAGGCCGAGGTTACATGACATGCCTTATAACACAAATTGGATGGATGGGAAACCCATAACAGATAGGCCTAGAAGAAAAGAAACTCTTGATCCATTGAAGAAGGGAACATATGTGGTGAATAGAAATTATTTTTGTGAGGCTTGTGATAAGCCACATTCCCCTGAATATTGTGTTGTAGCCCAGAGAATGCAAGAAGAAGGGTTGCTAATTGGAGATGATGGGGAAGATCATACGATCTACTTGACTTCAAATGCTTCTCATCATGTTGAGGAGAGGTACTCATCTTCGGAGGAGGGAGGTTATGAGTATGACATTGCAGAATGAAGGTATAATGTACATATGGCTGAGCAGCATGTTTTTTCTGACTCTGAGGATGATTATGTAAAACCACAATCTGTTGAGGTGCCTTCTCACAATAATGTGAGGAGACTTATTGAAGAAGAAATAGAAAAATTGACTGTTGCTGTAGTAGAAGAAGCCAAGAATAAATACTGGTTGAGGAACAGGATAGTAAATGAGAAGGAAGGTGTCCCTAGGGGTATCTTTATGAAATATCATAAAGTTGTGCAAGGAGTTTCAAAGAAAAATGAAAACAAACAACATGAAGAAAGTAAACAGAATCCTATCCAAAAGGATGCAGTAAAAGAGCTACATAAAGAAATTCAAAAAAATGATCAGTCAAGTAGAGGAGAAAAAGAAGTAAACAAAGGAGAAACATTAGAACAGAAGAAAGTAATTAAGGCAGAAGGTTCTTCTTTTGATTTTACTCAAGCCTTGTCTCAGGTAAAGATGTCTGTCCCACTTCTAGAAATGATGAAAATTAAGGAGTATAGGGAGAGTGCAATGCAATTGATAACAAATGAGAGTGAAAGACATGTAAGTACTAAAAATAAAATGGTTGCAAAAAATAAGCAAGATAAAGTAAACGTCCCAGAAATCTGCTTGAGTAATGTATTGACAAGTCCGCCACAGGTTGATCCTTTCTTCATCACATTACTCATAAATAATAAATTATTGATGAATTGTATGATAGATTATTGTTTCGCCATGAATATTATGCCAGTAGGAGTGATGAAACAACTAGGTATGTGGGTGGATACATATGAAGGAAAGTGTTACACAATGGATAACTGACCTGTTCCTATGGTTGGTATAATGAAAGATGTAGAAGTCAAGTTAGCTACCTACCCTAAAGTAGCTTACAATATTGATATAACAATTATAGACACCCCTCCTCAATTCGGTATATTTTTATCAAGGCAATGGATAGTGGCTATTGGTGGAAATGTCTAGTTTGATCTGTCTTATGTGACCATTCCTGTAAATGGCCAAGAAGTGAAACTGTACAGGGAGCCAAGGATGAATCAACTCATTGATTCTGTACCACAAGACCAAATCAATTGCTTTTGTGATGTTGATCTTGGGAGTTTCAAAATAGAACCAGCACAGCCAGAATTGATTAATAGTGATCCTATTGAGAAGCATGCTGTAAGGAACCACAATGGTGTGTGGAAGATGTATTTCGAAGGAGTCTGCAACCAAGAAGGCAATGGAGCTGGGATAGTATTTGTTTTGCCTAAAGGTAATACATTTAAGTATTCATTCTTGTTAACTTTTGAATGCACAAATAATGTGGCAGAGTACGAAGCTCTGTTAATTGGATTGAATATAGCGGTGAAGCATACAATAAAATTGCTGGTTGTTCTAGGAGATTCTGAGTTAGTTATCTCGCAAGTTAAGGCAAAGTATACAGCAAAAAATAAAATATTAAAGCAATATAGAAATGATGTATGGGATACAATATAATTTCTTGATGCTTTCTCAATTGAGTGGGTGGATAGATTGAAGAATATAATGGCAGATTTTCTAGCTAATGTAGCATTGAAGAGAGATGATATTACGCTGGCAGGAGTGTCACAAATTGAATTCAAAACAAGGCCTACTATGCCTGATAATGTATATAGCTCACAAGTTTTTAATGATGACACTGATCTCTTAAAATTCCTTCATTGTATAGACCAGTATGAAGCTCAAGAGATTGATTTCAATGCCTTTGTTGAAGAAGTTGATGGAAAAGAGACAGTCTTTGGAAAAGAGATCTTGCAGCTTAAAACAAATAAGATTGCTAAAGGCTTGGTGCAATTGGAGAGGGTATATGATGGAAGTGATCGGTCTTTAATAAAGCAAACACCAATTGGAAGGGATGACATTGAAGAAATTAATTTGGGAACTGAGATGGCACCAAAAAAGGTGTACATAGGTAAAAAGATCAGTCCTGCAATTAGAAAAAATTTGATTGAATTATTGAGAAAGTATAAACATGTATTTTCTTGGTCATATGAAGATTTGAAAGCATATAGAGAAGACTTGTTTCAGCATGAAATACCATTGAAGCCAGATGCTAAACCATTCAGACAAAAGCAAAGGCCGATAAATCCAACTCTAGAACCTAAAATGCAGGAGGAGTTGGTGAAGCTCAGAGATGGTGGAATCATTAAGCCAATCAGACATTCAACCTGGGTGTCAAATCTAGTCCCTGTCAGAAAGAAAAATGGAGACATCAGATTATGTGTAGATTTCAGAAATCTAAACATAGCGTCCCTTAAAGATAATTATCCTTTGCCAAATATGGAGGCCATATTGCATAAGGTGACAGGCTGTGAATTGTTGTCCATGATGGATGGATTTTCAAGGTATAATTAGGTCAAGGTTAAAGAGTCTGAGCAAAACAAAACAACATTCACAACCCCTTGGGGAACATATGTTTATCTGAGGATGCCATTTGGTCTCACTAATGCAGGGGCGACTTTTCAAAGAGCCATGGATGTGGCTTTTAGTGATTTGATCAATGTTCTCATGGTTGTGTATCAAGACGATCTTATTGCTTACTCTAAGAAGGATGAGGATCATGTTCATCATTTGGAAAAGGTATTTATAAGAGCCCTTGAATATGGTATTAGCTTAAACCCCAAGAAATGTAATTTTGCTATCACAGAGGGTAAGCTTTTAGGGCACATTGTTTCAAAGGAAGGGATTAGGATAGATCCTAAAAGGGTGGAGGCTATTGATAAGATTCCTATCCCCAAAACTGTTAAGGTGATACAATCATTCTTTAGATAGATAAATTTTGTTAGGAGATTTGTCTCTAACTTTGCTGAGATTGTTAAACCCATAGCAAGAATGTTGAGGAAAGGGAAAAAGATAGAATGGACTGCAGAAGCTTTGGAAGCTTTTGTGTCTATAAAACGAGCTATCAAGGAGGCTCATGTTCTTAAGTCACTTGACTTTTCAAAACCTTTCCATATTTTTTCATTTGCCTCAATGCATACTGTTGCAGCTATCATGCTACAGAAGAATGAAGATAGTTATGAGCAGCCAATATCTTTTTTCAGTAAGTCATTACAGGGTTCTGAACTAAAGTATGATGCAAGCATTTGCGTTAGTGAAAGCTGTAAAAGCTTTCAGGCCATACCTGGTTGGAGCAAAGGTAGTTGCTTATGTTCCTCATGCAGCTGTCAAGGATATTCTGACACAATCTGAAGTAATAGGTAAAAGATGCAAATGGATCAACAAAATCTAGGAATTTGACTTGGAGATTCAAATTACTAAACTGGTCAGTAAGGGTTTAGCTAAACTAATGGCAGAGGCAAATTTTGAAGCAAATCAGATTTGTAATATAAGAGGAGAAGATGTAATTGCGAGTATTGAGCATACTCAATGGTATGCAGATATCATGCATTATCTTAAACATATGAAGTGTCCAGAAGGATTGAATGATAACTAGAAAAGAACGCTGAAGTTGCAAGCGTCAAAATATGTTTTTATGGATGGGGATTTATTTTGGAAAAATAGGGATGGTGTGTTATTACTGTGTTTGGATGAGTTTCAAGCTAAACATGTTTTGAGTGAAATGCATGAGGGGGTATGTGGAGGACATTACTCAGCAAAGACAACAACGCATAAAATTCTGAGGGCAGGCTATTATTGGCCTACAATTTTTAATGACTCTTTTGCATATGTGAGAAAATGTGAAGCTTGCCAAAAGTTCTCTGGGAAATTGAAATATCAGGGAGCTTTTCCATTAAGACCTTTGCAGGTTGATGCCCCTTTTCATCAATGGGGAATTGATTTCATCGGAGAAATACAAGAAAAATCAAGTGGTGGACATAGGTGGATATTGGTGGCCACTGATTATTTCACCAAGTGGGTAGAGGCCATCCCAACTAAACAAGCTACAAGTAAGGTGGTGACATAGTTCCTAATGGATAATATTATTACTAGATTTGGTACACCAATGAGGTTGATTACTGATAACGGGATGTGTTTTAGATCGGATGAATTCAGAAGCTTTTGTAGCACATATGGTATTGCCATTTCTTATGCAGACCCTTATCATCCACAGGCTAATGGACAAGCAAAATCTAGTAATAAGAGTCTTCTGAAGATTATAAGAAGGATGTTGGATCAAAATAAGAAGGCTTGGGATTCAAAATTAAGATTGGTTGTGTGGGCTGATAGAATTACAGTGAAGAAGGAAATTGGGAAGTCCCCATTTGAGTTAGTGTATGGAACACAGGCCAGGATGCCTTTGCAAAACTTGTTACCAGTTTACAGGTTTGTTCTTCAGGAAGATTTAGATATTCCTGAACCTATGGAGGAAAGAATGGAGCAGCTTGCTAAATTGGATGAAATGAGGAGAGTGGCTCAAAATCAAAATATAAAGTTGCAGAAGCAGATGAAATATTTATTTGACAAAAAGGAAAAGGATAGGAAATTTGGAGAAGGTGATCTGGTACTGATGTGGAATGCAAGGTGCCAAGAGAAGGGAAAACATGGGAAGTTTGAAGCCTTATGGCTAGGGCCTTTTGTGGTGGTTGGAAAGAAAGGCGAAGACTCATACTATTTGTAGAATATGGTTGGTGAAGATCAGGAATTTCCTGTACATGGGCAATTTCTAAAACATTTTTTCTCTTGAAATAATGTAGAGGATTAAGGGTTGCCAGTGCATGGACAACTCTTGATGGTCATCTTTAAAATTCTATTCCATGCATAGTAGTTTAGGAAATGAAAGGAACAGGATTTGCAAGTACATGGACAATCCTGATTTTCCTTCTTTTCAAATAAAATTTTCCATGTATAGTAGTATTGGGTCTCATTCATTGCCATTGCCATTTGTGCCACTCTACTCACATGTTCCATCACTTTGAGTTTGGTCTGCTCACCCAAAAATCTGAATCCTTGCAATGATCTCACTATCATTCATCCCCAGACGGAGCCACTGTTAGAACTGTAAATTTTTTGAAATTTTTACATTCTATTGCATCCAAAAGTTTCAGTATTGAGTTCTCATTATAAGCATCAAAGTCCCTCTTTGTATTGTCTTGCTTTTTTTCTGTCATAAAAACCATTGAATCCATCAAGTTTTTCATTTTTCATTAAAAGACCCAAATCAGCAAGACATTGTAAAAGTCTCCCCGGCCTGATTTTTCACTAATATATGTTTGTTGTAGACTATCGGCAGGATAATTTGCTTGTTTCAGCGACAAAAGGAATCATTTCGGTAAAGGGCGGTCATGGTCGGAGTGAAGTCATAGTTAATACAGTGTGTTTCACCGACCGGTGCATGTGGAAATTTATCACTCAAGATAAAGGTGTTCGGGAAAATGTTTCGGCGAACTAATTTTTTCTTGCCAACAAGCATCCTAAAAAAAGTATATCGGCATATGTTGGGGTATCGGTGTAATGTCAAGGCGAAGACAATATGTCATACCGACTAATGCATAAAGGGGTTGTTTCGGCCAGACTAATTGGTATCAGTATGAACTCATAATGAAATTATTTTTTTTACCGATTGACTTGCAAATAGATGTCTAGGTAAGACTTATGTGCATCAGGGAAGGTCTAGGCGAAGGGGCCATTGTTTGGCCGAACTAAGTTCAAAGGTATTTCAAACCTATCGGTGAGAAGCTATGGATTCTTGCCGATTCAAATCTTATGCCGATGGAGATATGCATTGCCGGGAGAAGAACTTGTCGTCATAAGTTTCATCGAAGTATGAATATTATACCGACAGATAGTTCGGGGTGAGTTTTGCTAAATAGGAGTAATCTAGAGGAGTGATTTTGGTAAGACATTTGGTGTCGGTGTAAGTTTTCCCAAAGGTTCATTGTCTTGTCGAAAGTATTGTTTCAATGGTTTGGTTTATTTCTTCGGTAAGAAAACTTGGTGGACATGCCAAAATGAGAATTCATCGGTGAAAGGGTGATTTTGTCTTAGCGAATGAAAATACATTGAAAAGTACATATCAGTAAGATGCAAAGATATCTGCATAACATTTCCCCAACTTTGATAGTCACAGCGATGCGGGTGAAATGAAGATTGTATCGGCAAGAGTACAAATATGTCTCGGCGACCCAATGAAAATAAAGACTTTCGATGAAACAAGATGAAGTCTGCGAGAGGTTTCCCTAACATCTGTAGGATATAGCGAAGAATATAAAGATAAAGGATTTTAGTCGGTGTGAATAACATTAATGTCTCAGCGATTGGAAAATGCTTTGAAGAATACATATCGGTATTGTTCCATGATATCTACGAGACGTTTCCCTGACTTTGAATTGTCACAGAGACATGAAAAGTAGAAGCATTTGTCATCAAGTTGATTCCAGGTGTTGGTAAGACCGCAGAGTGTCTTGGCGAATGATGAAATAAACGTTGAAAAAGGATTTCGCCCCAGATTTAAAATTTTCTCATCGAAAGGACATTTGATGTGACAGTGCCAGTTTCAAAGGAGGCATCATTCGTGCTTCATTAATGGTGAAATGGGATAAAATAGTAATGACAGTAGTGTTTTAATCAATTCCTCATTTTTGAATTGATTGCTGGTGAATTGGCAAGCTGAACAAGAGAACCAAGACAATTTTTCAGTTTGAGGAGCTCAAGTAGAATACTGTAAGTAATTGCTTCTCTATTTTTCATATTTTGATTCTATAAGCTTGAAAAAATGGAGTCTTCTGGTTCTATAAAGGCTAAGGGTAGAAAACTTGGTGAGAGTAGTCAGTCGAAGGGAAAGAAACAAAAGACTGATACAGAGCATGAATGCACTGAAAGGAAGCTAAACCAAGACCTTATTGATCAACTACCTGGTTCGAGGCCTAAAGCTAGAAGGTTCGCACAGCTTAGGGTAGAAGTTGACAAGCTGGATGACAAATGCAAGTTCATAGGTGATGTCTAGACTACTATAAGAGGGTATGAGCTTTTCAATTTCCACTATCGTAGGAGGAATCATTTTGAGCCAGTCTGTAATCCATGGAAGTTGAATGTAGGGAAATTGGTGTGCCCTAATGTATTTGTTAATGTTGAATTGGTAAAATTGCTTGCTGATCATTATGATCCAAAGCATAAAGTAATATGTGATCCTTCTAGAAAACCACAGATACATGTGTCGACAGAAGGAATTGGTGAAGTTTTCAAATTGGAAGGATTTTGCGATGAGGAAATCAATTGTGAAGAGTTGCAGAAGGAATTTTTCAGAATGGATACAAGTTACAAGGGTTGGAGGTTACCAATTCACAGGGTTAAACAGGGTAACAAGCCATAACCTTTGGAAGATAGTGAGGGGCCTCCTTATCATGTAGATTTGTTTGAACCCTATATGAAATATACATATTTCTCAATGTGTCAGGTGTTGGGGATGGATGCCCTGGAATTCATGTCAATGGTGCCAATGGTCATTGCAGTAGACATTCAATATCACAATTCTAGGCTATTTGATTATGCTTCATATATTTCTAAGGAGCTTGACTCAGGATTAATGGCTATAAAGGGTGGAGCTTCCATTGTTCACCTCAGAAACTATTCATTGTTGATGCATTTAGTGCTATATTTCGGACAAGAGCTAGGGGTGTGGCCTCTGAAAATGAGAATTTCTCAGACTAGTAAGGAGGGTGAAGCATTGCCTATTCAGTTGTGGACTGCCATTTGGGACAGCGGGTTTGCTGGTTCTATTTTTATTCATTTTGAGGAATATTTTGTAAAGACATTGTATAAATTGTATCATTATCCTTGTAATCATTCATTGACTAATGAGATCAAAAGATTTCTTCGGCCTAAAGATTTTAATGGGACAATTGACCATAACTGGGGAGATTGGTATTGTTTAGAGGGAGCTACTATAATCAGAGTGTATGGATTTGAAGATGCTCCTTTCATTCTACCAAGGATAGTTCCAAACAGGGTTGCCTACTTGGAAATTGTCAGACAAATGGATTACAGTAGTGTGATGCATTTCAGTTCTTTTGGGAAGCAGGCATTTATGCCTAGTACTTTATGCTTTGGTGATTTCACTGTGTTGGCTAATGAGGGATATAATTCAATTCTTGACAGATTGTTGCACTATAACATGAAAAGAGGACCAACCAGGAAATACTTTGACTCTGAAGGGTATATTCATTCAGCCAAAGAGAGGATTAATTTTGGAGGGTATCAGCATGTACCCTATCCTTTTGATGATATGATCAGGAATTTGGATGAATATGAAGTAGAAAGGGTAGTTGAAAGGTATAATCAAGGGCTACAAGATATTCAGTTATTTTCTTCTTGAGATGAAGAAGCACCAAGAGCTGATGTGCCACAAGGTAAAATAGAAAAGGTATCCAGAATGAGGACTCAGCAATATGTCTTCCCAGTCAGAGAACAAAGTATTGAAAGTGGTGATGTTGATGCTAGGCATATAGAGTACAGATCATTTATTTCTGATGATGAGTTTATACATTCCCTTGAGTTCAAAGCATTCTTGTACACGCAGAAGGGGAAGGAGATAAGAGAGAATGTTGATGATATCACTTATGGAAATGAGGAACAATTGCTAGCTCAATTGAGAAGATGTGTGGATGATGAAATGGAAAATATGACACCTAAAGTGGGGAGGAAAATGTTGGAGGATGTTGGTGTTATGATATTTCCTGGTTTAGATTTGAACTCTGCATTGGTTTTTGATAGTTTCTTGAAGGGTAGTAATGCTACTCATAAGCTTCGTAAAGAGAAGGTGACAGAGGTGTATACGGGCTCTAAATATAATATTGATGAGGGATCAATGTTGATATGGGATTTGTACCCACCCCACAAGAAATCAGTGGTACTTGATATAGAGAAGGCATTTGGTCATGTCTTGACTCTAAAGGTTGGAGAAGTTGATCCTATTGCTACTGCTAATATTGGGGTAAATATTACAAAATTGAATAAAGCACATATTCAATTATTGATAAAAGAAAGAGAAATGTATAAAGCAAATAATGAGAAATTGCTGAGAGAAAATGGTAGACTCAAAGACTTGGTTGGTATTTCAATGGGAACAACCAAAATGATCACTCAAGGAGAAAGCTCTCAAGCAAAAGATCACTGGGTAGGGTCAAGTGCTTATTCTCAGTGAAAGCATGATGCTATTGCTGCAATTATCAAGAAGAGGCAGGATCATTTGACATCCTGGTTGAATAAATTGTGGGGAAAATACTCTCATACTCTTGCTGCATTGAAGGAGCACACAAGGATGGATGGACGAATCATGGAGAAATTTCATGAGTTGGCTCAAAGTGATGAAGCTAGCAGTTCTGCACTTGAAGATGCTAATCACATAATAAATCGCCATCGAAATTTCTATGATGAATTGCAAGGAGATGAACAAGGGTTAATTGCAGCTACTGAGAAAATTGTAATTCCATTTTCTGATGATAATGGGGATTTGAAAGAGGCCACCAAGTGGAAAAATGAATGTGAGTCAATGATGAGTGAAATCATGAAGATAGCTTCTGCAGAAGATACAACATTGGAAGAAGTGAGTAAACAAAATGAGGAAATGGTCAAGATGGAAGTTACGGTCTGAAATGTTGTTGGGGATGCGGACATGTATTAGCGCCAGGATTATTTGGACCACCTCAACAAGACTCACTTGTGAATAAATAGAGCCTAATTATTCTCTATCTTATGTTTTATAATTTGTATTTTCTATTTCTGAAAGGATGCGTCCTTTCATATTCTCAATGTATAAATGTCTATTTTGTAAACAATATGCATATAGATAGAATAGAATAGAGAATAGAGAATACGGTGAAACACCATGTTTCACAGGGTTGAGACTATGCTGTATGTTTTGAAGCCATTGAAATATCAATGAAAATCATCTGATTTGCTAGCGAATTCTGGTGTCAATTGTTGTGTTATGCCTATTGAAAGAATTATTTGAGTTGACTCTAAAATTGATGTTTCTTGGTTATTTAAATCAACATAACAAGTTTATGTCTGGTTTATCAGTATGTATTTGTTGTATCTATGTGATTGGTTGATAGGTTCTTTCAAGGAAAGATTAAATCCTTTTGATTAATCACAGTAATCAGGGAATTTCATTTAGATCAGTAAGAAGAACTCAATAATCACAACCTTGCAATTTTATACTGGTTATAAATAAATATTCCAAACAATTTGAATGAATCTAGAAAGAAGTCAGTTGTCTATGATTTCATTTGACTCCGCATATTATATAAGGCACTGGTCTCACCATTTCCATCATTTAGTTTTCTTCATACTTTTTTACATCTATTAACTGAGCATATTAGGGTTTAGTTTTGAATGTTGGTATACAATATATACCAAATTTGTTTTATTTTGTCCATTTTAATTTGCCATCTTGGACAAATCATGGCATGAAGATAAGATCAATAGTCAAGTTTGCTTCATTTATTGTAGGTATAACCGCCTAGGTCTAGTAGTGCTTGGAGAGTAGAAGGTTTAATTCTTTCAAAACTTGTTCTATTACCCTAAAACGTTGTGAAAGTTTGGCAACCTTTCGTGGTTCAAACCTACGTTTTTGAGAGATAACAAGTTCATTACAAGTTTTTCTAAGATCGTCAAACCCCTCAACGCCATGCTAAAACAAGATGCCAAGATAGAATGGACTCCCGAAGTGAAGCAGGCATTTGAAGAAATCAAACAAGTGATTATTGAAGCACTTGTGTTGGTCAGTTTGGATTATCTAAAGCCTTTCTACATATATTCCTTCACTTCAGATCATTCATGCACCAACATTCTAACCCAGAAAGATAATGAGGGGAATGAGCACCCAATTGCTTTTATGAGTGCTCCTTTGAAAGATGTCAAACTACGCTACCATAATGTGGAAAAGAAAGCATACACCCTTGTTAAGGGAGTGAAGAAGTTCAGGAATTACATCTTACGTAATAAGGTATTTGCCATAGTTCCTGACCTGGCAGTCAAGACCTTGCTTATGCAGAACGAGTTAGGTGAACAAAGGGAAAATTGGGTCACGCTACTACAAGAATACAACATGGAAATCCAATTAATTATATTAGTGAGAGGACAAGAACTCGAACAATTGCTGAAGTAGAAGTTGATGTAGGACCTAAACTCATAGTGCAACATTATTAGTTGGAGGATGTTTCTCTAGGGGAATGGTATGAAGATGTTGTTTACTATTTGTTGAATCATAAGTGTCTGCCCCGTCTACAGGGAGTTCAGAAATATGCTCTCTACCTAAAAAGCAACAGCTACATGTTCCAAGGGTCCATATTGTATAAAAGGAATCACAAGGGTATCTATTTGAGATGCCTTGGCAAAGAGGAAGTAGATCGGGTCCTAAGGGAGTTCCATGACAATTTTGGCACGGGTTATAGATTCGGGCCATCCACCGCACATGAGATACTAAGGGCAGGATATTATTGGTCAACAGCCTTCAAGGATGCACATAGCCATGTTTTCTCATGTCACACATGTCAAACCATTACCAAAGAAAGGAATTCCATTTTCCCTTTGCAATCTGTTCTAGAGGTGAGACCTTTCATGTAATGGGGTCTCGATTTCATTGGTCTGGTAAATCCTCTATCATCTGTAGGACATAGGTACATTCTAACCGCTACTGATTATTGCACTAGATGGACATAATCACTTACTTGTAGACAATGCACAATTGAGGTAGTCACTAATTTTCTGGAAAGCTTTATTTTAAATCATTTTGGTTGCCCTTATGCATTGGTGTGTGATAATAGACCCGCATTTGCTTTATTGAAATTTGTTGGCTAGGCTTTTGACTATGGCATAGCCTTCAAGTTCTCATGCAACTACTACCCCTAGGGCAATGGTCTTGTTGAATCTACGAACAAGAATTTGATAACCATAATAAAAAAATTACTAGATAGGAATCCTAAGGACTGGCATACCCAACTCCTATTCTTCCCTTTGGGAAGATCGCACTCGCCACAAGGTTGCCCTTGGTGATTCTCCATTGTGCTTGCTTTATAGACTAGAACCTGTCTTTCCTATCCACCTGAAAATCCCCACTCTCCAGTTTATCAATGAATTTTAGAAAGGGAGAGACCATAGAGAAGCTTGGTTAGCTGAGTTTTTGCACTTGGAAGAAGTACAAGATAGAGTAATAGAAAATTTTGCCAAGCATCAAGGCATAGTCAAATGATGGTTTGATCGATGAGCCAAAATTAAATCCTTCAAGATTGCAAATCCGGTTTTATGTTGGGACAAAACCCACCAAAATAAAGGGGAACATAACAAATTCAACAAGCTTTGGTTTGGCCCCTTTCAGATAGTTGAAGTTTTGGGAGATAGTGCTTTCTATTTAAAGACCCTTAGTGGTGTCATTGCCTGTCAATGAGTAGTACTTAAAGCATTACTTCCAAGCCTGAGCTTGTGTACAGCCATTCTTGTAAATACCTATGCATAGGTTAGGTTAGGTTGTATTTTTCTTTGCTCGTGTCTTGTTGTTTTGCATCATTTCATTCTACTTCTTTCCTAGCCATTTTGTTTTGCTGAGAGGTTCTTCATTCTTGATGCGGTGGTCGTGCTTGTTCAATGAGCAGTTCGTTCTATTGTCTTCCCTTAGTGTTCTTTGACTAAACATTCATTCTTGACTATTAATCCCTAATAACCGTCTGGGAATGGTTCCTTATTTGAACTCTGAACTTGATCCTTGGTTGCATCCTTTTACATTCATCTCAAATCTTCCACCAAACACCTACTAATTATTCCCAAAGGGTTCTACAGTGGCTGCTATGATAACCTGGCGAGCGAAAATCTCAAATCCTCTCCAATTACCACTGTGGCTCTCAAACCCATCATAGGCTTAAGTGCTTACACATTTGAGAAAAATATAAACTGCACAAAGAAATATTGAAAGATGAGAAAAGAAAGAAAGAAGGAAAATTTTGAAATTAAGCAATCATTTGGGTGTGCGAATAACTCTACCAAGGCTATGGATGTTTGGCTGGTAGTAGAGAAATGTTTATGAGGTCACAGTGACAACTCCATTGAGGCTATGGACACCTAGCTGGCAGTGGGGAAATGTCCAGGTTACTTTTGGTGTTGGACAATTTAAATAGTTCATTTTATTCTAATTAGCCACTAATTGTCACAGTTCTTGAGGGAAACAATGAATTCACTACACACACACTTCTGAGATGTCTTGTAGATTGATCCAACTAAGCACGTTGTTCTCCTAGTTCATCTATGGAAGTCGGCCCCTCATCTGCGAAACTAGAGATTCTGGGTCTTGAATGAATATTTATCCCTAGAACGCTTGGGAGCATTGCCCAACAGATTCACCATTTTTTGTGCCCCTAGCACACACACCCTATTCAGAACAGGGAACCTCTCCTTCTTTCACCTTTCTGGGTCATTTTTTTGTTGCCTCATTTTGCATGCCCCCTGTTTTGGTGTCCTAGATGGTCAAGGAGTCTTAGGATGTCATCTCAAGGAGTGGGTCCCCCTTGTCTTTTGTTTGTCCTTGGTGTTTTGTTTGGGTCTTAGGAGTTGTTCTTTTCCTCCTAAGATCTTGTTTCCTTTTCTTTGCGAGTTTGGGGCACGAGATGAAATTGGACCTAGAACCTTACAAAGTTCTTGGTTTGGTTTCAGTTCCAGTTTTGAATCTACTTTTTATTTTCTTGTGTTCAGCCTTTGGGTTGGTTTCCTCCCTTAGGTCTTCTTTGATTTTCCTTTTTGCATTGTTTCCTTTCCTTTCGTTAGAAGTGAAACCAAGGTGGAAATTGAACTCGAAACTCTGCAAAAGGCTCCGAGTCCGATTTTGCTTCTGCCTCCACTCTGTTTTGGTTCTGTCTCTGTCCGGTTTTAGTTCCACCTCCATCTAGTTTTGGTTCTTCCTCTGTCTGGGTTTGGTTCCACCTTGTCCACCGCACGGGCATTTATGAGGGTGTATTAAATGAACTAGGGAGTATAAATAATAAGCTCAATTTGTCATTTTCACAATATCAGGTTAGTCAAGAGAAAATTCAAAGCTGCCTGAGAGATCTAGTGCCCCCACCATTTGCAACCACCATGCCCATCGCCTGCATCGACCGATTCCTTGGTGAGTTAACAACTTGATTCATCAGGTTCTTCAGGTATGCTCATCGTTTGCCCTCCTACAAGTTTTTTGATAATTTCATGTCAAATAATGGATAAGAAGGGGAGATATATGCATTTTCTAGGTAGAGGGGATGAACATCTAAAAACCCATGTCGTAAAATTGCGAGGAACCCTTCAAAATTTCCCTAAAGTTGAATATGGGACTTTTTCGTTGTCGCACTATTCCTTTTATAGAGCGTCTGGGCCTTCCGAGCCCAAGACTTCCCATCACCATCCAGAAATATCAAACTCAAACTTTGAAACGATGAAAAAATATCTCTCTAGGCCTGGGACCCCGGATTTCCTTGCCCTACTCGCCGTTGAGACTTGCAAACTCAAAAACTTTTAGCCTCCCCTCACACCTTGCGGGCCCGGTCCTGTGGGATTCTATTCTCAGGACGTCGTGTGGGTTTCACCACTTCAAACAACATAATCAACCTATCCTTCTGGTCCTCAAGGCCTACCATCCCAATTGCTTATGAGGTTTTAACAGAGGAAACTTGAAAGCCAAATATATTATCGTGTCTAATCCTACAAAATTTTGTCCCTAGAATTCTGCTTAGTAACCATCGTTCCAAATGGCTTCCCAGACCCTTTGACCCGAGCACTTAAAAGATTAATAGGTTGTGTTGGCCACCTTTTAGCCTCACAGATCTTGGACCCCGAAACTCCATCCTCAGAATTTTGTTTCAGCCTAGCCATTTCCAACTGTGAACCTTAGACAGCTTTCTGCCTCTCAGCTCCAGGTGCTCCAAATATGATTCAAATGACCTCTGATCTAGAAATGAGCCTTGACCCTCATGCTCAAATTAAGCCCTCCTCTGCATAAATCTCTCATATCATCCAAATTCAAATCCGAGAGAAATCACCTAGATTTCCCTACCTTGTTTGTCCTTCACAATAACAATCTTACTAGGGAAGTTCGGCCACTTGGGCCCAAGTTGACCAAACTTCCTCTAATAAACTACTGATGGAATCCTGAAGAAAATTTTTGATTTCAAGAGTGATGTATTACCCAACTTGACTTCATTAGCAGGGGTTTTGGCTAACGTTAATGTTTTATGATTAAATTGCACTGATCACACCTTTGTCTGTAGGATATACAGAATTAGGTGCAGGACCCTCAGGGGAAACTGCAAAGAAAGACAAAGGGAAGAAATCAAGAATAGTTCCTTGTGGGAAAGAGGACAAAGAACACATGAAATTTCAATTCTGAGAGTCTTTCCACTCAAAGATCATCACAGATTGGAAAGAGATTACTGATACCAATATCGGGCACAATGATATTAATGAATTTAAACAAAGGGTCAGGATCAACCTGACCATAGATAATGCAAGGCTTATCAAAAGAAGTAGAATTACTAAAGCTACAGGTTTTCCTCCATTCATTATCGCTCCTAAATTGGGCATGGCTTGCCAACAAACATATCAACCAGAGACTCAAACAATAGTTGATAGAGATGGGAACAATTTGGCTTATATGTTCGACGAGGCAATAACAAAGAATTTTCACATCCCTACCTTTGGGGAGATGGAATTTCCAATAGTCGAGGAATGTAAGGCAATGTGGGATGTAGATCCCATTAGGTGCAAAAAGTTGATTAATTAGTACTTGCTCAAAGAGAAGTGGGGCAACGCTGTGAAAGTTCCCCAAGAACTTTATAGTAGTGTTGTCCATGAAGACTATCACGACTTAGTAACTCTATTGAGCAGAATAATGGGCCTTCCCACTATTGCATATTTTCAAGAGTGGATGGTCTACTTCGTAGAGCATATCATTTAGGGAAAGGAAGGGGATTCCACACAAATCACATTCTACTAGGGAGGAATCATAAGGACTGCTTCCACGAGCATTTTGTGAATGTTAAAAATACCTCCAAATTTTATATGACATCCTACCTAGTTTACTTGTTGGCTGAACGGAGGCAGTACAGTGGGTTGTTTAGGGTGTTTAATGAAAAATTTGGTCGTGCATTAAAATTTTATGATAGATACCCTCAGTTGCAATATAGCAATTTCAAGAGGGACTACTATAGAGTAAATGATGCTTTCATAGGTCACATTATTAGGCTGCTTGGAGGAGATTTCGAGAGAAGAGTCTCCCACAGTGCTTGGACATTCCTTAAATAATACGCCTTCTTGTTTATTCAGTACCCTAAATTCACCTACATTCACACCCAAGGCTACACAGAAAGGTCGAATAAGCTACCCCGGTACCCCAATGACTAGATTATATCGCTAGAACTCTCTCGGTAGCTGCGACATGTACATACTCTTCTCAACAACAAGCATTTGGCAGGAATCCCCTATCCTCTTTCTTTTGGTCAAGGGGTGTACAAGCTACAAACCTCTTAGTGTGCAAGGAACTCAAAGAAGGAATTAACAGATTACCGTTTCAACCTCCACACTACTCACCCATGAATGGACCCATATGGGCACATAAGGAAAGCACTAGGAACATAATACACCCACCTGCATCATGTTGAAGATTTCTGGGCAAATTGCAAAGATGAGAAGGAAGTACGCATAGGGCATTACATGCGAATGACTACATACTTTGTAAAAAGGTTGAATTTGTTTCCTATCCTTGATCAAGTGGAGGAAGACGAGAACACATTCATGGACCCTAGGTATAATGCAGTTGCCAACTTGCAATTGCTAACAATAGATTGAGATGAATAAGAGGTCGATAAACTCGATATTATAACAAAGCGCATCGAGGCTCACACCAAGGAATGGGTTGATGGATAGGTAGCCTGATTGAAGCAACAAGGGATTCTCCTAACATATGAAGGGATCAAAAGTGAGCTTAGTGCCACAAATGATGCTACTTCTACAATCTCGATAGGAGAAATGTATAAATCTCCTCCGCTCACAAGATCGAGGAAAAGAAAAAAGGTTGAGGAGCAGTCGAATCTTAAAGTATATGCAAGGAAGGCTTCAGAGGGTAAACCCCAAAGAAACATAAGAGATTGGGAAGTGTCATAGGGCTGCCCACCATTCAAGAGGATCCCCTCCATGAAGGAGAGGAAATAGATTTGGATCAGCAAAAATCACCATTGGCTGCTTCTAATGTTGTTCCCCATTCACCTATTTCTTAGGCTATGGTTGCTACATCTCAACTTGCGATGGATATATTTGTCCACCTTGCCTCCTCACCAACTAGGCCCATAGTATTGGTTGATTTCTCCTCTGCTACAACCTCCTCGCTTTCCTCCACCTTTATGTCTCCCACCATATCACTTCCATTGGTAGTAGCAACAACATTAATACAAACACTCACACTGCTAGAGGCATTCTCAGGGCACATCTAGAATGTTCCCTCTGAGATTTCCCAAGTGCTGATGAATCCCACCATTCAAGTTGCCTTAGATAAAATCCTCGCCATTGCTTCACCCATCGAAACCTCCAATAGAACCACCATCAATGGAAGCTAGAATACAAATATATGTGGAGCTAGAATGACAAGAGAGGGAAACTTCAAAAGTGTTGGAAGAGAAGGCGGATGAGTATCATAAGCATCCAGAATATGAGCACCATAAAATTGGCAGGGTGGTCCATGAAGAAGAAGAAATAGGATCTTCTGAAAGTGGAGATGAAAAAGAAGGTGTCGATGGAAAAATTATTGTACAAAATTTTGATCCAGACTTTGAAGAAGAGGGGGCCCAACAACTAAATGATTTCATGGAAGAAATTGAAAGATCACCTCCTAAAGAGGAAGGGAAAGAAGACGACAAGGTAGAAGAAAATGTGGAGCTTCCTAGAGGTCAACAGCAAGAGAAAATCCTCGAACATGACAAAGGAATGCCTTTCTCCAAAGGAAAAGAAGAACAAGAAAAAAAACAGTAGGAAGATGTGCCATCTCCTCATAAAGAAGAAGAGAATGTAGAAGAGGAAAAACCTAGACATGAGGTTCAAACTAACAAGAGCCTCAAAATTGAATTTCCTGAGGAGCATGTGCATAAGAATGAATAGGATCAATAAGTTAAGGAAAAGGAAGAAGAGGAGAATAAAAGAGAAGAAGGTCCAAGGGAATGATTTCCTACTAAGTCTCCCATCAAATGCTTCGTGTTCATCCAAGACTCCGATGAGGAGGAAGGAGAAGGCACTAAAATAAAGGAAAAGGCTCTTGAGGATAAATAAATAGAAGTCCAAACAAAAGAGAAGGAAGATGATCATGGGTCACCCAAAGAAAAACAAGCTATGCCGAAATGGCTAGAAAGGCAACTTGAGAAGAAATCTCCTGCACCGACTAACTCAAAAGCAAGGTTGGAGGCTATCTTAGCTAAGGCCAAAATTAGCACCAAAAAGGAGAAGAAACTTAGAATCAGATCCAAGGTGATGATGGATGTATCCAGATCTAGGACCATCTAGGTAGCAATACCAATAATGGGAACAAAAGGGATAATCTATAATGTCTCTAGCATTGATTTGGGAACAACTACTAGAGATCAAAAGGTAGAGCACCTCTGGGAATCTTTTGCCACGATGGTGCACCTAATACAACAAGACAAGGTTTCAAAGGAAGAACTCAAGGCACAGGTGGCTAACTTGATGACATACATCCAACAATGGTCCTCTATGGAGGAAGTACCTACAATGTTCATGGCTCCACCAAAACTATTGTCGAAAGAGAAAATAGACAAGTTGGAGAAGAGGAGGAACTTAGATAGAACTACGGAGAGTTGGTTCCGACAGGTCCTATACATTGGAAACATGGGTATTGGTCGTGTTGTCTAGACTGCTAACAAATTCTTGGATCTCCAACAGTCTCTTGAGGGTACGAGGAAGATTTACATTGACTTCCCATCAAGATATGAGTCCACCTACCCAAAGATTGAGGCTATTCTTAAATTTTCAAGTGCAACCTGGGAAAAGGATCTCACCTTCAAGAAAGATGACCACTGGTTAGTGGATATATGGAGGCACAATTTTTTGAATCAAAAATAAAGGTTGGAGTTGGTGCTTGATAAGGTGAATATAGATATCGAGTGGGTTAAGGAAATTGGAGTGGATTATACTTGATACTTGAAGCTACTAACATGATATGATATACTGTTCGTGCAAATAGATCCGAAGAAGATAAAACCCCACTTCTAGAAGAAGATCAAGGATGGGATGTCAGACAAAATCACCACTGATTTCATGAGCTTCGCTACCTAAGCCTTCACCCAATCAAAGATGTTCTAGGACCACACTACAAAGTATGACGAAGACTGGGAAAAGCTTACTGAACAATCCAAAGAGTGGATCTATCAGGTGCGACGATTTGAAATCATGGACGTGGAAAAGCTTTGACCATTAATTTTGAAGTTCATGGAATATGCAGCTTTGAAGAAGCAAGAAGGAAACCCTATTATTGATGAAGAGCTCCTAAAGGAATAGCTACAGCAGAAAGGCAATCAGCAAAAAGACAAAATGCTATAGTGATGTCACTAGAGGACAAAATAGGGATAAAGAAAAAATTGTATTTTAAATTGTAAAATATTGGGGTAGGTAGAACCCTAATTTGTAGTGAATCTTGGCCACACAATGCAAATTAATCTTGGCCATTCATTCTACCTTTTGGACACTATAAATAGGGGGTTTCATCTCATTTTCAAAGAGGAGTTGAGTTGTTGTAATGACATACTATAGAAATTTTAATGGAAATACATTGACTTTGGTACATTTTATGAGTTTCTCTACATGTTTCATGATTCAATATCCCATAATTAGATGTTTTAGTTAGATTTACATTGTTGTTCTAGTTGGTTTTAGATTGTTTAGATAGATTTGGTAATGTTGTTATGTGGTTATGCAATTTTTTGTTGTGTAGATGCCTTTCCAATCCATACTTTTTGTTGTTTGCTGTTGGTAAATGGCTGTGTAAAGTTAGTCTAGGATAAAACTTAAAGTTGCTTTAAAATTTTATCTTTATTCATGCTTGTATGTTGTGGATGAATGGTAAAATATTCGTAGACATTAGAAGATAGCACAGATTCCATGATACTGTAGGTTTCTTGGTTAAGTGGAATCCTATTTATTGTAGGTTTCTTGGTTAAGTGGAATCCTATTTAAAGGAAGTTGTCCATAGCAGAACATCTATGATCACCAAGTTCGTAGTTAGTTGTAGATCCAGGAAACTCCCCTCTTCCCTACTCCCTTTTTTTCTTTTTTTTAGGGATAACCTATGCTAAGGTTCATTGCACATTGTAAAGCCAAAACTTAAGGAAAACTTTGGAGTTTCAAATAGCTATTCAAACCTGCAACAAAGTGCATGCCAACATCCATCTTAGAAACTTTAATCTTCAAGATTCATTTCATCCTACCCAGCTACGTAAGTCTGCCCTATGATTACCAAAAAATCACATCCATAATCAACTGAGGAATTCCATGCAAGTCATGGCCTAACACTCGAGAGACCTTGTGGTGATTTTCAACAACTTGTTGTTGGAAGTCTCCTTTGAAGAGAGGCAGTACACTTACACATTTCTTGTGTTGAGAAAGTGTGCAAAATGCAGCATCAACATAGCCTCCACCTCTACACAATGATTATTTTGAGTACCCAATGGGAGTGACACCATGCTAAGAAATCTGCCAAAGTTATCTCTTAACACCCTCCACATCCAGTAGGTTTGGGATTCTCCTTCGCTACCCCAACAAAGTTTGTTTTAATCCACCCAATTCGGGGTGGCTACCATCTAGTGTTCTTACTTGCCACAGAACTAGCCTTGGGAGAGATAACAAGAACCAAAGAAATTTTCCAATTTGAAATCACCTTAAGATCATATCTAGCAAGACACATAGCCGAATCACATTGAAAAGAGTCAGATCTAATAGCCCAACGGACTTTGATGAAAAGACTCTTAACCATTAGCTTGGACTTGTGAAAGACCCTATTAGTTCTCTTTCTAGAGTCCCTAGACAATATGTAGGGCCATAAGATCCCAAAGCCCATGCAATACAGGAGAATAAGAAGGGCAGTTCCACTGATCATAAAACTTAGGCAAGGAGTCAAGAAAGACCCATCCCAAGTCCCAGAGTCTAAGGAACTTACTCCATAGGTAAAATGAGTAATCAAACCCAATGAGGATATGAAAATCATTCTCCCCATTAGCTTCACAAAGCAAACACCTATTAGGAATGGAAAACCCCCTCTTGCAGATATTTTCAATTGTAAGAATCTTACCTTGCATAATCAGCCAGTAAAAGACATTCACCTTAGGAATAAGCTGCTTATTCCATAGCCACCCCCAAAATGGAAAAGACTCTAGAGTAACTAGGGAGTTCAAAAAAGCAAAGTCCGTAGAAAAATTACCACTTGCACACAAAGCCCAAACCACTCTGTCCAGACTAGGAAATACTAGAATCTAACCCTTAAATAAGAAGTCCTTTAGAATCTTCAAAAGACAGGTCCTAAACATCAAAATTCTTCCAAACCCCATCCACATAGTAATTTACCACCTTGACGCCAAATAGATATTTACACAAAGGAGAAATAGGAGGGGCCCAAGGAAGAGAAATTAGAGGAAAATACCTACACCAAATGTCATCCCAAAAGAGGATATTAGTCCCATTTCCCAACAACCACTTAACAACTTTAGCAATCGCATCTCTGCAAAGCAAAATATTCCTTCAGAAGCATGAACTAGATGGGATCTCCTCCACATAACGCAAATCCCAAGGCCTATCCAAACCAAACAGATACTTGTTACTCACTAGAGGATCCCACCCAGCAACCCCATTTATGAGCCTCTAGATATTTTTATCCAACAGGACCTTATTGAAATATTTAAGATTTATAATCCCTAGGCCACCCCATTTCTTCAGTTTACATACTAAATCCCAGGCCACAAGGGGAATCTCGTATGTTGTGTTAGATTAGATCCTTATGTGCATTTAATACATTCTTTAATTAGACCATAGGTGCATTTAATTTGGCATAACATACTTAATCATAATGTCCCTTCTAAAAGGAAACTAGGATAGTTTTAATTATATCATATAAAACATGATAGATCATGGAGACATTTATTAAATAGTCTTACAAAGAATATTTGATAAATCACATTACCATCTAGGTTAAACACATAAGCATAAACAATCAAACATAAATGATATTATATATATCAAAAAAATTTAGTACATATCATCAAGTATACAATGCTAGTGTGGTATGTGGCTACTGGATCCCTTGATACCTGTTAATTGCATCCATTGAGAGATGTTCCATTGAGAGATGGTAGTATGTGATCATGAAATAATAAGAGAATTCAATGCATATTGTAGGCCCCATACTCCTCCAACCATTGTGGCCTCCTATCTAATGGGCTCAAGGAACTCTCATTCTATGTGGTCTCTATCTACTTGTAGCTTAGCAACCTATACATGAAGTCTCTCAACCTCCACTGGATCTCAAGATGACTGAACCTCCTCATAGATAGCTTGTAGTGTTGATAGATCACTCAGATGAATCAATGTACCTAGTAGCACCATTGTATGCTCCTCTCATCCTTGTGAAAGGCTCAAATAGCTATAGATGTTGCTCCATGATAGGTGGGGGCATGTAGCCTGTGTCAATAGCCTTGTCTTTGAGTGAAGGAGGTACTATCTTTATGGCCGCCTGTCGATAGAGATCATGCAACTCTCTCAAAGACCCTACAAGATAGAAATCATAAAGATAATCGATACACACCATGATATATATATATAGAAATCAAAAGCATGAAAATAAGTGTAATCATAAAAGTATAAGCATAATCATAAATAATGTGTCATCACCTAGATCTCCAGCTAGCTGTGTAAAAAAAACCTCATCCTACATGGGAGGAATAGAAGATGTGCTAGCCTCTCCATGATCATAAGTGTTGGTGCATGCTACAACTGTTGATTGTGATCTAGTAACACGGGTGGGAGTTGAATCTCTCCACTCATGAGAAACTAGACCCTCATTCGTTGTATCACTTTCCTTACTCATCAGCTGGCCCTCATCCTCCTCCTCATCCTCCTCCCCACCCTCCCCTCATCCTACTCCTCATCCTCCTTATAGTACGAGTCTACCTCCTCATCATATTCCTCCTCTACCTTGAATCCACAAATAGGTATGTAGCCTTGACCCCTATCTCCTCCTCAACTATCTCCTCCTCCTCATCCCTTTGATCTAAAAGAGGCATTTTAAAGCCTATATGTTGATCCATAGGTAGATTTGGTCATGTTGTTTCCCACCACTCCTCATATACATCTATAGCATCGACATCATCAACATTGGAGACTAGGG
Organism: Sequoia sempervirens; assembly: GCA_007258455.2. Classification (NCBI taxonomy): domain Eukaryota; kingdom Viridiplantae; phylum Streptophyta; class Pinopsida; order Cupressales; family Cupressaceae; genus Sequoia; species Sequoia sempervirens. Next base: position 111,349,335 of record VDFB02193867.1, on the reverse strand, counting down.
GCATGTTGAGATCTAATTCATCTAAATCATTAGATACAACATCATCCATTGTCAGTCGTCTTGTATCTCCAAGCCTTTGAGCACTCCGCACTAATCACCTATAAAATGGTTGTGCTACTAGTGGCACATGTACCTCTTCAAATTGTCTCATAACATGATCATAGTATAATGGTCTTACTATGTAATTGTGCCTCCCTAGTAAAAACATGTCCCTCTACATCCTCCTCAACTAGCGAGACTCATCTAGCCACTGTGGTATCAACTGGTAGCGTCTCCATAAGATCTCCTCCTCATCTAGGTGATCAAATTTGAATCTCCAAAAATACAAATCTCCATACTTCCACGCTCATCTCAATGGATAACTAAAGGAGCATGGATATCCCAGGGTGCATATAGACAAAAATTATGTCAACCTGGTGCATGTGATATGCTATAGGAACCAAACCTATAGTAGTGTACAATGCACCATGCTCTCAACCTCGTGGTAAGTGAACTATCCTAATCATAGTAAAGATGTGCAAGCATGCAACGACCCCATGCATAGACGATCCTATAATGCTCTATCTCTTGTATCATGTGAATTATGCCTCCATCTAGGTGTGATCCTTGGCCATCTAGGACTAGTACTAGTGCTATGGTAAAAATCATAATTCATCTTAGAAGTGACAATCGTGCATAGAGCAGCCACTATAGCTCAATACATGGCCCCAATATCTCATCTCAAACCAATCCTCCAAGATAGTATTGTACATCTGCTCTCAACTATATGTTTGTATAGTCCTTTATGAAATGGATGGTCTCACCTCGAATGGGAAATCAAAGAATGTGATGTACATCTTCTAGAGTGATTGTCATCTTGCTAGTTGGAAAAAAAAAGGTGCAAGTATCTGCATCCCACCTCTCTACTAATTCCATTAGCATGGCATCATGGTATCTCATTGGAGGCATGAGATACACTCAATATATCCCAATAGTATAAAAATTTTGTATCCTCCTTCGACAATGTTGTGACTAAATCTCGTAATTACGACTGAGGAGGAATCTAATACAAAAAGAAAAAATATCACATATAAGCATTCTAAAATTATAAATCTATACATCAATGGTCAAAAAGTGTGCTAAAGTTGCTCTAGGGTACTTTTCTAAGGGTTCTAGACACTTTATTCCTTATTTGAGACACTTTACAAAAAAGTGGGACACTTTGCGAAAAAGTGAGACACTTCGCGAAAAAGTGAGACACTTCGTGAAAAAGTGGGAGACTTTGCAAAAAAAGAATACTTTGTAAAAAAAGGGATTCTTTGCAAATTTTTCTTCCAAGGTCCTAAATCTATCTAGCAATGCGTAAAACATAAAATAAATGTGTAAAAACAAAGCTAAGATAGAGAAGAATCCACTCATCGGATGTTGTGGGTTGCCTCATGCTACCTACTCATGTAGGCTATCGAGTCTTGAAGGCACATATGCTTGTACACTCAACATTATCACTCAATCTCCACTGAAATCAAGCTATAAGTAGGTAAAAGACAAAATGATCACAAATTACTTCTTTTTACTCTTATATGTTCAAATTAGGTCATTTGCATTTTAGGGTTAAAAGTACCTTTTCACTAAAACTAGCATATTGGGGGCTAGAGAGCTTTATTTTTTATGTCATTTGTTACATTGGATTTGTAATTCCTCTTGTTCTCATTAAATATCTATCAATATGTGGTATAGTCCATGGAATAACCTATGATATGACTTATGCAATTCGATGTGTTTAGACTGTTACCTTGATCCCACCTCCATAAAGAAAGCATAATCAAGGGGGGGCATACATCTACCCTCAAATTTTATTTCACATGAAGAAGTTAGATAAGAGGATTTTTTTTTGAATGACTAACAAATTGGTTTTGTAGGATTTGGTTACTAACATTATGGTTTTGCAGATAACTACAATGGGGGCTTCATTCTCCCATGCTCGCAATTGAATTCATATGAGTATGCTTTTATGAAATGAAATTTATTCTTTGAATTCCTTTAGCTTGCATATGCATGTAGAGTCATATGGGTGCTAAATTGTTGGCATATGGATTTGAAGAGATCATTTTTGGCTACTTGTGTCATCATTGATGGCAACTAGAGTCTACAATTTGATCTATAGTATCAGTTGTGTTTATACTAGCAAAGAATCTAAGCCTCTATATTCTACCAGTAGAGAAAGTAAAGAATAGGACATCGGGTTGGTAAGTCGATCTGACTACTTCACCAGATCACTATTTTTTGGTCTTGATCTCCAAGGAAGTTTTCTTAGCACATACACTATTCTACTAAAGAAGTTTTGTGGTGTTGCATTAATCATAGTTCAAGTTAAGAGGTTCGACCTGGCATGATTCATGATCTATTTTTCATTATGGCTGACATGTTTGATGTGGTGGATTGCAGATGTATGTGGATTAATTATTTTTTTATCTTTTATGTTTTGGAACCATGGTGTGGGTCCCTTCTATAAGTCTAGTTGACTTATGGAGGTATGCTTCATTTCTAATTAGAGATTTGGGACGACATGGCCGATATGAGCAAGAGTATTGTATTTTGTTGAAAGGATGACATGTATTGAATTTTTGGGTTAGTGCATATATAAGAATGATCAATAATTCACTTTGTGCAAGTATGGTGAAAAAGAGATGTATGTGTGTGTGAAAAAGAGCAGAACAGTTGATATTAGAAGATCAGGTGATCGAATATTAGTTGTGCTACAGAAGGGTTTTCAGTAGGAGAGCAGAGTAGAGTAGAACAAAGTTGAGCAGAGGGTCCAAAGCCTAATTGTGCACTTCAGTGGAACTGAATCCATGCATTTGTAGATGTTATACTCTTAGTTCAAATTTTGTTGTAATCTATATTATAAGTGTATGGCAGTGAGCCTCTTTCTTTGAGTAGTGAGCTCTAGGCAATGCGCCTGAGTGCAAGTGCATTCCCCTCTTTTATTTTACTTTTAATAAAGTAAAATTTGTGGATTAATCTCCACCATGGTTTTCCCCTAATAGGGTTTCCATGTAAAAATATTCGGTGTTATGGTGTTCATTAATGTGACTACATGTTTTCATTTGTTATGTGTTGCTAGTGATATAAAGTTCTATTATTGTTGTTGATTGTCTTAAATCTGTTTTGCAAATCAAAATTATTGAACATTGATTCACCCCCCCTCTCATTGTTCCTAGCATCCAAAAATTGGTATCATAGTAGGTTCCTCTTTTGAAGCTTAGCAACTTGAAGTGAATATTGAATTACAATGGATGTTGATGGTCTTCAACAACAGTTGATGGTGGCACTTGATGATCTTGATCAATCTAAGGTAGAAGTCATGGAACTTAAGGCAAATCTTGCAGATGCTAAAAAAATCATTCAATCACCGAAGGACAAGATAGATGACTCAAGGGAGAAGAGAAAGGAACTTTGTGATCAGTTGAAGTAGAAATAAAATAAAGGTTTAGATGATTTCCATTTGAATCAAACTCTAAAAGGGATTATAGGAGAATGCGAAAAGCTAGCCAAGGACAATGTAGCTCTAAGACTTGAAATGGAATTTGTGGCAATGAAGTTTACCAAAGAGATTGAGCAAAGAAAGAAGAATGAGGAGAATCTGGCCCAGTCCTTAAGAGAAAATTTTGAAGAATGTAGCAAAATTAACAATAGATTTATTCAATTAGAGATTGAACTACAACAATCCAGAAACAATGAATAAGATCTTGAGAGACAGATAGTCATTCTTGGGAATGAACTTGCTACTGCAAATGAATTCAAGGAGAATTTCAGGATAAGTTCTACCAAACTTGAAGAAATAACAAAAATTTAGAAGGATATAAATGATAAGTGAGGTCTTGGATATGAAAAGGGAGAATACTCTGGATCTGAACAAAAAGGATCCTAAAAAGAAGAACAAAGGAATAAGACATCTAGTACAGAAACTTAGTGCTCAAATATTTAATGGATATTGCTTTACTTGTGATAAATTTGGACATATGATTTCTTAGTGTGGAAGGAAGATAAAACCTAGTACTCTATCATTTTCTAGTCAATGTATCAAATGCAAAAAGTTTGGGCATAAGGCATTAGAATGCAGAAGTAGGTCTGTCAATGCAAGTAACATTAAATGCTATACCTGTGGAAGATTTGGACATGTTTCTAATCAATGTAGGTTAGGAGGAAATTAGTGGAATGGCTAGTATAGGAAAAAAAGTATGATATGTTTCAATTGTAACAATCTTGGTCACATTGCAAAATTATGTCAAAACAGAAGCATGAATAAAAGAGGTCTGGTCTATTAAGGAAGAAATTCATAGAAAGATAATAAAGGAAAAGAAAAAGCATTTGTGGAAGAGATAAGAGATCAGATGAAGAAGACATGGGTGAAGAAAAGTGAAATAGATGAAGGAAATAAAGTTGTACTGGAAGCTCCCTCCGGTAGCTCCTCTAGTAATTGATATCAGGCCAATGGCCTAGGGGGAGTTTTTCATGAAAATTTCTTGCCCCCCTATGTATTGTTTGCATCGAATCTCTAGATGTCATCAGTTGTTTTGTTATTCATTGATGGAAGTATTTGCAATGATATGATGAATTGGATGAAATGGTATAGGTACGAAGTTGAATTCTTAGCTTTTTGTCTAGGTTTGCAATGTAACCAGAACTTCTAGGGCAACACATTTAATGCGGAAAAAAGTAAAGTTGGTAAAGTTATAAAAGGGTATTTTTTCGTCACCAAGTATTAAAGGAGAACAATTTGAGAGTGTTTTTTTGCAAAATTTCAAGGGTGAAAGGTCATTCTAGTGGTGAATCTTTAGGTATTCCTATTAATCATTGATTTCACATCTATTTTGTAATCCGTAGAACTCTATTTGGAATGAAACATGAAGAAAATCAAAGGTACCATAACCCTAGATGAGTATAGTAGCTAGAAGATTAGAGATGAAAGAAAATTGTTTTTGCCCACCGATTTTAGAAGGCTTGAAGGATCAAAGCACAATAATTTGAATATATGGAATGAATATTGTCATTTCATCAATGCGGAAGTGATTCGGATTCTCCTCAACAAATTAGATGGTGATATTCTCACTTTGGATAAACCATATCAAATTACCAAGGATGTAATAAAAAAATTAATGGGCTTATGCAATGTTGGTGATGTACCAAAGAAGAATTTGATTCACAATGTGGAGGTCGAAGCCCTAACCAGAATAAGAGGAGATCAGAGGGATCTGATAATTTCAACTATTAAATACCCTTTAACATGGTATGTGGCTTATGGAGTCTAATACAAAATTTATTTCAAAAACCGAGAAGGATCAACCTTGGCAGGTGCTGCATATATCATCCACAAAATGATAATTGGAAACGAATACTTTGATATGTGTAGTCTGATGAAAGATCAACTGATGGAGAATGTTCAATTAATGAAGGATATTAACTACCAATTAAGGTTCGGTACTCTAGCAATATGTATTATGATGTACTTTCTAAACTATTTGTCATTGAAGGACAGTGTAGTGTGGAGAGAAAATATGCCAATTTGTAAGCAAATCCTCAATAATTACAATTCTTTTAAAAATTTTGAACAAGTGTATGAAAGTTTCTTTAGAAAGGTATTAGAAAGGTTTGGGGAAGGTGTTGTCCCTCTTCCGGAAAAAATAATTGAGGTTGGATCATCTTTTGGAAAAGGAGAGAAAAATCATAAGAGAGGAAGAGATACAGTTGGTGTCACTCCTCCAGCACCCAAGTCTATGAAGTTTGAAGAAAAAGGGAAAATTCAAGTGGTTGTGGATGTAAAAGATGAAGTTTTTGAAGAATATATTACCATAGATCAACCGAAACCAAATGAACCAGAAATAATAATAGTTGAAGATAGTGATGAAGAAAATGCTCTGTTTAAGACAAAGATATTGCAAATCATTTAGGATGAGGATGGTATGCAAAAGATATCTGGTATATGGCTGAATGGTCCATCCTATGAGCAAGATTTAATTGAAAACACTCTAGAAAGGTACTTAATTGATAACAATATTGAGTTGGAAAGTCTATAGGATGTTCTCCTAGAAGAACTCATTGAATGTGTCAAGATATCTATGGAGTCTATGCCCCTAGAAAGGAAGGAAGAAGAAATAATTTCTCATTTAAAAATTCAGCTTAGATTATCTCTTTCCAGATTGAAGAAGAAAATGAGTGAGCTGAGATAGTGCATTGATTCTATAAATAAAGTCTTTAACTATTGTCTTAGGTGGCCTCATGTGGTAGGAAAGTACAAGGATAAGCTTGAAAAGATTGAAAGTGAGCTTGTTAACACTGGACAAGATTACAATATGCTTTTTGATAAGAATGGAGATGTGAAGAATAAATTTCATGATTTACAGATTGAGCATGCAAAAGTTCATACTACTAAAAATGCTCTCATTGATGCTTTTTAGAAAGTCAAATATATAACTAAAGGGAGATTAGAACAAATGATTGAGATTCTTAAATTAGGAGAGAAACTTAAAGCATCAATCACTATTCCTGAGTCTCTTGTTCAAATAATCAATAGAACATCAAAGAACAACATCTTGATCATAGCCATTGGGATTACAATGGATTCCTAGAAGAAATTCCTTTCAGAATTGAAAGCTAAGTATAATTTAATTTTTTGAATTTTTGTAGCATTTTCCAAAATTTTGATCAATTTTTGCTTTGGGGAGAGAATGAAGTAAGAGAAAAGTACAATAAAACATTTTAGAGGAGAGAATACTAAGAGAAGTGTAGAGCAGATGTTGTGGAGCTTTGTCATTGATGTCAAAGGGGGAGAATGAAGTGAAAATTTTCCTAACACTTAAAGGGGGAGTAGTAGTTTTGGCTTTGATATATTTTTTGGTTTTGACACTTAGTCAATTTTTCACTAAGTGTTGCCATCAATGCCAAAGGGGGAGATTGTTGGAATATGGATTTGAAGATATCAGTTTTGGCTATTGTGTTGTCATTGATGGCAACTAGAGTCTACATTTTGATCCATAGTATCAATTGTGTTTATACTGACAGAGAATCTAAGTCTTTGTATTATATCGGCAAAGAAAGTAAAGAACAGAACATCTGGTTGGTAAGTTGATCCGACTACCTCACCAAATCACTATTTTGTGGTGTGGATCTCCAAGGAAGTTTTCTTAGCACATACACTATTCTACAGAAGAATTTTTGTGGTGTTGCATTAATCATGGTTCAAGTTAAGAGGTTTGGTGGATGATTCATGATCTGTTTTTCATTGTGGGCAACATGCTTGATGTGGTGGATCGCGAATGTATGTGGAGTAATTATTTTTCTATCTCTTATGTTTTGGAACCATGGTGTGGATCCCTTCTATAAGTCTAGCCGACTTATGGAGGTACGCTTCGTTTCTAATTAGAGATTTGGGCCAACATGGCCGATATAAGCAAGAATATTGTATTTTGTTGAAAGGCCAACATGTATTGAATTTTTGGGTTAGTGGATATATAAGGAAGATCGATAATTCAATTTGTGCAAGTATGGTGAAAAAGAGATGTATGTGTGTGTAAAAAAGAGTAGAACAATTGATATTAGAAGATCAGGTGATCAAACATTAGTTGTGCTACAGGCGAGTTTTTAGTAGGAAAGTAGAGTAGAGTAGAAGGTCCAAAGTTTGATTGTGCGCTTCAGTGGAACTGAATCTAGGCATTTGTAGATGTTATACTATCAGTTCAAATTTTGTTGTAATCTATATTATAATTGTATGGCAATGAGCATCTTTCTTTTAGTAGTGAGCTCTAGGTAGTGCACTTAAATGCAAGTGCATTCCCCTCTTTTATTTTACTTTTAAAAAGTAAACTTTGTGGATTAATCTCCACTACGGTTTTTCCCCTAATAGGGTTTCCATGTAAAAATATTTGGTGTTATGGTGTTCATTAATGTGACTGCATGTTTTCATCTGTTATGTGTTGCTAATGATATAAAGTTCTGTTATTGTTGTTGATTGTCTTAAAACTATTTTGCAAATCAAAATTATTGAACACTGATTCACCCCCCCTCTCAATGTTCCTAGCATCCAACATAAATTTCCCAGGCTAAATGTAGTGTAGAAAATTGTACACCATTCTTAGAGATGGTACAATTTCACACTTAATTTGGACCTATTTTAGTACCCTTACATTCATGACACTTTAAATCATCATTAATAGGCCCCTAAGACCCTTTATTTTAGATCCCAAGGCTTATTTCGATTGAAATCCCAACAAATAAACAAAGGCACTCAATTTTCTAACACCCTGACATTTGCTCACCCCAAAAAACTAGTGTGGGACTCATACGCCACCTTGGGTGTATGAGTCCCCCAAGGTGGGACCCATACACCACAAGTGGCGTATGAGTCCTAGATGGCCCCTTATTAGGGCTTAAATAGGAAATTAAGGCTTTTAATTCAAATTTTGGGTTGATGTCGACAATTGGGATACAATAAATGGTATATTAGATGAAGTGCCTATGTAAACAAGGTTTGAAATTGTTAAATTCATGTAAGAATTCATAATATCAACTTAAGTACTCAAGGATACTTTCACAAGAGAATTTAAGAGCAAAGAGCACATAAAGTTGAAGTCTTGGAGCAACATTATAGTGTTTTTGTAAGTCTTCAAGCTGACATTCAATTCAAGATCTAGCATTGTCAAGGATTGATGATGGTTGCCTATGGAGAATAATGATGGATTCTAGGTTGGGGAGATGCAAATAGCCATTGAATCGAGCTTAATGGCATGTTTCCTAAGTGATTCCATCTTCCATTATCACTCTAATTTCTACCTAAAGGAAGGTACATGCAATATTTTGGCTTATTAGGGTGATCAGACATCTCCCAAAGTGATTCATCATCTCTATGTTTCATTCATACGTATTATTCTAGCACATTAGAATAGGGTTTCATTGCATTTTAGATCTCCTAATCTTAGATACACTTGAGATTAGGATTTTCACTCATATTTACTCTCAAGATTTATTAGTTCTATCAAGGTTTAACTACCAAACTAGGGGTTTGACCAAGGCAAACCCCTCATAAGCAAAACAATACAATATTCTATTTTATAGGTTTTTAGTAGGTTCAAATATGGAAACAAATTTTTGAAGGAAGAGTAGAGATAGGAGAATAGGTTCAAATATTCACTTTCCAAAAAAGCAAAATAGGACTGATATGCCACTTGTGGCATATGAGTCTTACTATAGCACTTTTTCCTAGATTTTGAGGGATTCTAACTTTTTGTGAAATTCCAATTACTACCCAAAATCCCTAAACTAGGACAAAATTTCCCAACCTAGCATATGAGTCCTAGTGTTCCTTAAAAGTTATATTATCAAGATTTCAAACCTTGTTCTGAGTCTCTTCAACTTTTTAGGTGCACCTCTATTTATCTCTAGTTTATTATTATAATTTAAGTTCATTTTCTATGTCACATACATAAGTTTTGCATGTCATTTACATTTCTTGTCTTTCTAAGCTCTTGATTAGTGGTGAACACCCCTTTTTGTTTTTAATCACACCCTAGGAAACCTTATTGCAGATCTCTTTACCTCATTTGCATCCCTAGATTGAAACCTCTAAGGTTTCCTTGAATGAAACTTGAAGAAAATTGGTGGTTCTATCTCTCAAAATACAGAGCAACAATTTTTGATGTTTCACTAAGATATGAACTAATGTGAACTAAATTGTGTCAAGTCATGAGAAATGTGTGGCTAAGAGAAACTAAAAATATAGATACAACTAGATGAGGATTGCATTAGATTGTGACAAATGTCTTAATCTCAAACAAGGAGACAACTAGACCAATATTTAGCTCAATCTAATTAACAAAAAATACTCCTATGTTTAGCTTAAGTAATTAAAGTGATAAGGGAATTAATAATTAATTAATTAATTATTAAGTGATTGTCCTAATTACTCCAACAATAATCTCATCTAATTGTTTATTTTGTTAGAATCACCCATCATCTTTGAAATCAAAACACCAAGAATATTTTCTTCAATTTATAGCATATCAAGAGGGAGGTCAAGATTTTTGTAGAAAGAAATATTAGAAATATGGATGGGGTCACCTACTAATACAAGGTGTGAAAAATATATTGATGAGATTTAAATTAGGTTCATAAAAGGTATAGGATAAAATATGATTAGATATATAGACATGAGAAGGACATGCATTAAAATATGTAGAAGGCTTTATAGGATCTTGGAATAAAAGGTATATAGAAAGTTGTGTATACACCTTTGAAAAAAGAGATCCATATCCTAAAGATGAGACAACCTTTTGATGAACAAATGTAATAGGCACATAAAAGTACATGGAATAAGATTGTATTAGATGTGCATATAACTCCTAGACACCTATAAAGATAAGTGCACATTTAAAATATTTATTTTGATATCTTTAGAGAAAATATATTTATTTAAAATAGTAGATATGTCAAATATATGAGAAATTCATGAAAATAGTATAGAGGGTGATCTATGAATTAATAATTGGAGATGGTTTTTGGATGTATAGAAAGAGAAGGCTCATAGAATTATTTTTTGATATACCTTTTTTTTTTAGTATAAACTTTGTAATTATTTCAAAAAATATATTCACTTTAGTTTATTTTCTTGGTAAGTTTCTTGTAATTATGGGATGTAGTAGATTAAGTCTTCATAGAATGCAAGCTAAGTTTTATAAATTGTATGTTGATTGGTAGTGTCTAGAGTTTCATTCCATACATGTAAATGGTGGATGATGATATGAGATGTTGGTTCTTATCTAATCCTTAGTAGATAGAGCCTTGTCAAGCATCAATTATGTGATAAAAAATAGAGTAGCTCGATTAGCTTACAACTTGTTCATAATATATATATATATATGTAATATGTAATATGTATATATGTAATATGTATATATATACATATATACAAGTATATACATACATATACATATATATACATACACATACATACACACACACACACACACACACACACACACACACACACACACACACACACATATAGACAACTCTAGGAAAATTCACTGTTAACAATTCACCACCAGAAAATTTACCGCCAACAACTCACCGTGGGAAAATTCACTGCCATGATAAATTCACCTCAAGGAAAATTCACCACTAGCAATTCACTACAGTGAAAAATTCATCTCATTAAAAGTTTGCGATTAATTTTCCATGGTGGCGAATTGCTGGTGGTGAATTTTCCATGAGGTGAATTTGTCATGGTGGTGAATTTTCTTCAGTGAATTGTTGGCTATGAATTTTCTAGTGGCAAATTACTAGCGGTGAATTTGTTTGATGCCCATACATACATATATATTTACATATATGTATATATACATATATATATGCATATGTATATGTATACATGTACATACATAAATATATTTATATATGTATAGATACATACATATACATACATAACTACATAACTACATACATACATACACATATATATATATACACGCATATACATATATGCATATGTATACGCATATATATGTGTGTATGTATGTATATATGTGGAAACACATAATACATGTGTATGTATAAACACATATATACAATGTGTTTATATATTATATTTATAGACACACACATATATACGTATACATGTATTAAGTGTTTGTACATATATACATATATGTATACATTTGTATGTATACATGCATGCATGTATGTATTTATGTATGTACACACACACACACACACACACACACACACACACACACACACACACATATATATACCTCAAGTAAATTAAATCAGCAACTTGCTCATGTGAATGTAAAGAATTTTTCTTTCTAGAAATTTTATTTTTAGTTGTCATGTCTTCATGAAAATTGGAGCATAAATGATACATCTAGACCATAGCTATAAATTAATATATTGATGAACAATTGTCTCATATGTGTTGATGGATATTTTCATTTTATCTTGTAGTCTTAATTATATTTTATAATGAATAAGCATTGATCTAGAATGGTGACTTGATCAATCTTTTCGTTTAAATACATATTTCTCTTGTTCTTCCTAATAGTTTAGGAGTATATTAGGACTTGTCAATATGGATATGCTTAACCATTTAAACTATGCCATATATTTTGTGATCTCTCACTAAAATAAATTTAGTGAGTTTTGTACTCTAGATTCCAAATTGCTTATCTATATTTAAAATTTAAGGGAATTTATGTAAGGGAATATAAATTTATTTTCTAAGATTACAATTATATGTGTAATCCTTTCTTTATCTACTTAATATGGGTCATTGGTGTATTCATAATGAGCCTGGTGTAGTGCTAGTGATAAATCTTTAAGGTGTTAATGTGCTCAAAATATGATTTTAAGTTTTATTTTTTTTGTTTTAATGTATCATTAATTATCTTGTTAAAAGCCACTAGATAACCCCGATGGTTTTGTGAAGCCAAAAGTAGAGAGAAGTATCCTAGTTCTATTTTTTGGCCCATCATTGTTCACAACTCTTCAATTAGGTCAACACAAATTAGGAGGCATGAATTTTAAGTCTAGTCTCTATGTTTTATTGGGCTATATCTTTTCAATTAAAAAGAAAACATAACTTAAGATATAATTCTATTGCTTAGAAGATTATCCAATTCTTAAGGTTTGAGGATTCAATAAAAAAAGTTGTGCATAGTGTTGGAATCATCAACTCAAACCACTCAATAGCATTGTTTTTTATTAAGGAACAAACAAGTTTTGAAGGGACCCGAAACCCTTTACAAATAGATTTTGAATGGATCTGGAACCCTCAAATAGAAAGTTGTCCTAATAGAGAGACCATGAAAGCATAGACAACTAAGGAAAAAAGAGGCATCCGAAGCCAAAGAACCACAAACAAAAATAAAGCTGCACGAAAAATAGCCTATAGCCAGCTAAAAACCAGCCCCCAACCAAGAACCATCAAAATTTACATTTAGAGCTACTCTTGTGGGAGCGAAGAGTCATGTCAAAAGAAGGCTTAGAGGACTTGCCTTCTTTCCCTTTACATTAATCCAACCCTCTTCCACTTGCGTTGCCTTATCATGCCAAGTCAGCGCACCATTATCTTGAAAAAGAAAGCTTGCAACCACTGTTTTAGAGATTACTTCAATATTCCTCCCTGTAGATATTGCCTTATCAGGAGAGCCACCAAAAATGATAACCAACGCGCTATCACCAGAAGTAGCAACCCTGGGCCCAATCTCTTTGTTTTTTGGGGTCTCAACAAGGTAATCTTGTACATCAACAACCCCACCATTTGAGACATCCAGAGAGGATACCCTGTGATTCCAAAGCAACTACTTCAGAAAAACCCCTATGTTGCTCAAATTTCTTCTCAACCGTATAATGTTGTTGAGAATCACCTTTCCACCATGTAGTCATCATTGCCTTTTTCTCAAATCCACATTGTGCAACAACATGACTTGTTTTAAAGAATCTTCTACATCGGAAGGGAATCCCTTCATAGTCCAAAGATTGGACCCAAGAACCCTTAGAAGATTTAAGCAAAATCTCAACAGACAACCCTTTTGAACTTCCATTTCAACCAATATGCTATGTAAACCAATAGCATTGTTACCAAGGAGATAAGTTAACCATTAGGGACATAAATTCATAGATAGGGATGTTCTTTACACCACTGGTTTTGTCATGACATTGCTAGTGGTGGTTAATCCTTATCTACTTTCTACCTTTCATAATCTTTTCTTCTTTTCAAGGTTCTGACATTATATTTATCAAATTATTCTTCTAGACAATATTTTGAAGATAACAAGATGTACACTTAAAAGATTGATGATGATTTGATAAATTTTTTAAAATGCAATTTTCACAATTCATTATGATAGCTTGAAAATTTTCTAGATTAGAATATATAAACCATGAAAAAAATTGCATTCATAAATCTTACAATATTTTGGTTCACGCTAAACTTTGTAGCTTGCCAATATTTTTTTTTACACTCTTTGGATTACCAAAGAAACCATCCAAGAAAAAATATGGAAAGGACTTTGAAATTTTTCTAGATTAGCCTATATAAACCATGAAAAAAATTGCATTCATAAATTTTATAATATTCGTTAAAGTTTGTAGCTTGCAAATAGGTTTTTTACACTCTTTGGTTTATCAAAGAAACCATCCGCAGAGAAAATATGAAAAGGACCACATTAGTAATATAGACTTTCTCTTTGGCCCGTTTGAAGATTCGATAGCGTGAATTTTTTTTCATTGGTCTTCGAAGGAGGAGCATGTCTATCTTTTTTCTTTTTTTAAAAAAAAGGAGAAGGGGGTAAAAATTTATTGAATCAAAGTAGTACAAAGCACCAAGCATCCAACCCACAAAAACTACCAACAAACCCAGCAAAAAAAGTCCCCAAAGGAACCCAACCAAGGAATTGATTGCATATGAAAGTCTTCCATGATTATCTTTTTGATTGACAAAGACAAGTCTGATGAAAGAAGTCCCTAGTCATCAATATTCGGCCACCCCTTTGAATGCACAGAGGCTCATCTCGCTAAAAAATCAACCACTTTATTCCATTCCCTAGGAATATGACAAAAATAAAAAGCTCCAAAGAACTGCACAGATTCACAATCTATTTAATCACAACAGCCAGCTATCAATTAACACCATCAAGTCTCTACTCATTAAACATATCAACTACAATCTGTGAGTCAGATTCACAAAATTTATTTTCCAGCCCAAAGAATAACTTCTTTCAATAGCATGAAGAATCCCAAGATCATCCATGAGATTATTGGAATAATGACCCTTATAAATAGAGAAGAAAAACACCACCCCTCCAATATAGTTGTCTCTAACAATACTGCCAATCAGGATTCCCCCTAAATTCCTTGAGGAGGAGGAGGATGCCACCAACCCTCCCAATGAATCTTCTTCTTCACGTGATGAGGACCATTAGTAGCAAAGAACCCATACCTTTTATCCACCAAATTCAGATTCCTCAAAAAAAAGAAATATCACTAGGATTCACATAATGTCACTTTTATCTAAAATACTCTCCTGAATCTTATTGAAGATAGGTTTGGCCAGCATAAATTATTACACTACTTGTTTTAAGTTCATTTGAATGCTAATGATCCAAATTATAGTTTAGATTCATCAGTGGAAAACAGCAATCCTTGCAGAAAATTGTTTATTACAGTACTTGGCGCACGTCAGATGTAAGTTTTAAATGCCTTTCAGACATAAAGACAACTTACTCACAGGTCACATACTACAGAGCATGCATCGCTTAAAAACAATCCGTGCAGAAAATGGTTTATCATAGTAATAAACGCACGTCACATGGAAGTGGACAACATTTTCACAGGTACAGATGGCGTGCATTATATGAAGTGATTTTTCACGACACATATGATCATGGCCAAATTCTGTCCATCATGTAGTACCTATAATTTCTCTGTGCGACAAATGCCTACAACAAAGTATTGATTGCTATGAGTAGTTTGATGTACCAGCCTCGTCTCTCTGTTATTGTACCAATTTGGGGTCCATACGTTTCATGTACTATAATTTCTCTGTGCGACAAATGCCTACAACAAAGTGCGCTATTGATTCCTTTGAGTAGTTTGATGTACCAGTCTCGTCTCTCTATTATTGTACCAATTTGGGCCCATATGTTTCATGTTGCAGTGAGGAGTCTTTATTATTGTACGATGTAAAGACTAATAGAATCGGTCCTCTTGCTTTCGGCAGGGGCTATTCTCCCCACAAAAACGCATGTTCTAAGATGCATAACATATAAAACCATCCCTCATGCGGTGACATGATGACGGCAGCTTAAACGGGAGAAGTAGACGGACGGAAACAGTCGGACGTTTTAGACGTTATGACAAAAAAATGAGGGGGAATTTCAAAAAATTTAAAAGCGGGCGGGAGTTTTAAAAAGCCGCGTCCACAATGCAGATTGACGACTGTGAATTAGAAAACGGGGATGGAGACAGCGCATATTTTCCACTAATTGATTGTGGCCAACGGGGAGAATGTGGAGGCTGTAGCACCGGAATTCTCCTATAGCGAGTGTTTCTAGGGACGCATTTTTCATTCAAAGTGGGTATAAAACCAAGGAGAAATTCGGTGGTCAGAATGTGTTGGTTGTTGGATGTGAGAATTCTAGAATGGAAATGTCTCTTTATGTGTCATACCGCAATGCCAACCCCTCCATTGTCGTCTACAGCATTATGAACTGTGATTTTATGTTTGTTACAATGATTTTATCAAGAAGCAACAATTGTTCTAGTTTCTGATTTTTCAAGTCCATGTGTTGCCGAGAGAAATGCTTGACAGATCAACGTTTCAAGTGGCGATGTGGCTTTTCAAATAGTTGTCGCTTTTGGTGGTGGATTTGATGTTGCTTTTGGTGGCTTGGGTGATAGTGGTGATGGCCTACTATGGGCCCTCTCGAGCTCAAGAACAAGTGTGGAAAAATGCATGCGCTGGACGTTGGAACTCTCACCAAAATTAAAAACAGGCAAATCAAAATACACAGAACGTCTATTTCTCTCTTTGATTATTTGAATATCGATCACTAAATATTTGGAGGAATAGATGTCACTAACCTTATTAACTAGACCACTATTGTGCAGGCTATTCAATGCCTTTTTCAGCTCTTTTGTCAACCTACCCTATCAGTGCAGTCTCATGGAGGGGGCTTCCTTAAAATCGGGAGCAGATTCTGATTAAGTTTTTAGCAGAATTTTTTTTGGCTGGTGGTCCCATAAATATTTGCAAGTTTCAAATTTTTGGCAGGGTCGTGGTGGAATGGTGGTGCTGTCAATAAAAAATTAATAAATAAACAACATTTCCTTCAAAAATTGTGACAAGTGGCAGGAAAGTACTGTTAAGCAGGTGGAGCAATTTCTAGCCCTGCCCCAATCCCACCAGCTAAAATTTTCAGCCACCTGTTTATTGGGTTGAAAAAGTTTCCATTTAATCTTGTAGCAGATTTTTTTTTTTCATGGGAGCACCTGCTTCCGTGAAAATAGGAGCCCAAGCCCCCCCATGGGACCATACAGTAAACCTTGTAGATCCCTCCTCGCTATGGCTTGGAAACTTCAGATCTTTTTAACCGTGTTGGGTTTGAACTCTCACTTGGTTTGTTTTATATCCAGTCAATTTAAACTCATATGTATAAGTTATAGCTATGTTAAATTATACTTGGAGAACATTTGGGCTCACACTATTAACGGTTAAATTTTTTTAATATTTGGATGGTCAATCTTAATGTTAATGAGATATTGTTGCCCTAGCTCACATTATTTTGGTGGAGCAGTTGGGTGGCACTAGTAGAGCCCTTATAAATATCATGATTAATTTTTTATGCAAATTATTACGTGATTTTCACTTAACAAAATATTTGAAGAATTATAATTGTATATTTAAAATGGATTATCACATACATTGCTTCACAAAATTAGTTTTGCTCTTATCTTGCATTAATGAATTTAAAAGCCTTGGTCTATTGTGTGCACTATTTAATCACACAAACTTTTTTTTTTTCCCTCATATATTATCCAAATTAAAGTAATGACCTATACATATATGTTGGGTAATTGTGAATCAACTATGTAGAGATTTTAATATTAATCATAGGAATAACCAGTTGAGGCAAATGAACAAAAAGGGCCATTCGACAAATTCACCGTCAGCAATTCACCAACGAAAAATTCACTGCCAACAATTCACCACGGGAAAATTTGCCGCCATGACAAAACTCTCCCCCAACAATTCACTGCCACTTATTGCAATGAATTGCTAGTGATGAATTATCCTTGAGGTGAATTTGTCATCGTGGTGAAATTTTCCGCAGTGAATTGTTGATGGTGAATTTTCCGTTGGTGAATTGCTAGCGGTGAATTTTTTCTAGAGCCATAAAAAGGACATGATAGAATTTAAGGGAAACATAGTAATCAATCAAAGGATCCACTCAAGACTTTCTAGAAATTGGATGGATTGCAATTATATATATGAGTAGTCATTTCATATTGTATGACCTATGCTTTAGATATTATTATTAATTTATGTTGTTTTCTTCATTTATTTCTTATGTCAATGGTGTTTCTTATAGAAACTTTGTTGTATGGTTATTTGGAGAATGTTTTGAGTAGTAATTTAATGTTATTTCTCAAGGCCCAATTTGGTCAAGGTTATAAAACATAGTGACAACTACGAATACCTTATAAGAAATTTGAGGTGTCAATACATTCTTTGGTTTTTAACCTACACGTTATGGCATAGGGGTTTAACCTTTATAGTACACGCTTCACAATGCACACACTACCTACTATAACAAATTGCACGCTTCAAAATACATTGTGTTTTATAACTCGTAGTTTGTCATACCCAAATACACTGTTTTGAAATTTTGTTATTTGAAATGCATATGTACAAAAGCAAATAATCTTTGTATTGATACAAACTTTAATGTTCAAAATTCTATTTAATATATTGTTTCATTTCTTCTCTTCACAACATGAGTTAAATTGAATATTATTTCTAACAAATGACCATTACATTAGTGAATCAACCTTCTATAGTCTTGTGTTTATCATGTGATGTGAGACTACTAGATTTACTTTATAAATTCAATACCTCAAATGTTTTGTGGAATGAAAATGACTTCATAAAAGGTTTTACCATTTTAATATGTTTGTTTAAACTTAAAATGATTGGCAATGATAGTTTACGAATGTAAAAAAAAGGTTGATTGATAGGGATCTGGTTAGTATCAAACTTCGATTTTAGGTTGATTTGGTTGTAGCAAATAAACAAGTTACCATACACATTAGTCAATTAATTAGGGACTCACTTTTCACTAAGATATTAATTGTTTCTATATCGATACTGTTTCCCATTTATCCCTACCTTGATGAGAATTTCTTATTTCAACAATATGTTGATAAGTGACATTCTTGTCTTTAGATCATGGCCTAATCCCTATCCATCTTTATTGTACATTGTTGCACATATTTCCATGTATTTTTTATCTACTTATCTCCATTTCATCCTTGTTAACACTTATTTTCATACATTTATTCTCCACTCCAAGATCACCACATTATCATTGTAGATCATTTCCCCATGGCTCAATATTGATCTAAGTTGATCTTGAGGAGCATAAGCATAATCCTTAAATCCCAAGAGTAAAAATTCAAATTCCAATTTTCTTGCCTCATTCTATTGGTTGTTAGCAACCAACATAGCACATGTTCCATGCAAGATGTTAGGAAGTTTTTATGTTTAAGGAAAATCAACTTATACTTAAACACACACACACATGTTTGCCAAAGCACACTTCAATTTTAAAGGGAAATAAAGGGATTAAAGTTGTATTGATATCATATATGATACTTACATATTTGTGAATGTTGCTTTTGATATCTCTCATTGTAGTTAATTTAATTTGTTAGCAGGTTTGACCTAGGAGAACATATTCATCAATTGAATTAAAAAACTCCTAAATAATGTCTCTAGATACCACTTTAACATATATATCTAGAGGAAGAAGTGAGCATCTTTTAAATACACATTTTATTAGATTAATCTCACATAACTCAAATCAATCCTATATGATATATCAAGTTCATGATAGTGATAGTTGACTTAAGAGATTCTCAAACCACTTTAAATTCTAAGACTTATACTAGATCAAAATAGATAAATTCATAATAATGATTAATTTATTTAAAATATTACAAAATTTTCTCATCATCAATTCTAAAACTAAATACACCTAACCCACTCATTTAATTTTCATAAATTATTACAATTAATTATCAAAATTAACTCTATATTTGTTTCAGTAACCTAATTCAAACTTATATTTTCTTTCACGCTATTATTCTTTACAACTTTGTTAAAGATTGCATATGGCCTAATAGTCAAAGGCTTGCCCACTTACTCCTCAATTATCCTTATCCCAACGTTACTCTTGAGCAAAGAGTTAAATGTCAAATGAAATGAAAGAAACCATGTGGTATATCCTTCCTTGGTACTCTAGTTTGGTTAGAAGTCTTGAAGGCTAATCTATATCTCCAATCAGTGTTGTAATTCACATGCATCTACTTCCTTAACATTACCCCACATATCTTAACAATACAATCCAAATATTTGATATATATAAGGTGGATATTTTTTATGGTCTATGACTAACAATACTCAATCTTAAAGTACAAGTTGTAGTGTAGAAAATTGTTACCCTTAACAATTTCACATTATGTTTTGGGGCCCTAATTTATTGTACTTAATTAAACTACTAATTTTATAAATTATGCATTCCAAGGTCTATTTTTTACCATTTTTTGAAGGATTGGAAGCATTGAATAAATGCATCTAATTATTATTTTTCTCCCGACTTAGTGCATTTTGGAAATTTGGGCCAGATGCGCGAATGGGTCCCCCTTTTTATCTAGGACCCAAATTCAATTATTTTGTTGGAAACATTTTAGTATCCAAAATTCAAATTTCAAGTGTCAGCTTTTGCAATCTATTTTTTATGAAATTAAAAAAATTGCATATAAATACCTAGAAAACAGACATCATGTGTAGAATCGAGCATATGCGTGCACCAGTTCAAGTGGAAGCAACTCATCCCATCCATAATAAATCCAACATACCATCCATCTCATCCATAATAAATCCATTCATCCATTAACCATTTATCCAACCCATCTACATCAATCATCCAAGTTATCTTGATCTTGAAAATTTTTGGTGTACACTTTACACTTGCTTATGTTAAACATCTTGACATGGTTCATTTTCATTGATCCTATCCTACCTATCATTAACTAAGCCATGAAGCATTACCCAAATGAGCATCCTTTGTTTAAAAACCTTATATTATCACAAGATAATCCATATCCATCCACCTATCCAAGCATCCATCCATGGCATTCCATACATTGCTAGACATTGGGGGAAAATATTTACATCTTGCTTTGGGAATAAATTTTGATCTATATCCTCCAACTTATGTGGTGATCTGAACATTGGAAAACATAAAGTCAAATTGGTCAAGCATTTGTGATCCAAAATCCAAATCACTAGTCCAAGGCATATTTTGACAAGAATATGTTCCTTATCAAGCTTCATCTTTCATCGAACATAAATCCAAAAAATCAATATCAGTCACATCTATGTTCAATTCAGTGTCACATCAAATCATCCAAAAAAAATTTGTTCCAAACCAAGCTTCAAAATCCTGATCAATCAAATCCAATCAATCCATTATCATTTCGGGATATCCTTCCCAGTCCTTGTGTTGCTTAACACTATCCTTGCATTGTTGTGTATCCTCAACAATTTTTATCATCATCAATCTAATCAATCAACCTTAGCTTGGTTTTCAACAAAATCCCAAAACAAAGTATTGATATCATCACACGTGTCCATATCCAAAACGTCAAAATCGTTGAAAAATCCAAAAACATTCAAAAATGCAAAAGTATGTTATGGATGAGCTGTCATCTCTTAGCTTAAATGTAGGCAAGGCTAATCTTTGATAAGCCCCCGAGACAAAAATCCAAAAACATTCATAAAATCATAAAACACAAAACATTCAAAAAAACACCAAAATCCAAAAACACTCATAAAAGTAAAAAAAAATAAAAAAATCTATGTTATCCAAACTATGTCATCTCTAAGCTTAAACGTAGGCAAGACTAACTTTTGATCAGCCCCCGAGACACAAAATCCAAAAACATTCATAAAATCTCATAAAACACAAAAACATTTGAAAAACATAAAAAAATACAAAAACATTCAAAAAATCATATCAAAATCCAAAAAAACATTCATAAAATCTCATAAAACTCAAAAACATTTAAAATTTTGGAAAATCAAAACAATTGTAAAATCTCAAAAAAACCCAAAAACAGTCTCAAAACATTTCAAAAAACACCAAAAACATCCAAATATTTGAAAAAATCTATCTATTTCATTTCGCTTCACTCACAATAATCAATCATCCATAATAAATTAATCATCACCTTCATCCTTTGGAAAAACAAACAAAAACAACCACAAAAATTAGCAAAAGCAAACTTAAAACGCAATCAAAATTGAAGCAACAAACTTTTAAATGCAAAATCAAACTCTTGATCATTCAAAAACATGTCAATTGACCTTATATCAATAGCCTTTTGAACAACCTATCAATTTTCCACCATCCACTAACATGTCCTAGGATGTATCCTTCCTACAATGGGCATTATCTATTGGCAAAACACTTTGGATACTTATCCTAAACAAAACAACTTGCCACCATCCACTAACATATCTTAGGATGCATCCTTCCTACAATGGGCATTATCTTCAACAATCACTTCAGATTCTTATCCCCAAAACACATCCCTTTGGCTGGAGGTATGAAGAACATTGGCTTGTTTGTGTACTTGATCTTTTCTTTTGATTTATGTCTTATTGCGCTCATTCCAATGACCTCTTGATGATGTCTAATCAAAACTATTTAGAGAGAAAGGAATGGGGCATTGATCATTATCTTTTGTTTTCTATACATGTAGGATATTCTTGTAATATAAATTTGGTCATACTTGCTTTGTTAGATGTGTATGGAAGGTGTTTTGGACAACTTGTTGACTATTGCATTAATAGGTTATACCTCTCTGTGTTTTGGTCCGAGATGAACTTCTGAAGTGCATCGTAGCAAAGTTTTTGTATGTCAGGTGTGGACAAGAATGCTCCTATCTATTTTTCGAGTCAAATTCCATCTCACTAGGTACAACACCATTCTGGTTGTTTATACCTTGATGCATCGTATCTATGTGTGTTATCAAACATAAGGTAAATAGCCCTTTTTAAGTCCCAATCTGTGATAAGAAAAACATCATCCATCTATCATCATCATCATCTCTAATAAAGTATTGTACATCATGGACTTGTTGGATCCTCTTGTCTTCATCTCATTTCTTATTTCTTCTCTCTTTGCTAACATAACATCATTAATGCATTCATCCTACATCTGCAAAACATTAGCATAACGTATCACATGCATCTCATAATCACCTAAGCTGTTTAGGATAATATAGATTTGTTATTCTAAGCATCTTGAAAACATCATATTTGCATCATAATATAGATTTGTTATTCTAAGCATCTTAAAACCATCTCAT
Source organism: Sequoia sempervirens (assembly GCA_007258455.2). Classification (NCBI taxonomy): domain Eukaryota; kingdom Viridiplantae; phylum Streptophyta; class Pinopsida; order Cupressales; family Cupressaceae; genus Sequoia; species Sequoia sempervirens. The sequence goes on along the minus strand of VDFB02193867.1, from coordinate 111,326,148 downwards.
TTACATCATCATCATAACCATCCATACGTCCATCTTGAACCTCTTTGTCATGAGATCAACCCTCAAATCAATTTTTTCACTCGATCTCCTGAGGGGACAATGTACCAATATACTTCTTTCCGTTGGGGCATGTACCTATATGCTTCTCTCCATTGGGGTATCCGGAAAAATAAGAATTTTTTTTTGAATTTTTATCTTGGCAAGTTTATTCTTTGATCCAACGTAGTAGGTACATTGCTTCAAAGAGAAGTAAAATGTAGACACGAAAAATATATTGATTGATCTCGTGCACCTAATCCTGATTTTACTAACACCGTTTCGTCTTGAATCATCTCCTTTGCTAGTCATTTAATTAAATATCCCTTATTTGATTAAATTCATCACATTTCATCTCTTAATTAAATAAACCAATTTTATTTGATTAAGTCATCATCTCCCTCTAATTAAATGAATCAATTTTATTTAATTAGCTTCTATACTCTCTCTTTTAATTAAATAGATCAATCTTATTTAATTAATCTTTGAAGTCATTCTATTAAATTAAATAAATTAATCTTTATTTGATTTAGTCTAACAACATCCTCTTTAATTAAATAAATTAAACTTTATTTAATTAAGTCTAAAATCATTATTCCTCTCATTTTGATTTATTTAAATCCTAGAATCTAAATCAAATTGTCAAATCAGCTAATCTCCCTCTTAATTAATCAAAACTTGATTAATTTTAATCTTAATCCATCAAATCCTCTAGCTTTTGTAACTTGCTCATGAAAATAATTTTAATTGATTTATTAAATCTCCTTTTTCATTCAAAAATGCATCAATTTTGGAATATTCCTCAAGTTTGAAAAATCTGTCCAAAAGGGTTTATACATCCAACAGGGAATTAAAGGCCTCTTACATGTCCTTTTTCTTGAGCCAAGTGGCATTTAAGTCTTCTTTCATCTCCCTCCAACATGTCACTTCATCAAATTCAAAATTCAAATGCTTGCACATTGATCAAAATGTGCTCAACCCTCCTCCATTCACATCTTGACAAGTGGCATCTTGCCATTGAATAACCTTTTATCCCAAATTCATCCCTTTTGTTTATTCTTCCTTCAATCTCTTCTATAAATGGAGAGCTATTTTACTAATTTTGGATCCACAAGTTATGCATTTGAATCTACAACTTCATAGCGAAGTCACTATCTTCACATTTAGAGCTCATTTCATCCATTTTTCATCATTTTCATGATTTCATAGCTAGGTTATGTCAAATTTTCATCAACGAGCTACACATCTTCAGCATTGATCATCAAGCTTGCAAAGGAGTTGGGAAAGGGCCATTTTCCACATTAAAATGACACCAATTCCCCCATGCAATTGATAGTTTGCTTGCATTTGAATAAGATTTCATAGTTTTATTTCTCTTCTTGATGTTATTTCTTGTTCTTTGCATTTTAAATAATTTTCATGGGGAATTACAGTCTTAACTTGCATATTGAGCTAATTATTTGTTTGTTGTTTGTGTTTGTGTAGGTCTAGGATCACCATTCACACTTAGCATGTTGAATTCAACTTTTTGTGATAGGTACACATCACTTTGCCTCTCCTAGATCCATGTACAAATTACTATTTCCATCTGTTCATCTTTGGGGTATTGCATTTTCCATATTAGTTCATATAGTTCCATTAGGTTAAACATTTCAAATCATTTCCAATTCATTTATAAGACACAAAATGATTAGATCTAGGTTAAACATTTCAAATCATTTCCAATTCATTTATAAGACACAAAATGATTAGATCTAGGTCTAATTGGCTCACCTTGAGGTTGAAATTCAGTCTATGCACCTTGTTGTTTTGCATCCTAATGAATCCCTTGGAAACTTGGAATTGATCTTAGGTTTAGATAATAAACTTAGCATAATCCATTTTTCTATGTTTCATTTTGGTGAACAATTGGCATCATAGCTTTTTGATTTGGTAGTCTTTAAAACCCTAGATCTAGGTTTTGCATCATTTTGTCTTACATTTTTCCATTTAGGGAACTTTCATATTTACATGTCATAAAAATTCATAAAAATACAAAAATATTGCATCCATATATTGCATCATAGATTGCATTAGGGTGTGTTTCAATCATTTAGATTAGATTTTCATTTCAAAATTACATTAAGAAAAGTGTCATTTTTTCCCAAAATTGTCATACATTTGCATTTGCATTAATTGGAAAATTCTAGAAAAATAGTTACTATCAAATCTATTTGTAGATAGGAACAACAACCTTAAACAATAACTTAGACATTTACTTTTTCAATTTTCAAAACCCTAAATAAGGCATCAAATGCCCTTAGGAAATCCTATCATTGTATAGGTGTATCAACACTCTTTTCCACACTTGTTTTTCTTTGTTGGCTCTATTTTTATGTACTTGCAAGTATTAGTTTGAAATTCATAACTACATATCTACAAAATTTTGCATTTAGTTCAGATGGTGAGAGAAATTGCATTGTTTAGGGTCAAAATTTGAAATCAAAAGTCACCAATTCTAGGTCTTCACATCTTGCAAACAGTCAATTATTACATTTTAGATTTGTAATTTGTATTCAAATTTATTTAAACATATTCAACATCATTGCATACTTGCATTTTTCATAGAATTAGGATAAGAAAATTCTAAAGATTTATTTACTGTTACAACTGTTTGCAAGAATAATTGACATCCTTAAGCAGTGTAGTACATAGTCAAACTTGGAACTTTCAAAACCTTTGATCACAACCCGAATTCCCTTAGGTGACTATGTCCTATTATCTGGGCATCAACTAACCTTCTGTGATAGAATACTCTTAAGAACCTCTATTTAGGGTTACTATTTGAGTTTTTGTTGTTTAACACCATGAACCTCATTGCAAAAATCTCATGTTATGGATATGTGTTTTTTGTAAAATTTGGATGTCCTTGAAATCTCTGGTTGATGTTTCAAGTTGTGTATTTGGTGATGATTCTAGTCTTGATATAGACATTCATGGTCCTTCACACCCCAATACATGTCCTCGTAGGATAGATATCTTTGGAAAAGATGAAAAGATAATTCAAGAGATCATATAAAATTCCTTGTGTAATCTTGAAAAAATGCATCCTTTTATCCCTCACTATAATGGCTTAATAACCCATGTCAACATCCAAAACCTCCCACAATTCCACCACTTGACATGTTCAACCTTTTACATCCTAAAACCAAATTAGAAGGCATACCTAAACCAATGACTATGGAAGAGTTTATGTACCACACCCACAATGAAAACATACCTATCCATGCCCCTCCATCTTATCAGAACATAGTCACCATCATACCCATCAACCTAGAGTAGTATTATGGCTAAGGATTTAGGATTTTCACAATACAATGATGTGACATAAAAATGAGAATCAAATCCATCATCTTTTGGAACAAACACCATCAAAATATACTAGCAGATTAGGTTACCAATATCCTCTACCTTCACGTCAGATAGTCAATCAACCAACTAAGAAAAAAAAACCTTATAAACTTAAGAATTTACCTTTACTGCATACTATAACCAAGACTAAACAAGCCTTACAATCAATTCTCAACTTAGGACCCATTACATTACCACCTATTTGTGAAAGAGAAGGTAAGAAAGGAAAGAGTACAACATGTCTTACTAACCACACCATAGAACACTTGGGAATCTTACCGATAAATTTCATGCTTTAAAAAAGATATTGAGAGAATTTGATCCTTATGCAGCTCAATATGAATGCATGATAAATTAAAAATTATTTCCTTTACTCATAACTATGTGATAGATATGCTCACTACCACGTGTTAGATTCTATGCAAATCATCTTGTTGTAATAATTTGGGTAGCATATTATCATCCATTTTGGAATCATCTTTTCCCCTACACATTGGGAGCCAGGGGTTAGGTAGCATTTTCTAGGTGCATTACTTCTAGCAAGGGATCCCTCTTTATCTCCTTAAAATTTTAGTGTAGCAAGTACACTAACATTTTAAGGGGGGTATATAGTCCCCCACTTATTGTTTGCATAAGAAATGGTTTATTTTTAGTTATGAAAGTATACATCTCCTAGGAAGTGTGACCTTGTCAACCAAAGCATGGTCCTATTAATCCATGTAATATTAGACTTGATGTCTTATAAGGGTGTGATCCTTCTTGGAATATGATTTTCTCCTTAGCAGTAATACTATGGCTAGTGTTACCTAGGGTGAGATCTTTTATTCCTTGACTTGTGGACTTCCTTGGTGGTGATATCATGTATGATGTTCCCTAAGGTGTGACCTTTAATGCATTAAGAAATTCCCCTTTTATGTTGTTAAAATGACCCTTTGAGGTGGTATTATCATATTATCCATTGAGGTCTCGATCTTTTCTTGTCATTATTTGTTTGCACCCCCTGAGGTGAGCTTTGTTTGCACCTCCTGAGTTGAGTTCTATTTTTCACCCCCTGAAGTGAGTTTTTTTGCACCCCTTCAGGTGAGTTTTTTTTCCACCCCCTAAGGTGAGTGTTTTTTTGCACCCCTTGAGGTGAGTTTTGGAATTTTTGTGTCACTTTGTTCACAAGTGTTGAGCCTAGTGTGGCGTTGACATAGCATGGAACCTTATCAAAGTTATCAGGGAGTATAACTCTTGATATGATTGTTGATGAGTGCACACTTAGTGAAAAGAAGTCCTCACTAGTTTGTTTCTTGAATCTTACCTTGTGTTGGGGGCTCACCAAGTGAAAAAAATCCTCACTAGTCTATGCGCCTTCAATTTTATGATTCATCAAGCTTTGCTATGGTGTTTGTCATGAACACCCTTGATATGGCCACCTAGCATAATACAATTTTCTTGCCAATGGATCCATGTGTTTCATGAGTGCTTGGAATAATATAGCTTGCTAACCTTATGGAACCCACCATATTACATGGCCACCTAGCATAATGCATCTTTCTTTCCAGTGGGTTGATGTGTTTCATGAGTGATGTGGCATAATACAAATTTTTATTCCTCGTGAGAGCTAACATTCATTCAATGGATAACATTTGGTATTTGAAACAATTTAAGATGAAGGTCTCTTTTCCTTACCAACTCTAATCCTTTAGTATTAACCTTGTTTTTTTGTGTCTTATTGTGTGTCTTCATTGTGTTTACATCATGTTTATTTCCATTTCTTCATCCTCTTAATTTTCCATAATTCCATGTGTTTTCATCATGTATGCTTCATATTTTCCAATGTGTATTTTTTTGTATGTTTTCTTGCTACATATCATACATGTGTGTGTGTTCCTTTGTGCCTATGTTGGTTTTCCATGGGATCTTAAATCTTGGGAGCTTGATCACCTCCATAGATCCTTTGTCATCCCATATTTTCAACATTTGGACAATTAGACCCCTCTCAACATATATTTCTATACTTTAGTGAGTCTAGGTGTAAGTTCATACCCACTAAAGTGGGGGCTAAATATAGTGTAGAAAATTGTCACTGTTAGCAATTTCACATTATGTTTTGTCCTCTTAATTTATCGAACTTAATTAAACTCTTAATTTTCTAAATTATGCATTCCAAGGACTAATTTTTACCAGGTTTTTGAAGGATTGCAAGCATTGAATAAATGCATCCATTTGTTATTTTTCTCTTGACTAAGTGTATCCTAAAAATTTGTACCAGGACCCATTCACTCATGGGTGAATGGGTTCCCGTTTTTAGCCAAGACACAAACTCAAATATGTTGTTGGGGGAATTTTAGCATCCAAAATTCAAATTTCAAGTGTGATGCAAGAGATATTTCTTGCAACTCTCTTCACTTCAAACCTCAAATAAATATTTTAAGAAATAAATAAAATAGGACACCCAAAATTAGTAACACAAGCAATTCTTATTGGCTTAATAATACTTGCAAGTCACTAATAAATGCATATAATGAAATGAAGGTACAAAGGAAGCCTTAGATAATGATATTAAATGAAAAATAAGAGATAAGTATCTTTCTATAGGCAAGATTAACAATTACATGCTTGCATTCAAACCACCTCTCAATTCTTACAACCTCCTTCCTGCAACTGCACACAAATTCTAGAAATCACAATACACATTCACCAATATATGCAAAAAATTTCTTGCTATTGATTTTTGTCTTACAACAACAACATCCAAGTCTAAAAAATGCCTTCTAGGAAGATGCTATGCTTAAAAATTTCTTTTTCCAAAATTTGGAACCCAAAACAATGACTCTCCCCAAAAATAATTAACCAAAAGCAATACCCAAAACCTCCAAACATCCCCCCACACAAAAAATCATGAAACTCTTTTTAAAAAATTCAATTAATTTGTAGAAAATTACCTTTGTGTAACTCACAATGCATGTTGAATTCATTACCTGCAAGGCAAGCCTCCACTAGCTAGCACTGTTAATCCTCCACTCACCAATTTTCATTACTAATTCAAATTTCCATATCCAATCAGTATGAATATCCAAATCATGCTTGTAACATGATTTTAATTAAATACAAGTCAAAATTTCCTCCTCTCCAAATTCCAACACCCATGTATTCCTTTTTGCATATTAAATTAAATAACATCAATCCCAACATGCTTCCTAAGGAAAAAAATCAACCCAAAACATGTCCAATTAAATAATATATTTTTTTGGAATTATTAATGTAAAATTCATTCCAAAATATTTTTGAAATTAAATTCACAACAGCGATGGAAAAAAAATCAAATTTTGCCAGTTGACTGGCAACCATGGATGCACCTGCATCAGACACCCATGATAAAATACAAGTGACCCCATCACTTCTCAAGAGGATAAAAAAAATGAGTAACCTGAGCTTTAGACAACCATGATGAGTCTCCTATAGGTCTCCTAAACCATTTTACCAAATACTCCAAATAATGCTTGTGTCTTAGCTCTTACGCACCCTGCTGTCCAAAATTGCCTCTCTCTTCTTCCTTAATTTTCCTTGCAATTTGATGTCTCTTCCATCCTTCATTCCCTCCTCTTTCTCCCTCTTTTCACATGATCTAACCCCCACCAATTTGCACTATGAAATGCTAGAAAATCATAATAATTAATTTTCTTTTCTTCAGTAAAATAGGGAATCAATTGCATTCCTTTTCAATCTCTATTTGGTCCATGTGTTCCTCTTTCCCTATATCTCTTGAAAAGAAATTTTCAGTTGAAAATTCAATGTTAGTAACACAATCAAAATATGCATCCTTTTCATCCTGCAACAAATTTTCATTCATACAAATTTCTTTATAAAATGAGATGTCATCAACTGATGCAAAGAGAATCCCACCAAAAAATTCAACATTCACTCTCACCTTCCTCCTTAATTACAACTATATTTCCTTCATTCACCAATTTAACCATTTCTACAATATCTTCTTTTATGCTAATCTTATCATGCTCACATAAATCAACAACCACATTTTTACAAAAAATGTGATTTTACCTCTTCTTTCTCCACTAAAACCTTAACTCTACCCATCTTGAACACAATTAGCAATGCAACAACTTACATTAGTAAATAATGATCTTCATCTTCATCCTCTTTCACTAACTATTTAATACCATTAATCAAACAATTTCCAGTGTTATTACATACCTTCATTTTTTCATTACTTAATGGTTTCAACTTGTGCTTGATTCAATCCTTCATTAAGGAGTATGTATTGGTATACTCCTCATGCATTGCACACTTGTCAAATTGTAAAGGTATTCCTAAAAAAACATGGCAAACATTCATAGGAATAATATCACATATTATCTCATCATAATAATTCCCTATCTTAAATTACACCAAACATTGTTTGCTAACCAAAACCTTATTTTCATCTTATAGCCAAGCAATCCTATATGGATGTGGGTACCTTCTTCTTTCCAACATTAATTTATTTACGATTTCTTCAAAACCTAAATTATTTGTGCTTCCACCATCAATATTAACATTACATACCTTACCTTCACATTTACATCTTGTTTCGAACAATCTTTTCCTTTGATCCAATTATTTTCCTTTGTTCATTAGTGATCTTATTATGACAATACCATCCTCATTTTTCACATCTTCTAAGTGAGAAGACTATACATCTTCTTCATTTAAATTTTCTACCCTTGCATCATTTTGATTCCTTAGTTTTCTTCCATCTTGATTATGAGAGTAATTATATGCTCTATGCCCATCTTCTCCACACCTGAAACAAGTTCGTTGGAAGCATCCTCTTTCGAATTCTCTACTTGATCTTCCTCTACCTCTGAGATTTTTCTCACGAGACTGGTTTGAACTCAACCTTCTCATATTTTTTCTCCTTAGTGTCTTCAATTTGATTGTTACCCTCATTGTGTTGCACATAATATCTACCCTTTCTCTTTTTCTTATCCTCAAATTTCCTATTTATTTTTCCTCAACTTTCAAATCAAATTGATAAGCTTCTTTTAAATTTAAATTCTTACCAAACTCAGTTCTTCCTAGATGCTTGACTTCAACCCATTGATGTATCTTTCTACCTTCTCCTTGTTGGCTTTTTAATTCGCTGGTCTAATTAAGAGAGTGCGAAACTCCTCAGTGTATTCCTTGACTATTTTTCCTTGTTGTCTTAATCTATGCATCATCTTTAACAACTCCAACTCATAATCCATTAAAATAAATTTTCCCTTAAGGTTCTCAATCATTCTACTCCACTTTGTACAATCCTTTCCTCTCCTCTCCTACCTCTTTCGATCTGCATTTCTTTCCCCCAAATGCTAGCATGCCCCTTTAATTTAGTTATTGCAAACTTAACCCTATCAAGATCCTCAATCTCTTAAAATTAAAATAACTCTCCCATGTCATTTATGAAGTCTATTAATAACAGAAAGTAAATCAACACAATGAACACCAGATTTTTACGTCAAAAACCCAATAAGGGAAAAACCATGGTGAGGTTTAACTCACAATATAAAAAGATTATAAAATTAAATACAGAGGCTTGTTGGATCTCAGTTGTGTTTATGGTTTGTCCTTGATGACAAAATCTCTGATCCTTATGATTTATAATGGCACTTCTTTGATGTGTCTTGGGTATTACAAAAAGTTATTTGTTATGCTTTAATTTCATGGTGATGAGAATTCTGGTTCAAGTTATGAATGCTATGTCTTTGACTGACAGTGTTTGGAAGATGGTTTCTGTAGACACCTAGAAATGACCTAGGCCTAGAAGCTTCATTTTTACCACTTTCGTCCTAGCATAATTATGACATTTAATTATGTCCTTGTTCCACATTTGACTATTGATTAAATAATTCATAATTATTTAATTAATTCATGTCCTTTTATTCTTCATGATTATTAAATAAATAAATTCTATTTATTTATTAAATACGTCATTAATTGTCTAAGTCTTCCCTTAATTAAATAAATTGCTTAATTGATTTAATCACCCTTCTTCAGTCATTTCTTCCTGATTATTAAATAAATAAGTTTTATTTATTTATTTAACATGTCACTAACTATCATAATTAAATAAATTAATTTATTTAATTATTAGTCTTATCTACTAAATTAAATAATTATCTTTAATTATTTAATTTCCTAAATTAATATTCTTCTCATTTTAAATAAATTAAATTATTTAAAATGTCATCTCATTCTTAACTGTCAGCTCATTATGGTAAATAATCCAAAAAATTGATTATTTATTATTTCACAAAATTCACATTTGGAATTAATTTAGTTCCAAATTGGTAACTTTCCTCCAGAAATCAAGTGATCAGGAAGATTCTTGATCTTTCCAAAACTGATCTTCAGTCTGGTCTTTATCTTCTTCATTTTCAAAAATCTTTATTTTTGAATTAATTTCCTCATTTATTCTCCACTGCCGATTCGATCTTCTTAAATGACATCTCGATCGCTCGATTAATGAATTTTCCCTAACCCTAATTAGGGATTGTCGGATTTAATTTGGGCCTCTGATTTTAGGTCTTTGTCAGAAGTTAATCTCGTCCATCCATTTAAAATGACATTTTCTATAAAATGCTATTTTTCTCTCATTTCTAGATTACGCACATAGATTACAATATTCTAGCATATTAATACTTAGATTAATTTGGCATTTTAGAGTCATTTTTTTCATAGACATAGGCATAGGCATTTAGATTCAAATCCTTCAAAGCTTGGGTAGGTCTTCGTCAAGGATTGCTCGCATGTCGAATCTGAGGGCAACACAAATCAACAAGTTAGAAGGTGTTACAAAGGTGAATCATGGAGGCTTCAACAACTATCTGGTATACTTGTTTCATTTATGTTTGCTTCCTTTGTTCTTTGTAATTGCTTTGGGTCTTAGTCTTTATTGATTTGCTAAACAATTTAATCAAACCTAAAAGAAATCCTCAGTTACAGTTTCTTTGTCAGGATGGTTCTTTTTGCATATCACAGGTATTGGTTGTTTCTCATTCGGGCTTACACATATCGGCATGAGTATGGCAGGGTCTCCCCGATCCACCTTGAAATGTCTGAGTTGCCTATCAGCAAGACATTTCAAATGTCATGGCGATTGAATTTATCTTACAGGCTACTGTCGGCAAGACTTCTCTTTTGTTTCGGCGAAAGAATGTGTTCTCTATCGGCATATGTTATACCGTCGGAATAAGGTCTTATCGATTTCCTTATGTCTCCCCGACCCACTTCAGAATGAGCATATCGGCAAAGGAAATCATCCTCAGGGTAATGTCATAGCGATTCTTTCTTGTCTTACCGACTCGTGCTCAAAAAGTTTTATCTATTTTTTGGGAGGAGTCTCACCGAACAACTCTTTGAGAGAACTTCGACCAAACTAAGCGGTATCAGGCTAAGGTCTTGGTGATTCACTTGGTCTCACTGAATGAAAACATGAAGGTAGTGTGGACATCAAATCTGCAAATGGTTAACAATATTAACATAATATCATCATGTTAGTCTCTTGAAAAACATTATATTTGAAATCCCTATGAAATACTTGACTATGATGAAACATGTAAATTAGATAAACAAATATAATCAAATGTAAGCATATAAAAACATAGTCAAAACTTTATTCCATATTGGATTGGTGTTACATGTGCTAGTAACCCTTTCCCAACCCTTGATTAATAAGCTTAGATGATGATGATAAGATGGAAAAGATTAGCTCTCCATTTAGGAGAGTAACCTTGTATGAGATTGGAGATGAAAATGCTAAGATTGTGGAGTGGATGAACAAAATTAGTTCTCAATTTAAGAGAATGAGTTTGCATAAAGATTGTTAAGGATTTGCTTGAGGATGAAGCTTCTCATTTAAATATTTTCAAAATGCTAAGTGTTGAAGAGAGACCAATGTGGGACTAAGATTGGACCAATGAAAGAAGGAAACTTGTCATCATGTGATAGGCCAATGGATGTGCAAGATTAGGGAAATGTGCCCATGAGAGGGAGAATTTGAATTCAAATTTGAGAGTAAATGCTAAGTGGGGGACAAGAAAATGAGCAATAAATGCAATGTTGGAGGGACAAATCAACTTGCCTTTGAATTCAAAGTTGAGGGAATATTCCCCATAAATGCCATGTTGATGGAAAATCTTGAATTTAATAAATCAATAAATTGATTTATATGTGCAAATGGCTAAATCTAGAGAATGCAAGTGTTTGAGATTAGCATTAGATTTAATCAGGATTAATTAGCTAGGATGATGATTAGGATGCATTAACTTTTATGACTTAAATATTTGATTTATTTAAATCAGAAAAGGATGGAAAATGATTTGGATTTAATTAAATAAAAGGTTTGATTTATTTAATTAAAATGAGGGTGATGGGATCAAGTTGATATATTTGATTTAAACTAATGAATTTAGGAGATTGATAAATAAACTTGATTTATTTGCTGAATGGATGAATATGACCTAGTTGAATGCATTATGTCAATTTTGCATGTCTACATTTTTGCCCCTCTTTGAAGCAATGTACTTGTTGCATTGGTTCAAAGAATAACTTGCCCAATCAAAATAAAAAAATTCTGATTTTTCGGATGCCCTAGAAAGAAGTACAGTACATTGCCCCTCGAGAGATCGAGTGAAGAGATTCGATTTGAGGGTCGATCTCGCGATAAAGAGGTTCAAAATGGATGGTTATGGATGATGATGCAAATGAGATGATTTTAAGATGCTTAGAATAACAAATCTATATTATCCTAAACAACTTAAATGATGATATGATATGAGATGGATGGGATTGATGATGTGATATGCTATGGATGATTTATGAGATGCTTAGACTAACAGATCTATGTTATGATGATGATATGAATGCACGATGGATGCATGATGGATGAACTAGTGATGAATTGGTGTTAGTATGGAAATGAGATGATGACAAGAGGATCCAACAAGTCCATGATCCGACAAGACTTTATTTAGAGATGATGACAATGATAGACGATGATAATGATGATAAATGATGATGATTTGCTTATCAAGGATTGGGATTTTCAAAGGGTCACTTACTTTATGTTTGATAGCATGCCTAAGTACAATGCATCAAGGTATGAAGGACCAAGATGGCATTGTACTTAGTTTGATGGACTTTGACTTGACAAATAGATAGGAGTATTCCTGTTCACACCTGACATATGGAACCTTGCTAGGATGCATTTTAGAAGTTTCAAACATCTCAGACCAAAACACGGAGAGGTATAACCAATCAATGCAATAGTCAACAAGCTGTCCAAAAAATCCTCTATACATATCTAACAAAGCAAGTATTCGCCAAGTTATTTTACAAGAACGTCCAACAAGCACAACAAAAAAAAGAATAATGATCGTTGCCCCATTCCTATCTCTCTAAATCCTTCGTTCGGATATCATGGAGAGGTCCTTGGAATGAGAACAATAAGATAAATCAAAAGAAAAGATCAAGTACACAAACAAGTCAATGTTCTTCATACCTTCAGCCAAAGGGATGTGTTTTGATAGGATAAGAATCCAATGTGATATCCAAAATGATGCCCATTGTCAGAACGATATATCCTAGGACATGCATTGTATGGAATGAGGATGGTTTGATAAATTGATTGATAGGTTGTTGATATAAGGTCGATTGACATGTTTGAAAATGATCAAGACTTTGATTTTGTGTTACAAGTTTGTTGTTTTGATTTTGATTTTATGATTGAAGCTTTGATTTTTCCAATTGCTGTGATTGTTTATGTTTGTGTTGCCAAAGGATGAAGGCAATGATGATTTATTATGGATGATTGATTATTGCGGGTGCAAGTGAGATGAGACGGATGGATTTTTTTCAAATATTTTGATGTTTTTGACGTTTTGAAATGTTTTGAGGCTATTTTTGGTGTTTTTGGATTTTACGATGTTTTTTATTTTTTTGATTTTCTTATGTTTTTGGATTTTGATGTTTTGAATGTTTTTGGATTTTTGATGTGATTCGAATATTTTTGGATTTTGATGTTTTCAAATGTTTTTGGATTTTGATGTCTCGGGGGCTGATCAGAGGTTAGCCTTGCCTACGTTTAAGCTCAGAGACGACGTAGTTTGGATTCCAATGTTTTTGATGTTTTCTATTTTTAACTATTTTTTATTTTTTGATATGTTTTGAATGTTTTTGGATTTTCTGATTTTCTGATGTTTTTGGATTTTCGCATGATTTTGACGATATCCATATGGATGTGTGATGATATCAGTGCTCTGTTTGGGATATTGTTGAAAACCAAGTGAAGGTTGATTGATCAGGTTGATGGATTGATGATAATGATAACATTGTTGAGGATGCACAACAATGCAATGATTGATTGATCAAGTTTGAGGAGGATAACATTGTTGAGGAGGCACAACAATGCAAGGATAGTGTTAAGTAACACAATGATTAGGAAGGATATCCCATGATTATGGATTGATTGGATTCGATTGATCGGGATTGTTGAAGCTTGGTTTGGAACAAAGATGTTCAAATGATGTGATGTGACGTTGACGTGCAAATTAGATGTGACTGATATCAATTGTTTGGATTGATGTTTCATGAAAGATGAAGCTTGATAAGGAACATGTTCTTGTCAAAATATGCCATGGGCTAGTGATTTGGATTCTTTCTCAAGTGGTTTGACCAATTTGATTTCACGTTTTCCAATGTTTGGATCGCCACATAAGGTGAAGGATATAGATCAAGATTTATTCTCGAAGCAAGATGTACATATCTGCCCCCATTGTCTAGCAATGTATGGAATGTGATGGGATGGATGCTCGGATAGGTGTATGGATGGATGGATATGGTAAGCACGTAAAGGATTCCAAGGATTATCTTGCGATAGGATAAGGTGTTTGAATAACGAATGCTAATTTGGATAGTGCTTCATGACTCAAATAATGCTGAATAGGATAAGATCAATGAAAATGACCCATGTCAAGATGTTTATCATAAGAAAGCGTAAAGTTTTCCCCAAACTTTCAGCAAGATCAAGATAACTTGGATGATGGATGCAGACAAATGAAAATGGATTGGATCAATGGTTTATGGATGAATGGATTTATTATGGATAAGATGGATGGAATGCTTGATTTATTACGGATGGGATGAGATGCTTTCAATTGAAGTGGTGCACGTAGATGCTCGATTCCACACATGACGCCTGTTTGCCAGGTTTTCATCATGGTCTTGCCCAAAGCACTGCCCATGCAGTTTTCACTATAGGACAATTTTTCTCTTTACTGTTTTTAATCCTTTTTCTAATTTTTTCGGATTTTTTGCTCTTTTGATTTTTTTGGTTTTTTCGAAAGATTTTAAGCTCATGCTGAATCACAAGGTGTTGCTGATGTAGATGCCCCTGTCATAATGTACCATCGATAGCCTGCTTGAAGGAGCTACTTTGCTAAGATACGTGCACTTGAATGTAGCTTTTGGGATTCTTGATCTGCTTCGTCGATACCGGAGTTAACTCTGTCTTGGTGCACACATCGCGATAAAGTGCCTTCAGAATCCTTATGATGAAGGGTCGTTACCAATACATGGTCAATGTAAGAATTGGATATTATGTGTGGAGGCATGGATGGAGTGTGTTTAGGGATAAGAGATGGATTGGTTGATAGTTTGGAACCTTTGACTCTCCAAACTTGGGAAGATGAGCAATGATGGGTGGATACGGAAGTGTCGTGGAATTAGGACCAACTGCTTGATACACTTTGTACGTCACTTGAGAAGCTTTTTTTGGTTTTGAGACATCTTTGATGGATACTTTTCCCTTTTTTATTTTGCCCCATAGTTTCTTTGACTGATGGAGTTTGATAGGGATGATCTTTCTTTGTATTCTTTGGTATCCATTTGTATTTGATTTGTCCATTATGCTTGTCAGCTTCTTTTGATTTGATAACGTTCTTCGTACTTTGATTCAAATCTTTCTTTTGACGTTGGTCCCAATTCATGGATGGGGTGATGGGTGGATGACGATTCATGACGTGACTGGTTGTAGTATTGACACTAGTTTCATCATAAGGACTCTTCATGCTCCCTATGTTGACATTTGCTTTAGACGAAGTTGCCCCCAGTATTGTGGAAGTAGTACCTTCATGCTTTGATTCTGCCTATTTTGAGATCTCTTGTTCAGTAAGCATGCTCTGATAAATGACCACTGTAGATGATGTTATTTCGATTGGATGCTCTGTTGACTCTGAAATATCTTGTTCTATCTGATTTGCTTCCTTGAGTGAATAATATTTGATATCTTTATTCATGATGTCCTCAATCTAAATTTGGGACATATTTGATCTTGATGTTGACAACTCCATTTGATTGTAGGAGTTAAGAATCTGCTCTTTTTGTTTAACACAATCTTGTTCTAGTTGAAGATCATCTACGTGTCCATCCATAGAAAGCATCTCATGGGTAGATGGAGGAGTAAGTGCTATGTGGATGTGATAATCTTGTGTGGATAGGAGAGTGTCCATTAGATCATTATAGTAGCTCGAAGATACAAATTCTTGTTCTTGAATGATTTTAGAGTTGTTTTCATCATGCTTTGGATCAAATTCTTTACATGGGGCAGCTTCAAAGGATAGATTTCTTACAAATGGTGCTTGGATATCTTCATTAGGCATGTGAAGTGGTTCAATATCTTCAAGTGTTGAGTCTAGGGTTCCTTCAGTTTCTGTAACCATGAGGTCAAAGGATGTCAACATGTCTTGGAAGGGACCATTACTAGACCTTGGTGAAGGATTTTGATCATGCTTTGGCATAAATTCTCGAGATATATCCTCTAACTCATAAGGAAATGTAGAGATAATTTCAATATGATCATTGGTCAACGAATAGTGCATTATGTCAATAGGATCAAACAATCCTAACACTCCTTGAAAGAGATCACTAAAAAGTGGCTCTTGATGTATGAGTTGATCATCAAATTGTGTAGATACATCCTCAATGTGCTCCTCGATGGAGAGATTTTGATCATTTTTTTTCAACAATTATGGTGGGGAGATTATCAATGCTATCACCAATGATTGAATGTTTTTGTGTTTGTTCTTGTGCTTGTCAAGCAACTAGAGAGGCTTGGGTAGCTTGATAGGCTTGTTGCACTTGTCGAGCTTGTCTTGCTTGTTGCATGGGTAGATATTGTTGGATGGCCTTTTGGTATGACTAGTGAGCTTTTAGAGAAATGTCATATTGTCTTGCTGCATTTGGTTTTGGTGGTAGTGGTGGCGGATTTAGAATCATGTTGGATGTAATGATAAGTGGTTGAGATACGCTTGGATTGATTGTGGGGGTTTGAGATGTGATGGGCGTGATAGTGGTGGTTGGAATGATTGAAGGGATAGTGATGGTTGGAATGACCGAGGTGATAGGTCCTTGGGAGACCGTATTTTGATTTCGGATTAATGTTGTTGTTTGATTAGATACCATCCATTGGTGTGATGTCAATGGTATATTCGAAGGATTTGACGTGATGGCTTTATTGGCATTATGTGGATTTATTTGGATGGAGTGATTGGTGCTAGGTAAAGGGGGAAGCCCTAAACCAAGGAATGATGTTGGTAATGGTGGTGGAAAGTTTAGCAATTTGATCTAGCCAAATTTGTTCTTGATTTGGATCTTGACTCTCTTGATATAGTTGATTTGGCTTTTGTTCAAGTAGTTTTGGCATGCATGCTTGTCATTTTTGAATGGGATCATGGACGAATGGATTTTGGATGACGTTCTAATTTGGGATGATGCTTTGATTTGGCGTGATAGGTTGAAATTGACCATTGTTCATGTTTTTATGAATTGCATATGTGTCCATCCCAAAGTTTGTCGGACTCATGTTTCAAAAACTTGTACTTGGTACATTCTCCTTTGGCATGTAGGGATTTGGTGAGATGACGTTGTTCGTTTGAAGGCTCATGATTTGTTTGTTCGGTTGGTGGATTTGTAGGTTTGGACTTAGATCTATCATTGGGAAATTTGTTCCAAACTTTGACTTGCGCATACTCACACTTGTTGTACCATTGACATTTGTCGAAGGCAACGATCCCATGCATGGACTTTGATAATTGATAGGCATTGCAAGGCTTTGAAGATTCAACTGATTTGGATTACCCAAGATGTATGGATCAAGTTTATATTCCATGTTCTTCTTGTTTTTTGACCTTGTTATGAAAAGTGACCTCTAAGGTTCTTAGGACCAATGACGAGATGGAGGATGAAATGTGTAAATGATATGAGTGTTTGAACGTTTAGGGACTTTGGATCAATGCTAAACTTAGGATTTGATTTTGATTGGTTTGATTTGGATGATGAACTTGTAAACCCTAAGATGTTAGATGTGATATTAGGATGAATTTGTTCAAAGATGTGCTAATTTAACTAGAGGTATGAAAAAGCATGCATTCCCATACTCCTAACTAAACAAGGTGATTTTGATTTTGATGATGAGCCTAAGTCTAGAATGATGTTTTCAAAAGCTCTAAAGTTGTTTGGATGGATGAAGATGATAAATGTTTGAAGTGGATGAGGTCTTTGATTTGATCCTAAGAGACTTAGAGAGACTTTGTTTACTAGGCCAAGGTATTGAAGAACACACTTTTCTCTAAGAGCAATCAAAAGATCATTATGACCAAAAGATATCAAGCACATGTGTGGGGTCCAATTTGTTATCTTTGCTTAATGAGTTCTTTTTACCACAAACACACTTCTTGATTAGGTTTCAAACTGAATGTCCCATGTCATAACTTCTTTTGTCCCACAAAGTGCTATGTGAAAGTTCCAAGAAATTAGGACAAGGGTTACCTAGTGTTGACCTTTGTAAGAGAAAATTAAGATGTAAACCCAATTACTTAGAAACCTCTATGGACATAATCCCAAGGGTAAGCAATAGTTCTTGGGCTTTGTCAAAGGTATTTTCTCTAACTAAGGGGTTTGAAATTTTGATGATGATGTTGAATGTTGGTCTTGCAATGTTTTCGATAAACGCACTGTGTTTTCGAACGAAGAACAAGTACAAGCCCTATTGATGTGAAAGACAATATTTGTTGAATCCCCACTTGGACAAGTCCAGCTACACTTATCTTTAGTGAATGGTTAGATGCTTGACCCCACTGGCCCCCCTCCACAGCTCATTAACGTCAATCGGGGCAGCCAAGCATCAACACCCATGAAACTCCCATGGCATGTTTTCCATTTCTACTAGAAGACCGTAAAAGCGTGGGGTGGCTTCAGAACGACCATTCTTGCACCAAAAAATAGATTAAGGATTTTGGCAATTTCTAGCACATGGGTTCTAGTAAGGACTTTTCGTTCATGCAGATTGACCCATACGGCAAGAGTCCCCTTTCAGATCCATCTTGTCAGAGCCAACCGCGTGATAATGGCATTTAACCAATACCCACATTTATATCTCAGCTGGAAATACTCTTGGCTTTAGAGTGTTACCGATTGAGTCATTCCCTTGGGTGAGTACATTTTCCCCAAGGCAGGCCCTCTAAGATAAACAAAATCAAGCAAAGACACAATCCGTAACTCGATCAATCTTTGATGGCACAAAGAAAGAGAATGTATGCAAAAATTCCCCTACTCACACTCACACAAGATGTTCAATTTTAAACCCAAATCGAAGTGTTTCAAAGCAATAAAATGTATTTTGAGTGTTTCTCTTACACCCTAGATTGCACAAAGCGCAAGGGGAGAGGATACGCACTCAAAAATGCACCAAAGACAAAATCACACAATTCAAGCACTTGTTCGTTTTATAGCCTTCAAAGCAATTGTGTGATTTGTTTTAAGCAGCAAATGAAATATGAAGATTGCTTGTCCAAATTTTTAGCCCAAAACGAAATCTAGTAAGTGTCTAAGCTTGAATTTTAACCTTTTGCGAATGGAAAAAATTGAATTGTTCTTTTTAGACCCAAACGAAAATTAGTGTCCTAGGAGCGAAAAGGTAACAATTTCATAAAGAAGTGTTGAACAAACACTTAAAGCGTTTAAAAACAGTTTGAGTTTAAAAAAAAAAAATCCTCCTCCTTTCGTTTTCCTTGTGCCTTGTGCCTTCGTTGTTCATTTGTACCTTTATTGTGCTTTGTTTGCTTTTGTACCTTTTTCCTTTCTTTGTACCTTGCTTTCCTTGCATCAAAAGGATAATTACGTGAGGATTAAATTCATTTTGATTAACTTCAAATAATAGTATGATCCAAATTTGTAAGTGTGATAGGTCGAATGTGAGTGTTAGAAAATGAGCAGCAAGTGAAAGAGTGCAAAAAAACACTAAAACAACCTACACCTCAAGATTAACCTAAGTTGGAAACAAAACAAGACAAAAGCAACAAACCAAATGTTATACCTTGTTTCGAGTCGATCCTTTGGTTGGCCCTTCGATCTTGGATGTGTATGCTCCTTTGATGGCAAGTAGATACAAGCTAAATGATGTTGTGAGGATGAGTGCAAGTGGATGAAAACATGAAAATAGCTAAGTGTTGGATTGAGAGACAAAACTGTAAGAGTTTGGCTAGCAAAGTGATCTCCCCTAAATGAGAGAAAAGAGGGGGTATTTATAGGATTTTTGAGAATTCCTAAGGGAAATGGATGGCCAAGATTGATCCACCAAATATCAAGATGTAGGGCTAAGGTGAGTTGAGAACTCACAAGCCCTCACATCTTGACATGTGGCAGGTGATTTAGCCCTAAAAGGTGAAGTAGACATGAGGTGGAAGGACAGGTACATGACATGGAGGGGGTACAAAGTACCTTGGGATTGGACAAGATCTCCTCATAAAGGAGGTACTTGTCCCCATGTGGGTGAGAGGACATGTGAAGAATTAAAAATTCCTCAAATATCCTTATGGGGATGAGAGAAGGAATTTAAAATTCCTTAAATGCATTGGGGGATTAAAAAGTGAATTAAAAATTCACATGGGGAAGGGAGATGCCTTTTCCAAAAGGAGAAAGCCTTTAATAGGGTTGACTCAAGGACACATGTCATAAAGGACATGGGGAAGAGAAAAGGAATTTAATATTCCTTGGAAGGATAAAAGGAATTAAAAATTCCTTGAGAGGTTGATTAGGCTAGTTAGTGAAGGATTAGAGGATGGTTAGGTGGCTAAGAGATTAGAGGCCAACTTGCAAAAGTTGGAGGATGTGACACATCCTAATCAAGGATTAGGCATGTGCACATCCTAATGATGGGATTAGAAGAAGGATTAAGATTAGGTAAAAAAAGATGGAGGATGTGACATGAGGAGGAATTAAATAAATGTGATATTTATTTAATTCATTTGATGAAAGAGGAAGGTATTTAATTATTTAACTAGACACCTTAGGGATTAGAAGAACTTAAGGATGTTAATTACATGGGATAAATTTGGATAAATTAAGTGTCCGAATTTAGACATCTACATTTTTCCCCTCTTTGAGATGATGTTACAAAGTAGCATCATTTCAAAGAATATTAAAACATAGAACCTAGAAGAGGATGGTTAGATTGGGAAAGATGCCCCAGTCATTCAAAGAAGTGACTAGGAAGGGAAAAAGAAAATGATGAAAATTAGGGATGAAGGATGCCCCCTCGAGAGGACATGCGGGTTCAGGAGAACACGAGTGTGCTCTCGAAATGGATAGAATGATGCAAGGGGAGTTGAAGAAGATGATGCAATGTGTTGGAAGATTGGGAGGAGTGTGATGAAGGATGATGAATGGATTTGAGGATGAGAGATGAAATGCAATCTAAATGCAATTTTCCATTTAGCCAGACACTAATTTTTGCTATAGCATAAGACACAAGATGCCAAGGTATGAAGAACCAAGGCGGATTAGTGTCTAATGCATAAAACAAACATAACAAAGAAGAAGGCTATCCCAACACCCCAAAGTCATGGTGACCTTGGTGGGGCCAGGTATTGGGATAACCACAAGCACACAAGGATGCCAGTAACACAAGACCTCGGGGATCTTGGTGGGTACTATGTGGGACAACCGAGAAGATAGAAAAATTAAGATACACCCCTATGTTGACTAGTCAAAGCACACCATGATATGATGGATCAAGGCGACCATGACAAGTGATGATAGGGAGCTCAAATAATAAACAAAATCCAAAAGCATCAAAAGATTGCAATCAATTTCAAACGTCATTTGCCATAGGATCAATCAATGGGATGGATGGGATTGATGAGGTCTGTTAGGAAGGATGCATCCTGTTGAGACCGATGATGGATACTAAATTAAAAGATTGATATGACGCAGGATGTTCAAAACTGATTGGATTTGATGATACAAGTGAATCTCGTGTGTTAAGATCCAGCTAGATAAGGGCATAGCTTGATGACACGACACAAGACACATGACACGAGACTGACACATCCTAGCGACCTAGGGGCTCGGGGGCCGATCAAAGATTAGCCTTGCCTACATGGAAGTGCAGAGCCCTCGTAGTTCAACAAAAGGCTGACGACAGACCATGATGGAGATTTTGATGGATGACCAAGATAGGAGTGATAACAGGAGAAAAGTGGACAATATAGATCGATGATGGATGGAACATGATAGATGATAGAGGATTGGATGGAACATGATAGAAAGACTGATGATGGAACCCCGGGGGCAGATCAAATGATCGACCTTGCCTGCGTGAAAGCGCAGGGGCAACATAGTTCGATGAAAGGCCAAAGACAAGTGATGGACGAAAGAGGATGAGATAACCCTAGATAAGGGGTTAAAATGATTCGACCGACACAATGGGACAAGATAGACCTGTTGGATTGGATAGGATGATGGTGACTATACAAAGCTCAGGGATGGGATAGTTATCCAAATCATCAAAGATGAAGTGGGTGGATGATAGGATGGATAAATGAATGATGAGATAGGATAGAAGATTGAAAAGATGTGAGATTACTCAGAATGAGGAAATGATTGATCAAGATTATTGAATGAGAGTTTGAAATGATAGAAGGAGGTCTGATGAATGTTTGAGATGATAAGAGGCTTGAGGAATTTTTTGAGATGATAGATGAAGGCTAGAAATAGATGAATGGTTACACGGAATGAGTGAATGGATGGATGAATAGGACAAAGTTGAAGAAGATGGAGGGAGGGATCTGAAGACTTTGTTCGATATCCAAAGATCTTGACTGCAGATGGATTTGGTTAAGCTCAGATTGGGATAAGATTAAAGCTCATATGAGGATAATATTGAAGACTAGAATGATTGGAGGATGTGATGGGATTGATTCTACACCAAGTTCTGGGGTTTAAAGGGCGTAAAGTGTTGACAATCAGATTTTTTCAATTTTGGCAATTTTCAAAAATTGTCAAATTTTGCCATTTTAGGAAACTTCATGGTCATATGTTTGAGAGTCCCAATTTTTTCCAAGAAATACCCATTGGTGAGATAGGATGAATTGCCAACTAACATCCTAGATTCGGGATATGCATTTTGAGTTATGAGTGAAAACAATTTTTCAAAATGCCAGAGAAAAACACTAAATTGGGATTTTTAGGGTCAACATGAAAGTTTGAGGCCCCAAAAATGGGTCAAAATGGGTTCCAACGGTTTTTCAGAGAAACCAGTTAGAAATCTACTCGTTATCTGATAACGCAACCACCCGTCAAATTTTAGCTCAAATGGACACTCGAGTCAAAAGTTATGGCCTCCGGAAGTTTTGGTGCAAAAATCAAAACCCCCAAAAATATGGTTTTTCGATAAATTTTGAAAATTTCAAGACATGGGTTTTGTCCGGGCCGTCGGGATTAAAAATGGGTAGGGAAAAAAAAATTTATGGGCTGCCTTGGATTGCGCCCTGGAGGGGGGTGAAAGGGCTGCAGCCCACGGCCCGGTCCGCCACCGCGAGCGGACGGATCCGCCACCGGCATGGCGAGTCTGCCGCCGCGAGCGGACCAGTCCGCCACAGCCGTGGCAGGTCCGCTGTCGCGGCCGGAACAGTCTGCTGCCGCAGGGGAGGACCAGTCTGCCTCCGGTGGCGGACGGGTCTGCCGCTGCAGGTGGACTAGTCCGCCACAGCTGCGGCGGGTCCGCCGCCGTGTGTGGTGTGAGTCCAGCCCATTAATTGGGGAACTGACTTAGGAGTAGGGGGATGGGGGGAAGGGGATGGGGGGAGATGGGGGAAGGGGATGGGAGAGGATAGGGGGAGGGGATGGAGGATAGGGGGGAGGGGATGGTGGGGGATGGGGGGGTGGGATGGGATGGGAGGGGATGGGGAGGGATGAGGGGAGATGGGATGGAGAGGGGATGGAGAGGGATGGGGGATGGGGGGAGATGGGGGGATGGGATGGGAGGGGATGGGGGGAAGGGGAGGAGAGGGAAGGGGGATGGGGGGAGATGGGGGGATGGGATGGGAGGCGAGGGGATGGGGAGGGATGAGGGGAGATGGGATGGGAGGGGATGGGGAGGAGAGGGAAGGGGGATGGCGAAGATGGGGGGATGGGAGGGGAGGGCAGGAGATGGGGAGGGATGAGGGGAGATGGGATGGGAGATGGGATGGAGAGGGAAGGGGGATGGGAGAGATGGGAAGATGGGATGGAGAGGGATGGGAGATGGGGGGGAGATGGGGGGATGGGAGAGATGGGAAGATGGGATGGAGAGGGATGGGATAGTGAGACAGGGATGTGATGGTGGATGGGTATGAAGATAGGGATGGGGGGAAGAAGAGATTGGATGAATAGAGGGGATTGGCTAGGTAGACGAGTGCGAATGAGGATTAGGATAGTGTGTGGATGAGGGAGATGTATGCTAAGAGGTGCCCAAAGCATGCTTATATGTTTGCCCCATTGTTATCAAGATCACAAGGAGGATGGAAGGATGGGGATGAGTGAGATATGCCAAACAGGATGTGTAAGCTTGATAGGAGGGAGAGGATGGATGAAAAAGATATATAGCAATAAGATGGGTGCACAGCCGAAAGCGTAGCAGGAAGCATAGCGGATGGAGGGAATGCATATGAGGAAGTTGCCCCCAAGTGCAGATGGGGATTTACGCATGATGCCTGTTTGCCAGGTTTTCATCATGGTACTTATCCAAGGCGCTTGTTTGCCAAGTTTTCACCATTGGATGGATTATTTCTCTTTACTATTTTATTTTTTGATTTTTTTGATTTTTTTTTATTTTTGGACTTTTTTGACTTTTTTGGATTTTTTGATTTTTTGACCTTTTGGATAGCATCACGAAAGAGATGGATAAGAGATAGGGGAGAGGCGAATAAGTGGATTTAGAAGACATGCGATAAGGATATGGATGAAGGACTCAAGCATCAAGTTCTATACGAGGTATTAAGAGCTCATGTTCGAACTGACTATTGGATGTTGGTACAACCTTAGGATAAATGGATTATGCTAGAGGATGAATGAGAGGGATTTGATGGGGAAGGTACAGGGGATAATGGGTGGGATGTTGGAAATGGTATGGATAGAATGATGGGGTGGATACGTGATGGGGAGATGAGTTCAAGACCAACATTGGCATATGTGGTGATGAATGTGAAAAAGATAAAAGGATGAATGGATGGAGAATGTGGGGATAATGGAGGAGATGGAATAGTGAATTTTGGGACATAGGGACCCAAAAGCAGACTTAGGAGATGAAAAGGTTGGCATAGCTTAGCTTTGGATTAGCAACTTTGGATGTTCTTACAGAATTTTCATTTGATGGCATTGCATCTTTTTTCTTTGGGATCCACATGGTTTTGATCTTTGCTTTGCTGGCTCTTTGCGAGCTATAGATTTGATTTTGATTGTGGATTGGATTTTTCTTTTCATTACCATGTCTTTTAGAGGGGACATGGGAAGCTTTAGATTCATGTGGGTGTTTAGATTGATGCATTTTTCCTCTGGCATCCAAAGTGCTCATACTAGAAATGGGATGGATGTGAGGGGATGGATGATGTGGAGCAATGGAGGTAGGAGTATGGGGATTACGTGTAGATGGGGGATGTTTAGGCATGTGCCTTTGTTGATCCTGATTATGGGATATGCGAGAGGGATGTTTATGATGGATGACATATATAGGGGTTGGATGGGTGAGAAAATGAGATTGAGGAGTTGATCTTGGGATATACGGACCCAAGATGGATAGAGTAGATGAAGGACGGGAGATGGTGGATGGAGGGATGTAAGGACCTAAAATGGATGGAGTAGATGAAGGAGGAATATGGACGGTTGTTTTGAGGTGATACGATAGAGGAGGAGGGATTGCAGCATATGATTTGGTGGAGTGATGGGAAGAGCCAAAATTTCTTTTGGAAAAGGCTCGTTGAGGACATCTAGAGGTTGTACCAACGTGTTTAGATTGTGAGTCTTGGGGAATAGATCCAAGACCTTGTAGGCAGATTTGTTCTTTGACTTGGATGGGCTCTAAAATACCTTGCTCGTGAAGGCCTAGACCTTTTCCTTGATAGTTCATGTTCTTGAGCATTCGATCCATGATAGGATTTTGTTATTCTGAAAACATGATGCAAGTCCATTATTAGATGGGGGATGATGGGTGGTATATACACTGTGTTTTTTATCTGCAAGGAGGCCACCGTGGAAGAATGTTAGAGTACCAAGGGGATATGCAAGCGGTGTGGGGATAGTATTTTTAGGCGATGATGGGGAATCCTGAGAAAGAGATGATAGGATAGCAACATTTGGATGGGTGGTATCTGGAGAGGGAGTAGGGGATATGATAGGATCTGATTTTGTGGTAGCAGGTTCATGCAATGGAGATGGAGGCAGAGCAATAGAATCTTGAATGTCAAGAGGATCATGGGATGGAATGGATGGGGGACTGTGATCTGGCGGTAGACTAGATGGGATGGTAGGATCTTGATCTGGAGGAGGAGATATGTTGGCATGCTTGGATCAGGCTCTTGGAATGACTCATCATGTGTGGGAGGCATGATAATGGAGTCATGAGGGGACTCTTCAAGTGGGGAAGATGGAAGGATGGAGGATTCAAGATATTCCTTGGAATGGATACTAGGAGTGGAAGAAGTGGATTGGATTTGGGTGTCATCGATTGGTTCGATGACTCTCAGAGTAGGGGGTGGGTGTTCAATGGATTTGGTAGATGTGATGGTAGGAGATGGGGACTCAGTGGATTTAGAGGATGTGATGGTAGGAGATGGGGACTCAGTGGATTCAGAGGATGTGATGGTATCATCAATGATAGGTGTTGGATGGAGAAGGGTCTCATCACTAACAACCATGGATGATGGGTTGGGATGGCATGGTTCCACGACTGCAATGTGTGGAGTGGGGGATGTTTCCTTTGTTATAAGTCCTTGGAGAAACTTGAATACACTAGGCTGAGGTGGCGAGGTGGGAGTGGATGAAGGTTTATGGATTAGTGGGGGATTAGGACTAGGGATTGGTGGGCTAGGATTAGATAGGGGAATGGGATTGGATGCAGGACTGGGAATAGATGGGGGATTAGGTGAAGGGTTAAGATAGGGGTATTGGCATGGGGAATTAGGACACAAGGATGCGGGTGGTGGATTAGGATGAGAGGATTGAGGTGGTGGATGGAGATAGGGAACTGCGGATGTCGGATTAGGATAAGTTGGTGGGTGTGTTTGACTACGATAGGAAGATGTGAATGTAGGATTAGGCTGAGCGGATTGGTATAGAAGATTAGGGTAGTGGGTATATGCGGATGAAGGATTAAGATAAGAGGATGTGGATGGGGGATCAAGATAGGGGTATTGTGATGGAAAACTAGGATAAGGGGATGATGTAGATGAAGGATATGATGGATATGATGGACATCCCTTGTCAAAGGTAGCATAAGGAGTGTGATTAGGCATAGATGAAGACATGATGGGATAACTTGATGGGGTGATTGGATTTTGGAATGTCGGTGGAGAAAGCTTACTAGCAATGATAGTGTTAAGGGGATCTATGTCGTATACCTCTTGATCAACAAGACTTTCATTATCATCATTGACGTAATTAGGGTTTCCCTTGACCACTATTGATGGAGGATAAGAGTTCATAATGATGAAAGGATAAAGATTTTGGATGGTAATGGACAAAAGCCCAAATCGGGACTTAGGACAAGCTCAGATCGAGATTGGATTAAAGCTCAGATTAGGATGATTGGATGATACGATGGGATTGATTTTGATGATCGGATTGGATTATCAAAGGATGATTACGACACTGAATCTGCTTCGAGATGGAAGTAGATTGATTGGGTCGAAGGTGATTGGATAGGGATACGATAGGATTAGATTGGATTGGATTGGATTGGATAAGATCGATCAATGATTGATTGATAAGATCGACTGATGGATGATGAAAGAGACTACAAATCCCGTTCAGAGATTATCTTAGATGACTTAGGATACTGATTGATCGAATTAAATGATAAATGGATGATCGCAGCACCGAATCCACCTTGAGATTGAAGGTGAATTGATTGGGCCAACGATGATTAACTTAGGATGGATAACAATCCTAAGAGGATGTTAATGATGACGATCAGATCAGACACTTCAGTCAATTTGGATAATAACCCAAGATGAAGTTCAGGGGATTTCGATGGGGAAAACGATGATTTGATTGGATGAATAAATGATCAAAGTGAGCAAACGGTTGATTGGGACGGATGAACGATTACTCGAAACGAGTAAACAAATGATTAGAATGATAGGACGAGAGTTTGGAATGATGAAAGGATGTGGCAAATGGATTAATGTTTACTCAGAACGAGTCAACGGATGATTAGAATGGTAGAACCAAAGTTCAGAATGATGAAAGGATGTGTGAAATGGATGAATGTTTACTCGGAATGAGTAAATAGATGATCGGAATGACAAAACGAGGGTTCGAAATGATGAAAGGATATGTTAAATGGATGAACGTTTACTCGGAACGAGTAAACAGATGAGAATGGTAGGGTATACCCCCCTTGAGGAGGCAGATGGTGAAGAAAAAGGTGCCCCAGCCAACTTCTCAAAAGTATGAAGTGGTATATATTATCGAAAAGAGCACGAAAAAATGAGAAAAACTGCCTTTGAACGGAGTCAATCGGATAAATGATGTGGAAATGGCCGCCCTGGGAAGAAGGAGCAGAAGGTCAAATCCGCCACTGCATAAGGACAGGTCCGCCACTGCATGAGGACAGGTCCGCCACTGCACTGGGACAGGTCCACCACTGCACAGGGACAGGTCCACCACTGCACTAGGACAAATCCGCCACTGCACTGGGACAGATCCGCCACTGCACTGGGACAGGTCCGCCACTGCACTGGGACAGGTCCGCCACTGCACTAGGACAAATCCGCCACTGCAGTAGGACAAATCTGCCACTGCACTGGGACAGATCTGCCACTGCACTGGGACAAATCCGCCACTACACAGGGAATGGTCCACCAAAGGATAAGGACAAGTCTGCCAAAGGATAATTTTAGGCTTGATGTTTTGATGGATGGGTTAGGCAAAGGACCCAAAATATAGCAAACACTAATAATGACTGGTTTTGCACGAGAAAGACAATTCAGACAACACAACCCTAAGATTAGTAGAGATGGGTATGGCCAAAAAAGTCTTCTACTCTAGGATAAGCATGGTTGCTAAGGAGTCCTCGATATACACCCAGTACATGAGGCCCAAACTGTGAACACCAACCTGTTACAAGCGTGAGTCGGGAACCTTAGTGAGATACTAAAGGCTCAGACCAACTCTTCACATTATCCCGACGCTTCACCAATTACAACGTGGTTGGATTGAGGTATAGCTTTCGCTCTCCCCCCTTTATATACCTCGCTGGTACGCGTGGTTGGAATCGTCCCTTGGGGTGATGAAATCCCCAAGTAGGTCCCACTAAGAAAATGAAAAAGAGGGGTGACTTAAAGGACTTGGAAAGCTACGAATTCTCGTCACCCAGGATCGCCAAATGGCGCAAGGGGATTGGATACGTCAAATAGCCTTCCCAAACACGCCAAACAAGGTTTATTGACCCCTTTAATTAAAATATGTGCCTAATTTACCAAAAGACAATTGGCAAAAACTTGAAATTTTACCTTTGGGAGGACAGGTCTGCCATTCTACAGGGACAGGTCCGCCACTGCATCAAGACAGGTCCGCCACTGCATTAGGACAGATCCGCCACTGCATTAGGACAGGTCTGCCATTGCATTAGGACAGGTTCGCCACTGCAAGACAGGTCCGCCACTGCATTAGGACAGGTTCGCCACTGCAAGACAGGTCCGCCACTGCATTAGGACAGGTCCGCCACTAGAGAAGAAAAAGGTGCCCCAACCAACTTCTCAAAAGTATCAAGTGTTATATATCGTTGGAAAGAGCACGGAAAAATAAGAAGAATTGCCTTTGAATGGAGTCAATCGGACAAACAGTGTGGAAATGGAGGCCCCGAAAAAAAAGTGCAGAAGGTCAAATCCGCCACTTTGTAAGGACAGATCTACCACTCTATAGGGACAGGTCCGCCACTCTGCAGGGACAGGTCCGCCACTCTGCAAAAAATTGAAAAAATAGCAAACGTGAAAGAAAGAGACCCGTTTGTGGGTCCCACCGGGCATGCCAGAAATGTGATAGGTCGAATGTGAGCGTTAGAAAACAAGCAGCAAGTGAAAGAGTGCAAATAAACACTAAAACAACCTACACCTCAAGATTAGCCTAAGTTGGAAACAAAACAAGACAAAAGCAGCAAACGAAATGTTATACCTTGTTTCGAGTCGATCCTTTGGTTGGCCCTTCGATCTTGGATGTGTATGCTCCTTTGATGGCAAGTAGATGCAAGCTAAATGATGTTGTGAGGATGAGTGCAAGTGGATGAAAATATGAAAATAGCTAAGTGTTGGATTGAGAGACAAAACTGCAAGAGTTTGGCTAGCAAAGTGATCTCCCCTAAATGAGAGAAAAGAGGGGGTATTTATAGGATTTTTGAGAATTCCTAAGGGAAATGGATGGCCAAGATTGATCCACCAAATATCAAGATGTAGGGCTAAGGTGAGTTGAGAACTCACAAGCCCTCACATCTTGACATGTGGCAGGTGATTTAGCCCTAAAAGGTGAAGTGGACATGAGGTGGAAGCAAGGACATGACATGGAGGGGTACAAAGTACCTTGGGATTGGACAAGATCTCCTCATAAAGGAGGTACTTGTCCCCATGTGGAGTGAGAAGGACATGTGAGGAATTAAAAATTCCTCAAATATTCTATGGGGATGAGAGAAGGAATTTAAAATTCCTTAAATGCATTGGGGGATTAAAAAGTGAATTAAAAATTCACATGGGAAAGGGAGATGCCTTGTCAAAAAAGAAAAGTATTTAATAGGGTTGACTCAAGGACACATGTCATAAAGGACATGGGGAAGAGAAAAGGAATTTAATATTCCTTGGAAGGATAAAAGGAATTAAAAATTCCTTGAGAGGTTGATTAGGCTAGTTAGTGAAGGATTAGAGGATGGTTAGGTGGCTAAGAGAGATTAGAGGCCAACTTGCAAAAGTTGGAGGATGTGACACATCCTAATCAAGGATTAGGCATGTGCATATCCTAATGATGGGATTAGAAGAAGGATTAAGATTAGGTAAAAAATGATGGAGGATGTGACATGAGGAGGAATTAAATAAATGTGATATTTATTTAATTCATTTGATGAAAGAGGAAGGTATTTAATTATTTAACTAGATACCTTAGGGATTAGAAGAACTTAAGGATGTTAATTAAAGGGGATAAATTTGGATAAATTAAGTGTCTGAATTTAGACGTCTATAGTAAGGACAAATGATTTGAATAGAAAGAGACATTCATAAATGAATCATGCTTTCCTTAAAAATAAAGATAAGCAACAATATCCAACGACATCAAAATCATGATATACACTTGTCCCCATCCATGATTACATCCCATCCTAATTTATGACTAAGGATTCATTGATCATATAGAGAAATTTATGTTTAAATATTCTCTAAGAGATCTTTGAGTTCATGAATTAAATATTAGGGGGTTCTATTCAAAACTCTGCACTTCAAAAACTATTTGAGACATATCACTGATGGTAAAGACAATTGTCACTAATCTTTTTCCGACCATAGCTCAAGTGTTTATGACATCAATGAATGTATCTTATGCAAATAAAGTTACAATACACAGCGCATATACAAAAAAAAGAAAGACTTTAAACTGGGCGCCCTTCTCAAGAGATCTGATTTTTATTTTGTTTAGCTAGTTAGCACACCCGTAATAACTTTCCAACAAACAAAACAGTTAAGAATAGTGAAAAAAAAAAGGTGCATGAACAATGGCTTTATTGAATGTCCTTCTTGGAAAGCCACCCACAGTAAATTTTCAACAGACAGACGGCTCATATCATGCAGGATACATGTAGATCAGACTTATAGGAAGATTCTAATATTTTTTAAGTCAATGTGCTTGGTCGGCGTATGAAGAAGACATCTAGTAAAACTTGCAATAAGATGCATTTAACCCGCATAAGAAAAAATAGCAGATAAAATTTTGGGTAAATGCATTTGGTAGGTGTAAGGCTGATTTTCTTTAGTAGCGAATGCTTCTGACAGAAGTAGAATTGTACTCCCTAGTTTATTTTGGTAGAATGTCGATAAGAAGCCTTGATTTCTCTTACCCTACTCAAGTTCAAAGGTCAAACAGATAAATCATGAGATTACAGCAAGGTTTAAACATATGAGCTAACAACTAGAACTCAATTCAATCCCCCAAAACCTGCCAACAGGATCAACAGGGACGTGCAAAAAGAAAATGGCAGTTTAATCAAACTTTTAGAGATCTGCTCACATAAATACCTAGGGGCGTGCCAAGTTTGAGATTTTCTTGAATAACACACAAAGACTACAGGAAGAATCTGCTAGACGGTGCCTCTTAACTGTGGTCCTTTTGCAAGTTATTTAGTGACAAAAGTCGTGCTTAATTCGAATCATGCTAAGTTGAAAGACAAAGATCATGCTAAGATGAAGACGTGCATCTAGAAGAAGAGAGGTTGTGGTCATAAAGCTAACGCGTTTGGCAGGTGAAAAATAAATTTGACAGCGATGTAATGACTGCAAGACTAGCGCACTTTAGTCAACAATACAGTAGAAGCAGTGGCGACATCAGTAGCAGAACCAGTAGCGACATTAGTAGTAGTTAATGTAATCCAAAATGAGTAAAGTACACCTTTCTTGGCGGGCGCATAAGTCAGATGCAAAGCATTGTTAGAGAATACAAGAACTTTTGAGAAGTTGCTTCTGTTGTGGGCCTCTGCAACTAGTATAGGCACTACAGATGAGACGGAAAATGTGCAGGAGGGTGTCAAAATCTATCTTCTAAGTTCTGAGAGGCATGATCGAGTGCAAGTACCGAGTAGATTTAATGGAAGATTCATTAGAGAAAAATGGTAGGAATATAGCTATCGGCTACCTGGGTTGCTTGAGGGTCCAAGCTAATGCTATTGGCGGATGTAATGCAAATGGCAGATACACAGCTGCACCATAAATGTCAAAGAGGAAAGTTTTCAAGCCAATGCAAATGGCAGAGGTAAGATTGCATCACAAAATCATTTGAAAATCTTTCCAAGTGAATGCAAAAGGCAGGAAAAAGAAAATTTCATGTTATTTAATATTCTTCATTGCAAATGATATTCATATTCAAAAGCAAAATGATTTGAAAGAGTTAGTTTTAACAAACAGTGATTCTAATCAAATTTAGATTCAAAACATAAATCATTTGAACCAGTTGGCTATCAAGCCCTCCTTCTAGCGGCATTATGTGGACATCAAATCTGCAAATGGTTAACAATATTAACATAATATCATCATGTTAGTCTCTTGAAAAACATAAAATTTGAAATCCCTATGAAATACTTGACTATGATGAAACATGTAAATTAGATAAACAAATATAATCAAATGTAAGCATATAAAAACATAGTCAGAACTTTATTCCATATTGGATTGGTGTTACATGTGCTAGTAACCCTTTCCCAACCCTTGATTAATAAGCTTAGATGATGATGATAAGATGGACAAGATTAGCTCTCCATTGAAGAGAGTAACCTTGTATGAGATTGGAGATGAAAATGCTAAGATTGTGGAGTGGATGAACAAAATCAGTTCTCAGTTTAAGAGAATGACTTTGCATAAAGATTGTGAAGGATTTGCTTGAGGATGAAGCTTCTCATTTAAAGATTTTCAAAATGCTAAGTGTTGAAGAGAGACCAATGTGGGACTAAGATTGGACCAATGAAAGAAGGACACTTGTCATCATGTGATAGGCCAATGGATGTGCAAGATTAGGGAAATGTGCCCATGAGAGGGAGAATTTGAATTCAAATTTGAGAGTAAATGCTAAGTGGGGGACAAGAAAATGAGCAATAAATGCAATGTTGGAGGGACAAATCAACTTGCCTTTGAATTCAAAGTTGAGGGAATATTCCCCATAAATGCCATGTTGATGGAAAATCTTGAATTTAATAAATCAATAAATTGATTTATATGTGCAAGTGGCTAAATCTAGAGAATGCAAGTGGTTGATATTAGCATTAGATTTAATTAGGATTAATTAGCTAGGATGATGATTAGGATGCATTGACTTTTATGACTTAAATATTTGATTTATTTAAATCAGAAAAGGATGGAAAATGATTTGGATTTAATTAAATAAAAGGTTTGATTTATTTAATTAAAATGAGGGTGATGGGATCAAGTTGATATATTTGATTTAAACTAATGAATTTAGGAGATTGATAAATAAACTTGATTTATTTGTTGAATGGATGAATATGACCTATTTGAATGCATTATGTCAATTTGACGTGTCTACAGGTAGTCTCTTCGGCAAGAGCTAAGGTTTTCGGTGAGAGGTCTCGGCAAGTGACCTCCGGTCTCGCCGATGGAACACAAAAGAACTCTATCGGCATAGGATCTATCCTCTCTCAGCGACTCTGAGTGAATGAAGTTTTTTTTGGTATGACTCAAACTTTCTATGAAAGGTCTCACCGATATCATAATGTTATAGCGATGCACATCAGGAAAAAGGTTTCTGTCAGTGTGAGATCTTTAACGTCTTGGCGATCTATTGTGAGCTCGGGATGTTTCAAAAAAATAAGGGGCAGTCTATATATTGTCTCCCCGAATATGTATTGTCTTGGTGACTTGGAAATGATAAAGACCTCGACATAGGTATTGAATTGTCATGGCGACAATGTGTATCGAATGTCTTTCAATATGACAAATTTTTCTCCAAGAGGTCTCCCCAAAGGTTGTATGTTACAGCGATAGTGAATGAAACTAAAGGACATCTCGGTAAGAAGTTTCCTCATGTCTCAACAAAAGAATAATATACTAAGGAAGTCTATCGACGTAGCATGTTGTATTCAATATGTCTTCTATCTAAATCTGATGTGTCACAGAGAAAGCGAATTGAATGTCTGGCAACATTAAAGTTGCCTTCGGCATAATGTGTCATCGATGGAAATAAAAAGGTTTAGGACAAACTTTTGGAGCTTATTCTTTTTGGCTGGGTATCAAACCCTAGCCTAGCCGCTATCATGAGTGTTTACATTTTTTTTGTTGCTATATGTAATAGTTCTTACAAAGGTTTATGAAAGGTTTATTTGGTGCATTTCTGACTGGAAGCTCGACAGTGGATAATGGAGCCATGGGTATTTTTTTATGTGTTTCATACTACGCATATTAACTTATTATCACAATTTTTCTTTAACTACTCTCTGCATCTCTATGACAAATAATGCCCTAACTGAGTATTGTCATTCATGCATTAGAGGTTATGATTTTTTGTGGTGGACAGTTGTGCTTTTTATGTAGAACAATGAACTCATTCATAACATATTTGTTGAGAATGGCTCTTAGCTGGGTTGGTTGTTCTGTTGTTACTCTTGAAGACAGTTACCTATCTGGCATGTAAATCAAGATGTATATAAAGAAGCAAAAAACTTAGTTTTCTATTCGACTGTTGATGTAATTGTAAGATTATCATTCCTTCGCTGTATAAAAATATATGGATAAAACTCTGCAATAAAATCTGTATCATAAGATGCAGAGATTGTGAGTTTCTTCTCTATGAGGTATTTTAGGGATTCAGTTATTGAATCTTTAAGGTATTATGTAGATGAGAAAATAGAGAGATATGTGCTTAACTGAAAATAGAGAAACCCTTTGAATCATTATTATTGTTCAAAACATAATTTGAGGGGTTGGTACTCCTTGAGATAGATATCTCTAAATGAGGGGTTGGTGCTCCTTGAGTGGGTGCTCAAAAATCAGCCTATAAGGCATCAGCCTATAAGGCATTGTGAACAGTTGATTATAAGATTAAGCTAGGAAGGCATTTAGGGAGTGGTTTTTATACCCCAGGATGGTTTTCCACTTGGTAAAATATTGTGCCTCGTTGTTCTTCTATGTTCTCTTTGTTTTACTATGCTGTTGTTGTTTCTGTTCACTGTTGAGTTATTATTTTTCTCAATTCTGTTTATGAATGATTACATTCAACTCATGAATGCATTAATCAGAGTAATATTGAGAACAAATCTGTGATATGTTTTGAAGTTTTTTAAAAATTGGTCAAATCTGTTAAGACACTGATTCACCCCCCCTCTCAGTGTCATTTTAACTCCAACAATTGGTATCGGAGCATAGGGTCCTCTAATTGGTTTAATTACCTTGGATTGATCTTGGTCTTGGAGTTTGTTTTTAATGGCACATTCTCATGACGGTGCCTCTGTAACCAGAGCTCCGTTATTTGATGGAACAAATTATGTGTTCTGGAGAATAAGAATGGAAGCTTTTCTTGTTTCTTTTGATGTTGATGTTTGGAGCATTGTTTTAGAAGATTACAATGTACCATCCACTATTCCCACTGATGCTGCTGAAAAAAAGAAGTATGATACAAATTCCAGAGCTAAGCATGCCATCTTTTGTGGATTAACGAAAGATGTGTTCATTAAAGTCATGCATTGCAAATCTGCTCATGGAATCTGGGAAAAACTTGAAACTATATATCAAGGGAATGAGAAAGTCAAACTGTCAAAAATCATTACTCTCAAACATTAGTTTGAGGAGTTGAAAATGAAGGATGATGAGAAAGTGGCTGAATATTTCCTAAGAGTTGATGAAGTTGTCAATGGAATGAAAGGTCTAGGTCAAGAGGTTAATGAATTTGATGTGGTCACAAAAGTTGTTAGGTCCTTCCCATCTAAATTTAAATCTAAGGTTTCAGCCCTAGAATAAAACAAACACTTTGATAAGCTTACCTTAGATAGCCTGCAAGGAGTACTTACTGCCTATGAAATGAGAACTAGCAAAAAAATTCAACAGGAAAAGAAACTACCTTTAACTCTAAAAAGAAAGAAAAAGTCGATGTCAGTGAATCAGAGTTGTATGATTCTAAAGAATCTCATTTTGTTAGAAGATTTAAAAAGGGATCAGGAAAATATAAGGGAAAACTTCCCTTTAAATGTTTTAACTGTGGCAAAATAGGTCACTTTTCTGCAAAGTGTCCCTATGATGATCAAATCTATGACAACGAGACAACTGAAATACAGCCTAAGAAGAAGGATTTCAAACCTAAACGAAACTTCAATTTTAAAAAGAAGAAAAGTTTGTTTAGTAAGGATGAATATGATATTGAGTCTGAAGACTCATCAGCTGATGAAGTTGAAACTTTTTGTTCATGGCTGAAATTACTCAACAAAATGATTCTAACACCATTGACACTAAAGAAGGTGAAGTAGATCTTGAAAATGAGCTCTTCAAGAGGTCAGAAAACTCAAAAAACAAGTTCTTACTCAAGAACATAAACCAGATCAAGAATTGATCTCTCTGAAAACTCAGCTTGAAGAAGCTAAAAGAGTTGAAGTCTGTCTTAGAGAGACTATAAGCTGCAAAGATCATGAAATTAAAAAACTGGAACAAGAAGTAGTCCTTCTTAGGAAGGAAATTGAAAAATATGAAAGCACTCTAAAACTGAATGAGATGCTTAGCAAACAAAAGGTGTATAAAGATAAATTTGGTGTTGGTTTTGAAAAGGGTGAATGCTCAACTGACAAAGAAAAACAAAACCCCTCTTCTGAAGTCAAAAATTCAAGTTCAAATCACTCAGAATCTGGTAAGGATCATGCTAAGTTTTTTAGAGGTAATAGACCTTCATACAAAGAAAATTCTTTTTTCTATGGTTATTGCTTTTTCTGCAACAAATTTGGTCATAAGGTGAGCACTTGTAGGCTTATGAATTCTAGAATACCCAGGTTTGGTCTTAGGCAACACTATGGTTTTGTTAGATAGACCAGATGTTTTAAATGCAATACTTTGGTACATTCTATCAAACAGTGCAGAATTGATCTGCAATCGAAACAACAAAAAATTAAAAAGGTTTGGAAACCTAAGGCTATCAACAACTTTGAGCAAACCATGTTGGTTCAAATTTCTTTTCATTCCAAGAAAAAAGACTTATGGGTCTTGGACAGTGGATGTTCTAACCATATGACTGGTGATAAGGACAAGTTTATAAAACTTGAAGATTATGTAGGTGGATATGTCAAGTTTGGTGATAATTCTAGTATTCAAATTAAAGGTAGAGGTTCACTTCTTCTGAATGAAGACACTCCTATCTATAATGTGTACCATGTGGATGGTCTCAAGCACAATATTCTAAGTGTTAGTCAAATCTGTGATAGTGGTTATCATGTTCTTTTTAATTCACAGGGATGTGAGATTAAGAACAAGCTTGGAAAGGTTGTTGCAGCTGGAAGGAGGACAAAAGCAAATGTGTACAATGTCCTTGACTCATGTTGCAATGACAATATTCAAGGTATGTGCCTAATGGGCCAAATTGAAGAGAGCTAGTTATGGCATAAAAGATTAGGACACATAAACTTAAAAAATCTGGTTAGAATCAATAAGAATCAGAATGTTAGAGGTTTACCAATTCTTAACAAGCCAGAAAATTCTGTGTGCAAAGAATGCTTAAGTGGTAAACAAACTAAAATCAGCTTCAAGACAAAAGAACATTCTTCTTCAAAACCTTTACAGCTTGTGCATACTGATTTATGTGGACCAACTAGAACAAGGTCTATTAATGGTGAAAAATAATTTATGCTTTTTGTAGATGATTATACTAGAATGGTTTTGGTCACATTTATTAAGCACAAATCAGAAGCCTTTGAAAGGTTCAAAATCTTTCGTAAAATGGTTGAAAAGGAATCTAATCTAAAACTCAAATGCCTTTGATCAGACAAAGAAGGTGAGTTCACCTCTCAAGAGTTTATTGATTATTGTGAACAACACAGTATTAAAAGGCAGTATGTTGCAGCTAAAACACCTCAACAAAATGGGGTAGTTGAACGTAAAAATAGAACTGTCAAAGAAATGGCTAGAACCATGCTAGATGAAGCTAAGTTGTCTGATATGTATTGTAAGAAGTTGTTCATACAGCTGTATACATTTTGAATAGAGTGCAGCTTAGGGTGAAATCTAAACACACTCCTTATGAACTGTGGGATGGAAAAACTACTTCTGTCAAATACTTTAAAATTTTTGGAAGTAAGTGTTTTATCAAAAAGGATGATGATAATCTTGGAAGTTTTCAATCCAAAAGTGATGAGGGTATCTTTTTGGGATACTCAACTCACAACAAAGCTTATAAATGTCTCAACAAAAGGCTTAATAAGATTGTTGAAGTTGTTAATGTAAAATTTGATGAAAGACCACATTTGAATGATGAATCTTTGAAAAATAATAAGGAAGAACTTGAATTTGAAATAATTTCTGAAGGAGCTGGAACAACAAAGTCTTTTGTTGAATTAGCAAGCCCTAAAAATGTAAATGAAAATGCAAGTCCTGAAAAGGTTGCATCAAATGCTTCTTTGAAAACTCTAGCTATATACCACCCCAAAGATTAGATTATTGGGGATAAAAATGCAGGAGTTCAAACTAGAAGAAAGGCTACAGAATCTGATGAAAAGGCACAAATTGCTTTCTATCTAGTTACTTAGTTTGAGCCTAAAATTTTTAATGAAGCTCTCACAGACTCATGTTGGCTTAATGCTATGTAGGAAGAAATTGATTAGATTGAGAAAAATCAGACTTGGGACTTAGTCCCAAGACCAGATGACAAGAATGCCATTGGAGGCAAATGGATATACAAAAACAAGGTTAATGAAAATGGTAATGTTATTCGCAACAAAGCAAGATTTGTCTGCAAAGGCTATGCTCAACAAGAAGGCATTGATTTTGGTGAAACCTTTGCACCTGTTGCTAGACTAGAATCTATTAGAATATTCTTGGCTTATTCTATTTACAAAAACTTTACTATTTATCAAATAGATGTCAAAACTGCTTTTTTGAATGGCTATTTAGATGAAAAGGTCTATGTTGAACAGCCTGAAGGATTTATATGCAAAGATAATCCTAACCATGTTTATAGGTTGAAAAAGGCTCTCTATGGCTTAAAACAAGCACCTAGACCTTGGTACTCTAGGCTAGGCAGTCACTTAATTTCTAATGGATTTGTTGGAGGAGGTGTAGACATTAATCTTTATGTTAAAAATGAAGGTTCTAATATTTTAGTTGTTGAAATTTATGTTGATGATACTATCTTTGGCTGCAATAATGTCACTTTGAGTAAAAAATTCTCTCAGATAATGGAATCTGAGTTTGAAATGTCAATGTGCTTAAGAAATTTTAGATGGATGAATGCCATCCAGTTAGCACTCCAATGGTTACTAGTTGCAAACTTACTAAGTTTGATGATTCTCCTGATACAAATCAAACGGAATATAGATCAATGATCGGCAGTCTCTTATATTTAACTACCTCTAGACCTGACATTATGCAGGCAGTTTGCACTGTTGCACATTTTCAGGCATCACCTAAAGACTCTCATTTTACTGCTGTTAAACGGATCTTTAGATACATTCAGGGCACTCTTGATTATGGTCTTTGATATCCTAGGAGCAATGATTTCTCTTTGATTGCTTATACTGATGTTGACTGGGCTGGTTGTTTGGATGATAGGAAAAGCACCAGTGGTGCTGCATTCTTTCTTGGTGATCATTTAGTGGCATGGCACAGTAAGAAACAAGTATATGTTTCTCTCTCTACTGCTGAAGAAGAATACATTGCTGCCACTTCATGCTGTACTCAAGTTCTGCGGATGAGTCAGACTCTTTCAGATATGGGTATTGATGTTTCTAAACCTGTTTCCATTCTTTGTGATAACACTAGTGTGATAAATATTTTAAAAAATCCTATTATGCACTCTCGCATGAAACATATTGCTATTAAGTTTCATTTTCTTTGAGAAAAGGTTTTGGCTAATGAAATCTGCTTACCATTTGTTGGATCTCAAGATCAGGTAGCTGATATTTTTACAAAGCCCTTAGCAAAAGAGTTATTTCAAAGGCTGAGACTTCGATTAGGAGTTATCTCTCAATCATTACTTCACTGAATCTCCAAGCTGCTGCTTAGGGGGAGCATGTTATATGTTTTAATTCACTTACAACTCTTCTACTATTTTGGTTGCTACACTACTACCCTTTTTTTTTGCAACTGTTTCTCATGATATTTTGGTTGGCTTCTTAGTTGTGTTTCATGGAAATGCACATTCTTCTCTTCTATTCTTTGTCATTGAGGCAAAAAGGGGGAGAGTCATTTGTGTTTTTCCATCAAGGACAAAGGGGGAGTTTGTTGGATCTCAGTTGTGTTTATGGTTTGTCCTTGATGACAAAATATTTGATCCTTATGATTTATAATGGCACTTCTTTGATGTCTCTTGGCTATTATAGAAAGTTATTTGTTATGCTTTAATTTCATGGTGATGAGAATTCTGGTTCAAGTTATGAATGATATCTCTTTGATTGACATTATTTGGAAGATGGTTTCTTTGTTATGATGGTTTTTTTTGCATATCACAAGTATTGGTTGTTTCTCATTCGGGCTTACACATATCGGCATGAGTATGGCAGGGTCTCCCCAATCCACCTTGAAATGTTTGAGTTGCCTATCAGCAAGACATTTCAGATGTCATGGTGATTGAATTTATCTTACAGGCTAATGTCGGCAAGACTTCTCTTTTGTTTCGGCGACAAAATGTGTTCTCTATCGGCATATGTTATACTGTCGGAATAAGGTCTTATCGATTTCCTTATGTCTCCCCAAACCGCTTCAGAATGAGCGTATCGACAAAGGAAATTATCCTTGGGGTAATGTCATAGTGAGTCTTTCTTGTCTTACCGACTCGTGCTCAAAAGGTTTTATCTATTTTTCAGGAGTCTCACCGAACAACTCTTTGAGAGAACTTCAGCCAAACTAAGCGGTATCGGGCTGAGGTCTTGGCGATTTTACTTGGTCTCACCAACTGAAAACATGAAGGTAGTCTCTTCGGCAAGAGCTAGGGTTTTCGGTGAGAGGTCTCGGTGAGTGACCTCCAGTCTCGCCGATGGAACACAAAAGAACTCTGTCAGCATAGGATCTATCCTATCTCAATGACTCCGAGTGAATGAAGTTTTTTTTAGTATGAGTCAAACTTTCTACGAATGGTCTCACTGATATCATAATGTTATAGCGATGCACATCAGGAAAAAGGTTTATGTTAGTGTGATATCTTTAACATCTTGGAGATCTATTGTGAGCTTGGTATGTTTCAGAAAAACAAGGGGTTGTCTATATAGTGTCTCCCCGACTATGTATTGTCTTGGCGAATTGGAAATGATAAAGGCCTTCGGGATAGGTATTGAATTGTCATGGCGACAATGTATATCGAATCTCTTTTGGTATGAAATTTTTTTCTCCAAGATGTCTCCCCGAAGGTTGTATGCTATAGCGATAGTGAATGAAACTAAAGGACATCTCGGTAAGAAGTTTCCTCATGTCTCAGTGAAAGAATAATATACTAAGAAAGTCTATCGGTGTAGCATGTTGTATTCGATATGTCTTCTCTTTGAATTTGATGTGTCACAGAGAAAGTGAATTGAATGTTTGGCAACATTAAAGTTGCCTTCGGCATAACGTGTCATCAATGGAAATAAAAAGGTTTAGGACAAAAATTTTGAGCTTATTCTTTTTGGCTAGGTATCAAACCCTAGCCTAGCCGCCATCATGAGTGTTTATGTTTCTGTTGTTGCTGACTGTAACAATTCTTACAAAGGTTTATGGAAGGTTTATTTGGTGCATTTCTAACCAGAAGCTCGTAGTGGATAATGGAGCCATGGGAGTTACAGATCTGTCTGGTATTTTTATTTATGTGTTTCATACTATGCATATTAACTTATTATCACAATTTTTCCTTAACTACTCTCTGCATCTCTATGAAAAATGATGCCCTGAATGAGTATTGTCATTCATGCATTAGAGGTTATGATTTTCTATGGTGGACAGTTTTTCTTTTTATGCAGAAAAATGAACTCATTCGTAACAGATTTGTTGAGAACGAC
This sequence comes from Sequoia sempervirens, assembly GCA_007258455.2. NCBI lineage: Eukaryota > Viridiplantae > Streptophyta > Pinopsida > Cupressales > Cupressaceae > Sequoia > Sequoia sempervirens. Next base: position 111,283,250 of record VDFB02193867.1, on the reverse strand, counting down.
TCTTAGCTGGGTTGGTTGTTTTGTTGTTACTCCTGAAGACAGTTACCTATCTGGCATGTAAATAAAGATGTATATAAAGAAGCATAAAACTTAGTTTTCTATTCGACTGTTGATGTAATTCTGAAATTATCATTCCTTGGCTGTATAAAAATATATGGATAAAACTCTGCAATAAAAATCTGTATAATAAGATGCAGAGATTGTGAGCTTCTTCTCTATGAGGTATTTTAGGGATTCAGTTATTGAATCTTTAAGGTATTCTGTAGATGAGAAAACATATAGATATGTGCTTAACTGAAAATAGAGAAACCTTCTGAATCATTATTATTGTTCAAAACATAATTTGAGGGGTTGGTACTCCTTGAGATAGATATCTCTAAATGAGGGGTTGGTGCTCCTTGAGTGGGTGCTAAAAAATTAGCCTATAAGGCATTGTGAACAATTGATTATAAGATTAAGCCAAGAAGGCATTTAGGGAGTGGTTTTTATACCCCATGAGGGTTTTCCACTTGAAAAAATATTGTGCCTCTTTGTTCTTCTGTGTTCTCTATGTTTTACTATGTTGTTGTTGTTTCTGTTCACTGTTGAGTTATTATTTTTCTCAATTCTGTTTATGAATTATTACATTCAACTCATGAATGCATTAATCAAAGTAATATTGAGAACAAATCTGTGATATGTTTTGAAGTTTTTGAAAAATTGGTCAAATTTGTTAAGACACTGATTCACCCCCCCACCTCTCAGTGTCATTTTAACTCCAACAAGGCTCAGTACCTAGAAGAGGACTCACTGTCCAAGTACAAAGGTTCACTACCTCCAAAAAGGAGTCACTATCCAATAGGGAGGCTCAGTGCCTACAAATACAAAAGAGAACAAAAGATCCACCACAACAATTAACACACATCCACAACTTTGAATAAGGATTGCAAAAACCTTTAGCTCATTGCCTTCAGGAATCCAACACAATGAAGTACTATTGTATCTACTTGCTCACACATACACTTCCGCTCTTATGATTTGTGGCTCACTTTTGTCACTTTTCATCACATTATCATACAATTCTTCACAATTCGACTTGCTTTTATACCATCCTCAACCTTAGAAACTTTCTCCAAGGTCGTCCACAAATACCTCATTTTATAAATTCAAATTAGATAAGGAAATTAACATTCTCAAGATGGAAAGGAATGAGAGTGGACCAATAAAATATTTAACCAAGACCAAAAATAATGTCTCAGATCAACCACACGCTTCCTCAATTTAATTTTATTCTTCAAATGAAGTGTAAACACTAGGTCGGCCAAACCTAATGAAAAAAAAATGAAAATTGATGTACACTCTTTCCAACAAGAAGATGACACACAAAATCCATAACATGCTTCATTATGCACAAGAATACATCTCATATTTCTTTAGATACATCCACAACAAATGCAATATGCTTCAAACTCTAAACACCTTTCACTAGTTCATCTAGACTACGTAAAACCATACCGAAACACTGAAACATGACTTTTGGATCACCAAAATTCAACCATCTTTGCCAAAACCTAGAGAAAACAATCTCAAGACATATCCTAGATCCACAAGATCTGAAAAAAACAATAGAGGACTATGGAGCATAAACATTTCTCTAAGTCCTTAGAAGATCAACTCTTCCAGAACAATTCACATAACGATGAATGTAACTTTCATGTACTATCACACCAGAAGCTAAAACTTAGGATATATCACCATAGGATCACCATTATCAAATATTTAGATCCACACAAGCATAGCATCAACATTGGAGAAACTTGGAGCACATACCAGAGCACATTCTGAATGCATTCATCACTTTGATTTCTCTTCTTTATTAATTTTCTCAAAAGCACTTGGAAACTCATCAACATAACACATTTGTAATGACATAAAGATAGCTCCATGTACTCATAGCATCTCAATAGCATCTCAACTATACATGTACAATTTAGAACATACTGAACTATATTGACATCAATGACAACATTATTGACAACACAACTAGACTAGCTCATACTTGTAACAATCTACCCCTTTGTCATTGATGGTAATGCATGATGTGAAAAACCATCAGAGACAACATCCTTCACAATATCCTAGGAGAACACCTATTTTTCACATGACTTTCTCTCCCCCTTTGACATCAATGGCAAAGACCAACAAATTTGATTACTCCCCATTACGGGCACACTCATACTACAACAATGAAAACCTTTTCTACTCCCCCTCCAAAATAGACCCATTTATCAGTCTAAATAAATAAAGAAGCTATGAATTCATTGGACTGATGTACCTTCATGTGCACTTAGTTTGGAAAGCTTGTTGGAACCAGAATTTTCATAGAAAATTTTAAGGATTTTATTAGTGAAAATAAAAAATTCATACTATCATTTTCATAAAAAAAACCTCATTATTTCCATCCATAAGGTCAAAATCTCCTTTTATAGCTATACAAATACTGCATTGGATACCCCATATATCCCTTACATCATACCTCTCTACCATAGCCCATTACAAAGAAGCTCAAGGTATGATGGTATACTGAGCTAACACTATACTCTGTCACCTTCACCGCTATACCTTGGGGGGTCAAGACATACAGTGTGGTAGAGTAGTACACTAAAGGATAGTAATAGAAGGAGGCACCACTATACTACAGAGGGTCAAATCATAGCCCATGGTAAAGCGATATACTAAGGAGGGGTAGTAAGAAGACATATTGTCGTACCACATGAGAACAAAAGGAGACCCATAGTAGAGCGATATATTAATATATATATTAAGGATATACTGCAGTACCACAATAGAGCCAAATATCTTGTGTAGTAGAGTGGTACATAAAAGAAAGATATTGAAAGAACATTGCGATAATGTAGGGGAGTGAAAAGGGACACGAGGTACTATGGTAAAGCAGTCATTGGGTCATTTAAAACACACCAATCACATCAGTTAACATCAAAATATGAAATTAAGCTTGATACAAAGATTTGAATTGTGTGAATTTATGACTCGAGAGTTAATGCATTTTGGTGTAAAGAAACATGAATTAGATTGAGATTTCTCATTCATAACAATAGAATCCCAGTGCAAACGAGCTCAAGGTGTGGGAGTAACGAGAATTATTTGAGGTGAACTATCTTACCAGGTAAGCCTACTAATCACTCTTTGAATTTCATAACAATGGTACGAAAGAAAGCAAAAGTAGGAGCTAAGAAAGATGAATTCAAAACTAGTAAACCTTCTTTACAGTCCCCTTTGCTTTCTTTATTACCTGGTTCAGTAGATAAAGGGCCCAAAAAAGTTTTCAGAGATTTAGCTTAGGGATATAGAGACCCTATTGTTCCTCAATTGGGGTGGAATTTGTATTGGTATTTCTATCGAAAAAGAAATGATAAGGTTCCAACATCAAACTCGTGGACCCTTGATTTAGCCAAATTGATTGTTCTGAATATTTTCATTGATATTGAGTTGATTAAAGCCCTATCCCATAGCTACAATGCCCCAACCAAAATTACTAGGCTTCCAAATGGTGGGAGTTTAGTTGATGTCTCAAGGGAGGCCATTATCAAATGTTTTAACCTGAACAAACAAGTTGTTATAGAGGTAAATTTGGGGAAACTAGAACAAGAGTATAAGAGGATGAGAAAGACATATAGAAGTGATGATATCCCCCTGCATATGAAGATGGGTGATAATAATAGAATACTCCCCATCCCTTCCTCAAAAATGGAGCATTTCCCAATTTCAAACTTTTAGGTTTACTTCAAAAATACCTATCATGCATTGTGTCAAATACTAGTGATAGATGAAGAAGAAAATATGTTAGTGGGATTGACAAGGATGGCTATGATTATTGAACACCTAGAGTCGAATGTATAATTTTATTTTGCATCTGTGATTGAAGAGAAAATACATGAGGGTTTGTTGTAGGTCAAAGAGGCTAAGGCTCCCATTGCCTTTAGAAAATATTTTTTGTTGTGTCATTTAATCTTTTACCAAAATGAACTAAAGTGGACTAGAAGAATGAAGTTATGCACACAAGAGAATGAAGTAAGACTCCCTGTACAAAATTGGTGTTACATCTGGGACAACAAGTGCACAAAATGTGATTTTGTTGTATTTAGAGATGACTTTGTTGTTAGATTGATAGCTGCCCTTGGCTAGCCAACACCAAGGTTACTTGAATCTTTGATGAGTGTAATGAGGCATGTACAGTACAAGCTAGAACTTGGATGTACTCATAATTATGTTGATTGGTTCCTCATGCCACAACACACCATTATTAGAGTGTATGGTTGTGACCAAGCAACACACATTTTTCCCAAATTTGTAACTGCAACGGTATGTTTTTTAGAGTTCATGTGGTAGATGCTCTAGATGGAGCATGATTTGATGAGGAATCAGAGAAAAGGAACATTTTTACCTGATTTGACAGTATTTGAGGAATTGTCTATTGGATTTGATATGTTGGAGGAATTACAAAGGTTCATGAGGGTTAATTATCCCTTCAATTTTGGAAAGGAAAGAGTATGTGACCTAGAGGGCCATATTAATATGATCAAAAGTACCTTGCTAACAAAAAGGGCCATATCTCATGTATTTGATCCTCAGGAGGATGTAATAAGGAATTTGGTATATTTTGCTGACGTATTTTAGACTATAAGGAGATGGATAACAATGATGAAATGGAAAAATCAAAAGAAGGAGAATAAAATTTTTAAGGGGTTTTTTTGTATATGAACCTAATCTTCTCAAGAGGATGCAAATGATCCTCCACAAATTTTTTGAGTTTTATAAAATTTCCCTAGATGAGGGGTTAATTCCACCTCCCACACCTCACCATCCATCACTTGAAGCATCCACATCGCATACACCACCCCCATCACCTGCACATCCACCCCCTACATCTCCTATGCATGAACCCTAGGCCAAGAGATAGTAGACTGAGTCATTGGTTGATTATGACTCAAGTGATGATGAAGAAGATGTAGTTTTGGCTCTAACTGGAATGAAGGAGATAGTAGAGCAACAAAAAAGTCAAGAGCTGCATGATCCTAAAATTAGGATATCAGAAGAAGGTGTTGATGAGACTCGGGATGATGAGAGGGTTGTGTCCTCTCTGAGGTTTATGGAAGATGATAACTTCATCCATACAAGTGAATTTAAGGACTTCTAATTAAGATGAAGATGAAACAATTTTATAAGAGATTGAAGATCTATATTATAGGAGTTGATGAATCAAAGCAGGCTGAAATCCAAGATCAAACATTTACAGAATTAAATTTTGATAATATTAGTGTCACCCGCTAGGAGGCATGAGAGATAGTATTGAAAAGTGATATGCTGATTATACCTAGGATGGAGCTATTCAAAGTTTTTCTTTTAGATCATATTAGAGCACAAGATGATCCAATGTTAGTAGCTAAGTTTGATTCAAAGGAAGGTGTTTCAGGAATAGGGTATAACCCTACTACCAAAACTCTTGCTTTGTGGACAAAACAAAAGAGCACAAGGAAACCTCAGATCTTAGATGTGGTGTAGGAAATGAGGGGGTCAGCCATGGTGAGAACAATGAAAGATACAATTCCTATAGAGGTCGTAACTATAACCATGCATTCTGCAATGTTCACTAAGATGTGGTGGAGAATATGGAAAAGAAGATAAATGAATATTAGAAAAGATTAAAATTATCAAATCATGAAGTGAAAAAATTATTTATTGAGAATGTGAAGTTGAAACAATAATTGCAGTAGGCTACCACAATGAGAGGGGATGAAGTAGTTGTTTATCACCCACCTATCCAAGTTGAAGATCCACAAATTCAACAATTGCAAGATGAAATTGCTAAACTGAAGAAACATAACATGGAAGATGTCAAGTAGCATATCATGGAGATTCTATGGAAAACATTGGAGCATAGAATCAGGATATTGAAGGAGAAGATAGGTGGATTACATGAAAACTTTAGCAATTTGATTAAATCTTTAGAACATATAAATGCTAATGCCCCTATCCTTGAAGAGCTCCAAAAGAGGTGGTAACCAACCTATCACATACTGACTACTCTGTGCAAAGCCAGACAAAGGGATCCAGATGCCAACCAAAACTTAAGCAAACACAGGAAATGGTAAAGGGTGTAATTGATGAGTATTAGTATTTGATAGATATAAGGAAGAAAATGGAGAATAGGAGGATTTCATTTGAATTCATTAAATGCCTCTTCAACCTATCAATATTCAAAGATGACAAGCAGATAAAGGGAATGGATGAGTGGAAAAAAGAATTTGATCAGATAGTTCCAAAAGGATTGACACATGTACAAGATGATGGGGAGATTAATCCTGAAAAATTCCATACTTTACTTGATGGGATTATCACATTGGATAGTGGATTCCTAAAATTTGTAGTGGATGTTAGGAATCTCCTTGATAATAGATGGAAAATCCATCTTACAAATCTCACAACTGCGTGAGAATTCAAATGGCCGAGTGATCTGATAGTCAGTAAATGGCAATAGAAGTATTTGGGCTGCAATGAAGATTGATCATATGTATCACAAAGAAAAATTATCATACAGTAAAAGCTTTACATAGGTCTTAGATGACCATGAGATTTTACTCAAAGATTAATAGATTAACTCAAATGTTTATTGTTTAGTTTTTCAGTTATCTTTAATTTCATAATTATGTTTTGTTATCAAAAGACATATCCTTTGGTCTGAAGCTTATTGCCTCTCGTATAAATAAGAGAGACCAAGACCAAAAGGATCATTAGATTAGATATAGGAAAATGTAGCAGGCTAATAAGATAGATATAATTCTCACATTTCAAAAGACCATGATGCATGTATATATCTTGAAGAAGTCAATGGAAGATATATGATTTTGTGGCCTAATCCTCAAATTAACTATTTATTGGAATTACTCAATTATTTGGTTGTCTCCACTTTAATGCTTCTTTGTTATTTAAATTGATATATCAAGTATATATTCAATTTATCAGTGCATGTTTTTTGTATCTGTGTGATGTGATTAATTGGTTTCCCGAAAGAAATTAAGCATCCTTTTAATAAATCATAGTAATCTGGAAGTGTTAATTGGATCAATAAGAAGAACCACATAGTTAGGATTGTCAATTTGTCTCCAATATGGTATTATACGTGTCCTTGCCTAATTTACTCAACTAGTTTTTTCAAGTAAAGATTAAATCCTTTGGATAAGTTATAAGTACCTAGTTGTGTCAGTTGGATTTATAAGTAGAGTTTGTCAATCATATACATGCATGTTTATACAAGTTATAAACAAATATTAGTGTGCCAAACAATTTGATTTAGTTCCAATACAGGTCACATATTCAAGTTCTTCATTCAAATCGATCTACCCAACAAGGCACTGGTCTTATCCTTTTTATCATTTAGTTTTATCCAATCTATTTCCAAAACCTTACATTTGTTAATCGAACATATTCATAAACCCCACATTGATATTTCTTATACAATTTATACCAAATAGGTCTTCATCTCTCCACTTCCAATTGTCATTGTGGATAGATTTCTCAAGTAGGAAACACATAGTTTAAGTATGCTTCACTTGCATTAGGTATACCCACCTAGGTCTAGCAAAGCCTAAAGAGAAGAAGGTTCAAATTTATTATTTGGCCTTGTAAGTTAGCCTAAATCGTACCAAGAGCTTGGAAACCTCTTGTGGTTTCTCAACCAACATTTTTTAGAACTAACAGTTTGGAAACTCTATTGGGGAGAAACATCAGAAAATTCAATTCCAATCTATCCATTCATAGAGTCAGTAAAGTTTTGAAATTGGTCTTCAACCAAAGGTTCACAATTGTTTCATTTTCATTGCCCATCTGAGTCACGCAACTAACAGTTTGACAACTCTACTAGGGAGTCAACTCAGAATCAAGGCCTTTGTCATAGAGTCAAAAATATTATACAAGACTCTGTTGGGAATAAGAAATTATAAAATCATTTCTCACTACCAAATAAGTGAGTAGCAACTCTAAAAAAATAAAGTACACATCATACCATCACAGTAGTCCACAACATGCATGGTAGAAGGTCCTTATATAAAGGAGGTGCTAGTGATAATGGTAAATGGACACATAATAAGAATGATAAAGGTAAGAAGGTGTCTAATGAAATGTGCATGAAAAGTAAGGATAAGACATTAAAACCTCACTTTGAGACATATAATCACTATGATACATTGAAAAGTGAAAATAACTCATCTAGAGAACCTCACACTCCTGAAGAAAAAGGGAATCCATTTTATCAACCAAATCCGAAGAAAGATGAAGATTTCATGGCTAAGCTTGAGGGAAAAAGAGTCAGGAGACAACATGAGTATGATAATGGAATGGAAGGAAATTAGAATGAGCTTGTAGATAATGTAGCCCCTAAAGAAAATTATGAATTTATGACTAAGGAGGAATTGAATGCACAATTGGAGTATGAAAGACAAGAAATGGAAAGAACTAAAGTGGAATATGAATAGAGGCTCCAAGTGATAAAGGAACTCCAGGATTTGAAGTTGCAAAGAGCCCAATTTGATGCTCAGATGGTTAACCTCCCTAAATACATACCCCCTCATAGGAAAGGGAATAATAATTTTGGACCTTCAAATCCACCAAAAGCACCACAAAAACCATCTAGGAATCAATACAGATCATTAAACCCTCCATCTAAAATCCATCACAATACCCAAATGCTCAACCACCCCCTGGACAACAATATGTTCCAACAACCCAAGTACAATATAATAATCCATTATATCAATATCAACACCCTCAAAATCCACCTCCTCAACAATACACAACTATGATTAGATAGTTTGACTTGGCATGGTTCCAAATATACCCTTATCCTATGGATGGTAGTTGGAGAGGTCTTTTCCCAAAATTTACAAGAAGTAGTGCAGTCACAATTGAGGGACATTTAAGGAATTTTAATGCTTTCATTCAGGATTTGGATATGCAGTATGAAGATGTACAAATGAGGTTGTTTATGATGTCATTAATTGAAGAAGCTAGAGATTGGTTTAACAATTTACCAACAACTTCTATTGCTTCCATTCAAGATTTTTATGATCAGTTACTCGAGTAGTATGGAAATAAATGTGCCCCAGAGTTTTCCTTGCATGAATTAATAAGTATCCAAAAATATCAGAATGACTCAGTCTATGATTTCAATCAGAGATTCTCTAGATTACATAATAAGATACCTCCTAGGTCCAAATTAGTAGACCCTATAGCATTAAGTATTTATCTAAAAGCATTTGACCCAAAGATAAGATATGAGCTTAGGAATAGATGTCCTAGAAACTTAGCTGAAGCTCAAAAAATAGCATTGACTATTGAAAATAATAGAAAGGTTGTTGGGATGAATAGTAAGAGAGATAATCCTAGGGTCCCCCAAAATATTAATAACCCGCTGAACAGACAAGAAAGTACATACAAAAATGAAAGACCGAGGTTGCATGATATGCCTTATAATCCAAATTCGAAGTATGGAAGGCCCATAATTGACAAACCTAAGAATAAGGAAACCCCTAACCCTTTAAAGAAGAGATGAGCATACACAGTTAATAATAATCCTTGGTGTCAAATTTGCAACCTACCACACTCCCCTAACCATTGTATTGTAGCTCAATCAATACAAGAAGAGGTACCAGTAGACAATGATGAAGAGGATCACACAATCTATTTAACTTCTGACACCCTCCATCCCATTGACTAGGTACATTCATCTTTAGAGGAAGAAGGGTACGAGTATGATGTTGATAACCAGAGATACAACATTCATATGGCAGAACAACAAGTTTTCTCTGATGATGAAGGAAGTAGTGATGAATGATGTTTTTTTAGTACAACACCTCAGTCATGTAAATGCATTGTAAGAATACCGACTAAGGAAGAAATTAATAAATTAACCATTGCTGCAATAAAACAGGAAAAAAGAAAGTATTGGTTGAGAAACAAAATAGTAAATGAAGGTGACAGTTTTCTAAGACGAATATTTGTGAAAGAAAAAACATAGGGAGCACCAAAGAAAACTAAAAATAATCTTGATAAGAATGAACAAAGACATATTCATAAGGAGGAAAACAAAGAGTTGCATAAGGACAAGCAAAAGTTTGATCAAATAAGAAAGAGAGAAAAGGAGGAAAGCAAAGGAGAGTCACTGGAGAAAAAGAAAATGATTAAAAAGAAGGTGCCTCTTTTGATTTCACACAAGCTTTATCCAAGGTAAAAATGTTTGTACCATTACTTGACATGATGAAAATGAAGGAATATAAGGATAGTGCTATATAGTTGATATCTAATGGAAATGATAAAAACATAAACTTTGAGAACAAGGGGACCAATAAGGTTAGCAATAAGCAAGAAAAGGTAAATGTTCTAGAGATTTTTCTAGGAGATACATTGATAAATCCTCCACAAGTTGGTCCATTCTTTACTACATTACTTATAAATAACAAACTGGTAAGGAACTGTATGATAGATTATGGTGATGCTATCAATATCATGCTAGTAAGGGTTATGAAACAACTTGGAATGTGGGTGGATACCAATGGTGGTAAGTTCTATGCTATGGATAGCATGCATGTCCCAGTCGTGGGAGTCATGAAAGATGTGGAAGTAAAATTGGTTGCTTATCCACAAGAAACTTATAATATTGACATAATTATGATTGATACACCTCATTTTGGGATGCTTTTATCAAGATAGTGGACTACAACAATTGGAGGAATGTATAGTTTGACTTGTCATATGCTACAATACTAGTCAATGGTGAAGAGGTCAAGTTATATAGAGAACCAGGGATGAATCAGCTTGTGGATTATGTTCCTTAAGATCAGTTAAATTGCTTTTGTGATGTTGATTTAGGAAGTTTCAGAATAGAGCCTTCCTAGCTTGAAGTAGTGAATACTGATCCAATTGACAAACATGTTTCCAAGAATTAGCATGTTATGTGGAAGATGTATTTCGATGGAGCATGTAGCCAGGAAGGAAATGGAGCAGGGATAGTATTTATTTCACCTGAAGGTATTACATTCAAGTATTCATTCTTGCTGACATTTGAATGTACAAATAATATAGCAGAGTATGAAGCCCTGCTAATTGGTTTAAACATGGTTGTTAAACATAAGATAAATCTGCTAACTATTCTGGGAGATTCTGAATTGATTATTTCACAAGTCAAGTAAAAATATGCTACAAAAAACAATATGTTAAAACAATATAAGAATTTTGTGTGGGATACAATTAAATTATTTGATGATTTCTCTATTGAATGGATAGACAGGTCCTAAAACTTGATGACATATTTTCTAGCTAATGTAGCCCTAAAAAGAGATGATGTCACCTTGGCTGGAGTATCTTAGGTTGAATTCAAAACAAGGTCGGATGTCCCTAATAATATCTATAATTGGGAAGTTTTTAATGATGACACTGATCTTATCAAGTTTTTTCATTGTATAGATCAATATGAAGCATAGGAGATTTACTTTAATGCTTTTGTGGAAGAAATAGATGGGAAATAAATTGTATTTGGAAAAGAAGTTTTGCAACTTAAAACCAACAAACTTCCCAGAGGACTTGTGGAACTAGAAAGAGTTTATGATGGGAGTGATCATTCTCTCATGAAGCAGACACCAGTTAAAAAAGAAGATGTTGAAGAAATCAATCTGGGAACTGAATTAGCACCTAAAAAGGTATATATTGGAAAGAAAATAAGTCTAACAATCAAAAAAATGTTGATTGTATTGTTGAGGAAATACAAGCATGTTTCTACTTGGTCTTATGAGGATCTTAAGGCCTATAGGGAAGACTTATTCTAGCATGAAATCCCATTAAAGCCAGATACAAAACCATTCAGGAAAAAGTAGAGACCCACCAACCCAACTTTGGAGCCTAAAATGCAAGAGGAGTTGGAAAAACTCAGAGATGGAGGTATTATCAAGCCCATTAGACATTTAAAATGGGTCTCAAACTTGGTCCTAGTGAGACAAAAGAATGGGGATATTAGACTATGTGTAGACTTCAAAAATTTAAATGTTTCCTCCCTCAAAGATAATTACCCTCTCCCAAATATTGAAGCCATACTACATAGAGTAACAGGGTGTGAGTTGTTTTCAATGATGGATGGATTTTTTGGGCACAATCAGATCAAATTTAAAGAGATTGAGAAATACAAAACAACTTTTATTATGCCATGGAGGACATATGTCTATTTGAGAATGCCATTCAGTCTCACAAATGTAGGGGAAACTTTCCAAAGGGTCATGGATGTGGCATTTACATATTTAATTAATTCTATAATGATAGTGTACCAAGATGACCTCACTACTTATTCCAAAAGGGCAGAGGACCATGTGGAACACTTGGAGAAAATATTCATTAAGGCTTTGGAATATGGTATTAGTCTCAACCCTAAGAAATGTCACTTTGTTGTCACTGAAGGTAAGATTTTAGGACATACTGTGTCAAAAGAAGGAATTATCTAATAGACTCTGAAAGAGTAGAAGCCATAGAAAAAATCCCCATTCCCAAAACTATCAAGACCATTCAATCATTTTTTGGAAAAAATAATTTTGTTAGGAGATTTTTGTCAAATTTTGCTGAAATTGTTAAGCCTATATCCAAAATGCTAAAGAAAGGAGAAAAAATAGATTGGACTATAGAAGCCTTGGAAGCTTTTATATCCATCAAGAAAGCTATCAAAGAAGCCTCCATTCTAAAATCCCTTGATTTTTCCAAACCTTTCCAATTGTTTTCATTTGCCTCGTTCCACACCATAGTAGTTGTTATGTTACAAAAGAATGATGAGGGATATGAGCAACTTGTATCTTTTTTCAGAAAATCACTACAAGGGGTGGAATTAAAATAGGATATTATGGAGAAACAAGCTTATGCATTGGGAAAAGAAACAAAAGCTTTTAGACCATATCTAGTTGGAGCCAAAGTGATTGCATATGTACCACATGTAGCTATAAAAGATATCTTGGTACATACAAAGGTGACAAGGAATATATGTAGATGGATCAATAAGATCCAAGAATTTAATATGGAAATTTAGATTACCAAGTTAGTAAGGGGACATGGATTAGGAAAACTAATGGCAGAGGAAAACATTGAAGCTAACCAAATCTGCAATGTAGAGAATGAAGAGGGTGCAGTTGCAAGCATTGAACACACTCCTTGGTACACAAACATAATGTATTATCTCAGACACATGAAATTCCCTGAAGGATTGAATGATAATAAAAGGAGAACCTTAAATTTATAGGCATCCAAGTATGTATTCATAGAAGGTGATTTATTTTGGAAAAAAAGGATGGAGTATTGTTATTGTGTCTAGATGAATCACAGGCAAAACATGTCCTAAGGGAGATTCATGAAGGAGTGTGTGGAGGTCATTATTATTTTTCATATGTAAGGAGGTGTGAAGCTTGCCAAAACTTCTCAGGAAATATGAAATATCAAGGAGCCCTACCACTTAGAGCTTCACAAGTAGAAGCCCTTTTCCACCAATGGGGAATTGATTTTATTGGGGAAATATGGGAAAAGTCAAGTGGAGAACATAAATGGATATTAGTGGCTATTGATTATTTCACTAAATGGGTAGAGGTAATCCCAACTAAACAAGCAACAAGAAAGGTGGTAATAAATTTCCTAATGGAGAATATCATATAACCAGATTTGGTACACCAGTAAGATTGATCACATACAATGGGATGTGTTTTAGGTCTAATGAATTAAAAAGCTTTTGCAACACATATGGTATTACTATTTCTTATGCTGCCCCCTACCACCCACAAGAAAATGGTTAGGCATAATCTAGTAATAAAAGTATTTTGAAAATCATAAGGAGGATGTTAGATGGAAATAAGAAGGCTTGGGACTCAAAATTAAGAATGGTTGTGTGGGTGGACAAAATTACTGTGAAGAAGGCAATTGGAAAGTCTCCATTTGAATTGGTGTATAGGACATAATCTAGGATGCCATTGCAAAACCTTTTACTAGTTTATAATTTCATCCTTCAGGAAGATTTAGATATTCTAGAACCAATGGAGGAGAGAATGGAGCAACTTGCAGAACTTGATTAAATAAGGAGAATGTCTCAAAAGAAAAAAATGAAGCTACAATCTCAAATGAAATATCTTTTTGACAAGAAAGACCAAAATAGAAAATTTGAGGTAAATTATTTGGTGTTGATGTGGAATGCTACATGTCAAGAAAAGGGAAAGCATGGAAAGTTTGAAGCATTATGGTTAGGTCCCTTTTTATCATTGGAAATGGGGGAGAATATTCTTATTATTTGCAAAACATGTCAGGTGAGGAGCAAGAATTGCTAGTACATGGGAAATTTCTAAAACATTTCTTTTCTTGAGTACTAGAGGATTAAGGATCGCCAGTGCATGGACAATTCTTAACAAACCTCTTAAAACAACTTCTTTCCATGCACAGTAATCTAGGAAATCAGAAAGGGACTAGGACTTGCCAATACATGGACAATCCTAGAATTCCCTCATTATAAAAAAGTTTGTACAATAGTATAGGATCATTTCCATCTCCATCATTTTAAAACTCCATATCCATTTTCATTCCATCCACACCACACTTCCATTTTCATATCTTCTGAAATCTTGGTTTGCACCCAAAGATGTTTTGGATTCTTGTAGTGATTGGTAAATCACTCATCCCCAACTGGAGCCACTGTTGGAACTAGAATTTTCATAGAAAATTTTAAGGATTTTATAAGTGAAAATAAAAAATTCATACTATCATTTTCATAAAAAACCTCATTATTGCCATCCATAAGGTCAAAATTTCCTTTTACCACTATACCGCTATTGCATTGGATACCCCATATAGCCCTTACATCATACCTCTCTACCGCAGCCCATTACAAAGAAGCTTATGGTATGACAGTATAAGGAGCTAACACTATACTCTATCACCTTCAGTGCTATACCTCAGTGGGTCAAGACATACACCACAGTAGAGGGGTACACTAAAGGACAGTAATAGAAGGAGGCACCACTATACCACAGAGGGTCAAAGCATAACCCATGGTAAAGTGGTATACTAAGGAGGAGTACTAAGAAGACATGTTGTCGTACCACATGAGAACAAAAGGAGACCCACAATAGAGTAGTATATTAATATATATATTAAGGATATATCGTGGTACCACAAGAGAGCCAAAGACCATGCGTGGTAGAACAATACACGAAAGAAGGATAATGAAAGCACACCAAGGTACCATAGGGGAGTGAAAAGGGACATGAGGTAGCACGGTAAAGCAGTCGTTGGGTCATTTAAAGCACACCGATCACATCAGTCAACATCAAAATATGAAATTAAGCTTGATACAAAGATGTGAATTGTGTGAATTTATGAGTTGATATTTAATGCATTTTGGTGTAAAGATACATGAAGTAGATTGAGATTTCTCATTCATAACAACATAAACCCAGTGCAAACAATCTCAAGGTGTGGGAATAAAGGGAATTCTCCGAGGTGAAATATCTTACCGGGTAAGCTCTGCTAATAACTCTTTGATTTTTATAACAATGGTACCAAAGAAAGTAGAAGTAGGAGCTAAGAAAGATGAAGTCAAAGCTAGTAAACCCTCTTTATAGTCCCATTTCCCTTCTTTATTACCTAGTTCAGTAGATAAAGAGCCCAAATTTTTTTTTAGAGATTTAGCTCAAGGATGTAGAGACCTTATTGTTCCTCAATCGAGGTGGAATTTGCATTGGTATTTCTATCAAAACAAAAATGATAAGGTTCTGACATCAAACCCGTGGACCCTTGATTTAGCCAAATTGATTGTTCTAAATATTTTTATTGATATCGAGCTGATTAAAGCCCAAGCCCATAGCTACCATGCCCCAACCAAAAAAATTAGGCTTCCAGATTGTGGGTGTTTAGTTGATGTCTCAAGGGAGGCCATTATCAAATGTTTTAACCTGAACAAACAAGTTGTTATAGAGGTAAATTTGGGGAAACTAGAACAAGAGTATAATAGGATGAAAAGGAAATATAGAAGTGGTTAGCTCCCCCTACATATGAAGAGGGGTGATAATAATAGAATACTCCCCATCCCTTCCTAAAAATTGGAGCCTTTCCCAGTTTCAGACTTTTAGGTTTACTTCAAAAATACCTATCACGCATTATGTCAAGTATTGGGGATGGATGTAGAAGAAAATATGTCAGTGGGATTGATGAGGATGGCTATGACCATTCAACACCCTGAGTCGAATGTAGAATTTGATTTTGCATTTGTGATTGAAGAGAAAATGCATGAGGGTTTGTTGCAGGTTAGAGAGGCTAAGGCTCCCATTTCCTTTAGAAAATATTATTTGTTGTGTCATTTAATTGTGTACTAAAATGAAATGAAATGGACTAGAAGAATGAATTTATGCACACAAGAGAATGGAGTAAGACTCCCTGTACAAATTTGGTGTTACATCTAGGACAACAGGTGCACAAAATGTGATTTTGTTGTATTTAGAGACGACTTTGTTGTTAGATTGATAGCTACCCTTGGTTAGCCAACACCAAGGTTACTTGAATCTTTGATGAGTATAATGAGGCATGAGCAGTACAAGCCAAAACTTGGATGTACTCATAATTATGCTAATTGGTTCCTCATGCCACAACACACCATTATTAGAGTGTATGGTTGTGACTAAGAACCACACATTTTTCCCAAATTTGTACCTACAAGGATATGTATTTTAGAGTTCATGTGGCAGATGCTCTAGATGGAGCATGATTTGATGAGGAATCAAAGAAAAGGAACATTTTTACCTGATTTGACAATATTTGAGGAATTGTCTATTGGATTTGATATGTTGGAGGAATTAAAAATGTTCATGAGGGTTACTTATCCCCTCAAGTCTGGAAAGGAAAGAGTATGTGACCCAGAGAGCCATATTAATGTGATCAGAAGGACCTTGCTAACAAAGGGGGCCATATCTCATGTATT
This sequence comes from Sequoia sempervirens, assembly GCA_007258455.2. Taxonomy (NCBI): domain Eukaryota; kingdom Viridiplantae; phylum Streptophyta; class Pinopsida; order Cupressales; family Cupressaceae; genus Sequoia; species Sequoia sempervirens. The sequence goes on along the minus strand of VDFB02193867.1, from coordinate 111,266,215 downwards.
GGACCCTAAGGAGGATGTAATAAGGAATTTGGTGTATCTTATTGATGCATTTCAGACTAGAATATGGATAACAATGATGAGATGGGAAAATAAAAATAAGGAGAAGAAAAAAAGTTTTAAGGGGTTTTTTGTAGATGAAGCTAATATTCTCAAGAGGATGCAAATGATCCTTGAAAAATTTGATGAGTTTTACAAAATGGCCCAAGATGAGGGGTTAATTCCACCTCCCACACCTCATAATCCATCACTTGAAGCATCTACATTGCATACACCACCCCCATCACATGCATGTCCATCCCCTCCATCTCCTATGCATGAACCCCAGGCCAAGAGACAACAGAATGATTCACTGGTTGATTATGACTCAAGTGATGATGAAGAAGATGTAGTTTTGGCTCTGACTGGAATGAAGGAGATAGTAGAGCAACAAAAAAGTCAAGAGACACACGATCCTAAAATTAGGATATCAGAAGAAGGTGTTGATGAGACTTAGGATGATGAGAGGGTTGTGTCCTTTCTGAGGTTTATGGAAGATGATAACTTCATCCATACAAGTGAGTTTAAGGACTTCTGGATTAAGATGAAGATAAAACAATTTTATAAGAGATTGAAGATCTATATTATAGGAGTTGATGAATCAAAGCAGGCTAAAATCCAAGATCAAACATTTACAGAATTAAATGTTGATAATATTAGTGTCACCCACTAGGAGGCAAGAGAGATAGTATTGAAAAGTGATATGCTGAGTATACCTGGGATGGAGCTATTCAAAGTTTTTCTTTTAGATTGTATTAGAGCACAAGATGATCCAATGTTAGTAGCTAATTTTGATTCAAAGAAAGGTGTTTTAGGAATAGGGTACAACCCTACTACCAAAACTCTTGCTTTGTGGAAAAAACAAAAGAGCACAAGGAAACCTCATCTCTTAGTTGTGGTGTAGGAAATGAGGGGGCTAGCCATGGTGAGAATGATGAAAGGCACAAATCCTACAGAGGCCACAACTATAACCATGCATTCTGCAATGTTCACTATAGATGTGGTGGAGAATATGGAAAAAAGATAAATGACTATGAGAAAATATTAAAATTATCAAATGATGAAGTGAAATTTTTTTTTAGCGAGAATGTGAAGTTGAAACAACAATTGTAGTAGGCTACCATCATGAGAGGGCATGAAGTAGTTGTTTATCACCCACCTGTCTAAGCAGAAGATCCACAAATTCAAAAAAATTGAAAGATGAAATTGCTAGACTGAAGAAACATAACATGGAAGATGTCAAGCAACATGTCATGGAGATTCTAAGGAAGACATTGGAGCATAGAATTTGGATATGGAAGGAGAAGATAGGTAGATTACATGAAAGCTTTAGCAATTTGATTAAAGCTTTGGAACAGATAAATTCTAATGCCCCTATCCTTGAAGAGCTCCAAAAGAGGTGGCAACTAACCTATCACATATTAACTACTCTGTGCAAAGCCACACAAAGGGATTAAGATGCCCCACCAAAACTCAAGCCAACACAGGAAATGGTAAAGCGTGTAATTGAGGAGTATAAGTATTTGATAGATATGAGGAAAAAAGTGGAGGATAGGAGGACTACCTTTGACTCCATTAAATTCCTCTTCAACCCATCAATATTCAAAGATGAAAATCAGATAAAGGGAATGGTTGAGTGGAAAAAATATTTTGATCAGATAGTTCCAAAAGGACTGACACATGTACAAGATGATAGGGAGATTAATCCTGACAAATATCATACTTTACTTCATGCGATTATCATGTTGGATAGTGGATTCACAAAATTCATAGTGGATGTCAGGAATCTCCTTGATAATAGATGGAAAATCCATCTTACAAATCTCACAGTTGCACAAGAATTCAAACAGTTGAGTGATTTGACAATCAATAAAAGGCAGGAGAAGAATTTGGGCTCCGATGAAGATTGATCATGTGTATTACAAAGAAAAATTATCATACAGTAAAAGCTTTGTACAGGTCTGAGATGACCACTGTCTTTTACTCAAAGATTAATAGATTAACCCAAATGTTTATTTAGTTTATTTAGTTATGTTTAATTTCATAATTATATTTTGTTATCAAAAGAAATATCCTTCGGTCTTAAGTTTGTTTCCTCTCATATAAATAAGAGAGACCAAGACCAAAAGGATCATTAGATTAGATATAGGAAAAAGTAATAGGCAAATAGGGATAGATATAATGCTCACATTTCAAAAGACCATGATGAATGTATAAATTTTGAAGAAGTCAATGGAAGATATTTGATTTTGCAGCCTAATCCTGGAATCAACTATTTATTGGAATTATTCAATTATTTGGTTGTCTCCACTTTAATGCTTCTTTGTTATTTAAATTGATATATCAAGTATATATTCAATTTATTAGTACAAATTTGTTGTATCTGTGTGATGTGATTAATTGGTTTCCCCAAAGGAATTAAACATCCTTTTAATAAATCACAGTAATCTAGAAGTGTTAATTGGATCAATAAGAAGAACCACATAATTAGGATTTTCAATCTATCTCCAATCTGGTATTATCTATGTCCTTGCATAATTTACTCAACTGGTTCTTTCAAGTAAAGATTAAATCCTTTTGATAAGTTATAAGTACCTGGTTGTGTCAGTTGGATTTATAAGTAGAGTTTGTCAATCATATACCTACACATTTATACAAGTTATAAACCAATATTAGTGTGCCAAACAGTTTGAGTTATTGCCAATACATGTCACATATTCAAGATCTTCATTTGATTCCATTTACCCAACAAGGCACTGGTCTTATCCTTTTTATAATTTAGTTTTATACAATCTATTTCCAAAACCTTACATTTGTTAATCGAACATATTCATAAAGTCCACCTTGATATTGCTTATACAATTTTTACCAAATAGGTTCGCATCTCTCCACTTCCAATTGTCATTGTGGATAGATTGATCAAGTAGGAAACACATAGTTTAAGTTTGTGTCACTTGCATTAGGTATATCCACCTAGGTCTGGTATAGCCTGAAGAGAAGAAGGTTCAAATTCTTTATTTGGCCTTGTACATTAGCCTAAAACGTACCAAGAGCTTGGAAACCTCTTATGGTTTCTCAACTACCATTTTTGAGAACTAACAGGGCCAATGACCCCCAACTCTCCCTAATATGCTCAAAAGTATCCTTTAGAAGAGCCTTAGTAAATATGTCTACAATTTTTTCCTTTGTGGTCACATACTCCAATCTAACTTCATTCTCCAACACTTTTTCTCTCAAGAAATGATATTTTATAGATATGTGTTTTGTTCTTGAATGAATAAATGGGTTCTTTGAAATGTTTATTGCACTTGTGTTGTCATAGAAAATAGAAATAGACTCATCACATATCACTCCAATGCCTTTTAGATTTTGCTTCATCCACAAAACTTGTGTGCAGCAGGATACTGTAGCAATATATTTTGCCTCTGCAGTGGATAAAGAAACCAAGTCTTTCTTTTTACTCAACCATGAAACCAATCTTCCGCTAAGAAAGAAAGCACCACCACTGGTACTCTTCTATTCATCTACACATTTGGCCCAATCAACATCAGTATAAGCACTCAACGTGAAATCATCACTCGTAGGACACCATAATCCATAATTTGGTGTACCTTTACAATATCTAAATATCCTTTTTACAACTTTAACATGTGCTTCTTTATGATTTGCTTGGAATCTAGCAACTAAACATACTACATGCATAATACCTAGTCTAATAGTAGTAAGATACAATAGTCTACCAATCATAGATTTGTATTTTCTCTGATCAGTCCTAGGAGATTCATCATCTTTTCTCATTTTACATCCAGTTACCATAGGAGTACAAACTGGTTTGGAATCATTCATCCCAAACTTCTTCAATATCTCGTTTACATACTTAGATTGTGAAATGAATATCCCTTTATCAGTTTGATTCACTTATAGACCAAGGAATAAATTCAATTCACCAATCATAGACATCTCAAATTATTTGTACATCTCTATAGAAATTTTTTTACACATGCCTTCATTTCCACCAAAAATGATATCATCAACATATACAACTATTATCAACATTTTATTACCTTGCACTTTGAAGTAAAGATTGTTATCAGCAAAACCTTTGTTGAATCCTTTCTTTGTTAGGTATTTGTCTAATCTTCCATACCAAGCTCTGGGATCTTGCTTCAGTCCATACAACACCTTCTTCAACTTACAAACCATGTCGGGTTTGTTAGATAACTGAAACCCTTCAAGTTGTTTCATATACACTTCTTCCTCCAATTCACCATTAGAAAATGTTGACTTAACATCCATTTGATACACTTTGAAGTCTTTGTGGGCAAAAAATGCAAAAAGCATCCTAATAGCTTCCATTCTAGCCACAGGGGAAAATATATCTTCAAAATCTATACCTTCAACTTGTGAATATCCTTTGCATACAAGTATTTCCTTACTCCTTACAACTTCTCCACTTTCATTTAGCTTATTCTGGAACACCCATTTTGAGCCAATCACATTTTTATTCACAAGCCTAGGGACTAGTTCCCATGTCTGATTCTTTTCTATCTTCTGCAACTCTTCTTTCATAGCTTTCACCCAACTCTCATCTTCACATGCTTCATTCACAGACTTAGGTTCAACTTTAGAGAGAAAACACAGATTTACCTCAACTACAACTCTGCTTCTTGTCTTCACACCTTCACTTTTATCTCCAATTATCTATCCCTCTAGATGATTCTTTTGTACATACTTAGGAGTCTTAATAGCAGGTTCTGGCTCATTCTCTTCTTCTTCTTCTTCTTCTTCCATTTCTTCTTCTTTCTCTTCTTCTTCTTCCTTTTCCTTATTATCCACAGGTACATGTCCATAGATAGGATCATTAGGTTCAACTTCACTTATTTCAATAGGTCTGTGTATGTCTTCGTCAACTTTCACATTAGCACTTTCAACAATCTTTCTCAATCTTTTTATTAAAGCATTTGTATTCTTTGCTAGTAGTAGAGTATCCAAGAAATATTCCTTCATCACATCTAGCATCAAAATTTCAAAGATTTTCATCATCTCTTTTAATATAACATCTTCTTCCAAATACCTTGAAATACTTCACAATAGGAGTCTTACTAGTCCATAACTCAAAAGGAGTCTTTATGCTATTATATATGATCTAAACTATATTAAGAACATAAACAACAGTGTGTATCACCTCTCTCCAGTTCCGATACATTTGATTCTTTCATCATGGTTCTAGCAGCTTCTTGTACTAGTCTATTTTTTCTTTCAACTATTCCATTCTCCTAAGGGGTTCTTGAAGCAGGAAAAATTCTTTTTATGCCATGTTGTTCACATAATGCATTAAATTCACCAGAAGTGAATTCTCCACCTCTATCAAATCTCAAACACTTGATTTTCAAATTTACTTCATTTTCCACTCTTGCTTGGAATACCTTAAACTTATCTAGAGCCTTTGTCTTTTCTCTAAGAAAAGCAACCCATGTCATTCGAGTATAATCATCAATAAGCAACATGAAATACCCGTCACCATTCAGGCTTCCAGTTCTAGTCAAACCATAGAGATTAGTATGAAATAACTCCATCATTCTGGTAGTAGAGTGATCTTTTCCCTTAAAGCCACATCTTGTTTGTTTCCCCAATTGACAACTTCTACAAATAGCATTAGCAAGTCTTGTAATTCTGGGCAGCGCTCAATCAATCTCCTTTGCACTAATTTTGACTAGGTTATCAAAATTTACATGTCCCATTCTCTGATGCCATAACCAACTTTCACTGATTTGAGATACAAGGCATTGAACATCAACTCCCTTAAGTTGATAAATTTTTCCATGAGTTCTTCCAACAACAACCATACCTCCATTTTCAAATCCTTTTATGATTTCATAGGTATTATTTTCAAACATAAGTTTAAAAAAATTGTTACACATCTAACCAACACTCAGAAGGTTATGCCTCAAACCCTTCACATAATATACATAATCAGTATTGTGCACTCCATCAAAGCTAATTGAACCTTTCCCACAAATCTTAGCTCCTGGATCATCATTGAACATAACTAAACCACCATCATATTTCTCAAGTTTAGTGAACTTACTATTATCTCCGGTCATGTGATTAGAACATCCACTATCAATTACCCAGTAGTCTTCATCCTATCTTGCATGAAAAGCAGTAACCAAAGTACCTTCCATTATATTCCTCTTATTCTCCAGAGCCTTCTTACTTACACATTTTCCAGGGTTAGTGGATACAGATTTACTTTCCAAAGCTAAGAATAAGCACTCACTATCATCAACCTCATTCTCAAATTCATCATCATAAATTCTTGCTTCTTCTTTAACATAGTACCAATTTCTTATATTTCTTATCTTTTCTATCCTTATCCTTATAATCCTTGTACTTCTTATGTATAGCTTTATTCAGACATCTTGAAGCATACTAACCAATATTACCACAATTGAAACATTTAAAGGGTAACATACCTTTGTACTTTCCAGTGCCTTTCTTCAACTTCCTGGTGAAGTTTGCTTCCAACTCATCATCACCATCGCTATCCAGTTTGCCTTCAATCTTTATTTCCTTAAATTTTGTTTCTATCTTTTATTCTATCTTGTCTTCTTTCTAGAATTTTCTCATCTCAAATGCTTCCAGGGTGTCGAACAACTGTTCTAAAGTGTACTTCTTATGATCATACATTTCTTCAATAACTGAGATATTATTGTTGTAGCAATCCTATAGGGTGATCAGGATCTTCTCAACTATATCCTCATCTGATAGTTTTCCTCCTTGATTTCTAACTTCATTTGTAGTTAGTTCAACTCTTTGAAAGAAGCATGCAAATTCCTCACCTTCTTCCATTTTTACATTTACAAATCTATGATTTTCCACTAGCTTCTTTGTCAATTTCACTCTTTCATTTCCTTCATACATGTCTTCCAACTTCTTCCAGGCTTCATATGCAGTATCCAAAGAAAGAACCTTAGCTCGCTCATTTTTAGATAACTCATTACAAATAGCATACTTTTACTTCTCATTTTCTTCATAAGAAGAAATCTCATCAGTAGTGGTAAGACCACCAAATGGGGCTGTATACTTTGTCTCAACAACCTTCTAGGTCTTGAAACCAAGAGAGATAGTATATCCTTTCATTTGTGCCTTCCAATCATTGTAGTTAGTTACATCCAACATAGGGATCATCAACTTATGTGCCATCAGATCTTCCTTAAGTGGTTAAGCTCTACACCAAGGAACCAAAGCTCTGATACCAATTTTTAAATAGGTGCAAGATAACCGAGAGGGGGGAGTGAATCAATTTTCACAAAATTAAAACTTAATACTTCACACTTATCAATTCCACAACCACACTATTCTTTTATTAAGTAAAAGAATGAAACAAAAATAACAAAAAGTAAATCAACACAAAGAACACTAGATTTTTTCGTGGAAAACCAAATAAGGGAAAAACCACTGTGAGGGTTAACTCACAATATAAAAAGATTATAAAACTAAAAACAGAGGTTCACTTCCAAGGGCTCATTGCCCAAAAGAGGACTGACTATCCAAGTACAAAGGCTCACTACCTACAAAAAGGACTCACTATCCAACAAGGAGGCTCATTTCCTACAAATATAAAAGAGAACAAAAGATCCACCACAACAATTAATACACATTCACAACTTTGAATAAGGATTACAGAAACCTTTAGCTCATTTCCTTAAGGAATCCAACACAATGAAGTATTGTTGTCTCTATTCACTCACACACACACTTCTTCTCTTATTATTTGTGGCTTACTCTCATCACTTTGCATCACACTTTCATACAATTATTCACAATTCAACTTGCTTTTATACCATCCTCAATCTTAGAAATTTTCTCCAAGGTTGGCCACAAATACCTCATTTTATAAATTCAAATTAGGTTGAAAAATCAACATTACCATGGTGGAAAGGAATAATAATGGACCAATGAAATATTTACCCAAGACCAAAGTTAATGTCTTAGGTCAACCACACAATTCCTCAATTTAATTTTATTCTTCGAATGAAGTGTAAACACCAAGTCATCCAAACCTAATGAAAACACAAATGAACATTGATGTTCACACTTCCCAACAAGACTATGACATGTGCACTCCATAACACACTTCATTATGCATAAGAATACATCTCATATTTCCTTAGATACATCCACAACAAATGCAATATGCTTGAAACTTTGAACACCTTTCACAAGTTCATCCAGACTGCACAAACCCATACTGAAACACTGAAACATGACTTATGGGTCACCAAAACTCAACCTTCTTTTTCCAAAACCCAGAGAACACCATCTCAAGACATATCCTAGATCTGTAAGATCTGAAACAAAATATAAAATGGATTGCGGAGTAGAAAAATTTCTCTTAGTCGTCATAAGATCAACTCTACCAGAACAATTCACACACCGATGAACATAACTTTCATGTACTATCACACCAGAAGCTAAAACTTAGGATATGTCACCACAGGATCACCATTATCAAATATTCATATCCACACAAGCATAGGATAAACACTAGAGAAACTTAGAGCACATACTAGAGCACTTTCGGAACACATTCATCACTTTGACTTCTCTTCTTTATTAATTTTCTCAAAAGCACTTTAAAACTCATCAACATAACACATTTGTAATGAAATAAAGATAGCTCCATGTACTCACAACATCTCAACAACATCTTGTCTATACATGTACAATCTGCAACATACTTAACTATGTTGACATCAATGATAACATTAATGACAATACCACCAGACTAGCTCATACTTGCAACGTATCTCTCCTGCATAGCTCTTCCTACAATGTTTCAAATTTCCTTACGAGAGCTTTGAAATCTTCCATATTAGGAGGGTTTCTACATCCACCTCTACCTCCACCTCTACCCCTTCCTCTTGGGGCCACTCTTGGAGGAGTTTTTATATCAACATCCACACTCACAAGTCCTACTACAAACTTCCTCTCTTCAGTTCTCTACCTGCAGACTTGGGACAACCTGTTCTAATACCATTGATGCAAGAGACCTTTACTGCAACTATTTTCACTTCAAACCTCACACAAATATTTTATGAAATAAATAAAACAATACACCCAAAATCAATAACACAAGCAATTCTTATTGGCTTAATAACACTTGCAAGTCACTAAGAAATGCATACAATGAGATGAAGTTACAAATGCAGCCTTGAAGACTGATATTACATGAAAAATCAAAGATAAATATCTTGCTACATGCAATATTAAAAATTACATGCTTGCATTCAAACCACCTCTCAATTCTTGCAACTGCACACAAATTCTAGAAATCACAATACACATTCACCAATGTCTACAACAAATGTCTTGCTATTTATTTTTGTCTTCCAATAGCAATATCCAAGTCTAAAATAATTCCTTTGAGGAAGATGCTATTCCCAAAACCTCCTCTTTCCAAAATATGGAATCCAAAAAAATTACTCTCCCCAATAATAATTAACCAAAAGCAATACCCAAAACCTCCAAAAATCCCCCCACACCAAAACTCATGTCCCTCTTTTTGAAAAAATCAATAAATTTGCAGCAAATTACCTTCGTGTAACTCCCAATGCATGTTTAATTCATTACCTGCAAGGTAGGCCTCCACTAGCCGACACTCTTAATCCTCCACTTACCAACTTTTATTACCAATTCAAATTTCCATATCCACTTAGGATGAGCAACCAAATCATGCTTGAAGCACAATTTATAATTATATACAAATAAAAATTTCCTCCTCTCCAAATTCCAACGCTGATGTTTTCCTTTTTGCATATTAAATTAAATCATTAATCCCAACACACTTCCCAAGGAAAAAAATCAACCCAAAACATGTCCAATTAAATAATATGATTTTTTGGTCTTATTAATATCAAACTCACTCCAAAATATCCTTGAAATTAAATTCACAAAAAAATTTGAAAAAATCAAATTTTGCTAATTGGCTGACAACAATGGATGGACTTGCATCAAAGTGTCAGCTTTTGGAATCTAATTTCTAGGAAACTAGAAAAATTGCATATAAATACCTAGTACTTTCATCATTTGAAATCAAGCAAACATTAACAAGGAATATGTTGGAAAACTTATGATCAATAACACTATTGAGAATTTCAAGGGAAACATCTTAGAGATTTATTGTAGCAATTCAAGATCCAACATCATGCCAAGTTCTATGTTTTTTCATGTTATCATGGTTTTATGAAGGCTAACATCTTTTTGTAGGTCTCCAAAGTATTCAAGCATTCAAGAAAGCAAGATCCAAATCCTTGGGGTGATTTGAGTGGCTTTAGTCCTTTAAGGGAGCCATTGAAGGGTGGTGAGTTACAACATTTTATTATTTCATCATTCCTTCCTTTCCATCATCATTTATCATTGACATTTTTCCATTGTGGAAGTGGAAACACCTACATGGGGTTTGACTAAGGCAAGCCCCTAAATGGCCCAACATCTCTTCTTTTTTGAATGTGCAAGTTATAAGTTGAGGATGATCAAGGAAATCTTGAAGGAAATTCATTCATTATTGCATTTGTTGTCATCAAAATTATCAAGCCATGGAAACTCACCTACAAAATTTACTCATGACATTCTAACATTTCTACAATTAGGAATCAAGAGCTCAAATCCAACATTAGAGGATTGCAAAATCAATTTCAGGATCTCCCATCAAAGACACATACGCCCCTTGGAATCTAAGTCCCTCTTGGAAAATTGAATTTAACTTTTGGTGATAGTTACACATCACTCTACCTCTCCCAAATCCACCTGCAAATTATTGTTTCGATCTATTCATCTTTGGGATATTGCATTTTTCATATTAGGTGATATAGTTCCATTAGGTTAAACATTCCAAATCATTTATGATTCATTTGTAAGACTCAAAAGGATCAAATCTAGGTTTTATTGGCTCACCTTTGAGGTTGAAAGTAAATCTATGGACCTTGTTGATTTTCTTCTTAATGAGACCCTTTTAAACTTGGAATTGATCTTACATTTAGATATAAACTTAGCATCATCCATTTTCCTATGTTTCACAAGCTTTTACTATTTTACTATTCATCATAATTTGATTCTCCATTTGTAATTCAACAACTTGTTTTGTTGGATATACATGTGAATAGCTTCATTTTGTCTTATAATTGATCTCTCAAGTTTGTCTTTGTTTGGATTTTTTGAATATAGTGTACATTGGAACCTATATTATGCATCACTTATTTTATACAAAGATAATAAAATATTTTAAACAAGTTTGTTTTAATTTGATATAAAAATTACATAAATTTATTATATCCAAGTTATGATTTAAGTTATTTATATTTTTAAATCTTAGATATAGTTATAGAATTTCATATTTTTATATATTAAAATATGTTTATTAAAATATTTAATTTTAAAAGAAAGTACATTTTTTAAAAGATTGGCTTAGGTTGTATATAACTTAGCAACAAATTAATTTAGTTTGGGAATGATAAATATGTAAATCAATAACTAAATGAAAAGGAATATAGATATTTAGTATAAAATGTGTAAATTAATATTAAATTAGTGTAATGATCGAAATTATATACCCTCACAACTTTGCATTATTTTTTAATTTCACTTTAGTGTTCATCTCCCTTAGTGTTCTTTTTCGATTTGTTCAACCTTTACCTTAGTCTTTTTTGGTATGGTGCTAAGGATTTGTTTTAATGAAAATCTTCAAAGAAGACTAGTATAAGCATTTAGAAGTAACCATTACTTGAGAAATTATGTTTACTTTTTTGATTGGGTTATATGGACTTGTGGAAAGCTTATAGATTGGGGTACTTAAGTATATTTATTTAGAGCTAAAGTAAATTATAACTATAATTAATTATAAAAAAATAGGATATATACCTAGACATGTATTTATTTTTCCATGTGTCATCATGCCCATTTTTTTGTTAAGAGTGAAGAGATATGACTCAAAATTTCTTAGAATGTACCCTAGTACCTCTAAAAGGATAAAGTGTGCATGAGATTTGTATTGTCAACATAGGGGAGATTGTAAGTGAAACAAAGAAAAAGAGATTCCCCCAAATAGGATCAACCAAATGGAGGTATGAATGGGTAACTATGGCACAAGTGTGTATAAATATGTGATTTTCATCTCATTTCCATATCTTCTTCACATCACACAATCTCCTATTTTCTTAAATCTCTCATACATCTATCTTCTGAAGTAAGCTATGGCTTTCACATTGCAAGTCATCAATTTAGCTTCTTAAGACATTCAAGGGAAGATTCTACATCTTATGTTGCAAAATTTCAAGATCAATCATGATATAAAGGTAATCTATTCCATTTTTGCATGTTTCATTCCTTTCTTTCATCATTTTGGTTTAATTACCTAAACATGGTTTGACTAAGGCAAACACCCATGCCCTAACAATCAAAAATTCTTCTTTTCTTCTTGTGTGTTTTCATATTTAGGTCCTTTGGAAGCTTGGAAATCATTGAAAATCAACCTAAAAGGATGTTAAAGTTCTCTCTCCATTCAACAAGTCAAAGAATCAACAAAAAGTCATTTTTTATACCCAAATCTGATAGTTTTAGAAGCAGACACCTGTAGAAGACAGAAGTGCAGATCTAGATCTACATAATCAAGTCTTGAATTTTTAGATTCCTATAGGTGTAGTGATTCACCACCCATGGTGAATGAGTCCCATGTGTAGGCCTAAAAAAGTGATTTTGTCATAATTTAGTTCCTAACACTCAGAATCCTGTTTCCAATACTTTTCATCAGAAGTAGGACTAATTCGCCATGCATGGATAATCAATCTCATTTTCCAATAGTAGTGATTTTTGAGACATTCCAGAACCTTCCAGTAACATCAATCTACCTCCAAGTACATTCTATTCAATCTCATCAATTTTTGTTTTCATTTATTTAAGTTTCTAGTTCACATTTGCAATCAACAATGTGTTTTCCAACATCTTGCATTATATTAGTTTACATTCATTTATTTGCATTTGTAAGCATTCAAACACACACTTCACATCCATTTCCCATCTATTCATACACTAATCTTGAGTGAAACAATGTGCATTTTAGACCCATATTTCTCCTTGTAGGTGAAAAACCCTAGGAGAGCTAGAAAGAAAGTAGGTCCCAAAATCCTTCATTTTGGTGAACCTATTGTTTGAACCCCCTCTTTTCTGATTTTGGAGTCCATTAATCATCCTAGATTTTCTTTCATTGCATTTTTCATTAGTTAAGCTTGCATTCTAGGGTTTCATTTTTACATGTGTAAAAGTGCATAATAGGTTGCATTTTTGCATCTTTAATCATTGAAAAATTATAAATTTTTGCATTTTTCATTTTGGACCTGCATCATAGCATTCTGAAAACATAAAAATCAGTCACAAATTTCTAAAAAATTTGCAAAAATTCCATACTGGGACTCATTCGCCACCCTGGGCGAATCAATCCCTTTTGACCCCTGAAACAACATTTTACAGAACTCAGAAATTTGTTTTTAGGCTTTTGTTTGGTGTCTTAACTTGTATATATCAGTCAGTTGCATTTCTATAGCATGCATTTTGTCAAATTTTTCTTCAATTAGCTCATTTCATGCATTGTTTCATTTCACTTTTTTGCATTCACCACATTTTATTTTTAGAATATTGCACAACCATTTAAAAACTGAAAGTTGCATTACATTGTACTTTCTTTCATTTTAGCATGTTTTCTTTTAAAACATATATTCTTGCTTCGATTAAACATGGATTTTATAAGCATAATATCCCCTTTTATGAGTTTTCTTTTGACTACCATAATAGGGACTTTACAAAACAATCCATTCCTACACTTCTTACTCTTGCATTACCCATTGGTGAGAATGGGAATGTAGACAATCATAACACACATACTTGTTCTTCTCCCAATACCACTCCTATTAGTGATGAAAGTATTGTGGTACAAGAAGTTACAAATATTAAGAGTATTTGTTGTCCATCTCCTTATTCCCCTTTGGATGACCTTACACAACAAGAACATTCAATCCTTGACACATTCTTCAACATCACCTTACCACATCTTCATAGTCATGACAATCAATCTTGTCCATCTCCTAATATTCCTCCTCGATGTAAAGAGGATAGGTTGGTGTTAGAAGATACCTCTATTATAACTCATGACACTCTTGATCCTCCCTTCCCTCATGTCCCTATCCTATGGGAAGATCTCTTTGAAAATCATAGTGGCTCTTCTCATGATACCTCCTCCACTTGTGATGAAGCTATTTCCCACACATCAAACTTGGATGAACATATTACAAGCTCTCCTTGTAGGGTAGATAATATGGAACAAGAGAATAAGACCTTAATGATAATGAACATTCAACCAACATCCTCTCATAATTATCTTTCCCCTCCTCATGATCCCATCATTGATCATTACCCTATGGGCAATGAAGTTATTTTGAAAGAACCAAGCCCTCTTTGTCAAGCATATATGGCTTGTTGGTTCTCCTCATAACTCTCCTCCTAGGGAGAATATCATGGCATTGGATTATGACAAACAAGTGGTTCTTGATTGTGCTTACATAGAGATACATCACAACCAAACTACTAAGGATATGCATGCCCAAGTGTCAATTCGATCCCCTTTGATCAATGAACCTCATACATATCCCATAGGAAATCTTAACAACCCTCTCATCCTTTACCCACCTTCATTTAGTCATCCTATTCAATCATCCCTCTTACCTAATGGATTTGAACACTGTCCTTACCAAAGCATCCAAAATGTCATCTTGCAATCTAGAGACTCTTGCATAAGTATGAAATCCACTATCATGCAAGATGAATCTTTCACACCCACCATATCACAGCCTTCTATCTTGGACCAAGAAGGTATTTTGTCAAGAATTCTCCAAGATAACTTGATCACCCTCCCTTCTAGAACTTGAAAGAAATGTTATCACAAGACTTCATTTTCTACTTATCATAGAGTTCATGGTCACTCCATAAATGAATGTCATGCTTTGAGTCATAAAATTCAACACTTTATGGAGTTTGGTATGCTTGCTTATATGGGGGCATCTAATTCCTCTAATTGCTATTGATTTTCACTCTAGCATGCATTTCATCAATTGTTTCAGCTCACCTTTGTCTTGCACTATGTGGGGGCAAGGGGTTCAGTAGCCTTGTCCTCGTATGTCACTTGTCTCTTTCAGCTAGTCGTTAACCTTTCATGAATACATAAGAACAAGCTTGGGATGTGGATGACATGCCTTACGTTGGCTCACATATGCCATACTCCTCTCTTTCATGACGTAGATTATCAGAAACATATGACTTGGCATAGGGTTTTCTGAGTAAGCTCCCATGTCCTCCTCTTCTTCTACTTTAAAGCAATTGCTCACAATATGGGTGCTTACAACCGCTTTAAAGTGGGGGAATACATCACCACTCACATTTCATTGTGCGAATTTCTTTTTCTTGCGATTCCCTCTCTTGGAAGCATTAGGTACAATGCTGCCCATGATGAGACCTTGCACTTGTCCTCTCTTAGAAACAAGATGAGATCATTTGCACTTATCCTCTCTTGGAAACATTGAACATGATGTTCCCTAAGGTGAGACCTTGCATGAACAAGACAAAATCCATTTGAACAACCCTTAACATTATTTTGCATTAAGTATCAAAATCATTTCATTTTATTTTGTGGTGCCTTGTTAATGTTATCAGGCAGGTATAACTTTAATATGGTTGAGCGGGAAGCCCACCTAGTGACCGTATGACTTTTCTCCATAGCCACCTTTATGTTTGTGAGTGCATACCAACTAGCATATGTATCTTACCTTTTTGGGATTTCTCACACCACATAAAACTAATTTTGTGGCCCTAGAGTGAGTATAGCTTTGGCCTTTCCACTCGGCAGACAACCAAGAAGTCCCATCAGCCTAGAGTGAGTACATCTCTTCCACCCCATCTTTCTTTTTATCTTTCCTTTGCATGATTTTGTATCTTAGGGGCTTGATTTACATGTGGATCTTTCTTGAATGTCTGCTTTAGTGTGAGTTTGAAGCAAGTTCATCCTCTAACTAAAGTGGGGGCTAAATGTGCCATAGAAAAAGGGACCCTTTACTTGACATTGGATTAATTCATGATAAAATGGACTTAATGAGGCCTTTATCTAGGTGTTGTGAGGCATTTTATGCATCCACACTAGGTCTTGGACCTTTGTAAACTAAATAAAATGCTTTTAATGACGTCTTGTGAAGGTGTTGTAAGAAATTTCTACATTATTCTAGACTCTATTTATTACAATTCACCTAAAACTCACCTTTTTATTCATCAACAAGTCCTATATTGAGGTGTTGTAAAGTCTTCTAACAAGCTTTCATGCTTTTCTAAGCACATCTTCATGATTTATCCCTTTTTCATGATTTATTTGACCCCCTTTATACCCTCATATGACTTAATTAAGTGTATTTTTGAATGTTATCCCAAAAAATAACATTAAATACAACATTTTTTTTGACACATGTTTTTAGGTCCTAGGTGGTACCCATTTTCCATGGGTGGCAAATGAGTCCCCCTTGGTCCCAAATTCAAAATATTTTAAATTTCCTTTTGGGATTTTATTCAAAATCACTTGATTTCAGCCTGTGATGAGGTATGAATGGGTAAGTAAGGCACAAGTGTGTTTAACTATGTGATTTTCATCTCATTTCCATATCTTCTTCACATCACATAATCTCATGTTTTCTTAAATCTCTCATACATCTATCTTCTCAAGTAAGCTAGGGATTTTACATTGCAAGTCATTAATTTAGCTTCTTAATGCATTCAAGGGAAGATTCTATATGTTATGTTGTAGAATTTCAAGATCAATCATCATGGCAAGGTAATCTATTCCATTGTTGCATGTTTCATTCCTTTCTTTCATCATTTTGGTTTAATTACCTAAATGGGGTTTGACTAAGGAAAACCCCCATTCCCTAACAATCAACATTTCTTCTTTTATTCTTGTGTGTTTGCAGATTTAGGTCCTTTGGAAGCTTGGAAATCATTAAAAATCAAGTTTCAAGGTTGTTATAGTTCTCTCTCCATTGAACAAGTCAAAGAATCAACAAAAAGTCATTTTTCAGACTCAAATTTGACAATTTTAGAAGCGAACACCTATAGAAGACAAAAGTGCAAATCTAGATCTACAAAATCAAGTCCTGAATTTGTAGATTCCTATAGGTGGACTAATTCGCCACCCATGGTGAATGAGTCCCACCTATAGGCTTGAAAATTTGATTTTGTTAGAATTCAATTCCTGACAATCAAAAACTTGTTTCCAAGACTTTTCATCAAAAGTAGGACTGATTCGCCATGCATGGCAATCAATCCCAATGGCCATTAGCAGTGATTTCTGGCACATTCCAAAACCTTACACATCAATCCACCTCCAGGTGCAGCCTGTTTAGTCTCATCAATTTCTATTTTCATTTATTTAAGTTTCTAGTTCACATTTGCATTCAACACTGTGTTTTCCAACATCTTGCATTATATTAGTTTACATTCATTTATTTACATTTGTAACCATTCAAACACATACACACACTTCACATCCATTTCCCATTTATTCATACATTAATATTGAGTGAAACATTATGCATTTTAGATCCATCTTTCTCCTTCTAGGTGAAAAAACCTAGGTGAGCTAGAAAGAAAGTAGGTCCCAAAATCCTCCGTTTCACTAGTGTTGTAATGTTTTTTACACATTCACATTGAATCTTGTACCTTTCTAGGCTATGTGGACCTTATTTTAATGTTGTAAAGTGTATTTAATCACACTTTCCCATTGAACTTTGTTTCCTTGCCCTAATCACCTTGTATACCATCATTAATAAGGCCCTATGACTCCATATTGTGCATCCTGGGTCATATTTTGATAAAAATCCTTACTAGATCAACATATAAACCCAATTTATGCACTCCTCAACATCCCAACTGGAAAAAGTGCCCCTATGAGACCCATTCACCACTATGTGTGAATGAGTCTCATCCAAGTGGGACTCATTCACCCATGATGGTGAGTGAGTCCCATTTGGCCTATTTTTAAGGCTTTGAGCGGGAAAAATGGGTTTTTAATTCAAATTTCTTCAATGTCGGCCTTGGGGATCAAATTAACAGCCATTTGAGTGCCTTTCCTATATAAATGAGCTTCCAAATCATTATTGCATTCATTAATCATCCATTCTAGTTATCAAGTCAAGCAAGCAAAGGGTTAAGCACTTCAAGTCTTCACAAGGTCATCAAGATAGCATTCAAGCTCATTTCTAAGGCATTCAAGGGAAAATTCTTCATCAATTGTTGTAGCAATTCAAGATTCATCATCATGGAAATTTTCTAATTGCATTAATTCATATTCGTGCTTCATTATCTTGTTTCATCATTTTGGTTTAATTACCTAAACGGGGTTTGACCAAGATAAACCTCTATTCCCTAAAAATCAACATTTTCTCTCTCTTTGTATGGTTGCAGATCTAGGTGCTTTAAAGGCTTGGAGATGATTGAAGATTAGGTTTCAAACTTGTTGAAGTCATCTCCCTATTGGAAAGGTCAAAATATTCACAAAAGTCACTTACAGCCTCAAAAATTAGGATTTCAGATCCGGACACCTGGAGGAATATAAAGAGTAGACCAAGAGCTACATATTCCACTTTTGAGTTTCTAGAAAAGTCAAAGTGGACTCATTCACCATTAGTGGAAAATGAGTCCCACTTTACCTATTTTTTAGAGACTTTTATGGATTTGGATACCCATTTGGCTAAAATAAGCTCCAATACAATTTTCTAGAATCGAGACTGATTCACCCAGAATGGTGAATGAATCCCACCAGGTTTAAAAATTAGCATTTCTAGAATTTTAGAGCTATTTTCAGTCTTCAATAAATTTCTAGGTGCACATTTTCTATTTCATAGTTTTATGTTTTTCTTTATTTCCATTTCTAAGTCTTTTTCTAGGTCATTTTGTATTTTTCCAAATTTATGCTTGGTGGTGAACCCTCATTTCCTATTACTAATGAGGGACTCAGAGATACTTTGATATAGTCATTTTATGTTTTAAAAGACTTGTTTATTTTATTAATTAATATGACTAGCAGTAGACTATAGACTGATGTATTTACTTGCTTTGCTTTATGTTTGGCTAATTTGGTAGATATATTTGAGGTAATGCTTTATATTAAATGTTTTGCTTTTGTGATGATATTGATGAGTTAATTATGCAGTTTTAATCTTTTACTGTCATAATTAGTATCCTATTCTTAAGGATTTTATTCAGGGTATATAAAAGACTAATGACTGATGATAAAGTTAAACTCCCTTTTTAATCACATGAAGACAATCATGCCACTGATCAACCCAACTAGACGATGAACCACTAAAGTTTCAAATTAGCTTCTTTTAGTTAGTTTAGGAACTTCTAGTCCCAATGTTGATCTATCATTTTTCTCTCTGTCTATTCTCAGTCATGTTTTAGTTCTATTTTAGTCTTTAGTTTTGATGCCTTGAATCTTGGTAGTTAACACCATGTTTTAATTCAATAAGGATATAGTTATAAATATCCATGTTTAGGTTTTAGAAAGGAATTAGATAATTTTTTATTAGAATCTTGTAATGGTTGCAATACTCTGTTATGCATCCCTATTTTGATCAATTTGAATGAAGATGATAAGTTAACTCGAATCACTATGTTAGAGATCTCACCAAAGGAAGAGCAGGGCCCACTCAACCAAAGGAATTGATCTTGTATGGTATTTTTTTGATTTTTTTTTTGTTCATTAATACTAAATCTGGAATGTTAAGATTGTTTGAATCATTTTCAATTCATTGGATGTTAAATCTGGAATATTAATTTTGTTTGAATCGTTTTCAACAACTGTGTTTAAATCGCTTTTAAGTTTAGTTCATCATGGTCAAAATGGTTTGTTAGATTCGTTGTAAAGTTTATTGAGTTAATCAAGATTTAGATGTTGTTTGTAGGAATTAAGTTTGGTAATTATCTTTTGAGTTTAATTGAATCAATGATGGGAACTTATGAAAAGATAAAAATGAAATTTGTTTGGAATCTATTCATGGAAATTAGTATTTATGTTTTCTAGATTAATCATTATTTCCTTGCAATTTATTTATGTTCTTTAAAATAGCATTTATTTTCCAACAAATCTTAAGATAGATTTCTTTTGTTCAAAGTAAATTAGAATTAAATTTGGATTTCAAATTCTAGATTAAGAATTAAGGTAAATGTTAGTCTTTTCCATGAATCGGTCTCAATCAAGTCAAATGAAGTTAGAAATAAGTCAACAGAACTTTAAATTGAGAAATATGATAGAATTAATCCTTAGGAATTAGTCGTTGAAGTTCTGCTCCTAAGAGCTCCTGAAAGCTCCTAAAGGAATCAAACCGACACCTAAAGTCACTGTTTATAGTGCAAAACCCCCCAAAAATCCGTGCAAACATCCTTATCACATATAGCTCTGAGACACACCCGGTTTGATAACTAATTGAATAAATGATGCAATTTGTGACATCAACGACCTTTCCCATCAGTTAATTTTTCCCTAGAACCCTCCCTTTGTCAGATTTCAATTTCCTTTGCATTCAAATCTCAATGGTTTGTTCTTGAGTGAAAGATACAAAATATCCTCTTTCATTTTAGGTCCAAAACCCTAGAAGCAAAAGAGAGTACCCTATTTTCTATGTTTCAATGATATGACTATAATGACGAAAATTGACCCCCCTTCTTGGAGATAGGGTAATTTCTCATTTAATATGGACCTATTATAGTACCTTTACTTTAATCACCCTTTACATTAAAACAGACAAAATCACTTAAAACACCAAAAATCTCAAAAACCCACCTCAAAAAGCTAAGGTGGGACTCATTCGCCACCTTGGGAAAATGAGTCCCCTTAGATGGGACCCATTCACCAAGGGTGGCAAATAAGTCCCATTTGGGGTCTTTTTCAATTTTGAGCAGGAAATTCACCATTTTAATTCAAATTTTTGGTGGATGTCGATCTTTGAGAACTAAATAATGATTAATTAGGTGTTAATTCCTATATAAGTGATGGAACCCATGAAAAAATGTTTTGGTTCCATTCCTAAACTTTGCAAATTTAAGTCAGTTTCAAATGTCTAGACTTAGGGTTTTTCCCACTAATATTTCCTTGGGATTTTTCTATCAAAATATCTCCTAAGAAACCCTTAAATCAAAGCCCTTGTCAATGTAATATCCATCATTGACCTTCTATCACACATCTCCAGTCATCCTAAAAAATATTATTCCATTAGAGCTTGTGGAGTAATTGGCCCCTCATGCTTAGGTCTGCTATTCTTTTATTTTATAAGGCTTATCGATTGACCTTATTTGGACTTTATAATCCTTTGAAGTTGTAGACACGTAAAATTTCCTAATTGATACTATACACTTGATTCTAATCAACTGACACCATTTCTTCTAAAATCATCTCATGTTGATCAATTAATTGAATAATCAACATTATCTAATTAAAATCAACAAATTCATCTATTAGTCAAATAATTAAATTTATTGATTATTCACCCTTATTCTAACTAATTATTCATCTTATTTAATTAAATCCCTCTCTTAATCCTCTCATTTAATTAAAATTCAATCAAATTAAATGTCACATCTCTTGATTCTCTCCAATTAATTAATCCAAGATTAATTAATCCTAAATTAGCTTTCTCATCATCATTATCAAATCCTCCAACTTTTAACTCCTCAAGAGTTAAATCAACTATGGTCAACTAACCAAGTTGCACATAAAATCAATTTCTTATATTTATCTAATTACCTTAATTATCCTCACAAAGGCATATTATGAGGAATATTCCTCTCAACCACCTCTTATTCAATTTCCCTCCAAAGGTTTTCAAAAACCTTTCACATCTGCATTTAATTCTCTTACAACCTTTCAAATCCTCTTACATCTTGTCAAACTCATTCAATTCCTCTTTCACAAATTTCAAATTCTCAACCAATAACATTTACTTCTCTTCCATCCTCCTCCACTCACACATTTCCAAAAATGTGCTCCAACTTCCTCCAATAGAATTCAGACACTTGGCACATTCTCATTAGTTCTCAATTTATCCCACATTCATCAAATCCTCCCATTCTTAAACCCTTGGCTTCTATAAATAGACGAATCATTTTCATAATATGGACCCATAACTTCATGCATTATCACTATAGCCATTTGAGTTCATAGCATTCCATCATCTTCATCCATTTTAGCTAGATTATAGTTACTTTTCATAATTCAAATCACATTCAACATCAAAACTTATCAAAGGGATTGGGAAAGGGCTTCTTTCCACATCAAAGGAGCACCACTCCTCTTATGGGATGGAGGTTTAGTTAGTTTAATTTATATTACATACAATATTTGATTAATTTCTTGTTTATTTCATATTTTCTCTTGAATTGCCTAAATAATCTCATAGGGAGCATTAGATTTTCTTTTCTAACATGTTTGACATTGTTTTGTTGATCAATTGTTAGCTTGTGTAGGTTTTGTGCTCACATTTTGGTGCTAGAGGGAGGGCTGAGCAATATAACATGTTTAATTTTACCTAATTTCTCTATTTTTTGAAGACATAGGAATGAGATGTCGTATTTCTACAAATGTGACACCTTAGAGTGCCACTTTTGACATCCAACGCCGCATTTGCTGTGTCGTGTAGCATATGCATGCCTCTATTGTGCCACCTTTGATTCATTGTCGTATGCACATTATCTACTTTGTGTCTTGATTTCTTGTCGTAGAGCACCCCATTTGTAACAATGTTACATTCTCACTCTATATTTATGTAGAGTGCTACATTTGTAATCATCAGAGCATTGCATCTATTTTTCAGTGCCACATTTTCCATTTGAAAAGTTTCACATCTATTTTTTAGTGCCGCATTTGTAGAAAGTAGGGGAGGGTCAATGTTTAAAATCTTTAAAAAAAAATTATTGCTCTTTGTGAGAATTTGAGCTGTAATTTCTGCAATTAAACTTCTAGAACCAACTAGATTCAATTTGGACTTAAAATTAATCCACAACTCAAGCTTTGTCAAGTTGGTTAAAATTGAATCTTAGATACTAGAATTTCTATTTTGGTCTAAAATTGAGCAATCAACTTTCACACTCAAATATGGTGCTATAAAAAGAACACATTTATTTCCTTTGAGGACTAAAAAGAATTCGTGTTTGTTCGGTTTTGTAATCTTCTCTACAAAATTGTGTCATTAGAATGCATATGCAGTTCTCTTGCACTTCATGACAATCTTGAGAATCAAAATAATTTTAGTGACATTAGGTTGTTTAAAAATTTACCTCCATATTTCAAATTTGGGTTTCTAAAATTGAACAAATCTTGCAAGTGTGGGAAAATGCATCATGTGTGTTCTCTCTTTGTTTATGCTAATAAAGATTTATCGAACTACGGATGTACGTACTCGCTATTGTTCACCTTCAGAGGGTCTGCCTTGGTGGGGAAAGTACTCACCCCAAGGGAAGGACCCATTTTCTTGTTTATTATTGTCATTTGATACCTTTTTTGTAATAGAAACTTTGAGATTATTCCAATTAAAATCTTAACTTTAGTTTATTTTCATGGTAATTTTGTTGTAATTATGGGATATAGTAGATTAAGTCTTCATAGAATACAAGTTGAGTTCCATAAATTATGCTAGATGATGGTATAAGTTGTTGGTTCTTGTCCAATCCTTTACAGATAGCACCTTCTCAGGCATCAATTGTATATATCTATATATATACACACATATACATGTATATACATATGTGTAATATGCATATGTATGTATATATATATATATATATGTATGTATATATATATACACATATGTATATACATATATATATACATATATAATACATTCATACATACATACATACATACATACATACATACATACATACATACATACACATAAATGTATATATAGATATACATATATAGATATGTAATGTACATATAGATATACCTAGATATGCATATAAATATAGATATATAAAGATATGTATATATACATACATGTATGTAAATCTATGTATATATGTACATATACATATACACATACATATACACACACATATATTTACCTTATAAATGAAATCAACATTTTGCTCATGAATGTAATGAAACTTTATTTTTAGAATTTATTTCTTTATTGTCATGTCTTCATTAAAATTGAGGGTAAGTACAAGAAACCGAGTCCATAAAATGTTCAAAAAATGGAAGTGTTTTTTCCCAATTTTCATGATTTGTTGTAATTGGATTAAAAATTTCAAACACTTACACATTGAATCTTAAAAAATCAAGTAATATGAAATTTTATATTTTGAGTCTAGTTTTCAAATATGTAATTTATTCTAATATCCAAATGATAAAAAACTAATTTTTAATAGGCATGTATAAAATATTCTTTTTAAAAGTCACTTTTTTAGGACCATAACATGCACATGTATGGACACCATAATTTGACCTAAATAAATTTATTTTTCTAATTATTTTTTAGGAAAGATGTGTAATAAATTGAATATTAACGAGGATTTTTTTTTTGAAATATTTTTTCAATTAATTTTTTATTGGCCTTGATTGTTGTTTTTGAAAACCCTCGCGTACGGAAACCATAACTTGACCTAAACTAACAATTTTTAAATATTTTTCATTATGTAGAGAATTGTTTGTAGATTGATGTCATACAATTTCTTTTATAAAAACTAACAAATTAAAAGTTACTAATAAAAATAAAAAACCATACATTTCAAGTTTATGGAATAGTTGTTGGATGTTGTGGTTGTGTTACTGATATGTGGTTTCAATTGATGTCAGCACTATTAGCATTAATTCATTTGAAGTTGTATATGTCAAGGATATTGAGAAAATTCTAATAAATGAGTTGCAGGTTGTCAGTGGTGAAGTGAAGTTCAGTATGTCAGTAAATTATGTACGTTGATGATCAGAGGTTGTGGACTAAAAGGTTTATTGCTGAGTGTATCTAGTTTATCCATGTCGAGTTTTAGAGATCCGCGTAGAGATTTGATCGAGTTATGAAGATTTTCATTTTGACAGTTTTTCTATTGCTTCAGTTGGTGTTCCTGATTGAAGATGATGGGATTTTAGTTAGTTCAATTATTGCAGATGGTTCTCTAGTGATTCAAGATGCTTATGGATGTTTCTAGATCATGCTCTATCTTTGTTGCACATCTGCATTAATCGTTGTGCTTGTGGTTGGCGATTTTCTTTTGCATGTTTATATTTTTCTTGTTCTTGGCCAACATGGTGTTTGTAGCATGTTGTGGATCTTCGAGGAGAAATTAATCGAAGTGTTTTCATGTTGGAGATGTTGATTTTGGTCTTCACTAAGTTTTGGCCGACCTTGGTTGATGCACATTAATAATCTTTAATGTTTTGGGCCGACAGTTTATATTCATTTTATTATTTTGTTGAAGCCGACATGTAGGGATAAAATTTCTTGTTGTGGATATATATAAGAGTGATTGTTTATTCAAATTAAAGTGTGTAAGTGTATGCTAATGGATGTCGAAAGTGTGTGTATGTGTGAATAAAGTCCTAATCATTCGAAGGCAAAGTAGAGTGTGAAAAATTAGAGTAAAGAAGAGTGAATAAATGTTCATGTGCTTAACTAGGATGGTGATCAGGCATTAGTAGATGCTATTTTATCAGTTCAAATCTCTACGGATATAATATAATTATTTCTATAAGACAATGTGTCTTCCTTTGAGCGATAGCCTTGTAATTGAGCAGTGAGCTCTAGGTAGTGTGCCTTAATGCATGTGCATTCCCCATATTTCATTTCTTTATACTTTTAACAGGGTATAATCTTGTGGACTTAACTCCACTGTGGTTTTTCCCCTAACAGGGTTTCCACGTAAAAAAATCTTGGTGCTATGTTTTTTTTTGATGTGTTGTTGATTTATGCTTTCATGGTTAATTATCAAATATGAGAATAAGGTTGAAAAGTTGAATAAGTTTTTTTTTTTTGTGACAACTGATTCACCCCCCCTCTTAGTTGTTTTCCCTTGTTTTGCCAACAATTGGTATCAGAGCAAGTTCCTTGGAAGAAGTTTAATAGCTTGAGGTGATCCAGGATGACAAGTTACAAGAAGGATATTTTGAGATTTGATGGAACAAATTATTCTCTATTAAAGACTCGAATGGAGTGTCATTTGAGATGCATTAGTGAACCCTACTAGAACATTACATGTAATAGGTATGTTATTCCTTAGTATTGTCCTACTGGTACTGCTGAGATTAGAGATGTTGAGTTTAATATTTGGGCTAAGGAAGTTTTGTTGAGTGCTTTGACTAATTTTTAGATGACAAATGTTATGGATCTAAAAACTGCTTATGAGGTCTGGAAAAAGTTGGAAACATTGTATGAAGGTGATGCTAATGTGAATATTGCTAAGTTGCAGAGTCTGAAAGGGAAATATGAAAAGTTGAGAATGGGTGATGTTGAGAACATTACTATGTTTATGCAAAGAGTGAATGAACTTGTGTGTGGTATTAGATGTGTTGGTGGAGATGAATCAGATATTATTGCTAAAGTGCTTATATCCTTTATTGATTCTTACAAAGTCAAAGCTAGTGCTATTGAAGAGCTCCAGACTGTAACAAATGTAACCAGAGATATGTTGGTTGGTAAGATGACTACTTTTGAGTTGAGTGAATTTGGTGATGCACTTCCTAAGGTTGAATCTGCATTTAAGGCTACAACTTCCGTAAGAGATAGACAAAGATATGATTTGGGTGAGAGTTCATCTAGAAATAAATTCAAGTATGAGGCTGAAATTAGATAGATTGAAGAAGAAGAAAGAGAGTTGGAAGAACTAGGAGCACTTATTGTCAAAAGAGTACCAAGAGGAAAAGGTAATTATGAAGGAAAATTTCTTCTTAAATGTTTTTATTACAATAAGATAGGTCATTTTGCATCAAGGTGTCCAGAAAGAGCTTCTAAACCAAGACATAACAAGCCTAGATTTCAAAAGAAGTGTTACTATGTTGCTAATGAAGGTGTGATAGATGATGAATATGATAAAGGAGATAGAAGTGATGATGAATGGGTATTTATTGATATCAAGGAAAATAATCCTGTATCTATTGAATCTACTAGTTGTACAAATGTGGAGAAAGCCCTAGCTGCTCGAGTTGAAGAGAAAGATGAATGGGTGATTGACAGTGGATGTTCACATCATATGACAGGAGATAAAAGTAATTTTGTAAGCTTGGAAAAGTATAATGGTGGTGTTGTGAGATTTGGTGATAATACAACTAGTGTGATCCATGGAAGAGGACACATTTCTCTTGATGGTAAGCATAATACTGATGATGTCCTATATGTGGAATGCTTCAAGCATAATCTTCTAAGTGTTGGTTTGATGGTTGATAAGGGATAAAATCTTCAGTTCAAGGATGGGAAGTGCAAAATATTGAGTTCTAGAAATGTAATTGCATCAGGTACAAAAAAAAAAAGGTAATATCTTTCACTTGAGTGCTACTAGTAAAACTTGTTTAATTGCTCAAGTTGATGAAAGTTGGTTATGGCATAGGAGAATGTGTCATGTTAACTTTGATAATATTGTCAAGATAAGTTCTACTAAGGCTATGAGAGATCTACCTAAGTTGGTGAGACCTACTAATGCCATATGCAAGGAATATCAGTTAGGAAAACAAACTAGAATTTCATTTCGAAGCAAACAACATTGTTCAAATGAATTGTTGGAGCTTGTGCATACTGATCTATGTGGTCCCTCTAAGGTTAGAAGTTTATATGGTTATATGTATTTCATGTTACTCATTGATGATTATTCTAGAATGGTATGGGTTATTTTATTTTGGGAGAAATCTAAAGCACTGGAGAAGTTCAAGATCTTTAAGGTTATGGTTGAGATAGAGACAAGTCTGAAGATTAAATGTCTGAGATCAGATAGAGGTGGTGAATTCACTTCCAATGAATTTAATTCTTTTTGTGAAGAACATGGAATAAAGAGACAATTATCTGCACCGCTAACCCCTCAGCAAAATGGCGTTGTGGAAAGGAAGAACAAAATAATTGAAGATGCTGCTAGAACTATGACGCTAGAAGGAAATGTCCCTCATATCTATTAGAGAGAAGTTGTGAGTACTATTGTGTACACACTCAATTGGGTACAAATCAAAGTTGATACTAGTAAGACACCTTTTGAGCTATGGATTGGTCAAAAGCCTACTGTTAAATACTTCATGAAATTTTGAAGAAAATTTTATATTAAGAGAGATGAAGATATAGGAAAGTTTGATGCTAGGAGTGATGAAGGTATCCTTTTGGGTTACTCTATTAAAAACAAGGCCTACCGATGTTACAATAAAAGATTGAGGAAAATGGTTGAAATTACAAATGTCAAGGTTGATGAAGACTTAGGTACACCATCTAGAACCCGTGGATATAATTATGATGATCAAAATGATAGTACTGTAAACAAAGGAAAGAAAGTACTGCTTGATTTCAAACACTGAGCCTACTAGTGTGAATGAAGCATGTAAAGCTGAGCATTGGATTGAAGTAATAAAAGATGAGTTGAAACAGATTGAGAAGAATGATACATGGATTCTTTTTCCCAAACCTAAGGATAAGAATGTCATTGGAACTAAATGGCTCTTTAGAAACAAACTAAATGAGCAAGGTGAAGTGATTAGAAATAAAGAAAGACTGGTATGCAAAGGATATTCACAGATGGAAGGAATTGATTTTGAAGAGAATTTTTCTCTTGTTTCTAGAATTGAAGCTGGAAGATTATTTCTTGCCTATGTTGCTTACAAGAACTAAAAAGTTTATCAAATGGATGTCAAGTCAACTTTTTTGAATGGAGAATTGGAAGAAGAAGTGTATGTTGAGCAACCTAATGGATTCCAGTTAACTGATAAGGAGGATATGGTGTTTCGGTTGAAGAAAGAATTGTATGGAATCAAGCAAGCCCCTAGAGCATGGTATGCCAGATTGGACAAGTATTTGTTGAAGCTTGGATTTAACAAAGGTATTTATGATAGTAACCTGTATTTCAAGAATGATGATAAAGATTTGATTGTCGAAGTCTTTGTTGATGATATCATTTTTTGAGGAGATGATGGTTTGTGCACAAAGTTTTCTAATGAGATGAAAAATGAATTAGAAATGTCAATGATTGGTGAGATGAAATTATTTTTGGGATTGCAAATTACTTAGTTAGATAAAGGGATTTTTATACCTCAGTCCAAGTATGTGAAGGAATTGTTGAAGAAGTTCGGTATGGAAGATTCAAAGCCAGTCGTTACACCCATGCTAACCGGATGCAATTTGACAACAAAAGATGATTCTCTAAAAGAAAATTAGACTAGATACAAATCAATGATTGGTGGATTGTTGTATTTAACTCAAACTAGGCCTGATATCATGAATGTTGTATGTATTGTTGCAAGATTAAAAAGATGATCCGAAGGAATCTCATGTAACTACTGTGAAGAGAATTTTTAGATACTTGAAGGGAACAGTTAACTTTGTCCTATGGTATCCTAAAGATGATGATCTTACCTTCAGTGCCTTTACTGATGTTGATTGGGTAGGAGATGTGAATGACAGGAAAAGTACTAGTGGTGGAGCATTTTTCTTGGGTAAGAAGTTGATTTCATGGTTAAGTAAGAAGCATAATTCCATTTCCTTATCTACTACAGAAGCTAAAAACATTGTTGCTGCTAACAATTGTACTCAAGTTTTGTGGATGAAGCAAATGTTGAAGGCTATCAGAGTAGTGTATAATGAACATATTTCTATATTCTATGATAATTCAAGTGCTATTAACATATCTAAGAATATGGTGTTACATTCAAAGAAAAAGCATATATCTATTAAGTTTCACTTTTTGAGAAGAAGGTAAGTGAAAAGGAAGTCAAACTAGAGTATGTGCCTAGTAAGGAACAGATTGCAGACATCTTTACCAAGCCATTTCCTAAGGATACTTTTGAGTGTCTCAAAAGGAAGTAAGGGGTGATTACCCCTCCTAGTCATAACTATGGATGCATTGATTTGCATTAGTATGTGCATTTCATAGTCATATCTTGTTTCAGATTAATGTTGTGGTGGTTGCTACTCAAGGGGAGTAGTCAGATGTTTAGACGTTTAGATGTTCAGATATGTGGTTTAGAGCTTGTGTGGAGTTTGTAGATATTTTCCATTGATGTCAAAGGGGAACTAGATTCATGTGAAAACGGGTGATTATATAGAGAGAAGATCCTTGTGGGGAAAGGATTATGTGGAAGAGTTGAGGAAAATGAATCAAAACCAAAGGGGGAGTAGGTGTCAAGAGTTAGTTGCATTGATGGTGTTTTTCACATCATGTATTTCCATCAATGTGAAAGGGGGAGATTGTTGGATGTTGTGGTTATGTTGTTGATATGTGGTTGTCATTGATGTCAAAACTATCAGCATTAATTCATTTAAAGTTGTATATGTCAAGGATATTGAGAAAATTGTAATAAATGAGTTGCAGGTTGTCAGTGGTGAAGTGAAGTTTAGTATGTTGGTAAATTTTGTACGTTGATGAAAATAGATTGTGGACTAAAGGGTTTGTTGTTGAGTGTATCTAGTTTATCCACACTGAGTTTCAAAGATTTGCATAGAGACTTGATCAAGTTATGAAGATTTTCATTTTGACAATTTTTTTGTTGCTTCAGTTGGTGTTCTTGATTGAAGATGATGTGATTTCAATTAGTTCAGTTGTTGTGGATGCTTCTTTGGTGATTCAAGATGCTTGTGGATGTTTCTAGATCATGCTCTATCTTTGTTTCATGTCCACATTAATCATTGTGCTTGTGGTTGGCAATTTTCTCTTGGGTGTTCATATTTTTCTTGTTCTTGGCCGACATGATGTTTGTAGCATGTTGTGGATCTTCAAGGAGAAATTAATTGAAGTGTTTTCATGTTGGAGATGTTGATTTGGTTCTTCACTAAGTTGTGGCCAACCTTGGTTGATTTGCATTAATAATCTTTAATGCTTTGGGCTAACAGTTTATATTCATTTTATTATTTTGTTGAAGCCAACATGTAGGGATGAAATTTCTTGTTGTAGATATATATAAGAGCGATTGTTTATTCAAATTAAAGTGCACAAGTATATGCTAGTGGATGATGAATGTGTGTGTATGTGTGAATAAAGTCCTAATCATTCAAAGGAAAAGCAGAGTGTGAAGAAGAGTAAAGAAGAGTGAAGAAATGTTCATGTGCTTAATTATAACTATGATCAGGCATTAGCAGATGCTTTTTTATCAGTTCAAATATCTATAGATGTAATCTAATTATTTTTGTAAGATAGTGTGTCTTGCTTTCGGTGGTTAGTCTTGTTGTAATTGAGTACTAAGCTCTAGGCAATGTGTCTGAATACATGTGCATTCCCCATACTTCATTTCTTTATACTTTTAATAGGGTATAATCTTGTGGACCAACCTCCACCATGGTTTTCCCCCTAATAGTGTCTCCACTTTAAAAATCTTGGTTTTATGTGTGTCTCTGATGTGTTGTTGATTTATGCATCCATGGTTAATTATCAGATCTAAGAATAAGGTTAAAAAGGAATAAGTTTTAATTTTCTGTGACAACTGATTCACCCCCCCTCTCAGTTGTTTTCCCTTGTTTTTCCAACAATAGTTTCCTTAGAAATTAATTAAAAAAAAATCCAATCATAAAAAATACATATTTGAAAACTAGACATTATGATCTATATATGAAAATAATTTTGAAAAATCAACACGTCATCCATATTTCCAAAGTTATTTATTTTCCTTGACATTACCATGACCTTCTACAAATGTAGGTCAAATGTTAGATTACCATGACTTTCCCAAGCCTAAAACCAAATCAAAAAGTGGGTTGGAATTTCAAATTTTTTTAGAACAAGTACCCATTTAAGAACGGGATCCCGATACAAGGCTCGGGTCCCTATTCCTAAAGAAGTACTTATTTTTTTCTTTCAACATTTTTTTGCATAGAACATCCCCTCTTTGTGAATCATAAATAATTTTTGAAGCATAAATATTTTTTGATTAATTTGTTGGCAAAACAAGGACAGACAACTGAGAGGGGGGAGGTGAATTAGTTGTCACATAAATTCAAAATTTTCAAACTTAACTTAACTCTAATCTTAGATCTAATGAATATAAAATTTAACTACAAGCAATTAACACATCAAAGAGACAAAGAACACTAAGAATTTTTTTTACGTGGAAACCCTATTAAGGGAAAAACCATGGTGGATGTTAGTCCACAAGATTATACTCTACTAAAAGTATAATGAGAAATAACAAGGGGAATGCACATCCATTCAGGCAAACTTCCTAGAGCTCACTGCCCAACAAAGTCGAATCAAAAAATTTGGAGGGTATGAACTGAGAAAATAGCTTCTGCACAAGCCTGATTACAGTTCCAATTAAGCTCAACACTTCTTCACACTTCACACAATATTCTCCACACTCTGCTCTACAATCGAATGATATTTGCACATACACACATAGGAGCACATGAAGCATACTTTCCATCGATGACACAACTATTCTTATATATCCACTTCAAGAGATTTCATCACAACATGGTCAGCCAGGAAAAATAAATTATATTTGCAATGTTGACCCAAATAAACAACTAGATTTTTAATGTGAACCCACCAAGGTCAGCCACAACATAGTGGAGACCAATTAACATCTCCAACATAAAAATAATTTAATTAATTCCACCTCGAAGATCCACAACACGCTACCATTAACATGTCAGCCAAGGACATGAAAATTCAAAGATCTTCAACCACGAGCACACCAATTAATGTGGATGTACCAAAAAGATAGAGAATGAGCTAGAGACATCTGAGAACACCAAGAAACAATAGAGAAGCATCCACAACAACTTAGATAACCAAAACCATACAATCTTCATTCAGGAACACTTACAGAGACAACAAAAATATTGTCAGACCACAACTCACACAAAACTTCACGCGGACCTCTAAAACTTCTGGTAGATGATCTAGACATACTCAACAATAAACCCTTTAATCCACATTAGCTAATCTTTAACATTTAGAACAAAATTCCTTCATGACCTGCACAGTTCCACTGGGAACCTAGAACACTTTTTCTTATAATTTTCTCAATATCCTCGACATATACAACAACTTATACACCAAATGCTAATAATGTTGAAATCAATGACAACCACATATCAACAACACATCCACAGCATCCAAAAATCTCCCAACAATCTCCCCCTTTAGTATTGAATGCAACACATGATTTGAAAAATACCATCAACCCAACATACTAACTTCTTTTGCACTTCTCCTCTCAACTAAACTTCTTCTCCACAAGGATTTTTCACATTATTCTTCTCCCCCTTTGACATCAATGGAAAATGTAACCATGACCTTTCCATACACACGCTTTGAACCACATATATGCACATCTAACTACTCCCCTTGAGTAGCAGCCATTGAAACATCAATCTAGATCATAATATAGAAATGAGGATCACAGATTGATGCAAGTAAATGCATCATTTAGTTCTTATTAGGAGGGATAATTTACCCCTAGCATTCCTCTGAGATACTCAAAAGTATCCTTCGACAATGTCTTAGTAAATATATATACAATTTGTTCTTTGGTAAGCACATACTCCAATCTGACTTATTTTTCATTCACCTTTTTCCTCAAGAAGTAAAACTTGATTTATATATGTTTGGTCTTAGAGTGTAGCACCAGATTCCTTGATATATTTATTGCACTTGAGTTTTCATAGTATATGGAAATAGGCTCTTCATATATCACTCTGATATCTCTCAACATTTGTTTCATCCATATCACTTGAGTACAATTATTGGCAGCAGCAATGTATTTTGCTTCAACAATAGATAGAGAAATTGAGTTTTTCTTTATACTTAACCAGGATACTAGCTTCTTCCCTAGGAAGAAAGCACCACCACTAGTACTTTTTCTATCATCCACATCACCAGCCCAATTAGCATCAGTGTATGCATACAAATTGAGATCATCATCCTTTGGATACCAAAGTCCAAAGTCAACTATTCCTTCCAGATATCTAAAGATTCTTTTGACAACAGTCACATGTGATTCTTTTGGATCAGCTTGAAATCTAGCAGCCATACATACAACATTCATAATGTCTAGTCTAGTCTGAGTCAAGTAGAGAAATCCATCGATCATTGAACTATGTACCTAGTTTGATTTTCCTTGGGAGAATCATCATTCTATGTCAACTTGCATCTAGTTACAATGGGGGTACCAATAGGTTTGGAGTCTTCCATTCCAAACTTCTTCAACAATTCTCTGACATATTTGGACTAAGATATGAAAATCCCTTGGTCCAACTGAGTAATTTGCAATCCTACAAAGAACTTAATTTCACTAATCACATTCTTATCTTTGGGCCTAGGAACTAGTGTCCATGTGTCATTCTTTTCAATCTGTGTCAGTTCTTCTTTCATGGCTTCCAACCAATGTTCATCTTGACAGGCTTTAGTGACACTCTTAGGTTCAATCTTGGAAATTAGACAATATTCTTATGCAATTTTTCTTCTAGTTTGCACTCCTTTTCTTTTATCTCCTATGATTTAAATTTCAGAGTGATTCAACTTTACATACCTTAGAGTCTTGGGACTTTCTCGAACCTTTGTCTTCTAAAATTTCTTCTACACTTGCACTTGTCTGTGTTTCCTAATTGACTTGATTTACTAGAACAAGTTGTGGTTTCTTCACCGGAACATATGGAATAATCTAAGTAGATTCGGTGTCTGAGTGTTCTTCCCTTGATTTGTGTTGTCTTCATCGGAATCATAGTTGCATCATCTAGATGATTTGACATAGTCCTCATCAACTCTGACATTTTCACTCTCAACAATATTTTAGTCTTTTGTTATAGCACTGGTATGCCTTGCTCTTAGTGGAGTAACCTAGGAAGATCCCTTCATTGCTTCTAGCATCAAACTTTCCTATATCATCATCCCTCCTGATATAACATTTGCTTCCAAAGATCTTGAAGTACTTAATAGTAGGCTTGTGACCAAACCATAGTTCATAAGGAGTCTTACTAGAATTACCATTCACATTTACCTAATTCAAAGTATACACAACAATGCTTACCACTTCACTCCAGTACATATGAGACACTTTCCCTTCCATCATCATTATTCTAGCAGCATCTAGAATTCTTCTATTCTTTCTTTATGCAACTCCATTCTGCTGAGGGGTTCAGGGAGCAAATAACTATCTTTTAATTCCATGTTCTTCACAATAAGAGTTGAAATCCTTAGAGATGAATTCACCACCTCTATCAGATCTCAGGCACTTGATTCTCAAACCCTTTTCATTTTCTACCATAGCCTTAAAGCTTTTGAACTTATCTAATGCTTCACATTTTTCTCTCAAAAAGGAAACCCAAATCATTCTAGAGTAATCATCAATGACCAACATACAATACCTTTCTCCATGAATACTTCTAACTCTAGAGGGACCACAAAGATTAGTATGTGGCAGTTCTAGCACATTATTTGAATGAAATTGTTTGCTTCAGAAGGAGACTCTAGTTTGTTTACCCATTTGACATTCTTTTTAGATTACTTTAGCAAGCTTCACTAACCTGGCTAGATCTCTTTCTGCTTGAGTAGAACTTATCTTGATAATGTTGTCAAATTTTACATGAAACAACCTCCTATGCCACAACCAAATTTCATCTACTTGAGCAATTAAGCAACTTCCACTAGGAGTATTCAAGTGAAAAATATTACCTTTAGTTTGCACACCAATAACAATCATGTTTTTGGAACTTCCACGAATCTTGCATTTTCCATTCTTGAACTATAGATCATATCCCTTGCGTACCATATGTCCAACACTCAACAAGTTGTGCTTTAGGCCTTCAACATACAATACATCATCAATATTATCTTTACCACCAAGGTAGATAGATCCTCTGCCATGAATCACACCAGAATTGTTATCTCCAAATCTTCTAACCCCTCCATCATATTTCTCTAGGCTCACAAACTTACCTTTATCACCAGTCATATGATGTGAGCATCCACTATCAATGACCTATTAGAACTATAAAATTATGAAATATTTTACAAAGTTGTTCATACCCATGAGTCTCCAAACGAGTCCTTACCATTAAATACAAAAGCCTCTTTTCATAAACATTTTGCCCATATTCAGCCATGTGATCCCATAAGTCCATCTAGGTCTAAATATTCCATATTATAATTCCTATTGGCATGAAGAAATAAGGGTATCCCCAGTCCATAATGCATGTTTTACTGATATACATTTGTTGCAGTTTATCGGCAAGACTTCTAGGATGTCACACTGATCAGAATTCATCTCCAGACACCTATCAGCAGGACACAACACATTGTTTCAGTGATAAAGGGATCATATCGGCAAGAGAGTCATCGTCGAAATAAAGTCATAGCAAGCTCATCATGTCTTACTGACCGGTGCACAATAAAACACTTCGGCCAAACCAAATGGCTTCGATATGAGGTCTTAGCGAATACATTGGGTCTTGCCGATAAATTTGTTATGGGGATCCTATTCAATAATCATTGGGGTAAGGTCATGTAGTCTTTCTGACCCATATGTCTTGCCGAATGTGGTTTCATCGGTGAGAAAATTAATGTCTCAGCGACCAGAGAATATCATGGGATGTTTTTCGGTGAGACAATTATAATCTGCGAGATATCTCCCCAACTCTGAAGGGTCACAGCAATACATAAAGACCAAAGGGATGACTGTCGGTGAGACATTGGATCTTGATATGACTATAGGATGTCTTTGCGAGTGTTCAACGAATGTTAACAGAAACCTGAATACAACTGATTGCTGACATTTGAATATGAAAGGACACGTCTTTTCAAATACTGATGTATAAATATTCATTTTCGACTATAAGAAGAGAGACAGTAGATAGGATAGAAGATAGATTAGGGAAGATACAGTAGAGAAAAAATGTCATACTATGAGACTATGTTGCATGTTTTAAAAATATGGAGATATTAATGAAAATCAGTTGATGTGGCAGCGTATTTCTAGTGTCAATTGTCTGTTGTGCTTATTGAAAGTATTACTAAAGTTGTCTCCAAGATTGATTCTTTTTGGTTATTTAAATTGATGTAACAAGTTTATATTTAGTTTATCAGTGCACATTTGTTGTATCTATGTGGTTGATTGATCGGTTCTTTCAAGGAAATATTAAATCCTTTTAATTGATCACAGTTATCAGGAAAATTCATCTGGATCATTAAGAAGAACTTGGTAGTCACAGTCTTGCATTTTTATACAAGTTATAAACAAAAACATATGCCAAACAATTTGAGTGTTTTCCAAAAATAAGTTGCCCATTTAGATTTCATTTGACTCCACATACCCAATAAGGCACTAGTCTATGCATTTTTCACCGTTTAGTCTCATTCATATTTTTCACATCTGTTAACTGAACATATTAGGATTTAGCTTTGAATATTGCTATACAATTTATACCAAATTTAGTTTTATTTTTCCACTCCCATCTGCCATTGTGGGAAAAAAATTTCAAGAGAAATAAGCACATTAAGTCTGCTTCATTCATATAGGTACACCCGCCTAGGTCTAGCAGCACCTGAAGAGTAGAAGGTCTAAATCTTTTGACCTTGTCTGTTACCCTGAAACATACCAAGAGATTGGAAACCTCTTGAGGCATTTCACCTACATTTTTGAGAGCTAACAAATTGGCGACTTTGCTGGGGAATCAATTTAGAATCAGGGCCTTAGTCATAGAGTCAGAAATCCTATATAGACTCCATTGGGAATAAGAAATAACAAACACTTTCTTACTTTTAAGAAAGTGAGTGGCGACTCTGATAAAACATTACATCTATTCAAACATGAACAGTAGAAGATCTCAATATAGAGGAGGTCATACTGGGGGTCCTACTGGCAACGGTAAGTGGACACACAAGGATGATAAGGCTGATAAGGGTAAAGGGATAAATGAAGACATGCACATGATGAACAAAGACAAAGCATTGAGACCACATTGTGAAACATATGACCGGTATGATACATGGAGAGATAATTCAAGTGCAGAGCCTTGTACCCCAGAGGAACAAAGAAATCATTTTTATAATCCTCAGAAACAACCAGAGTTTGATGCTAGACTCGAAGCAGAGGGACTCAGATATCAACAGGAATGTGAACAAAGGATGGAGGGCAACCAAAATGAGTTCAATGATCATGAAACCCCTCAAGAAAATTATGATTCTTTAACTCCTGAAGAAGTAAAAGCATAGTTTGAGTTACAGAAGAAGGAGATAGAAGAACTAAAAGCTGAATTGCA
Source organism: Sequoia sempervirens (assembly GCA_007258455.2). NCBI lineage: Eukaryota > Viridiplantae > Streptophyta > Pinopsida > Cupressales > Cupressaceae > Sequoia > Sequoia sempervirens. The sequence goes on along the minus strand of VDFB02193867.1, from coordinate 111,227,666 downwards.
GAAAGCACAAATTACTGCTCAGATAGCTAGTTTCCCAAAGTATGTACGACCTCATAAGCAGGGTAATAATGGTGCAGGGCCTTCTAATCCATCAAAGGTTCCTCACCATCAAATAGGGAATCAATACGGACAGCCAAATCATCCACCTCATATTCCCACACAATATACAAATATATAGCCACATCATGGTCAGCATTATGTGCCACATCATCATACACAATACAATAATCTGATGTACCAGTTTCAACATCCGTATAACCCTCCCCCCCCATCAATACACAACAATGATTAGAAAATTTGACCTGGCAGGGTTTCGATTATACCCTTACCCAATGGATGGCAGTTGGAGAAGTCTTGTTCCAAATTTTATAGGGAGTAATGCAATTTTTGTTGAAGATCATCTAAGGAGTTTCAATGCTTTCATCCAAGATTTGGATGTACCATATGAAGATTTACATATGAGGCTATTTATGATATCGCTTATTGAGGAAGCCAGAGACTGGTTCAACAGCCCACCAGCAGTCTCTATTAATTCTCTCCAAGAATTTCATGATCGATTCCTTGAGCAATATGGGAATCTAAGTGCACCAGATGCTGCTCTTCATGAATTAATGTGAATTCAAAAAAATCAGAATGACTCAATTTATGATTTTAACCGAAGATTCACTAAAATGCAGAATAAAATACCTCCTGGATCAAAATTGCCAGACTCTGTAGCATTGAGTTTTTCTTTGAATGCATTTGATCCAAAAACTGGGTATGAATTGAGAAATAGGTTCCCAAGAGATTTTGCTGAAGCATAAAAGATAGCATTAACAATTGAAAACAATAGGAAGGCTACTGGGATAATTAGTAAGAGAGACAATCCTAGGGTTCCTCAGCAAACCAATAATTACCAATACAAACAGGAGAACACATACATAAATGAAAGGCCTAGGTTGCATGACATGCCCTATAATACAAATTGGAAGGATGGAAAGCCTGTAACAGATAGGCCTAGGAACAAAGAAACTCCTGATCCATTAAGGGAGAGGGGAACCTATATGGTAAATAACAATTATTTCTGTGAATTTTGTGATAAGCCACATTCCCCAGATTATTGTGTTGTAGCCCAAAGAATGCAAGAAGAAGGAATGTTGATGGGAAACAGTGGAGAGGATCACATAGTATATTTGACTTCAAATACTTTTCACCGTGTTGAGGAGAGGTACTCGTCTTCAGAGGATGAAGGTTATGAGTACGATGTTTCAAATCAAAGATACAATGTCCATATGGCTGAACAGCAGGTTCTTTATGACTCTGAAGAAGATTATATAGAGCCACATTTTGTTGAGATGCCTACTCAGTGCAATATGAGGAAACTCACCAAAGAGGAGATAGAGAGATTAACCATTGCTACAATTGAAGAAGCAAAGAGTAAGTATTGGCTGAGAAATAGGACAGTGAATGAGAAGGAAGGTGTCCCCGAGGGAATCTTTATGAAGGATCAGAAGGCGACACAAGGAATTGTGAAAAGCAAAAAACATGATAAAAATGAACAAAAGCTTGCCCAAAAGGAGGAAGTTAAAGAGCTATGCAAATAAATGCAAAAGACTAATCAAAAGGAAGAAAACAAAGGAGAAACATTGGAGCAGAAGAAAATGATTAAGGCAGAAGACTCCTCTTTTGATTTCACTCAGGCTTTATCCCAGGTAAAAATGTATGTTCCACTACTTGAGATGATGAAAATTAAGGAATATAGAGACAGTGTTGTTCAATTGATAACAAATTCTGAAATAAGATGGCCACTAAGACTATTAATAAGCAACAGAAAGTGAATATCCCAGAAGTGTGCCTCACTAATGCATTATTAAATCCTCCACAAGTTGATCCTTTTTTCACTACATTGCTTATAAACAACAAATTGCTGAGGAATTGCATGATAGACTCTAGCGCTGCCATAAACATTATGCCAGTTGAAGTTATGAAGCAGCTTGGCATGTGGGTTGATACTAATGGAGGGAAGTGCTATATGATGGATAACAGACCTATTCCTGTGGTAGGTATTATGAAAGATGTCAAAGTCAAATTGGATGCTTATCCACAGGTGGCTTATAACATAGATATAAAAATAATTGATACCCCTCCTTAGTTTGGGATGCTTTTATCAAGGCAGTGGATGGCAACAGTTGGGGGAAATGTCTAGTTTGATTTTTCTTATGCAACTATTCCAATGAATGGTCAGGAAGTTAAGTTGTATAGGGAGCCAAGGATGAACAAGGTTGTTGAATGTGTACCTCAAGATCAAATCAATTGTTTCTGTGATGTGGATTTGGGAAATTTCAAGATAGAACTAGCTCAGCTAGAGTTAGTCAATACTGATCCAATTGAAAAGCATGTTGCACATGACTGCAGTGGTGTGTGGAAAATGTACTTTGGTGGAGCATGGGAGCCTGAGTCATTTTATTGGCCAGAGTCGTCAAAACAACGTACCTTTGATCTAGTGAATAAATTTATGGATACCATGCAGAGGAAAAGGTATGAAGACAATGGTGATATCACATATGAGTATCAAGAGATCGATCAGACAATGCCGCCAATAGAAGATGAGACATGTGAAAGTTAAAATGACTCATATGATAGCCTGCATGATGAAGATAAAGATACAAGAGATCTCCCTTGCATAACAGATTGTGATAAGGAAAGTAGTACATGTTATGAGGGATCTAATGAATATTCAGATTGTGAAGATGAACCTATAGATTTGGATTTACAATCAGGTGATTCTTGCAGTTCTTGTGATAATCAAGAAGAAGAAACAATGGAAAATATGGATCCATTCGATAGTGAACAAGTAACACTTCTAGCTGCGGTTGAGTACCATGAAGATATATTTGATGATGAAGAGGTATTTTCATATCCACTTTATGGTAAGGAAGAGATATTTTCAGACAAACAAAGTGATGTGACAAATTATGGAACAAATGACTGTGCTGGTAATTTTCTGATTTTTCATTCTCTGATGATCTTGGACCTCTTTTTGATGATGACAAAAGTGAAAAATACAACTATAGTGATGTAAATATAGAAACGTGTTCACTCAGCAGTGAGCAAATTTTAGATATGCTAACTCTTGAATACCAGAGATGTGCACATGAAAGTGATTTTGAAGTCCTGTGTCCAGCTTACATTTTTTTTGATAGTGAAAGTTCTTTGTGCAATGATTCATATGACTCCCAGTGCATTTCTCGAAATGATGGAGAAACCTTTGAAGTTGATCAAAAATCTATGTCTATTCAAGAAGAGGTATGTGATTTTGAAATTTCTAACTCATGTGGAGAAGACATTTATTTGCATACCAAGGATGATAGAAGTCCAACATTGACTGGTTCATATATGCATGATATTGAAGATATAAGCCATAATCTAGTGTCGTCTCCAAATGGTGATATGGAAGAGATGCAAAAGGTTTCAGATTTGTTTGTCTCAAACAACGTTGATATGACATAATTTTTTGTTTCTCAAGAGAAGCACTTTGATGGTGAATTTTTAGTACAACTGGGAGAGTGTTTTATAATACATAAGAGTGAGAAAGATAACGAGAAATGTGGCATTGAATATGCATGTACTTTGTATGTTGAAGATAACAGAGATTTATCCCATGATGATGGAGAGTTTGAACTGTAGAATGGTGTAAGGAATTTGGGCCAAGCTGAGCATGATGATTCTCTAAAAACTTTCAATAACACTAACAGGGAAGATTGCATGAATATCTTCAAGAAGAATCTGATGAACTCAAAGCAAAGATGGGTGTTTGACAGAGGAAAGTATTGGCCTTTCTTTTGGATGGCCTTGAACCATCATTTATGGTTTGAATTTCAGACCGTAACAGTTTAAAACTGATGAAGTTGAAACACAGAGGATTAAGGGTTGTCGGTGCATGGACAACTCTTGATGGTCCTCTCAAAATTTTCTTTTCCATGCATAGTAGTGTAGGGTCATATTCATTTTCATTTCCATTTATTCCATCTTGCTCACTAATCCATCACCTTGAGTCTGGTCTGCTCACCTAGAAATCTAGATCCTTGCAATGATTTTACAACCATTCATCCCCAGATGGAGCCACTATTAGAACTGTAAAATTCTGAAATATTTTACAAAGTTGTTCATACCCACGAGTCTCCAAACGAGTCCTCACCATTAAATACAAAAGCCTCTTTTCATAAACATTTTTCCCATATTCATCCATGTGATCCCATAAGTCCATCTAGGTCTGAATATTCCATATTATATTTCCTATCAGCTTGAAGAAATCAGGGTATCCCCAGTCCATAATGCATGTTTTACTAATATACATTTTTTGCAGTCTATCGGCAAGACTTCTGGGATGTCACACCAATCAAAATTCATCTACAGACACCTATCGGTAGGACACAACACATTGTTTCGGTGACAAAGGGATCATATTGGCAAGAGAGTCATCGTCAGAATAAAGTCATAGCGAGCTCATCATGTCTTACCAATCGGCGCACAATAAAACACTTCGGCCAAACCAAATGGCTTCGATATGAGGTCTTAGCGAATACATTGGGTCTTGCCGATAAAGTTTTTATGGGGATCCTATTGAATAATCATCGGGGTAAGGTCATGTAGTCTTGTCGACCCGTATGTCTCACCGAATGTGGTTTCATCGGTGAGAAAATTAATATGTCTCGGCGACTAGAGAATATCACAGGATGTTTTTCGGTGAGACAAAGTATAATCTGTGAGATATCTCCCTGACTCTAAAGGGTTACAACGATACATAAGACCAAGGGATGACTGTCGGTGAGACATTGGATCTCGGTATGACTATAGGATGTCTCGGCGAGTGTTCAATGAATGTTAACAGAAACCTGAATACAACTGATTGCCGACATTTGAATACGAAAGGACACGTCTTTTCAAATACTGATGTATAAATATTCATTTTTTACTATAAGAAGAGAGACAATAGATATGATAGAAGAGATTAGGGAAGATACAGTAGACAAACAATGTCATACTATGAGACTATGTTGCATGTTTTAAAAATATGGAGATATTAATGAAAATTAGTTGATGTGGCAGCGTATTTCTGGTGTCAATTGTCTGTTGTGCTGATTGAAAGTATTACTAAAGTTGTCTCCAAGATTGATGCTTTCTAGTTATTTAAATTGATGTAACAAGTTTATATTCAGTTTATCAGTGCACATTTGTTGTATCTATGTGGTTGATTGATCGGTTCTTTCAAGGAAAGATTAAATCCTTTTAATTGATCACAGTAATCAGGGAAATTCATCTGGATCATTAAGAAGAGCTTGGTAGTCACAGTCTTGTATATTTATACAAGTTATAAACAAAAACATATGCCAAACAATTTGAGTGTTTTCCAAAAATAAGTTTCCCATTTAGATCTCATTTGACTCCACATACCCAATAAGGCACTAGTCTCTGCATTTTTCACCGTTTATTCTCATTCATATTTTTCACATCTGTTAACTGAACATATTAGGATTTAGCTTTGAATATTGCTATACAATTTATACCAAATTTAGTTTTATTTGTCCACTCCCATCTGCCATTGTGGGAAAAACATTTCAAGAGAAATAAGCACATTAAGTATGCTTCATTCATATAGGTACACCCACCTAGGTCTAGCAGCACCTGAAGAGTAGAAGGTCTAAATCGTTTGACCTTGTCTATTACCCTAAAATGTACCAAGAGATTGGCAACCTCTTGAGGCATTTTTCCTGCGTTTTTGAGAGCTAACATGACCCACTCATCTTTTTCTTCAATTCGGGTTGCAAGAGCTTTCTCATCTCTAGTGGATTCAGTAGCCACATGATTATCTTCAATGGTAGCAATAAAAGCCCAATCATCTTCATTTCCATTGCCTTTATTAGACTCATCATCAGTCATTGCTTCTTGAGAAAAGTAGCATCTCCTTTGGAATCTAGGCTTTCTAGGCTTAGATCTAGGAACTATTTTAGGACATCTTGTTGCAAAATGACCTATTTTATTGCAAGAAAAACATTTAATAGGAAATACATCCTCATACTTACCTTTTCCTCTACCTTCTTGCTTTGCAATCAGTGCTTCTAGTTCTTCTACCTCTCTTTCTTGGTCTTCAAGTTGTTTCAGTTCTTCATTATACTTGGATATCTTTCTAGAACTTTCTCCCAGACTATATCTATGCCTGTTACTTCCGGATACAGTAGCCTTGAATGTAGATTTAGTTTTTGGTGTAGATTCATCAAATTCACTTATTTCAAAAGTAGCTAGCTTCCCAATCAATGTGTCTCTTGTCATCTTATTTATCAATCTGAACTCTTCAATAGCATGAGCCCTCATTTTGTAGGAGGGAGGAAAGGATCTGAGTACTTTAGCCACAATTTCATCCTCATCCACATAACCACCGACACATGTAATACCCATCACTATTTCATTTACTCTTTGCATAAAAGAAGTGATATTTTCATCTTCACTCATCTTCAAATTTTCATACTTTCCTTTCACACTTTGTAGCTTAGCCATCTTCACCTGTGCATCTCCTTCATAGAAAGTTTCTAGATTCTTCCAAATCTCATGAGTTGTCTATAGACCCATCACATTAGCCATCTCTAAATCTATCAAAGAACTCACCATTCTCAGGAATAGTATATGCATCTTTTGTAATCTTCCAGTAGGCATCACCAATGCACTTCAGATGACATTGCATCCTCACTTTCCACATTGAATAGTTGGTGCCATCAAATCTAGGACTGTCCTTCTTGAATGTTGCCATCCCGAATCACCTCAAGCTATTAGGCTTCTCAAGAGGAACTTGTTCTGATACCAATTGTTGGAAAAATAAGGACAAACAACTAAGAGGGGGGGTGAATTAGTTGTCATAGAAATTCAAACTTTTCAAACTTAACTCTAATCTCAAATCTAATGAATAAACAATTTAACTACAAGCAATTAACACATCTGAGAGACAAAGAACACCAATAATTTTTTACGTGGAAACCCTATTAGGGGAAAAACCACCGTGGATGTTAGTCCACAAGATTATACTCTGCTAAAAGTATAATGAGAAATAACAAGGGGAATGCACATGCATTTAGGCACACTACCTAGAGCTCACTACTCAATTACAAGAGGAGCTCATTTCCCAACAAAGTTGGATCAAAAAATCTGGAGGGTATGAACTGAGAAAATAGCTTCTACTCAAGCTTGATTATAGTTCCAATTAAGCTCAACACTTCTTCACACTTCACACAATCTTCTTCACACTCTCCTCTGCAATCGAATGATATTCACACATACACACATAGGAGCACACAATGCATACTTTCAACTGATGACACAACCATTCTTATATATCCGCTACAGGAGATTTCATCACAACATGGTTGCCCAAGAAAAATAAATTATATTTGCAATGTCGGTCTAGATAAACAACTAGATTTTTAGTGTGAACGCACCAAGGTCGGGCACAACATAGTGGAGACCCAATTAACATCTCCAACATAAAAATACTTTAATTAATTCCACCTCGAAGATCCACAACACGCTACCATTAACATGTTGGCCAAGAACATGAAAAATTGAACATGCGCACAAATATCTTCAACCACGAGCACACCAATTAATGTGGACATACCACAAAGATAGAGAATGAACTAGAGACATCTGAGAACACCAAGAAACAACAAAAAAGCATCCACAACAACTTAGATAACTAGAATCATACAATTTTCATTCAAAAACATTGACAAAGACAACAGAAATATTGTCAAACCACAACTCACACAAAACTTCACGTGGACCTCTGAAACTTCTGGTAGATGATGTAGAAATACTCAACAATAAACCCTTTAAACCACATCAGCTAATCTTTAACGTTAAAAACAAAACACCTTCATGACCTGCATAGTTCCACTGGGAACTTGAAACACTTTTTCTTATAATTTTCTCAATATCCTCGATATGTACAACAACTAACACACCAAATGATAATAGTGTTGACATCATTGACAACCACATATCAGCAACACATCCACAACATCCAACAATCTCCCAACATAATTTGTGTCCATTTGATTATAATGTGATGGTATCTTCAATAAATTAAATCATGTTTATATAATATTTCCATAGAAATGATACATATAAATCTAGGATTGAATCTTAAACACTTGATCATTTCAATCTCATTGTAAGATATATCTTTCTCGCATTTTCACATCTACATTCCAAATAATTTATTCAAGCTATAGAGTTGAACTACCTTTAAATTTCAATTTCTTATTTTATAGCACTCTAATTTACTTTTGAGCCTTGTAGTCATATGTAGGGCATACAAGATGTAGAACCAATGATCGATATTTTCATTTAAATACATAGTTGTCTTGTTCTTCCTAATAGTTTACAATTATTTTAGGACTTGTCAATATGCATATGCTTAGCAATATAAACATTGTCATATATTTTGTGATCTTTTGCTAAAATAAATTATGTGAGTTATGTACCCTAGATTCCAAATTGCTGAAATTTATGTAAGGGAATATCAACTTGTTTTCTATGATTAGTTATATGTGTAATCCATTCTTTATCTACTTAATATGGGTCATTGGCATATTCATAGTGAGCTAATGTGGTGTATTGCTAGTGATAAATCTTTAGGGTATTAATGGGAACAACATATGGTTTGTTACTTGGCTTAATTTTTTTATTTTCATTTATTGCTAATTATCTTGTTGTAGGCCACTAGGATAACCCCATGGATTTGTGAAGCCAAAATTAGAGTAGTAGCCTAGTTCTATTTGTTGACCCATTATTGTCCACAACTCTTCACTCAAGTCAACATAAATGATTAGGAATGAATTTTGAGTCTAATCTCTAGGTTTTATGGGGATATAGTATTTCAATTAAAAAGAAATAATTTCTTAGGAGATAAATCTATTGCTTAGAAGATTAGCCTACTCTTAAGGTTTGAGGATTGAATAATTTGTTTTTGTGTATAGTGTTTGCATATCATCAACTTAAAGTACTTAATAACATTGTTGTCAAGAATATAAGTTAACTATTAGGGACGTAAATTCATAGATAGAGAGTTCTTACACCATCAATTTTGACATGACATTGCTAGTGGTGGTCAATTCTTACCTATTTTCTACCTTTCTAATCTTTTCTTCTCTTCAAGATATAGCCATGATATTTATAAAAATATTGTGCTAGATAAGATTTTGGAAAAAGAATAGACAAGATTTAGATCTACAAATAATAATATTTTTTTAAATGATGTAACTTAGACATTGATGATGATTTGATAGATTTTTAAAGATAAGATTTTCACAATTCATAATGATAGCTTACAATTTTTCTCGATTAAATTATATAAATGATGAAGAAAAAAATTACATTGATATATGTTATTATATTTTAATATAACTTCCACATTGATAATGATTTGACTGACCTTTAAAGATAATATTTTCACAATTCATAATGATAGCTTACCATAACTAGACTACATCAATGATGAAGAAAAAAAATTACATTCATAGATTTTGTTATATCGTATTTCACGCTAAAGTTCGTAGATTGCAAATATGTCTTTATGCTCTTTGGATTACCCAAGAAATAATCAGGAGAAAAGACGGAAAGGACGGAAAGGACGGAAATTAGTAACATAGACATTCTTTTTGGCAATTTTCTTTACAGCGGGACACTGTTTTAGTTTACTCGTTTTAATTTTTTTTTAATGTTGTTGACCCAAATTCTAGCTTTGCAACTAGGCGGTGCCGAGATTCACCTCAGGAAAAGCAAGCTGTGCAAAAAATGGTTTATTACGGTACTTGATGAACGTCATGTATAGGTTTTAAATGGTTTATTACAGTACTTGATGAACGTCATGTACAGGTTTTAAACGCCTTCCAGGTGTAAAGACAACTTACTCACTCATATGGCATGCATTGTGTACAAGCAATCCGTGCAGAATATGATTTATTACAGTAATTAATGCACGTCAAATGTAGGTTTAAATCTGCATAAAGACAACTTATGCACAGGTTTAACGCATGCATTATATGAGGTGATTTTTCACATCACGTATGATACCTAGTGGTCCCATTCTGTCCACCATGTAGTATAATTTCTCTGTGCGACAAATGCCTACAACAAAGTATTGATTGCTATGAGTAGTTTGATGTACCAGTCTCGTCACTCTATTATTGTACCAATTTGGGTCCATACGTTTCATGTTCAGTCTGGGGAAGCGGCTATTGAGCCCGAGAATGCACCCATCCATCGACTGCCCCAGGAATGCACCTGGGGCATGGATGTATGGGTATGATGCACATGGATGCTGCTGCTTCGTTTCTCTCGCCCGCGTTAGACTCTCTGCTTTCCGTATTAACTGGTATCTGTCCGCACTGTCCAGTAGTCGTGCACCCTAACTTCGCGCTTCTAATTATCCTACGTCGAAATTTCAAGTCACTCCCAATTTTTTACAGCAGCTTACTTGGCAAGTTCTCTGCTTATAACTAAAGTGCCAGGGCCACATCATCAAATATGATGCCACATCAGCATGCGTTTTTGTCAAGGTGTCCAAAAAGGCCCCAAAAAATAGTGAGACCAATTCTCGTGCATTACATCATGAGTAGTTGAGTGCTGATGTGGTATCACATGATTGGTTGCTTTTTAGATCAAAAACATACATTTTGTTTAATTATGGGTAGTCGAATCACAACTATTGGACATTATATAAACGACTATTGGGTATTATATTTACGATTGGGTGCGCGACTATTGGACCCCGCACGACTATTGGGTCCTCTCCCCTAATTTCTTTGATGTTTATAGTCATGTGCCCTCTTTCCAATTATAAATTAATTTGAATGATGTGAAATATAAATTTTATTGTAATATTTTATATTATTTTTTGATATAATGAAATTTATTACATCTTTAAATAACATCTTTTAATAAAATAGAATGTCTCATTTTTTATCATATATATTTTTAATTGAATAATAATTAGAACAAATTAAACAATAGAAAAAGTTAAATTTTAAATTAAAATAAAAGAAACAAATTAAGGTAAAAGTATAAGGACAAAAAATATTTTTAATAGTCATTTCAACATGTGAAAATAAAAATGAATGGGTATACAAGTAAAATAATAGAAATGATTTTTTTTAATTATAATCTATTAAATTGTTGATAACACACCTTTAAATGACAATTATATTTATTTAAAAAATATATAAGGAAAATAATTATTGGATGTATAAAAGAAGGATAACAAGAAATATTTTTGAACTAAAAATCAATTTTAAATATATAGATTTTATTACTTTATACAATTAATTTATAATTTTTATTATTATTATTATATTATTTATGAAAGATGCATGTCTACCATTTATAATAGTAAATAGAGAAAAAAGTTAAATTTAATTGAATACATGTTTTTATCAACTTTTGTGATTCACTATCAAAATTTAAAAAATGAAAATATATATTTATTATCAATATATTTATTTTGTATGTTTTTATTATCAATATATTTATTATGTATGTTTTTATTTTAAATAACATTTTAGTATATTTATGCTATAATATATTTTGTAATTTATTATTATTTATTATATATAATTTAGATTAATACAATTAAAAATATATGTGGTAAAAATGAGGCATTGGATTTTATTAAAAGATATTATTTTCATAAAAATAAGAATATTTATAAATTAATTATATAAAATAATAAAATCTATATATTTAAAATTGATTTCTATGTTATCATTATTTTATACATCCATTAAATATTATCATAATTATTCATGTTCATTATATATATATAATTGTAAATAATTATTCATATATTGTCATAATTATTCATTTGTCATAATTTTGAGAATGTAAATATGATGATATATCTTGACACAATATTATTACAAACACATAATATTAATATTATTATCATCTTGGATTCCTAGAATTGATTCTCCACATTTTCTATATAGACTATGATAGGATAGATATTTATATAATTATATTTTTACTTTCTTTTATTTTAATTTAAAATTTATCTTTTTTATTGTTTAACTTGTTCTAATTATTATTCAATTAATAATATATATGATAAAAATGAGACATTCTATTTTATTAAAAAATATTATTTATGCAAGATGTAATAAATTTCATTATACTAGCATATCTATCCTATCATATAGTCTATATAGAAAACGTGGAGAGATATCAATTCTAGGAATCCAAGATGATAATAATATTAATATTATGTGTTTGTAATAATATTGTGTCAAGATATATCATCATATTTACATTCTCAAAATTATCCTCACTACATATATTATATTTATCTATCAATTTTATTTATTATAGATTTTACATTAAAATGCATGATTTATATTATTCACATGCATACTAATGTGGGGATCATGCATTCTTCCAAAATGTATCTACTTAGCAAATCTATAAAATTCAACAATTAGGAATTGCACCTAATTGATTCATCATAACAAGCATTCTTCCAATGTGTATTATATTCTCAAAGGCATGTGATATTTATTTAATCCTTTCAATTAAAGGGAAATGAGTAAGGCAATTTGTATTTTCTTATCATACTAACTCTTAATAGCTTTAATTTAAGTGTTTGATCTCAATGAATGATAAAAAATAAATGGTACAGTTATTTTGTAATACCTCATGTTTTCCTACTTAAGATTTACATGTGGACCTCTTGGTCATTAGGTTCAAACTTGTCAATTGAGTAGTTACTTTCTATGTTTTGAGGTGCAATGCCTTTGACACTTGTGCCTTGTCCTTCATTTAAATTTCTTTGGTTCTATGATTATTATTAGTGTTGATGCTTCATTGTGCTATCAAAGTATTTTTAAATAGGTTTTGTATTGTTACTTAGACAATGGTCTATAAATGTTATGTTGTGACTTTTATATGTTTGATTTATATAATAATATCTATTATCATCCTTTTTATCAAAGGTATTTATTCTTATTCTTTATTCTTTGTGTTCTTCCTCATAATCTCTTTATTGTAAGTGACCATTGTCCATTGTCAAATAAAAATTACTTTCCCTACATATTATAATAAATAATTTATTGAATTATAAATTGATAAGTGGTGTAACAAGAAACACAAAATATTCTCAAACCTAAATATTACAAGAAACACATGTAGCATCTAACCTAAATTTACACAAGATCACATCAATTACTTTATACTCTTCTCAAACCTAAATTATTAAATCTAGGTCGCTGATGTAGCTATATAGAAGTAGGTGTATGAACAAGTGTGATAAATAAGAAAATTAGGTGAATGCATGAACTGATAAATTGATTAATTCTAAGGGATTGACCATAAATTTACACATGATCATACCATTTTTCATTAACATATATCAATATATTTCTTAAAATTAAGTTAATGAGAAAAATCTGTAAATATACAATATAAGTTGAAAGTACAGTAAACTATATTGATTATCTATAATAGTGTTGAACATGATCCTCCATTGCAATGTCATCAAAACCTGTAAATTACATAGTTTAGTTATTAAATTAATTTAAAATTAAACATAAAAAATTGTTAGAAAATCATTTAATAATTTTTTTACCATATCTAACTTGCATTGCATCTATTGTTGTTGGTGTTTCGTTAAGATCAATAGAAAATGGTAACCTATGTTGCCCAATGTTTTGTTGATCATCTAAAGCTGCAATGACATGTGTATTTAATAAATCAACATAGATACAACATTAAGTCTAATAATACAATATACAGTTAATCAAAATACTATTAAAATTTGAAATTACCTAAAATAGTTTTTTTGAAATGTTTGACCAGGTATAACATTAAGCATTGATGGTTGATTTTCATGAATTGTATCTGCTATTTATTTGATTAATTATAGAAAATTGGTTAGAAATAGGAATTCAAAAATATCTCATTCAATGAATGAATACATTTAATAGTTAGAAAATTACCACCAATAATTTGCATTTCATCAATTGTTGTGTTTTGTTGATCATCTAAACCTGCAATGACATGTGAATTTAAAAAATTAACATAGATACAACATTAATTCTAACAATACAATATATACTTAATCAAAACACTATTAAAATTCTAAATTACCTGGAATAGTTTTTTGAAATGTTTGACCAGGTATAACATTAAGAAGTGATGATTGATTTTCATGAATTGTATCTGCTATTTATTTGATTTATTATAGAAAATTGGTTAGAAATAGGAATTCAAAAATATCTCATTTAATGAATGAATACGTTTAATAGTTAGAAAATTACCATCAATAATTTGTATTTCATCAGTTGTTGTGTGGTTCAGATCAATAGAGAAGGGCAATCGACGTCTTCTATTATTGTCTTGATCATCCAAACCTACACATTTGACATATTTATAATATGTGATGTAAAAACAATAATTATTGCTATGTAAAATACTAAAATAATTTTGAATAAATGTACTCACTATGTTGTTTTTTGATGATAACCCTTTCTTCTTGTATTTTTATGCCTGAACAATTGGAGACCTTTTTCTTCTTTTGCTTCCTACCACCTATGGAGGGGGATTGAAATTTTTCATGCTCTTCAACTCTTTCATTCAATTCTTGATGGATGGCATTGCCTCTTTGACGAATAAACTGACGTTTGCCCATTTTTCTTGGACTAAACCATGGTGATATTCATCTCATAGGCATATCCTTCAAGCCAAGGATCGGTGTAAGTTTGGAAGACATAAGAGATGCTTGAAGATCTTTTCTAAATCTTTCAACACATTGACTAAAGATATGTTTTTCATCTACTCTAGTTGGTAAATCTTGGAGTAGTGAATTCAAATAATCAACAGCATTTTGGAAGTTATCATTGGAAGCAACAGATGATTTACAACCATCTGTAATAAAAATAATAAAGATTAAGTTTGTAAAATATAAAAAATGTTTTTCATATTTCATTAAAAATAGTGATATTAAAATTTACCAATTCTTTGGTCTTTGCAAATGGCAACCCCAATCGCATCTTGATCCTCTTGTGGAATACAATAATCTGTTACAAATAAAACATTAATTAAATTTTAAGAACTATAAAAATCAATTAATATTTTATTATAAATATCATATCAACATTACCAGTGGCATTGTTCTCATGACTGAAACTTCCTCTGACATCATCATCATTATCAACCAATGGAGCAACACCATCTGTAATTCAAAAAATACATTTTAGTTAGTTTCTATTAGAAAAAAATATAAGTCATTTAAAATATAAATATAATACTTAAATGTTAAATGACTCTTACCAGAAACTTGATCCTGCTCATTTGTTATGTTTCTCTTTAGGAGATCTAAAATATTCAACACATGTTTGCATGTGTTTCCCCTTTTTGCCCACTGACAATCACATACATGTAAATTTGGTCCAAACTTCCTAACAAGATACCATTTTGTTGGAACAGATTGACTTCTTATCCTATATGTGTTAGGGAGGAGATCATATGGATAACAATTTGTGTCGGGTATTTTTTTGGACCTCTCTAATGCAGTACTGTAATATCTTTCTTTTTTAAAGTTAGTTAAAAATCCAGATGACTGCAAATATCTTTTATTTTTATAAAATGGCTCTACCCTATGAAGAAGTGTATGGATAAGCCAATCCATTCTCCTCGTACATTTCTTAGCACGATCACTTAGATAATGGCTCTTGATGTGGAAGTGGTATGACTCTATGGAAGCATTAGTCTCTTGATTTGCATGAGAGAAGTTTCGAAAAAAAAATTCCCACATTTCTATACAAAAAACAATAAAAATGTCTTAGTAAACATAAAAAATAACTTTAATGATGTAAATGCATACAAACCAAAATGAATAATCTTACAAACTTACCAATACGACCCTCATTATGACACCAAGTTTTTTGGAAGTAATCAATAAATTTCTTCTCTTCTTTGAATTCCTCCATGATTTTTTTTTATCAGGTGATTAGTGATGTCTACATTGTCACTCATTGCATGCATTATCTCACCCAATCTATCAAACATATTTGTACCAACATCCTTATTGTTGGCATACCTAGATTGTAAAAGATAATATTTGAAAACAAAGGGATAAAAACTTTATTAGAAATCAGAAAAGAGCATTACAATAATAACCAAGGGACCTTGCCCCAAAAAACAAGGCGAAAACCCCACAACATAAAACAACATCAACTATCCCCATGTGTCCTCCTATCCTCCTCTAAGAACCGGTCTAAATCCAGATGCAGCTTAGGGTTAACCTGATCCCAATCCTCAACCTTCCAACCACTATCATGCTCAGAGGCCCATTTGTCCAAGCAGTCAGCAGCATGTTTCCACTCCCTTAGGATGTGAACAAAGGATGCCTCCTCCATCCAAGAACTAACCTGAAGAATCCACTGAACCACCGAAGCCAACTGCCAATTTATATCAGATATTTTTCGCTCATTCAAGATATTAATCAAAATCTATGAATCAGCTTCACAAATAACCTTTCTCCATCCCAAAGCAAGGGCCCTCTCAATAGCATGAAGAATTGCCAGACCCTCCATGAAGTTAATAGTTTTCACCCCCTCATGTATAGAGAATAGAAAAATCACCGACCCAACTGAGTCCCTGCCAACCCCACCAATTCCAGTAGGCCCAGGATTTCCCCTAGAAGAACCATCAATATTGATCTTTAAAAATCCATTGGGAGGAGGTAACCACCTTCCAACCCGTTGAACCCTCTTTTTCCCATGCCTATAGTTCCTGGAACTGACAAAAGATGGATGAATTTCTTTAAGACCCAATCTGGCCACCAACTCAACATCACCTCTCTCCAAGGGGAAAACCACATCACATTTAGCTAAAACAGACTCCTACACCATTCCTAGCATATGCATCCAAACTTGCCGACCCACCAACTTCTGATCACGAAAAATTCGGCAGTTCCGCTACAGCCAAATCTACCAAAGTAGAAAGGTAGGGCCCACAAACCAAACTTCCTGCAAAAAGGAAGCCATAGAAGGAGGTCTTCCCACACTATCCTATAATTCAACCAAAGAGCATGCATGAATACAAGGAAGCTTCCACACCTCCCACCACCAATGCCAAAGTTGCACAACAAAGGGGCACTGGAAGAACAAATTTGAAGAATCCTCTTCCGCTCCCCCACACAAAACACAAATTGAAGGTCCTTGAAATCCCCGTTTATGAATGTTATCCCAGGTCAAGCACCTATTCCAAGCCAAAGTCCAAACAAAGCAGTTGCATTTAGGCCACGAGAGTTTATTCCACACCCTTTTCCACCAATGAACCTCTGCCTCAATTAGCTTCTGAGCCAATAACACCTGATAACCAGAAGCAACAGAATAAACCCCCTTAGGATTATGGGTCCAAGCAAGAATATCCTCTTCCAGAAGAGAACTACAACTCCTACTATGAAGAATCTTGTGAAGCTCAACACTTTCTTCCGCAAGTCCCAAATCTGGCCACTCTACAGGATCCTTCCAATGAGCTACCTCCAACTGACCAAAAAAAGCAATAGACTTGAAGTCACTCACCCTAGCCCAGCCAGCCTCGATAAATCTTTGGCACAAAGGAAGTAGGTTGGGGAACTGAGAAGTAAGTGGAGGGAATCCATCCCAAGAATCCGACCAAAAATCTTTAGCACAAAGGAAGTAGGTTGGGGAACTGAGAAGTAAGTGGAGGGAATCCATCACAAGAATTCGACCAGAAGAGAGCTTCAGTTCCCCATCTACAAATTCAAAATAAACCTTCCTTGATAAACTTTGCACCCTTCTAAAGAGTATTCCAAATCACAGAACCTTTCCCCTCAAGAGGGTAACGAGGGAGATCCTACCGTGGAATCCCCAGGAAATACTTATGAGATAATATCCTGGCCCACAGCTGATCCTGTTCCACACGCCATCTCCAAAATAGCTTAGTAGCCACAGCCACTCCGGATAACGTAGACTGTCGAAGACCAAGACCACCAAATTTTATTGGGCTGTACACAACATCCCACTTGACCAGGCTCCACTTGGAAGATGCCAAACTTCCCACCCATAAGAACTGTCTTTCAAGAGAATCCAACTCCCTCAGAAAACCCATCGGAGCCACCTGAAGCATACATCTGTAGGTAGGGAGAGCCTGCACCACCAACTTGATAAGCTGAACCTAGCCCGCAAAAGAAAACCATATGTGGGTCCAATGATTAACTTTTGCATGGATCTTATCAATAATATTATGCCAAGAACCCTTGGGAAGATGGCGAACATAAATTGGGAAACCCAGATACGCTAAAGGGAGAACCCCTATCTGAAACCTCAAGATATTAGCAATTCTTCTCTGTATGGGGGTCGATGTATTGAAGAAGAATATGGAAGACTTCTCCTCATTAATCAATTGTCCTGAAGCAACAAGATATATGTCCAACACCTGCCTCAAGTTAGTAGCTTCCCTAACAGTAGCCATCCCCATCAGGGTAGTATCATCAACAAACTGCAAATGAGATTGTGGAGGCAAGTCTCCACCCCATTGCCAACCCTGAATGATGCCAAGCTCCACCCTTCTTTTCAACAAACATCTAAGGCCTTCCACAAGAAGCAGAAAAAGATACGGAGAAAGAGGATCCCCTTGGCGCAAACTCCTTGAGGCACCAAAAAGTTCAGAATGATCTCCATTTATCAAAACTGAGAAGGAAACAAACGTGACATAGCTCATGACCCATTGGATCCATTCCTCAGCAAAACCAAAAGAAACAAGGATCTTCTATAAAAAAGACCATCTAACCCTGTCATAAGCCTTAGCCATATCCAGCTTAATGAACATAGCCTTCTCGTGGGAGTTGTCCATGGAGTGGATGGTCTCCATAGCAATGACAACCCCGTCAAGAATCTATCAACCTGCCACAAATCCACTCTGTTCCTTTGAAATCAGCACTTTAAGCCACTTCTTCAATCTCTCAACCAATAACTTTGAAATGATTTTATAAGCCACATTGCAAAGAGAGATAGGCTGGAACTGAGATAACCTATAAGTGCTTTCACACTTGGGTATGAGAGCAAGGAAGGTGGAATTCAGAGCACGAAGCATCTGCTTATTCCTCTGGGACTCAAGGACAACTGCAGAAGATCCAACTTTATGATATCCCAGAATTCCTAAAAAAATTCAATCGGGAAACCATCGGGACTAGGAGCTTTACCCTTCTTCATCTGAAACACAATCCCCTCCAGCTCATCAAGAGAGATATCTTTCATCAGATACTCATTCGCCTCCCTGGAGACCAACTGAGTAATACAAGAAATAACCTGTGCTTACTCAATAGAGCCCCCACATGAATCCTCCCTAAATAAAGTAGCAAAATACTGAGATTCCTCAGCAGAGATTTCCTAAAACGAGGCAAGACATTCACCCCTATCATTCACCAGAATAGGAATGGAATTACCATGCCTCCTATCCTTCACGGAATTGAAGAAGAAGGCGGTGTTTTTATCACCTTCCTATAACCATTCAACCCGGGCCTTTTGCTTCCAATAGATTTCTTCCCACAATTCAAATTTCTGAACCACTTTCAAAGTCTTAGCCTCCTCCCTTAGAAGATCATCAGAGGCTCCATTCTCACAAATCAACTGCGTAATATTATTCAACTCCTCCTGGGCAGCAACCTTAGCATGAAAGATATTACCAAAACATCACTGATTCCACCTTTTAAGTTGATATTTGACAAACTGAAGAAGCTTGGAGAATGTGTACATTGTCGTACCAAAAGTTGGTCTACCAATCCGCCACCACTCAGCCACATGTTCATGAAGAGTAGGATCTTGTAACCACATAAGTTGGAACTTGAATGAGGGAGAATGAGGCCCCCGAGCAGAGATAATACTAAGATTAATAGGCCAATGATCAGAACCTCTCCAATCAATAATTTCAGATCGAGTGGACCATAAGTCTCCAACCCAATAACAAGAAACCAAGAATCGATCCAGCCTCTCAGCAACACAACTCTCACCAATTCTCCTATTATTCCACGTGAAGTGACCATTACTTGGTAGAACATCAATAAGATTTAATTCAGAAATGCTATCGCTCCAACCTAGGAATTCCACCTCTTTTCTCAAACAACTCCACAATAGCATTAAAGTCGCTAGTCATAACCCACGGATGGTAAGGAGCTAAGCTACGAACAAAACGAAGATGGGACCATAGAAGTTGTTTACCCAGAAACTCAATAGGTGCATACACATTAGAGAGGAGAATACACTCACCAGTCTCATACCAAGAGGTGACTAGGGATATAGAGGACCTGAAGACATCCACCAGAGGGAAAATCTTTCGAGGGTTCCAAATGCAAGCCACCCCTCCAGAAGTACCAAGAGCCCCCACACACTGGCATTCACCATATTTCCACAACTTAGTAGCCATGGCCAACATATTATCTATAGATAATTTAGTCTCCTGAAGAAAAAGAACATTCAGAGAATGATTCCTAACCAAATCACGAACAACTTTTTTGTCGAGGGCCACTGTTCAAGCCCCTTACATTCCATGAGAGAACAATCATTTCTGGGGGCATGAAAAATGTGAATCTAGAGTCTTGACTAACCTTGACTCCACCAAAATTTTCCCAGTTAATTTAATCTTCTCCATATCCTTTTTCCTTCCCAGCTTGGAAGTCCTGTCACCAACCCCTATCTTCAGTTCATTTTGCTTAATGCCCAAACGAGAGGAGGCCAAAGAGCTCTTCCCCACATCCTTGCCTCCTTTCAGGGGCAATGGGGAACCACCTCCACCACTCTTCGAAGCTCCAATAGAAGATTCTTGTTCAATCTAGAAAATCAATTGTTGATCTATATCCATCTGCCCAACCCTAATCTCCTACACAACCTGCATGGCCTCCAATGGTGGCCCATCCTATTCTGTACCCAAAGTTCCTTGATCCAAGTTCAGCAACCCCAGATTCACTTCCTCCTGGCTGAGATCATCCAGCACCTCAAACCTATTAAAAGTTTCATCATCCTGCCTCTCCCTCAAGGTCCGCTTCTGGCCTCGATTCCTATTGCAAGCCTTGATAGGGACATAACCATCATCTCCATTACCATCACCCAGAATAGGCTCCTTACCATTATCAGTCCTAGGTGGATTACGAGAAGGCTGAGAAGGTTGGGGCACCACAGGCTTAGCCCTAGGGCACCTACGTTGCAAGTGATCATATTCATGAAAAAGACCACCAAAAAGGTAGGGTTTCGTAATCTAGCTATTGAACCCAAGTATATGATCCAGCACTCACTTCAATAGAATCTGGCAGTGGCTTGCTTAAATCAATTTCTACACAGATATGAGCAAAAGTCATTACCTTTTTATACTGCGTCTATTGTGAAGACCCAAAAGGTTTACTGAGCATTGAAGCCACCAAATGCAACACGTCATCCTACCAACACTCAAGTGGAAACCATGACAACCAAACCCAAACTGGGATCCGACTCGGTATTGCCTCAGTTAGGTTGAAGCCAGCATGCCATGGCTTGATAAACAAACCCACCTGGTTATAAAAATAGGGGCCACCCTCGAAGACCTTATTCCGATCAGCCATGCAATCAAAAGAGACCATAAAAAAGTTGTTCACAAGGAGCCTAATCTCCATCTCCCCCTCCGACATCGAAGTTCGTTGAGCCCAGGATTCCAAAAATTGCAGCGAGACTCTCAAACCCATGAACTTGCAATAAAAAGAGTGCCTTGAATAGTATTCAATATCATCTGCAAGCATTTCCATCAGGATAATCAGCTTCAGTCACTCTTTGCATCTTTCCAAACACCCATTAATCTTCGTTATTCGGGAACCACTAACCGATCCTAGATCATTCATCTCCATCTCTGAAGAAAACTGTAACGCCCCGTCATGCGAACCCCAAAGGACAATTGAACAATAATTATAGCACAATTTTTTTTTTAATAACATAACATACATGTAATACACATTAAGACATGACATGAATTTCATTTAAGTAGATTCATTAGCACATACATCCCTTGGGGTACACGAGGAGTCATTACGAAACTGAGATCCACACAACGACAATAAAGAATAAAATCCAAAGATATAATCCATAACAAAATAAACATTAACAAATATAACACATACATGATAATCATTGATAAGAAACCATTTGAGTAAGTACAACATATACATAATTAACTCAACACAATGAATAACAACTGCCATGGCCAAAACCACACCGAGTTAACATTACATTACAGTATAATGTTCTAGAGGTACAATGATACAAAAGTGTTTCCAAACATAAATGGAAACCATACACAAGATGACATGATACAAATAAATAGATGAATACAAAGCATCATAACTGGATCCAAGACAAGTATAACTTTGGAGTCGCTGCAACCGCACCAATCCGCATCTCTCGATCCTCGACTGGGGACCCAATGAGGTGCTTAGCACGTTCCACCCGACTATGTGAGTCCGAAGACCCACCCCCTGTGCTAGGAGCTAACAAGAAAGAGACCACAACCAAGAAAATCCAAACATGGAACCACAAGACTCAACAACATACAAGAGTATCATAAAACTCAAGGATTACAATGACATAATCAACAACATCCAAGAGACAACATAATAACTTAAAGTCATAAATCTCATCACATTAAACAAAGCGATAATCAGTAAACAAGTAACCAAAGGAAGATCACGAAAAACTTCCAAATCAAACTAAATTAATAAATACAATTCCAAATTTTAATTAAACAATACAAAATCATTATATCACAGTACCATAAAAATACGAGACCGTAAATCAAATATAAATGAGATCATACAAGACCACAAGGTATACTAAAGATGTATTAGAACAATAATCAATTTAAATCAATTCAAACAACAATCTAAACCAACTCCCATAACCTACTTCCAGAGGAACACAATAAAATAAAACACATGGGCAACTAAGGGAGAGTGTCATCGCATAGCCTACATGGGTTATCCTGGCCCTTCCTCCAAACTGAGGTGTCGGACCCCATCTATGGATATCCTGGCCCTTCCTCCTACTTGAGGCGCTGACACCATAGGGTAGCTCATGCGGAGCCGTAGACCTCTCGTGAAGACGAGGTCACGACCTTGCCAACCATGGCCTTCTCAGCCTTCCATTAGTCTATGGAAGCACTAATGAAGATGAGGCATCCATTTTTAAATCTTGTAATGATGTTACTACCCAACCCTCCTAAGTTAATTATTAGGTTTTCACTTAATTACTAACTCACTCGTGGGTTATCCTGTGCCCTTCCCCTTAAACGGGGCGCCGACCCCCACAAGGAGCCACTCTCCCTAGAGACCCAACAACATCAAACTAAAACCAAGAAACCAAGGGTTGTACAACATAACAAGAATATTTTATCACAACTGAGAAGCATGCGAGGCATTACCCATCTCGCTATAAATACATAATCAAAGTCTCAACAATTCCCATACAACCCTTTTCAAAATCATGAAACCAAAACACTTGCCACATTAAGGCACATAAAGAGAGAGAGAACATCAATTATCAAACATCTCAAGCCTCAAGCCTCTGGAAGCCAAAAGAATGAAAACCCACAAACAAGGGTAAAGTGAAGCAACATGAATATTTCTCCAATAATTCCAACATAAGGATAAAATTTCCTCAAATATGCGAGTAAATCAGAAAAGCCATAAAAAGGGAAAGGTTCATCAAGACCCATCCGCAAATCAACAATGGTGTTACCTCAAATAGGAAAATGCACAAGAAAATCAACCTTTAATTCAACGTAATCACTTAATGAAACCAAAAGCCACCAACTAGGCATTCCATGGGAGACCTCAATTTTCTCCTCACAAGAACCCCCTTATAATTGTACACACATCACTTTCATAAAATCAACAACATAGTAATGACAACAATAATTGCAAGGCCACCAGAACTATTTCCAATTCAAATATAATGAGTGAATACATTAAAATAAGATCAACAACCCCATCCAGACTACATAAACAACTTTGATACAAAATAAATCAGAAATCCAAGAAGATCAACTATCCATAACTCATCAACAAAATACAAGTTCCCAATTACATTGCAACACAAATTAAATGACAAAGGATTCCTTGAATCAAAACTAACCTCCAAAGGCATTCACACCAACATGGAACAATCCTTCAACAACAGAGGCAAAAGCATGCAACCAGGCATCCAAGGCACCAAATTTAAGAACACCTTAAATACTCAACCACTCACAACTCCACAAAAACACTTACATAATCAACATCAACCAAAAATTCAATCGAGAGTAATATTTATTAACCAATCAATTAACGACCAGAACTAAATAACTTTGCAACTTACCCAAACTAAAACCATTCATGATAACCATCACAAGTATTCTAAAAGACTTATCCATAAAGAGAACTTACAAATCAACCATTAAATGAATATAAAGGAAATCAATTTCCAAAAGATTAAAATCCCTTTTTTACCAATAAACTATCCAATTCGAAAATATCCTAATCAATCTCTAATCATGCCCATACATTTAAATTCCCCCCTTTCATTTATCAACATAATTGAAAACTACTTAATAGCTGGGTAGTTAACTCATTATTATTTCATAACTACTTATGTCCAAAACATTATTTCCATTTTCCTTTCATCATACTAACTTAACACTCAATTCCAATATTTGAAGTAATTGCGCAAACCACTTAAGACCATTTGTTATACTTTAAAATGATAATAATAGCAATACTCTAAATACTTAAACTACATATTAGAACTTACCACCTTAAAATCTTAAATCTATCTAAATAAATTTACACACATAAATACCTTTTAAAACCACTACATATTTATACATTTTAATTCTTTTTGAGGAGGAAATGTAAAAAGAGAATAGATCTGTTCTAAGAATCCAACACGTCTACAAGACTCAATTTCAAGAATAAAAATAAAAAGATAACTTATTTAATTCCATAATAAATTCCATAATAAATTCCATTCCCAAAATATTCACAAGAATAAAATAATCAATGCTATCATATATTCATAAATTGTTTTTTTACTACATTATACTATCAAAGTTCATAATTTAACACATTAATAAATAATTCCTTTCTATTTTCGCGTTTTCACTATAATAAAATTTTATTTTGATCATACAATAACTAATCTGTTTACAGATAGAAATAATTGATAAAATTAACAGTTAAATTAATGAACTCTAATTAAATGAATTAATAAATATATATAAATATAAATATATATATATACATATATTAGTTATATGTTATTATTAATAATATTATTAAAGATATAAATATAAACATATTATTATTGACAAATATGTATATGATATATATATAGAGTTCAAAAAAACACCCTTATTACCCGGCATTAAAAAACATAAAAATCTCCCTTTTGTTTCCTTTAAAAAACACCTCAATTATTATGAGATTTTTTAAATGGGGATGCGCCAAATCCACAAAAATGCCTCGACAGTACTGGCCACGCGCTATCAAGGGATCGCCACAGCCCGCTTGATCGGGCTGTGGGATAACGCCTTTTACTCTGACTATAAGTGAAGTCCGAAAGGATGGTTTGCATTCTGACTGCCGCTATTAGCCCTTGGAAACGTCAATGGTGGGCAATACCGGGAACTCAATTCTTCGGTGCTCCCAAAATAAAAAACATAAATTTTATATGCTTTCTGGGAACACTTCTAACATTTATCTCTTGAATTTCTCTATTAAATAAACATGTATAAATATAATTACATTTATATATGTATATAATATATATATATAATTAGTATATATATATAACATATGTATATATATGTATATTTATACATATATATATGTATTTATATAATTCAAATATAGAGCCTGATATATAAATAGGACAACAATATACAGATACAAAATTTATTTTTAAGAAAATTATTTATTTTCCCAATAAAAAGATTATTCTTAAGTTGATTAATTAAAATTTCTAAACAAAACTACAATACTACTGGTTCTTTTTCCAGAATTCCCATCTTAGATATATTATAATAAACAACAGTACAATCCAACAATTAATTTCATTTAAATGAACAACAGTCCCGAACTCCTAGAAAATTTCAGTTTAATAATTGACAGTCCAGAACCCAACTAAATTTCATTTTCACAATAGAAATCCCAATCCCCAGATGAAAATTTCATGCACAACGAAACAAATCCAATCAATTGCTATTTTATTTAATGCTACAGCAAATAAATAAGAAAGGAACCTGGCGTCTTGCGTTTGAAGAAGATCTGTAGAAGCTCTATCCCTTTCGCCGATCCAATCCTCCACCAATGAGTGTTTCCAGCAGCAGCTCCAATATCTTCCCCTCAACTACAATCTTATGCCTCAATGAATTTACAGAATACTAAAAGAATGCACACTATAATAGAAAATTGACTGCCAAATTTCTCCCAAAATCTGTTGGAAAGAGAATGCAACCCCCTTCCAATACCCAAAATCCTCTAAATAAAATCTCACACAAAGTCTCTTCCATTTCCTCTTCCAGCAAATACCAAAAGTCACATCTCAAGAAATAAATCAAGATAATATTTAATCCTTAATTCCTTTTGTTGCCTTTTTTCATGCATATGATTAAAATTAAATAAATTTAAATCCTCAAAATTAAACTTTTATTTGAATATATATTCATTATCTCCACAATACATTATTAATTAATTACTTCCACATTAGAATAATTAAAAAACAACCATTTACAAGATTCTAAATAAGCATCCATTAAATTTCTTATGATAATAATTATCTTTTCAAGATTATTTGTTCATAACAATTTAAATCAATTTATCTAATAATATCACTTTTACTTTTAATGAATTAATTTGATTGATCATTTGTTCTAAATCATTTGATTTAATTTAATTGATTATTACTTTAATTTCTAATCATAGTTTTAAAATAACCTGTGTCCAAATTTATGATTTAATTACTATTTAAACATGATTTAGCTGAAATACAATATATTTTCCACATAATCAAATAGCCACAAGAATCGTAATGGGAAGCAATACTACCTAAAACTCACACACAGTCCAAAAACAACCCATTACCGAAATGCAGTTACGCTGAAAAAGCGGTAATGGTCGGGCGGAGGACGGGCTGCCTCCCTCTGAACCCTCTTGTTACATTATATAATAGTGAGGGATCTATAAAAAATAAATTCTTTTAATCAGGCTGCTGCCAAGGACCCCAAAGAAGCCTATAAGATTTTATCTGAGCATCTCCTCAATTGCACATAAAAGGCATTGTAGGAGACGATGAGATAGGCTGACAATAGTCATTTTCCATTTGGCCTTTGATCATGTAATTACTAAACAATTATGGTGCGGAATTACATTATCTTTGATCATGCAATTATTGAACAATTATGGTGTGGAATTACATTATTTTGGTATGTTTGAAGACTACTATCTTCTACCAATAGTGGCATGGTCCGATTATTAAGTTGTATTGTTAATCTTTCCATCAAAGCCCCAATCCCTTTGGGGTGTAGTTTTTGACAATTTATATTAGGGATGCTCTGTCCCCCATTTGTAACCTCACCAGTTCATAACTTGGGTCAAAATCATTTTACCCTCTTAATTAAAAAAATATAATACTATGTTCTTGCAGATTTCATGAAACTTTTTATTGCCATGTAAAATTTCATTATAAACAATGTCAAATGCCATCAAGTAATGGTAGGAAATGCCACCTCAAGTCTTATTATTTATGTCAAACTTACTTACAAAT
This sequence comes from Sequoia sempervirens, assembly GCA_007258455.2. Lineage (NCBI taxonomy): Eukaryota > Viridiplantae > Streptophyta > Pinopsida > Cupressales > Cupressaceae > Sequoia > Sequoia sempervirens. Next base: position 111,199,806 of record VDFB02193867.1, on the reverse strand, counting down.
GTAAGCACACACAATGAGAGCTTTCTCTTATGCATACTATAACAAAAAAATATATATTAAAGTTGAGCTTCATATTTTATAACAACCCTTACTTTTAGCAAACATTCCATTTCAATATCATCATATCATTTGGAACAAAAAATGTGGCACACATAATATTTGCAGGATGGAAAACACATAGGGTTGCGACTCACTTCTTAATTCTTATTTAATGGGCACTTTCTATTATGTAGACTGTAACAAAACAATTATTGAAGTTTACCTTCATATTTTAAAACAACCCTTACTTTCAACAAACATTCCATTTCAATATCATCATACATTTCAAATAGAAAATGCACAAAAAGTTGCAAGAAATGGAAAACACACAAGGTTGTGACTCACTTCTCAATTCTTGTTCAATGAGCACTTTCTATTATGCAGACTGTAAAAAACAATTTATTGAAGTTCAGCTTCATATTTTATAACAACCAACAAAAATTCTATTTCAATATTGTCAGCAAACATTCTATTTCAATATTGTCATACATCTTAAATAGAAAATGCACAAAAAAGTTGCAGGAAATTAAAAACACACAAGGTTGTGACTCACTTGTTGATTCTTGTTCAATGAGCACTTTCTATTATGTATACTATAATAAAACAATGTATTGAAGTTCAACTTCATATTTTTTAACAACCCTTACTTTCAGAAAATATTCCATTTCAATATCGCCATACATTTCGAATACAAAATGCATAAAAATGTTGTAGGAAATGGAAAACACACAAGGTTGTGACTCACTTGTCAATTCTTCTTCAATGAGCACTTTCTATTATGGAGACTATAATAAAATAATGTATTGAAGTTTAGTTTCATATTTTTTAATAACCCTTACTTTTAGCAAACATTCCATTTCAATATCGTCATACATTTCAAACAGACAATGCACAAAAAAATTGTAGGAAATGGAAAACACACAAGGTTGTGACTCACTTGTCAATTCTTGTTCAATGAGCACTTTCTGTTATGAAAACTTTAACAAAACAATGTATTGAAGTTCACCTTCATATTTTATAACAACCCTTACTTTCAACAAACATTCCATTTCAATATCGTCATACGTTTGGAATAGAAAATGCACATAATAGTTGCATGATGGAAAACACATAGGGTTGTAACTCACTTCTAAATTCTTGTTCAATGACCACATTTTGTTATACAGAGTATAATAGAACAATGTATTGAAGTTCAAAATAGTTCAACTTACCTATAATTTTTCTACAAATGCACAAAATAGGGTTGGTGCAAGAAGTTGGGTCCACAAAAAGCTCAAAAAGTGGAAGCATTTTTTTTTTCTTAAGAATTTTCATACTTGGACTAAAAATTTGAGGCACTTACACAATGAATATTAAAAAATTAAGTAATATGAAATTTAGCATTTTGAATCTAGTTTCCAAATATGTAATTTATTCAAATACCCATATGATAGAAATTAAATTTTTATAGGGATGTATAAAACCACTTTTTAAAAGTCCATATTTTTTTACCATATCAGGCATATGTACGGACACCACTATTTGACCCAAATAAATTTATTTTGCTAATTCCTTTTGGGTAAAGAGAGCTAACAACATGAAAATTGATGAGGGAATTTTGTTCTATTTTTTTTAATATATTTTTTCTAATTGAATTTTTATTGGCCTTAATTGTTATTTTTAAAAATCAACGTGTACAGAAAAAATAATTGGACCTAAACTAAATATTTTTTGATTTTTTTTTTCATTGTGTAGAGAATTGTTTGAAGATTTATGCCATATATTTTTTTTACAAGAAATTTAATTAAAAAAAATTATTAAAAAATAAAAAAGCCTAATATTTCAACTTTAAGGACTAGTTTTCTTATAAATTAATTAAAAAATAATAAATATAATATTATATTAATAAAAATTATATATTTGGAAACTATTCATTGTGTTCTCTACTGGGTTTCAATTTTATAGATTGATTCAGAAAAAATGTCCATTAGCCATATTTTCAAAGTTGGGAATTCTTCTTCAATCTGCCTTAGTTGTTTAGTTGTAGGTCAAAGGCTAAAGGCCAGGTTGCTAAGCCTTTCTCGAGCCTAAAACTGAGGCAACATGTGGGTTGAGAATTCAAAATTTTAAAAACACGTATGCATTACAAGACACATATGCATTCTTTATTTTCTTGATTATTTAAAAAATTAAATACATTTTAAAAATGTGTATGTATTTTGCATTACAAAATGCATACACATTTCTAAAATTTATTTAATTTTTCAAATAAATGACTTGTACATGTTATAAAACATGTACACATTATAATGGGCACATGTTTTTTTAGGCTCAGGTACTTGAAGCATTATGCATACATATTTTTTGCAAGATTTTTTTAGCCAAAACTTCCCCTCTTCGTGGACCCAACTTCTTGCTTTTTGTAATGCCCTGCCACGTAACCTTAAGGAATGTTGCAATCACTATAGAACTGTAATAATTTTTTTTTTAAAAGTGTATTATCACATGTAACATGAACATCATTAATGCAAACATTCCATAAGATATGCGACAACGCACTACATGCAAATCCCATAAATAACAAAAGTAACTAAACATAGCATGTGATTAATTTTCATAAACTTAAGAACATACATTCAATAACAAATAAATTACATCACTGAAGGTATAAAGTTCTAAAATGATTCATTCTTACATTGCATTTATAATAACAATTACAATACTCATTTCCAAATGAGGTAGGTCATACAAAAGTGTATAGTTACAAGTTACAAAAATTCTCCCCGATTACAATTGAGGAGTGATACATATATAAGGTATCCATTGATACAAATGAAACATGAGAGAAAGTACATATCCGCACGCGAGCTCTCTAATCAAGAAATACTCATCATCGCGAACAAGAACTGGGGACCCAACGATTTCAGGTGTACATTCCAACCAACCAAGTGGTACTCGTAGGCCCACCTCCCATGCTAGGAGATAGTAAAAAGGTTCCCTAAACATACAAACCCTAGACATAGGAAAAACCATAGATAAAACTATACAAGTACAAACTTAACATAATAGTTACATTGCTTCTAGAATTGAAGGATCAAGTACAATAAGTTCATAAAGATACTGTTATTATAGGTGGAGTGTCATCACAATGTTGCATAGGTTACCTAAGCGAATCTTCCTAGGTTCCGGCCCCCATCTTGGGTTACCCTGGTAACCTCTTACAAAACCCGTCCCCACATGCAATCTATTGTGGAATCGATTATATTTCATAATGAAAAGATATCGATATTGCCATTCTAGGCCTTCTCGACTCATCCCCAAGTCTAAACTAGCCCTTGAGTCCATGAGCAAGGCATAATTAATCTAGTTAAAGGTTTTAGACTACCTAATGTATTGATTTATTTTTCAATGATTAAACCAACTCTACATGAGTTACCTAGGCACCACTTTGTGTGCCAGCCCTCATAAAGAGTCATTCCCCTAATAACAACATAAGGAAACTAATTCCACTAGCTATGGGTAGACAAGGGGCACACATACCAACATCAAATATAAACTTAATACAATAGACAACACAACGCATTCATAGAACCAGTTGTCTAAACCGAATAGAACTATGTGCACTACCCTAGTTCATTCAAAATATCGATCCATCATAAAAACAACTCCCTCACAAAGAAACTGTATTTGGAAGACTTATAAACTCATATAACCCCAATTTTCCCAATAAGAGTAAAACCAACTAAAAGCAATTCAGGAAAAATAAGAACCTAACATTAGGATTTTCTAAATCCAATCGAATCTATAACATATTGCATGAAATTAATCAACTAAAATATAAATTTTTTTCAAACAATATGGAAATTAAAACTAATAGTTATCTCCAATTTCACATTTATACAAAATAATGAAAAACCAACTTTTTCATTTAAAACATTTCAATATAAAATAATTATTCATGCTTTACATGCACTATTTAACATTATATTTAAATATATATATATATATATATATAATTATCTGAAATAAATTTATAATCATTTATATTTTAAACAAATTATAAATTTATATGAATATATATATAAATACAATATATATATTATATATAAAAAATATATTATAAATAATATATATTATATATATAAAATAAATAAAATTAATAAAATAACATGAAGGAAAAACAGATAGGGGCCAACTGCCTTACATAGCCGAACCCCTTAGTGGGGCGCGACTATGCAAGTAGTGTCGATGCTGCACTCACAGTCGACTCCCCTATGGGGAACGACCATTGGGGTAGCCCCCTGCGCCTCCCCAAACCATATAATACTTATAAATTTTTTGAATAATTTAAAACTTGTGATTTTTATGAATTGCGTACGACATTTTCACCCACAATATTGTTTAATATAAATTTCCACAAAGAAAATTCTATAGAAACAAATATGCATATACATATGTTTATATGTATATATATTTGCACTGGTTATATATATATATATATATATATATTAACTAATTCAAATACTTAATTTGGAGCAAATATTTTCATATAGCCATCTATAGGAAGAAAATTTAAGAAAGGTTTTAATTTCACAATTTTCAAGAGGATTATGATTTCCATATTAGAGGATTTCATTTTCAACCCAATTTCATAGAATATTTTCTACAGGAAATATTTAGAAAATTCCATAGGTTTCCATTTCCTCAATTAACCAAAGATTTTCATTTGCAACCTACAAAGATTTTCTATTGTTTTTTTTTTAAATTTCCTATTGTTTAACAATAAATTTCTATGAGGTTCTCTGAATTTACTGTAAAGTTTTCTTCAGAAGCACAACACCTTCATGATAATTTTACACAGAGAGGCAACAAGTTTTCTACAAAAAAAATTTCAACAATTTTTTTTTTCTACAGAAGTTTTAAATCAAAATTTCTTCTTCAAGAAATCTTTGCATTTAACAAATTTAAAAAAGTTTCTACTAAATTAAATTTTTGTAGAAGCAATCTTTTCAAATCAACAAAATAAATAAATAAATAGCAAAGGAACCTATTTTTTTGAAGCTTGAAGAATTGAAGGTTGGAGCAAAGCTTCACCCTCGGAGTTCAATTTCCAAAGCCCTTCCAAAATCTCCACTTTCAAAAAGATGCAAAATACTGAACCAGAAAAATTCTCGAAAACCTCTTATAAATGTTTTTTAATCAAAAACTAAAAACAATTTTCCAACAATTTTCTCTTTTTTTTCCACTTCTGTGAAGTGACTTCTTGCCTTTCCCAGTTATGGCAATATTCTCTCCGATAATAATCTTTCAACAAGATTTTTGCATTTAATTTTACACACACACATGGCTAATCTAAAATATCTTTTAACAAACTTCTAGATATTTTCTTTTGATAATTATAAATATTTTATTCTTTTTTTTAATTTAAAATTTCAAAAATTAAAATCATTTTCTTTATGCAAATTTCAAATTCCAATTCACATAATAACATTTAAACTATATTTAATCTATTCACTCAATCAAGAAAATTTAATCAATTAATTTATTTACTTAATAAAATAATTAAATAATCACAAGGAATAAATTATTTTACCAAATAAATTAATTAAATTAATTAAATAAAATAAAAAGATTTTGACTAGATTATTTAAAATTAATTAAATAAGCATTGAATCATTAAGAACATCAATCTAACATTAATTTCACAAAATAAACTTTGCATAAATAAATAACAATTAACCAGGCAAGCATAGACGTGACAACCAAACATACCGAGCATAAACTGGTGACACATTGTGACTAGGTTTGTGGCTAGACTAGGAAATACCTTGTTACTATCTCCCAATCAACAATACCATTGAGCCTGGACATGCTCAAACCTATGAAACCAAGTGGAGTTGATGTCATGTACCTGTAATCCTACAATTAGACATATATCGTACATGTATATACATCATAAGTCAAACACACCGTGAAGAGAATATCGCGGAAATCATAGGGCACTTGCAAGCGAGTGATGCATTATCGTTCTCTTCACCAGTATAATGTCACATTGAACTGACAAAATAAATATCAATTAAACTACCATGAACATATATAGCAATAACATCTCAAGTAAACATATATGCTAACATAAAGCATGTCACAAATAATCACCATCAAATTAGTGTATCATCACATCATAAAATAAATCCTCCATTGCTCTACTGTCAGCGATCAAATACATCAAAACAAAGTATCAGGGTCGATCAAAGTAAAAACATACTATCAGAAAACATAAGCAAAATGGAGGGGTACTACACTTTTAGTCAATAGTTGTAGGAAATGTTCAACTTATCTATTATGGTCTTGCAATGCATTTTGATAGGTCAAAAGTCAAAGGTGTTGTTGCACAACTTCTAAAAGTTTAAGATGCCACAACAATAGTTGCGTTGGAGTTTGGTGGAGGGAATTTTTGTAATGCACTAGTGGATACAAAATATACAAGCTCCCACTTCAAATAGGACATCTACATACAAGAGTAAGGATTATCTCTTTAAACAAAATCCAAGCCCATACAATTCACCTCCTCACTTGTGACTTTCACCGATGGGCTGAAAAATGTCCCCTTTGTAGCATCTGAATTGCTATAAACTCATGCACTACGAAATAAAAATTGCATAGCTAGTTCAATTTCATCTTCATATGTAATAAGAGATAGTGATAGCCTTGATTTTTCATTGCTCAACAATTTGGCTGGTGATTGTTTAGTTGTTGAGGAAATGGTATGGGCTTGGATTTTGTTTAAAGGGGTAATCATTACTCCTATATGTAGATGTCCTATTTGAAGTGAGAGCTTTCCTATATGTTTTGTATCCACTACCGTATTACACAAATTCCCTCCTCCACCAACCTCCAATGTAGCTATTGTTTTCAAATCTTAAACTTTTATCAATTGTACAACAACACCTTTGAATTTTGACCTATCAGTTGTGCAACAACACCTTTGACTTTTGACCTTTATCAGTTGTACAATGTTACAACACCTTTGACTTTTGACCTATCAATTTTGCAATAACACCTTCCATTGCTATCTTTGTTTTATCAAATTCCTAACTTTTAGATTGAAGCTCTCTCCAAAGAACATTAAGCTCCTCTTATTTTGACCATGACAACTTCTTCTTGTGTTTTAATTCCTTTTCCGATTGGTTAATTTTAGTCTTTGGTTGTTTTTCTCCACTTTGAGCATTTCCAACTATTGTTTTTGTAGTGTATTTATAATTAGAGTTTGTAGATGTTTCTTTTGGCAAGCTCATTATAGAACTTGTTTTCTATTCACGATGATTTTACTCATAGCAAACAGCGAAAATAAACTCTTCATAGATAAACTACAAAGAGCCTATCTTTCTTGAAAGATATAGAACAAAGCCAACCTAAAAGGGGATTCTTCTTTAACAGGAAAATATTGGCTTTAGTTCAATCCCAAGTCTCTGATAACCAGGTCATGATTGCACTAGGGTCACTCTCGGGTATGATGTGATATTTTTGTTAATCTAAAAGGGACTATGGTTATTTCTAGTTTTGAATTATACATATTAGGCACTAAGTTTCCAATTGGATCATAAAGGCAAGTATCATGAAATCAAAAGATTTGCAATAATATTTCATGAACATCACAAATTCTTTGCTATCACTTAAGTAGATTTAGCATTAAGCATTCAACAATTTCATAGAAAATGAAATATTTTCAATATAATTTCATCCATTCACTTAATTTTGGAAAATTTTCAAGAATTTAAACATCTACTCTAAAATAAAGCATAAAAATACTGAAAATTAAAATTTTCTCCCAATTATTCTCCATGCATGTGCCAAAGAATCAACTAAAATAGAGAAAATTGCTTAATACTTCACCAGATTACTTCATAGCTACATATAAAATGGTGTGATATTTTAAAGAGATGGGGTTTTGGTTTGGACACTAAGTAGGTTTTGTATGCATCCTTAAATAACGCAACATACAGTCTTGTTCAATTGAACTAACAAAACGAGCTACAAAAGATTCATAAGATAAATACCTATCCAATTGGATCTCATATTAATCAATGTCTACATGCATACAATGTTTTATGTTGGAATGACTCAAAAAATAGGAAAAAAAAAAAAACTTGAAAAAGATTTATGCTCTTCCAACATCTACAAATTCTGAACTTGAAAATAAAAATAAAGTAGGAAATGGCCTTTTATAGGAACAAGGGCCCAAAATTTTAACTTAAAATCCATCTAGAGATTCATAAATAACAAATTAAAATGCAGCACGTGGCATACGCCAACTGTCATCAGAATATTCTAGATAAAGTCAAATCTTTGACTTCATTAGCAACAACACTTTTCACTTCATACTCCAACATGCAATACTTTGCATATATTGAGGCTATTAACTTATTTTAGAATACTAGAATGGGGAATATCTACCAAGATCAGGATCAACTTGCAAACTCAAAATTGCAAACAAAACAAAACCTCTATGACACCTCCGGTGTTTGATATCTGGTTCTTCATCTCATCACTTAGGGCTCAGGCTCTGAGATCTTTTCTTCACTATTCTTCAACTGGTACTCTCAGAAAGCATTTAATATTTGATGCATATGTTCCTTCAAAATCCCTTGTACTTCCTTCCAAGTGAGTTTGAGCCTAGTGTATTCTTCAGATACCTGGAGTATAATATCATTCCTCTGCATTTTATTTGCTTCATATTTAGCTATATGTTCCTGCACTGTATAATTTTAATCAATGACATCCTCCATTAATAGCTGAATAGGATCTCTGTTTATTCTTTCAATCCATTCCTTGAGGGCCTTAGCTTCTTTACCCTCCTATCCTAATTTCTGGGGATCACAACCTTGACATGCTAGTATTTCAATAAACACTCGATCTTCATCAATCGATTTTCTACATTCCATGGTAACCTTTTCAAATCCTTCAATCCATTGCATTAGCATGTCACCTTTCAATTTCAATTGTTCTTCCATCTTTTTGAAAATGGAAGTTCCTGTTCTAAGATTACATTTCCCTGCATTAATTCTTGGATATCTACTTGTATGAGAATTTTAATATTTTGCCTTTCTTCAATATCTTGCTCTTGGCGAAATCTACATTCACTTTCAAAGCTTTTAGATTTGTTTGACTGGCGATATGCTCACTGAAAATACAAATAGAAAAATCGAATAAATATTGAAATATAAATATAAGTAATTGCCATTTAGATATTATTATAATTATCGTATAATATTAACAACTTAACCATTACTATCTTTATCATGATCAAATAATTATAAATGATGAATCTAATTATATTATAATAATTGAAATTATAATATCATAACCTATATCCTAAACTAACAAATATTATTTCCTAAGAAATCATAGAAGAAATAATAAATAAACAAATATAAATAAAACAATTACAAAATATAATATACAAAATAAGAGTAAGACAAAGAAAAACAAAACGAGAAAAGCAAGTGATTCCTTAAAGAAAAAAATTAAAGTTTGTTAAGAGAAAATAACAATTACTAAAAGGAAATGATGATATTAATATAATTAAAGGCTAACTAAAGGTGTGATTCTATAAAGGAAACATTTAAAAAAGGATAAAATTCATTAAGGAAAGGCATTGATTGTTTTAAAGGGACACATTTATTTGAATAGACTTACCCCTCATACAAGATACATTCCTTGACAATGAAATGGTATAATATAAAGAAACGATGGAGTCAAAATATCAAGTAATTTTTCAATGAATATTTTCAGAAGATAAAGAAGAGTGTAAGTAGAAAAATGAGAATTAATTCTGATTTGTATTGAAGATCATTATAATGAAAGAATTTATGCTAGTGAGATGGATTAATAATATTCAAATTTAAGAAGGAAGAAAAATGGTGAAATAGAATACTTATATACATATTTATATAGAAATAAAGATATATATATATATAGACTCAATTGATAAATTGAGTCAATTAGAAATGATGATATATCCTTATTTAGATTATATATATATATATATATATAATTGTGCAAATAATGGTGCTTGTAATATTATGGAGCCTTATAAATAATTATGATGATTAATATAATTATGGATAATATAATTTTATCTATTGAGCTACACTAACAATATCTTTTGAGTACAAAGAAACATGAACAATTGAATCTTAGGAAGATACATCCTCACATCAAGAAAGAAGACAAATCAGGCTTAGGGAAATACGTCTAGAAGAAATCCAGTTAGTATGTCGATCAGAGGTAGGTACCCTCAACCAACTGATATAACATTGAGGTTTATATAATTGAATTCCAGTTCCTCTAACGGGGGTGATAGTACCTAACTCATATCTTATTAGAATCAATATCCGTGAATGTTCTAATCTATGATGATTTATGAGTTCAATAGGATAAGTGAATTTTGTTATGACTTTACTACTACGAGAATAGACTTTGGACAAAATATCCTTCGTTAACACTCAATGAGGATAGGGAGTGTGTGGAGGTAAAGGCGGGTAAATTGATCCAATGTTGGACGGAGCCCACTAGACGGGTAATAAACCTTGAAGGTGTCCAACTCGACATCATGCATGCGCCCTTGGCATAGTAAATCTACCATCCAATGAGGTTAGGAGGAGGAATGAGGTGAAGATATATTCTGCTTGGGAGTAATGTCATATTTGATAATGATAGTTAATGTTCTAGATGATAGTGCATTTATTTATCTTATTCTTAAATTCTGCAATATGAAATGATCTTTCATTAAAAAGTAATTATGTGCTTTATTGATAATACATGATATATACTGGTCTTTAAGGAAAATTTACATAAGTAAAATGTTGTGTTGGTAAAATAAATCACATGTCCTAACTTGTACTCTTATGTTTTTAGATAACTTAAACAAGGGGACATTACAAGTGGTATTAGAGCATGTTCCTGCCATCCTGTGTATACTATGTGTGCCTTACATGTATTCTAGTGTGTACTTTGAGATAATGTATGTGTATTCAAGTGTTTTCAAAGGTTTACCTTGTGACTTATATGTCTTCATTGCAATATATGTTCATGTGAATACTTTGTGTATTGTGTGTATTCACATGCATGCTTCATGACCTTGGGATGGTGCACGGGTCGATGGTGTATTATGGGATGCACCAAATCCCCCTTCCCAATTGTCAACGTTATACTTCATTCTAGTATATTTGTATTTGAACTTATACTCAATGATTGTATTTGTATTTTGAGTGTATACTCTGACTCTGTAATTGTCTTCAAGTGTATATTTGTATTTTGGGTGTATATGACCTTGTATTTACATTTGATTTCATTCTCTATGACTTGTATTTGAATTCAAAATGTATTTATATTCAAGTGTATTCCCTCTGACTTTGTATTTGTATACTCTATAACTTTGAGTTCAAGTGTGTGCTTCATGATGATGTATTTGAGTGTATATGACCTTGTATTTGTTGTGATTTGTATGAATCACATGTATTCATATGTATGCTTGTGATTTCATGCCCTCGTGCATATATTTCATGTATTATTCACATATATGCTTCATGCTTCTTGTGTATACTCGATGCAGTGTGTTATTCGTGCCTCATATTTATACTTAATGCATCACATGTACCTAAATGTTACTTCATGTATCTTCAACAAGATGTGTGCTTATAATTACTTTTGAGGATATAAGGAATGTGTTTGTCAAGTTGCTTAAGCTGGTTGGTTGTTTGTTTGAGCTACTTGTTTGTCTGCTTGAGCTGGTTGCTTACTTGCTTGAGCTACTTATTTTCCTGCTTGAGCTACTTGCTTGTCTTCTTGAGCTGGTTTCTTACTCTCTTGAGCTACTTGTTTTCTTACTTGAGCTACATGTCTGCTTGAGCTACTTGCTTGTCTACTTGAGCTGGTTGCTTACTTGCTTGAGCTACTTGTTTGCTTACTTGAGCTACTTGTTTTCCTATTTGAGCTACTTTCTTATCTGCTTGAGTTGGTTGGTTGGTTGCTTGAGCTACTTGTTTGCTTACTTGTGTTAGAAACCAAGATCTAAAATGCAAACCAGAAAAATCCTTCCACATAAGAGAAAAACAGAAAAAGAAAAGCTTTGCAAAAGATGTGCAAAATAATATTATTCAGGAAATCTTAATTAAAAGATATGATTTGCTTTATAAAATAAAAGATGCATAACTCTAATCTTATCTCGAGCAACAAGATAGCTCAACAAGACAAGGATGAGAATAATAAACGTAGGAATTAAAATATTACCTAAGTAAAGTTATGCAAGTGCAATTAAATATTAATTACACTAACACCCCCCCATAAGTGCAACTTTGGGAGACTAAAAAAGCATGCACCTAAAACTAAGATGAATGCAAGAAAGCATGAATGGGTCCCGACAACAAGGCTTGATCCGGTACCCATGTACAAATGCAATAATGAGGTAGAGAAGGAAAACCTAGTGGGACAAAAACCCCCTGCAATGAGATGACTACTGCAAAGAAGCATTGGAAGAAGACTGGATCCACAATCTGACAAGCAAGGAAAGATACTTCTATCTACAAAAAACCAAAAATAGAATCATAATAATGTGACAACAGACCCAATGCCATAGAACACTAGAAAACTCACAAACTAGAACAACCCTAGAATCTGTGAAGCAACAGTAGATGAGATGATGACAAAATCTGGAAACTATGTATCTCAATGCCGATGCCAAACTGAGACTAAAACTCTTCCATGGGAAGGAATACCATAAATACTTTGGAACATTAACCATAAAAACATGGCCCTCAAACTGAGAAGGATTTGAACGAATGCGGATCAATAACCATAATCTCTCAGCTGAAGTGTGAACCGATGTGAATTTGATATGTGTCAAGCTAGAGAAAAAATGTGGCCAAAATAAACTAAGAAACTAGATAACCCATGCGGGTTTTCATCAAAACAAGATGGAGATGGAGATCAAAGTGCATGCACACTCTAATTAGATTATTATGCAAGAAACCCCCTGATGAAACTTTATCCCAGTTCATTTATTATAATAACCCAATGATTGTAAAAGGAGAGAATCCTAAATGAGAATAAAAATAAAATAAAATGTTGTGGTACTGAAATGAAGTACAAATATTCAAGTTTCACCTTTCCAACTACCAAAAAATCTAGAAGTAATCTCCAAAACACCCATCGGAATAAATCTGGAATAATGATAAACATGGCACATATATAGAAAAAAGTGCATAGAAAGCAATGCAGATCTCCTCGATACCTTTCCAACGCCACAAAGAAGACAAAAATCAGAGATCGTGGCAAAAAATTATGAGCTCAAAAGCCATAAATGAACATCTGACTTCAAATAGACATAAATATAGCTAAATAGAAAAATACTAAAAAATAAACTACATCACTAGGAAGTGCTCGGAACCAGCTTTCTGGTGATATCTTGTTTTCCCGATTTTGATACCGTATGCCCAAGTTACGCCAAAAAGAAAAAACCTACTCCTTGAAGGCAAACTGGGGTTAAGAGGGGGCAAAGAGGGCCAGCCATATGTTGACATCATGCTGATGTCAACACTTCATGAGCAAAAATTTGATGGCCTAGAGGCCGTTAGGGCAAAAAAATGCCCCCTACTGGAAAAAACCTTTCGGTTATCAGATTCGCGAAAAATGGCCAGAATATACTCCCTCTTGTCAGAATATTCTCTGCTGGCAAGTCGACTGGGGTCCGGGCTAAGGGTTTGGTTTGCCATAGGATAATCGATGAAGCTGGAGGGGCCCAACGGGGCTTAGCACTGGGTCTAGTGGTGGATGGGCAGTCGCCGCCGGTGGTGGTGGCGGATTGATGACTGCCCGGTGGCCGCTCGGTGGCCACCGGATGGCAGGATCACTCAAAACTACAGGTGCTAGCACAAACTTCAAAAAATATGTTTTTTTCAATTTTTATTTTATTTTCTTACCTCAGGGAGGGTGCTGGGTAGGCCGTACGACCCCCTAGGATTTTTTTTTTGCTTAAAAAACAACTTTCACCAAAATTGACAAAACGAAAGGAAATCTTAGGGTTTTTGGCTGCTGCAAACATGATGGTGACCTCTGTTTCTGCCCAAACTGCTCTAAAATATTGGCTACCTCCAGAACTTGCAAAAAATCTCCCATCTTGAAACCCTCATGGATCTGGAAAATGATGCCAAAATCTACAAAACAAAAGCCAATCCTGACTTTTTCTAGTGCTCCGAATCCAATGGTGAAGCCTAATGTGATCCAAAACGCTACATAGATGAACTCAAGGCATGATACCCTCAAGGAATCTTGAACAAACTCTGCAAATATTTTCTCAAAAAATCTGAGAAGGGGTTGCAAATCAAGGCTCTAATACCATGTTAGAAACCAAGATCTGAAATCCAAACTAGAAAAAGCCTTCCACAAAAGAGAAAAATAGAAAAAGGAAAGCTTTGCAAGAGATGTGAAAAATAATATTATTCAAGAATTCTTAATTACAAGATATGATTTTTCTTTATAAAAGAAAAGATGCATAACTCTTGTAGACATCCAAATTTGGACACTTAATTTATCCAAATTTATCACTTTTCATCTAAACATCCTCTTATCCGAGTTAATTAAGTAATATTACTATTATTTAATTAATATCCTTAATTCTACCAAATCCCTAAGGTATTTAATTAATAATTAAATACCCTACCATCCTTAATCCTCTTTTCATCAAATGAGTTAAATAAATATTACATTTATTTAATTCCTCACATGTCATTTTCATCTAATCCTAATCTATCTCCTAATCTCTTCATTAAGGATGTGCACATGCCTAATCCTTGATTAGAATGTGTCTCATCCTCCAACTTTTGCAAGTTGTCTTCTAATCCTCATTAACCCCTAATTATCCTCTAATTACTAATTAGTTAAACCTAATTAGTACCTTGGTCAACTATCCCCATCCCCCAAGGAATTTTTAATTCCTTTTTATTCACCCTAGGCTCCTCTCTTCCCCATGTGAATTCACATTTTATTCCTTCTAGAATCCCCTTTTCCCATGCATCTTCTAGAATCTTTGACTTGTCACATCAAGTCACATGTGACAAACTCCCACCTTTTTGGAGACCCTCTCTTATCCACTAGATTCTCCCAAGCATGTGAATTTTTAATTCACATTTATTCCTCCAAGGAATCTTCTCATCTCCCAATGTACTTGGAAGGTACTTGTCCTTCCTCCACATCATGTACCTCCCCTCCACATCACCTACGCATCATCCTACTTTTATCCCCTTCATATTCCACATGTCAAAATGTGAGGGCTTGTGAGTCCTCAACTCACCTTAGCCCTTCATCTTGGCCTTGTTGGATAAATCTCAACCATTGAATTCTCTAGAAAATTCAAGTTTCTCTATAAATACCCCATCCTCTAAGGAATTTTGAACACTTAGCCATTTTGCAACTAAATGCTGCCATTTTGTGCACTCATCTAGCCATCAATTTCATCTATTTGCATCTACATTCAAGCATATAGTAAATCTTGCATTTATTCATTTCAAGAGCCATCGAGGAGCATACAAACCAAATCAAAATCAAGGGTCAACCAAGGAGTTTCAGCTGCAAAAGGGAGGTATATTTATTTAGCATCATTTTACACTTTTCCTCTTTGCATTTAAAAATTTCTTAGGCTAAGCTTGAGGTGTTACCTTATGTTTTTCCATTGCATTTTAGTTGCTTAAGAAAGGGTTAAACATTTAGATATCACATTTCTAGCACGCCCAGTGGGACCCACAAGTGGGTCCCTCAATTTCATGTTTGTTGTTGTTAAGCTTTTTGCAGGAATACGTCACAGAAGGG
This sequence comes from Sequoia sempervirens, assembly GCA_007258455.2. Classification (NCBI taxonomy): domain Eukaryota; kingdom Viridiplantae; phylum Streptophyta; class Pinopsida; order Cupressales; family Cupressaceae; genus Sequoia; species Sequoia sempervirens. Next base: position 111,183,924 of record VDFB02193867.1, on the reverse strand, counting down.
TGACTACGCCCTCCTAGTTACTGCAAAAGGACGATTGCGCCCCCTTATTTACTATAGAAGGGTGACTGCGCCCTCTCATTTTCTGTAGAAGGTCAACTACACCCCTTGGTTAAATTTTCTGTACTAATTCTTTTCTGTGGAAGGGCGACTATGCCCCCTTGGTTAAATTTTTTGTACTAACTCTTTTCTACAAAAGGGTGACTACGCCCCCTTGGCTAAAATTTTTGTACTAACATTTTTTGCAGAAGGGCGACTATGCCCCTCAGTTAAATTTTCTGTGCTAACACTTTACCGCAAAAGGGAAATTGCGACCCCTGATTTACCACAGAAGGGCGATTGAACCCCCTGATTTACTGCAGAAGGGTGACTGCGCCCCCTGATTTACTGTAGAAGGGTGACTGTGCCCCCTAATTTACTACAGAAGGGTGACTACACCCTTGATTTACCACATAAGGGTGACTGCACCCCCTGATTTACTGCAGAAGGGCGACTACACCCTCTTGTCACCACAAAGCAACACATTTTGGAAGGTAAAACTGTCATTTTAGCTTTAGTTTTTGCTGTTTTCAGTACTAAACCCCCTAACACTGTTTCTTGCAAGGATATTTTTGTTTTCTCTAACATTTTGCAGTATATTCTTGTGTAATTGGTGAATAACGTGGGATAAAACAACTAGCATTTGCTTGCAGGGCTATCCGTTCACTTAGATTTTTAAAACTATCCTTGCTGTTTTTGTTAATCTAAGAACATAGTTTGATTAGGGGGAGTAATATTCATTGCTTGCTGTGTCTATCTTTTTGTGTTACCCAAAGGGGGCATTAGTTTGTTTTCACTTTCCCCTTGCACTTCATGTGAGCCTGGGGAGTAGTTGGAAATGATTAGTGTTTTCTTTCTAGTGGGACCTGCTTGGGGATTTCATCACCCCAAGGGATGATTCCAACCATGCGTGCCAGGAGGGTATACAAAGGGGAAAGCAAAAGTTGTACCCCAATCCAATTCGTGGTGGTGAATGTTGAAGCTAGGGTGATACCTGAAGAACGTGAAGAGTTGGTGTATCTCGAGGTTCTCGACTCACGCGTTGAGTTGTGCAGAGTATATCGAGGACTCCCTAGACACCTTGTACATCCTAGATTAAGACCTCATTGGCCATACCCTTAACATTAATCATAGGATTGTGTTTGCTTGAAAGTATTTTCTTGTGAGAAACAGTAAACTTTTTGACAAATTGGCCTTATTATTGTCATTTTAAAGTCCTTGCCATAGTCATTTTTATCAAAAGTCTTCTGATTTACCACAGTGACTGCGATTTTTTAGAAGGGGTTGCCCCTAATTTTCGGGAGGGCCCTTGTTTTTACCGTAGAAGGCGCATTTTACCATAGAAGGGCGACTCGACTTTCATTTTAAAGTCCTTTCCATAGTCATTTTCATCAAACCAAGCCCCTGTGTTACCACAGAAAGGTGACTGTGCCCTTGATTTTCCGCAAAAGGGCGACTGCACCCCTGTTTTATCGTAGAAGGGCGATTGTGCCCTCCTGGTCACTGCAAAGGGGAAAATTTTCCCTCTTGAGCAACCAAAATTGCCCCGTTTAGCTCCGTTTAGCCTCTAAACCATCATTTAATCATTCTGAACCTTTATCTCATCATCCCAAGCCTCCGTTTTGTCAATCTAAACCTCCAAAAGCATCTATTTGATCATTCTAAACTTTCATTTTATCATTCTAAACCTCCGCTTAGCCATTCCAACATCCGTTTGACCAAGTAGTCTTTCATCCCTTTCAATTTTGTGCTCACTCATTTCAAGTAATCTTTCATCCATTCCAAGTATCCATCTCCTCATTCTAAGACTTGTTTATCCTTTCCAATCAATTGTTTACTCATTCTGAGCTTTCAATCATTCATCCATTCTAAGCAAAAATAATCATTTACCAATTTTGAGTGCTTGTTCATCCACTCCTATCATTCATTTTCCCAATCCAATCATCTATTTCCTCAATCTGATTATCTAACACCCCATTCCAATCATCCATCTCCTACAACTCGTTTACCCACTTAAAGAGTCCATAAAACAGTGGGGCGAATCTGCCCAGAAGGGGCCATAGTCACCCCTCTTTGCCCCAAAAAAGGGTGAATCTACCCTTCTAAAGGGGGCATAGTCGCCCTTCTTTTCCCCAGAAAAGGGTGAATCTGCCCCTCTGTGAGGGCATAGTCGCCCCTCTTTGCCCCAGAAAAGGGTGAATCTTCCCTTTTGAAAGCGGCATAGTTTCCCCTCTGTGCCCCAAAAAAGGGCGAATCTGCCCTTCTGATGGGGGCATAGTCGCCCCTCTTTGCCCCAAAAAAGGGTGAATCTGCCCTTCTGAAGGGGGCATAGTCGCTCCTCTTTGCCCCAAAAAAGGGCAAATCTGCCCTTCTAAAGGGGGCATAGTCGCCCCTCTTTTCCCTAGAAAAGGGCAAATTTTCCCTTCTGAAGGGGGCATAGTTGCCCCAGAAGGGGGCATAGTCACCCCTCTGTGTCCCAGAAAAGGGCGAATCTACCCTGAAAAAAGGAAAATTTGCCCCTCTACAGCAAAAAGTTGGCAAGAAAACATATCTAGTTCCCAAATCCGACCGATGGAACCAATCCCATCATATCTTTCAATCCAATCCTAATTATGAGCACTCATTCACTCGTTCTTAGTACTCGTTCATCTATTTTGAATCTTCCTCCCCTCATTCGAAGAGTCATTCATCTATTTCGAGCACCCGTTTTCCCGTCATCAACACTTTTATGAAAGTCATCATTTCATCACCAAAATCACATAAGTGCCACTTAGAACATCATTAGAGTCCATATCCAACATCAAATCATCCATCCCAATCACCTAAACTTCATTTTGAGAATTTTGATTTTTGTGTCGAAACTTCTAGAGGCCATAACTTTTGACTTAGGTGTCTGTTTGAGCTGAAATTTTATGGGTAGTTGCATTATGAGATGGCATGTGGATTCCTGTTTGACTAGAAGTCCCTTAGACCCCATTTTGCCACATTCTCGGGGCCTCAAACTTCCATCTTAACCCTCAAAATCGCAATTTAGTGTTTTTTTTCAGTTCTTTGACGAATCATTTTCGTTAATAACTCAGAATGCATGTCTCAAATTTGGGATGTTAGCTGGAAATTCATCCTATCTTAGTTTTGGGTATTTTTTTGGGAAAAAAATGAACTCTCAAAAGTATGTCTGTGAAGTTTCCTAAAATGGCAAAATTTTACAATTTTTGAAAATTGCCAAATCTGGAAAAATTTGATTGTCAACACCTTACGTCCCTTAAACTCTAGAAGTTGGTGTAGAATCGATTCCATCACATCCTCCAATCATTCTCATCTTCAACCCAATCCTAATATGAGCTTTAATCTAATCCCAATCTGAGCTTAACCAAAACCCTAATCTGAGCTTTAGTCATTTCAACCTTTCATTCATCCATTCTGAACAGTTATTCTCCCTTTTCAATCATCTGTTTCCCCATTCTGAGTAAATAGTCATATATTTCAAACCTTCATCTATCATCTCAAACTCTGGTTTAATCGTTTCGATCATCCGTTTACTCATTTCGAGTAAACATTCATCTGTTTCACACCTCCTTTCATCATTTCAAACTCTCGTTCTATCATTCTGATCATCTATTTACTCATTCTGAGTAAACATTCATCCATTTCATGTCCTCTTTCATCATTTTGAACTCTCTTTCTATCATCTTTGCCATTCGTTTACTCATTTTGAGAAAACATTCATCCATTTTACACCTCCTTTCATCATTCCAAACTCTCATTATATCGTTTCGATCATCCGTTTACTCGTTCCGAGTAAACATTCATCTGTTTCACACCTCCTTTCATCATTCCGAACTCTCGTTATATTATTCTGATCATCCATTTACTCGTTCTGAGTAAACATTCATCCATTTCACGCCCCCTTTCATCATTTTGAACTCTCGTTCTATCATCTTGGTCATTCGTTTACTCGTTCTAAGTAAACGTTCATCCATCTCACACCTTCATCTATCATCTCAAACCCTTGTTTAGCCATTTTGATCATCCATTTACTCATTCTGAGTGAACGTTCATCCATTTCACACCACCTTCAATCATTTTGAACTCTCATTCTACAATCCTGATCAATCATCTACTCGTTTCAAGTAATCTATCATTCATTATGAGCTTTCATCTTCTCGTTCCGAGAATCATTCATCTGTTCTTAGCAGTCATTTACTCATTCTGAGTAATCATTCATCCATCTCGATCAAATGTTTACTCATTTTGAGTATTTGTTCATCCACTTTCTATCATCCATTTCTCCAATCAAATTATCATTTTCCCCATCCAAATCCCCTGAACTTCGTCTTGGGTTATTATCCAAATTAACCTAAGTATCTGATCTGATCGTCATCATTAGAATTTTCTTAGGATTGTCATCCATCCTAAGTCAATCATCATCTTCGGCCCAACTAATCAATTTTCAATCTCAAAGTGGATTCGGTACCGCAATCATTCACTCATCCTTTAATCTGATCAATCAGTATCCTACGTCACCTAGGGTAATCTCTTAACAAGATTTACAGTCGCTTTCGTCATCCTATCTGATCCCTTAGTCTATCTTATCAATCGCTGATCGATCTTATCCAATCACCTTTGACCCAATCAATCTACTTCCATCTCGAAGCAGATTCGGTGTCGTAATCATCCTTTGATAACAAATCCAATTGTCAGAATCAATCCCATCACTTCATCCAATCATCATAATCAGAGCTTTAATCTGATCCCGATCTGAGCTTAACCTAAATCCCGATTTGAGCTTTAGACCACCCCCATCCATAATCTTTGATCCATCCTTTTTATCCTTTCACCATAATGAATCCTTATCCTCCATCAATAGTGGTCAAGGGAAACCCTAATTACATTGACAACAATAACGAAAGTCTTGTCGATCAAGAAGAATATGATTTAGATCCCCTTGAAACTATCATTTGTAGTAAGCTTTCTCCACCCACTTTCCAAAATCCTATCACCCCTTCAAGTTATCCTGATATGTCTTCATCCATGCCTAATCATGTTGCTTATGCTACCTTTGACAAGGGATATCCATCATATCCATCATATCCATCATATCCTTCATCTACATCATCCTCTTATCCTAGTCTTCAATCACAATACTCCTATCTTAATCCCCCACCCACATCCTCCTATCTCAATCCTTCATCTGTATATACCCACTACCCTAATCTTCCATACCAATCTGCTCACCCTAATCCTACATTCACACCCGGACCAACCTATCTCAATCTGCTACCTCAATCTTCCCATCCTAATCAACCATCCCAATATCCTTACTACAATCCACCACCCATATCCTCATGTCCTGATTCACCATTCCAATACTCCTATCTTAACCCTTCATCTAATCTTAATCCCCTGTCTATTCCCAGTCTTGCATCCAATCCCATTCCCCCTTCTAATCCTAATCCACCAATCCATAATCCTTCATCCACTCCTACCATGCCATCTCAGCCTAGAGTATTCAAGTTTCTCACTCCAAAAGTTTTCCAAGGACTTATAGCGAAGAATATGTCTCCCACTCCACACCTTGAAGTTATGGAATCATGCCATCCCAACCCATCATCCACAGTCATTAGTGATGAGACCCTTCTCCACCCAACACCTATCATTGATGATCCCACCCCTAGCACCACTCAAACTGTTGAAACAAACACATCCTCTGAATCCACTGCACCCCCATCTACTACCATCAGATCCTCTAAATCCATTATGCCATCTACTATCATCACATCCTCTGAATCCACTGAGCCCCCATCTCCTACCATCGCATCCTTTGAATCTACCGTGCCCCCATCTCCTATCAGCACATCTACCAAACCCATTGAACACACACTTCCTACTCTGAGATTCGTCGAACCCATCGACGACACCCAAATCAAATCCACTAAAATCCATTCCCATTAATGTTTTGAATCCTCCATCCCTCCATCTTCCCCACTTGAAGAGTCCCACCAAGACTCAATTATCATGCCTCATGCACATGATGAGTCATGCCAAGAGCCTAATCCAAAGCATGCTAGCATATCCCCTTCTTCAAATCAAGATCCTACCATCCCATCTAGTCCACCTCAAGATCACAGTCCCCCATCCATTCCATCCCATGATTCCCTTGTCATTCAAGCTTCCACCGCTCCATCTCCATCAAATGAGCCCACTACCACAAATCTAGATCCTATCATATCCCCTAATCCCTCTCCTGATATCACCCATCTCAATGTTGCTATCCCCTCATCATTGCCTAAAACTACTATCCCCACATCGCTTGCATATCCCCTTGGTACTCTCACATTCTTCCATGGTGGCCTCCTCGTAGAAGAAAAACATAGTGTATATACCACCCATCATCCTCCACCTAATAATGGACTTGCATCATGTTTTCAAAATAACACAAATCCTATCATGGATCGTATGCTCAAGAAAATGAACTATCAAGGAAAAGGTCTAGGCCTTCATGAGCAAGGTATTTTGGAGCCCATCCAAGTCAAAGAACAAGTCTGCATGCAAGGTCTTGCACCTATTTCCCAAGACTCACATTCTAAAGATGTTGGTACAACCTCTAGAAATTCTCAATGAGCCTTTTCCAAAAGAAATAATGGCTCTTCCTGTTGCTCCACCAAATCATATGTTGCCATCCCTCCTCCTCTATCGTATCACCTCAAAACAACCATCCATATTCCTCCTTCATCTGCTCCATCCATTTTGGGTCCTTAGATCCCTGCATCCACCATCTCCCATCCTTCATCTACTCCATCTATCTTGGGTTCTTATGTCCCTCCACCGACTCCATCTATTTTGGGCCCCTATACCCTAAAATCACCTCCTCCATCTCGTCCTATCCATCCTTTAATCCATTCATCACCTATCCATGTCATCCATCATAAAAATCTCACTCACATGTCCCCTAATCAGGATCAACAAAGGCACATACCTAAACATCCTCCATCTACACATAATCCCCATACTCCTACCTCCATCACTCCACATCACCCATCTCCTCACACTACTAAATGCACTTTGGTTGTTAAAGAAAAAATGCATAAATTCAAACATCCACATGAATCTAAGGCTCCCCATGTCCCCTCCAAAAGCCATGGTGAAGAGAAGAAAAATCTAAATCTAAATCAAATCCGTAGGCCACAAAGGCCCATCAAAGCAAAGATCAAAACCATGTGGATCCCAAAGAAAAAATATGCAATGCAATCAAATGAAAAATATATAAGAACATCCAAAGTTGATAATCCAAAAGCTATTCATACACCCCTTTCATCTCCTAAGTCTATTTTGGGTCCTTATGTTCCAAAGTTCACCACCCCATCTCCTCCATTATCCACACATTCTCCATCCATTAATCATCTTATCTTTTCATATCCACCACTACATGTGCCAATGTTGGTCCTGAACACATCTCCCCATCACATATCCACCCCATCATTCCATCTCTACCATTTGCAGCATCCCATCCATTATCCCATGTATCTCCCCTCTCAAATCCCTCTAATTCATCCTCTTGCATAATCCGTTTATCCTAATAAGGTTGTACTAACATCCAACAGTCGCTTCAAACATGGGCTCTTCATACCTCATATGGAACTTGTTGCTTGAGTCCTTCATCCATATCCTTATCGCATGTCTTCTAAATCCCCTTATCAACATTCCTATCCTTATCCATTTTCATCCCCTTGCTATCTACAAATCTAAAAAGTCAAAAAAATCCAAAAAATAAATTAAAAATAAATAAAAATAAAAATAAAGTAAAATAGTAAAGAGAAATAATTCGTCCAATGGTGAAAACTTGGCAAACAAGCTCCTTGGATAAATACCATGATGAAAACCTAGCAAATAGGCGTCATGCATAAATCCCCATTTGCACTTGGGGGAAACTTCATGATATGCATTCCCTCCATCCGCTATGCTTCCAGCTATGCACCCGTCTTCTTGCTATTTGTCCTCTTCATTCATCCCCTCCATCCCACCTCTCTTCCACATCCTACCATCATATCCCATTTATCTCCCATCCCTCCATCCTTCTTGTGATCTTGATAAAAATAGGGGAACCTATCTATACATGCTTTGGCCACCTCTTGGTATACATTCCCTTCATCCATGCTCCGTTGTATTCCTTGGTCACCCATCCTATCCTCCTCTAGTTATCTCCTTTTCCCATCCACTCATCTTCCATCCCTCATGCCTCATCATGTATGACATATCTAGAGTGGGGGCATTTGATTCCTTTGTGACATAGTCCTTGGAGACATCATCTATCATAACATCCCTTCATCTCCCTATCCATCTATCACAGCATCCCTTCCATCTATCCTAACATCCCTTCATCTCCCTATCCATCTATCATAGCATCCCTTCCATCTCCCCATCCTTATCTTCATATCCATCTATCCTAGCATCCCTTTCATCTCCTAATCCTTATCTTCCTATCCATTCAAACAATTTCTTCCATCCCCCATCCCTATCTCTCTATCCATTCTTTCATCTTTATCCTCATCCCATCTCACAATCCCTTGTCATTGGTATCTAGCTATAGGCCTCCCTCCATGAAACCCAATGCCATTTATCTAATCGTCATCACTCCTGCTTCTCTTGCACATCTTTCCAATCCCCTATCACTTTTCATCACTCATCTATCTATCATATCATCCTCCCAAGTCACTTTAATGATTTGGATAACTACCCCATCCTTGCGCTTTATGTGATCGTCATCATCCTATCCAATCCAACCAGTCTATCCTATCTCATCATATCAGTCCCATCTTTTTATCCACTCATCCTATCATCATCCTCCACTCATCCTGTCATCCTCCTTTATCCATCATTTATCTTTGGTCTTTTGTTGAACTACGTTGCCCCTGCGCTTTCACGTAGGCAAGGTCGATCACTTGATCCGCCCCCTTGGCTCCTCTATCATCTAGCATCAGTCTTTCTAATTTTTCCATCTGCTCTTTTATCATCTATCATCGATCTCCATTGTCCACTTTGCTCCTTTTCTCCATCCTATCTTTATCATCCATCGAATTCTTCATCTTGGTCAGTCATCAGCCTTTTATCGAACTACGAGGGCTCTATGCTTTCACATAGGCAAGGCTAATCTTTGATCAGCCCTCGAGCCCCTAGGTATTTAGGGTGTATTAGTCTAATGTCTTGTCTCCCTTGTGTCGAGTCATCAAGATATGCCCTTATCTAGCCAGTTCTGAACAAATGAGATCCACTTGTATCATGAGATCCAATCGATTTTGAACATCCCATGTCATAACGATCTTTTAGTTTAGTATCCATCATCTTTGGTCTCAACAAGATGCATCCTTCCTAATAGACTTCATCAACCCCATCTATCCCTCTTGATCCTATGGCAAGGCAAAGGTCGTTTGAACTTGATTGCAATATTTTGATACATTTGGCTTTTGTTTATCATTTGAGCTCCCTATCATCACTTGTCAAGGCCGCCATGATCCATCATATTATGGTGTGTTTTGATTGGTCAACATAGGGGCATATCTTGGTCTTTTTATGTCTATTTTTTATCTTCTTGGTTGTCCCACGTAGTACCCACCAAGATCCCTGTGGTCTTGTGTTATGCTGAGGCATCCTTTTGTGCTTGTGGTTATCTCAATACCTGGCCTGACCAAGGTCTTCGTCATTTTGGGGTGTTGGGATAGCCTTCTTGTCTATTGTGTGTCTTTTATGCATTCGACATGAATCGGCCTTGGTTCTTCATACCTTGGCAACTTGGTGTCTTATGCTATAGGAAAAATTAGTGCTCCAAAGATGGAAAATTGCATTAGTATTTCATTTCATTTTCCATTCTATCATCTTGCATGCATCCCCCATCCTCTAATCTATCAAAATCCCCCCATCCATTCATCCTTCATCCTCATCTCACATATCCATCCAATCCCCATCCATTCAATCTAGCACAAATCATATAATCATAGCCTTGGTCTTGTTCCCAGTCTTGTTACAAGCCTTGATCCAATCATCCTCATCATCCAGATGTATTCTTCCATATCCCTTCGGTGTTGTTTTGGGATGTGTCCTTCCCACATCAACAACACTTTCATCATCATCATTGGGAGGTATTCTTCCCTATCCTTTAGTGGTGTTTTGGGATGTATCCTTCCCTATCCTCATATTGTTTTGGGATCTCTCATTCCCTCATTGACAAAACTCCATCCATCATCAACCCCTTTTGTCTTGTACCTTGACTGGGGCAACATCATATTTGTCCTCAAATCTATTTGTGCTTCATCCATTTCGAGAGCACACCCATGTTCTCTTGAACCCGCATGTCCTCTCAAGGGGACATCGTCAATCCCTACTCTTCATCTTCACCCCTATCATCTTTCTTCCTAGTCACCCCTTTGATGATTGGGGCATCTTTTCCAAACTAACCATCTCCTTTTGGGTTCTATATTTTAATATTCTTTGAAATGATGCTACTTTGTAACACCATCTCAAAGAGGGGAAAAATGTAGGCATCCAAATTTGAACACTTAATTTATCCAAATTTATCACTTTTCATCTAAACATCCTCTTATCCGAGTTAATTAAGTAATATTACTACTATTTAATTAATATCCTTAATTCTGCCAAATCTCTAAGTTATTTAATTAATAATTAAATACCCTACCATCCTTAATCCTCTTTTCATCAAATGAATTAAATAAATATTAAATTTATTTAATTCCTCACATGTCATTTTCATCTAATCCTAATCCATCTCCTAATCTCTTCATTAAGGATGTGCACATGCCTAATCCTTGATTAGAATGTGTCTCATCCTCCAACTTTTGTAAGTTGGCTTCTAATCCTCATTAACCCCTAATTATCCTCTAATTACTAATTAGTTAAACCTAATTGGTACCTTGGTCAACTCTCTCCATCCCCCAAGGAATTTTTAATTCCTTTTTATTCACCCTAGGCTCCTCTCTTCCCCATGTGAATTTTTAATTCACATTTTATTCCTTCTAGAATCCCCTTTTCCCATGCATCTTCTAGAATCTTGTACTTGTCACATCAAGTCACATGTGACAAACTCCCACCTTTTTGGAGACCCTCTCTTATCCACTAGATTCTCCCAAGCATGTGAAATTTTAATTCACATTTATTCCTCCAAGGAATCTTCTCATCTTCCAATGTACTTGGAAGGTACTTGTCCTTCCTCCACATCATGTACCTCCCTTCCACATCACCTACACATCATCCTACCTTTATCCACTTCATATTCCACATGTCAAAATGTGAGGGCTTGTGAGTCCTCAACTCACCTTAGCCCTTCATCTTGGTCTTGTTGGATAAATCCCAACCATTGAATTCTCTAGAGAATTCAAGTTTCTCTATAAATACCCCATCCTCTAAGGCATTTTGAACACTTAGCCATTTTGCAACTAAATGCTGCCATTTTGTGCACTCATCTAGCCATAAATTTCATCCATTTGCATCTACATTCAAGCATATAGTAAATCTTGCATTTAGTAATTTCAAGAGCCATCAAGGAGCATACAAACCAAATCAAAATCAAGGGCCAACCAAGGAGTTTCAGCTGGAAAAGGGAGGTATATCTATTTAGCATCAATTTACACTTTTCCTCTTTGCATTTACAAATTTCTTAGGCTAATGTTGAGGTGTTTCTTTATGTTTTTCCATGGCATTTTAGTTGCTTAAGAAAGGGTTAAACATTTTGATATCACAACCCTAATCTTATCTTGAGCAACAAGATAGCTCAACAAGATAAGGATGAGAATAATAAACCTAGGAATTAAAATATTACCTAAGTAAAGTTATGCAACTGCAATTAAATATTAATTACACTAACAACTTGAGCTACTTGTTTTCCTGCCTAACCTATTTGCCTATGTAATTGAGCTAGATGCTTGCTTACTTGAGCTAATTGTTGCTTGGTTAAGCTACTTGACTATTTGTTTGAGCTACTTGCTTGTGTGCTTGAGATGGTTGCTTGCTTGAGCTACTTGGTTGTATACTTTAATTTCTAATTCATGTGGTTTAAATTATGAAGTGTACATTATGACTTGCATATATGGTATTTGTGCGAACTATGTGTATTTATATGTATACTTCTTGTATTATGTGTATTTGTGCATATCCTATGTACACTTTATGTATTCAAGTGTATTCAAGTATGACTTATGTATTCAAGTGGACCTAAGTGCACACTAGGACTTATGTGTATTCAAGTGCCTTCAAGTGAATACTTTTTGGCTTACTTATGATTTGTGTGCAATCTTGTGTATACTTTGTGACTGGTATTTATGTGTATACTTTCTCTCTTACTTGTATTCATGTGTATATTTGGTGACTCACACTATGCAACTTATGTGTATTTATGGATATACCTTGTAACTCACATACATCCTGGCATATATGCTTCATTAAGAATCTCCATGTGTTTGCTTCATTCCAAATGTGTCTTCAAAACAAGATTTTTCCATGGTTTTTTATGCTTAGCAAATTGGCTAAAATTTTGGTTTGTCAAAATGCTTCTTGAGTTGAGGAGTTGTAGCTATGGAAGCAACAAAAAAAAAGGTTTCAAATTGTGATTGCTTGAGCGAAAACAATCTTGGGTGGGGAGGACTATCATGTCCCCTAAAATTGTAGAATCTCTTATGAAACATTAAAGTACAAATAGCGAAATTGAATAAATATAAAAATATAAATTTAAGTAATTTCCATTTACATATTATTATAATTATCATATAATATTAACAACTTAACCATTACTATCTTAATCATGATCAAATAATTGTAAATGATGAATCTAATTATAATATCATAACCTATATCCTAAGCTAACAAATATTATTTCCTAAGAAATCATAGAAGAAATAATAAATAAACAAATATAAATAAAACAATTACAAAATATAATATACAAAATAAGAGTAAGAAAAAGAAAAAAAAGGACAAAAGAAAGAGATTCCTTAAAGAAAATAATTAAAGTTTGTTAAGGGCAGATAACAAATAATAAAAGGCAGAGATGATATTAATATAATTAAAGGCTAACTAAAGGTGTGATTCTATAAAGGCAACATTTAAAAAAGGATAAAATTTATTAAGGAAAGGCATCGATGGTTTTAAAGGGGCACATTTATTTGAATAGACTTACCCCTCATAAAAGACACATCCCTTGACAATGAAATGGTATAAATATAAAGAAAAGATGGAATCAAAATATCAAGTAATTTTTCAATGAATATTTTCAGAAGATAAAGAAGAGTGTAAGCAAAAAAATGAGAAGTAATTCAGATTTATATTGAAGATCATTATGCAATGAAATGAAAGAATTTATTGAAGATCATTATAATGAAATAATTTATGTTAGTGATATGGATTAATAATCTTCAAATTTAAGAAGGAAGAAAAATGGTGATTGATTCAAACTTGTGAGGAATATGAAAGAACTTATATTTTGATTAGATTTGTGTGAAAGAGATATTGTGCAAAATAATCATCATATTCAGAAAAGGAATATATTCTAGACCAAAGGAATCAATGAAGGAAGTCTTAATAATATAACATAATCAGATAGTAAAGTAGATCTATTCACAAACAACAAGGAAAAAAAGAGTATATGTAGAAACAAGTAAGTAATATATTGAAAGGTTACATGTTTGTGCAACCATCGGGTAAGGGTCGATGATTGTTTTACTTAGATATAGATAAGATTGATAATGGATAGTATGACATAAATATTATATAAGCATATATGAATAATGATATAGGCATAATGTTGAAATGGAATACTTATACACATTTATATAATTGTGCAAATAATGGTGCTTACAATATTATGGATCCTTATAAATAATTATGATGATTAATATAATTATGGATAATAGATTCTTATCTGTTGAGTTACACTAATGATATCTTTTGAGTACAAAGAAACAAGAACAATTGAATCTTAGGAAGATACATCCTCACATCAAGAAAGAAGATTGATCGGGCTCAGGGAAATACGTCTAGAAGAAATCCAATTATTACATCGATCAGGTGTAGGTACCCTCAATCGACTGATATAACATTGAGGTTGATATAATTGAATTAAAGTTCCTCTAACAGGGGTTACAGTACCTAACTCATATCTTATTAGAATCAATAACCATGAATGTTCTAATCTGTGATGATTTGTGAATTCAATAGGACAAGTGAATGCTATTATGACTTTACCACTACGAGAATAGACTTCAACCGAAATCTCCTTCGTTAACACTCGATGAGGATAGGGAGTGTGTAGAGGGAAAGGTGGGTAAATCGATCCAATGTTGGACAGAGCCCAAGATGGGTAATAAACCTTGAGGGTGTCCAACTCAAGATCGTGCATGCGCCCTTGGCATAGTAAATCTACCATCCAACGAGGTTAGGAGGAGGAGCAAGGTGAAGATCTATTTCGCTTGGGAGTAAGAAGTCATATCTAAGCATGATAGTTAATGTCCTAGATGATAGTGCATTTATTTATCTTATTCTTAAAATGTGCAATATGAAATTATCTAATCATTAACAAGTAACTATGTGCTTTATTAATAATACATGATGTATACCAGTCTTCAAGGAAAATTTACATAAGTAAAATGATGTGTTGGTAAAATAAATCATATGTCCTAACTTGTACTCTTGTGTTTTTAGATAACTTTAACAAGGGGACATTACAAATTCATAATTAATTATTTACTTGGAAAAAAATTACAAAAATATATGCATCACATTGGGACATGAGTCCTCTAATTATATCTAAAATCTTATAAAATATTATTATCATGTTATTGTGGTTAGGGTGGTCAGACAAACACCTACTTATTTTTTCCCTAAAATTTAAGTGCTACTGCATTGAAATTTCAAATTTTCACCAAATAGGTTTTTGTTTTAAAGTAAAACTAGTAGTTTAGAATCTACACTCAATTTGCAACAGATTCTATTCTTACATATTTTTGAAATAATATAGATAACTTATTCAAATTTTTATGTCAAGTTGCCTAACTTTGATTTTTATAAATTTCTCGCCACTTAAGGGCCTGTTTTTTCCATGATGATCCTACACATACCTAGGTTATCCACTCTAAAATGTTGTTTCATCTCTTTTTTTTCTCCTTTTTTCTTCTGAGAATGTGGGTTTGATTCCTCTTTCTCTCAAAGCTTTACAAAAAACATTAATCCAGTGTTGAGTGTATAACAAAACTAGTCTAGAGAACTCATCAATCAATGTCATTTCTTCATGTTCATAATCTAGGTTTGGGATGGGTTCATCATATACTCTGTCTTCGTTATAGCTTTATTCAACACTTGTCCATCATCCTCTTTTAATTGATTTGGAATGTCATGAAGCATAAGAATATGGGCAACTTTTAGAGACAATCTTTGATATTTTCTTATTCTTACTCTATGCTCATCTTCACAATTAAGCCAATAATCTTCTAAGTGCTAGACAAGAGCACAATAACCATCTATATTCTTGGCAATATTTCCCTCAATGTCATAATATATTCTCTGAAGTAGGAAATCCTCAAAATTATATGTTCTCAATTCTTCTTCACACAAGTCATCCACTCTAACTACATTACACTTATAATTTCTTATCATAATGGGGAATTTGAAAGAGGTCTTCTTGTGAGCATGACTATAAAGAGATTGAGATGATTTCAACTATCTCACCAATTCTAATAAAAAAAATTTTTTGTTGGGTACCTCGATAGAATGAATGAATTTCCATCGAATCCTTCCATCCTAATTTAGGAGTAAGTGGGGAACTGAATGTATGAGCCTCCCATTGGTCGAATGACACTTTGGGCCTCCAGGGACAATCTTTTGGCTTTATCACCTTCCATCATTCTAACCAGCTTCATGAAGAATAGATCATTGACTCTCCTGTAATTCTCTTTATATCCATGGATGGTGATCTAGGGTAAATGAGCATATATCAAACTGTTTCCTACCTTTTTTCCTAGAGCACCAATTTGTTTCAACCCTTGCTTGCTAGCTCTCATGGCACAAGAGTAAATCACATATGAATACATATAAAAGCACTTGGTTTTGGGAAATTTCATTATTTGTTCATATAATTTGTCACTTATAAACTTTGCCCAATGCATTTACATGACATTTTCCATCAGGTTGGATATTATTACAAACATCCAGGGTTCAAATTTATTTGCATCTCTTAAACTAGCTATCCAACTCAGTAGAGTTATGATATCATGAATTTCTTCTTTGAACATAGACCTCTGAATTACTTTGGTATGTGGTGTAATTATTTCTTGGCACCATTGGGTACTCATAATTTATGTATTGTGGGCTTCAACATTCTGATACACTTTCCCCTTTTCTTTCATATCAACATTATACATTTGTGTGTAAATAGGGAGCCCAAATGTGTATATAATTCCTTTTTGCGAGAGGTCTACATAAATTCTCCCTTCTTTCTCAATGACTCTTTTGGATGGATTGTATAAATTCATACATTGCATAACCAATTTAGAGGCTTCCATTGCTGGTGGAAAGCCTCTTGCTAAAAGTAACCTATTTTCCACAACATTTTTGGTACATTGAGAGGCATTTTCTTGTAGTGCCCATGTGCAAATTTCTATATCAGAACACCATCCCATATGAGTATCTGTAACTACGACATTGATTGGTATGGATTGCAAATTGTAGTATTTACATTCATTTGTTTCCCTTGCATCAGAAGTACTCATTTTCTCTAGTGTGTTCTGCATTTTTCAAAATATGTGTCTTGTGTGTGAGTTAGGGTTAAATTTAACCAAATTTTATAATTTACAAAACTTTCAGTTCATCTTTCAGTTAAATTAAATATCAAAGAATAATTAACATTTTAATTTCTAAAGGGAAATACCATCTTTCGAGATTTTTCATGCTTGAAAATCACTAACAAAATGTTAGTTATCAGAAACACACTAGTTCTAGTTGACTATGATAATCTTTTAGAATGCAACTTGAAAACCCTTGGTAGTTGTGTTCTCAGTTTCTCAAAATTTACCTCTCTTTGCATGCCAGTATTATTCCATTCTTTCAATGTCCTTTACAAATTTGTGGTATGACATGAAGTGGAGTGTTACAAAAGAAACTGCATGCTTGAGGTGGTGCCAAGTACATAGGTAGTTCACCACCTTCATTAATTACCTGTTATATTGCATTAATTCCTTGAATAAAGGTACAATTATTATGGATTAGGGTTCAAATCATGAACAATGGGCTCACTACTAGAGGAGAAAGACGACACAATGATCATACATGTCAATCATGTGTCACACTGATTCTTTGTGAGGTATAGGTCATTAAAAAATGTGATCAATTTGTGATCATCAGGATTAAGAGTTTCTGGTATCAACTTTAAGAAGAAACATTGGGATTCGGTAAATTTACCTCCAAGCTTCAGAAAGAGAAAACTGGAATGAAACAAAAGACTAGGAACTGGGTTCAAGAGAGATTAACAAATTTCAAAACAAACTCTCTAATTTTTTATTTCAGAATAAGGAAAAGAAAAGGAAATCAAATTGAAATACTAGACTCCAATAAAAAATATATTACTAGGATTGATAACTCCCGTTGATGAATTACCGGGTGGATCTAGGACCAAGTGAAGATACAATTTGCTTGATTCAAATGTAGGACTCCGGGATTTTGATTTCTAGTAATAAATTGAACTTTTATGAAAAGACCAAAATACTGAATTCGGGAAAGAAAAAGGGATAAAACAAAGAACAAGCAAAATTGAAAATGATACTAGCAACCAATTAAACTATAGAATGATGCCAAAGAAAAAAAAATTGAAAGGGAACAAAAGGAAAAAAAAGGGGGGGTCCACATTTTTCCAAGGGGAAAAATGGGGCGTGTTGTGATACCACACAACAACTAACAACCAACAAAACTAAACAACATAATAGAAAGCCAATTCTAGATCTAACATCAATGCACTACTTAATTTGACACCATTTTCTGATGGACGTTTGTTGATTGTTCAAAAAATATTTGTCAGAAAAGCAACGAAATGACAAAAACATTTTCGTTGCTATTTTTTCGTTGCATGTCCGATGACGAATTAAACGTCGAACTAACGACACATATTCATTAGTCATCTACATTATAAAATGACTCAGATATTCATCAGAATATCGATGAAATGGGTGTCGAAAGAACACCTGAAGTTTGTCACCATTTTGATGAAATGGGAACGTATTTACAACGAAGCCTTTGTCACAGCTAAGAAACTTCATCAGGCCTTTATGTGATTCGTCAGTGTCATTCATTGAAATTGTGATGAAATGGCCAAGGAGTTACAACAAAGCCTTAGTCGCAGCCAAGCAACTTTGTCGAACCTTTTTTGTGGTTCATCGGTGAACTGCATCAAAAGTGTGATGAAATGGCCAAGGAGTTATGATGAAGCCTTCATCGCAGCCAAGTAACTTCATCAGACCTTTTCTGTAGTTCTTCGGTGCACTTCTTTGAAATGGTGATGAAATGGACAAGGAGTCACGACAAAGCCTTCATCACAGCCAAGCAACTTCGTCAGACCTTTTATGTGGTTCGTCAGTGGACTTCATCGAAACTGCAACGAAATGTACAAGGAGTTACAATGAAGCCTTCGTCGCAGCTATAGTAACTTCGTCAGACCTTTTATGTGATTCGTCAGTTGTGTTCGTCGAAATTTCAAAAAAATAATGCAATTTGTTTTTAAAAAAATATTCATTTAAATGTACCATCGGTGAGAGATCAATCAAGTTGCATCCCTTCATATTCAAATCTTGGGAAAATATTTTATTCGGTCATTTTCCATGTTTATTAGACACCCGCTGAGACATCATGTGGTTTCGCCGACACCTTGAGTCTCTTTGACAGTCAATATTACATATCGCTTTGGTGTCACACAGTCTCATCCATGTTCTGAGTCTCACCGATAATGAATAGATCATATGTCACTATTGTGTCATGCATTCATACTGATGTTCTGAATCTCCCCAAGAATTACGATTCTCACCAATGATAACTTATCGCTGTGACTTTGGGGGTCAGCGGGACTTTCCTTTGACTACTTAGTAGCTTACAATCAAACTTGAGCTTGAAATTACAAAACAAAATATCATGCCAATTAATTTTACCATTGCTATTGTAGACCTTCAGCTTATGGCAGAATAAGTACCAAATTTCTTGAGCATAAAAAATATTCAACAAGAATATATTTGATAGTTTCCCGAGTCTTGTAGATACTGGAGATTTCAACACTTTCATGGTTAGATTTATAGGGATCTATCTTTTTCATTAATGCAGAGGTAGGTAAAGGAGAAATAATTATAATTGTATAGTCCAGTAAATTATGTTCGTAATTTGTGTTCAATGGACCTCAGTTTTATCATTATACTACCCATCTAATACCATATTTTAATCCAGGGTTCAACTATCTCAGATCTAAAGAAGCACCTTCAATTAACCATTTAAAGTACTATAAAATAAGGTAATACTTTTACTTGAGAAAGATTGGGTACACTTGTAGAATTAAAGTTCTCACAATCATCAGGATTTATTGGCACACAGACACAACCTACAACATATGAAGTAATGGATGACTACAAGTTAGTCAAATGGTCCTCAATATGTGAGTGGTTTGCAAATTGATTGGTAGAAAATAAGGTTACAAACACATCTACATGAAAAATTATGAGGACAATCTACTGTAATCATCAAAATAGTTGAAAAGTGCAAAGGAAAGAGTCGAGCTACATCTCTAGAGCCTAAGAAAAACACATGCAAGAAACATTAAAAAAGAACAAACCAATTTTTGGATGAATACAAAATGGTGCCTTCAGCAAGTGATTCATATGCTTTCACACCTCACACAAGACATTAAGAAGATTTTAGTCTTCCTCTGTGAAATTAACTGCTTACAGAATAAACCCAGAAACCAATATTATATACCTCCATTTCTAGCCAAGGGTAGGTATAAGAGAAAAAAAATCTTCAATGCAATGCCGAAAAATATCAATGTGTGTGTAGGTTTGTATTACTCAAAATATCATTTCACTGCCTAAGGAAAAATACCCAAGTGATGTTTTAAATTTCAATATTCACATAGGCTCCCTTATTGCTACACATGCATATACAAGCATTATTCGAGCTCTAAACTATTCAAATATTAAGGATTTAATTAGCTATAAGATGGAAAGTTGTTGTTTAGACATAATCCATCATCTTTTACATATCTTTATTCACTCCTAGCACTTCAGATAAACTTTTGTAAATGAGACGAAATGTGAATCTTTTATGACAAAGAAAATTCTTAAAAGGAGGGGGGAGAGAGCAAAGGGTAGGGGGCAAGAGAATGCTTGAATGTATAGAAAAGTATAACATTTTGATCATTATAACAATGAAAAAATCTTAAGTTTGAAGCATTAATATCATTTACAACATTTATGATCAAGAATGAATGTAAGTAGAGAAATTTTTGCATACCTGTAGATGGTACAAAATTTCATGGTTAAGTGGAAGCCTCCCATCAACAACAAGATCCAAATATATGTGTATCTATCTCAATCGAGCCTCTAAACCCTTCAGAGCTGTCAATTTTTCCACTAACCTGTTATGCACAAAAGTCAAATTTTAGAGTTATGTCACCACTAAAAACAGAAGAAACAGAGCTTTGAAACCAAATCCACAAACAACACAATGTGGTATTCATACAAATCCATACAAACAAACTAAACTCAGAACATTGGAATGGAAACAACTTCAAATTATGATACGAGCATGGATTGTGGTATAAAGAATCATTTTTCTGCCACCATAGTGAAAAGTTAGCACTTTCTTTCATCTTTGCATATTGGTTTGATGCTTCAAACGATGCATTTCTTATATTGAAAAGTGCATTACCTTATTTAGCTTCTCTTTGTTTTGAGAATAGTTTAATATTCTCTACTTAACAGGGCCAACCACGTGACAGTGGAAGCTCATTTGGCCCCTCCCCCCTCACATCACTCTCAATTCCCCATACCCAATCAATAACATAACCATTAACATTATAGCATTCATTCATTCATCCATTAATAACATATAACATTCATTCATTAACATATAACATTCATTAATTAATTTATTCACATTCATTCATTAACATATAATATTCATTCTTTCAATTTTTACATATTATCAAAAATATGGTTGTCATGATATGATTACAATCGTTTTTTTTTGTTTCTTTTTTAAAGCTACATAAAGCTGAAGTGGAGTATCATTTTCTAAATCAATATGTCCCCCCTTTAGTTTTTCTTCCCTCTGCTCATGATCTTAATGTATGCCTAGTCGTCTTCATTACGTGGATGTCGCTACAAGGGGGGGTCTACTGCAATAAGAAATAAATGTTAAACTGATATGTTTTATTATTATTGTTACAAGTATTTCATTAATTAAAAGAACATTAGAATGGTTATCTTTACCTGATGGGTCCACATCATGTTCCTAAAATTTTGTTATAGACTCATGCTCAACATGCTGAACACCCTCTAAATCTTGATCTGCAGTTGAAACATGAAAGGTTACATTAATTAATACACCAATTGAAAGTAAATATGTTTAAGAGAACATGAGGGTGGTCCTCTTTACCTGATGGGTCCACATCATGTTCCTGATCTTTTCTAGCCTAATCATTCTCAACGCATTGATCATGCTCTACATGCTCTAAAGTTGAAACATGAAAGATTACATTAATTAATACACCAATTTCAATTAAATATGTTTAAAAGAACTTTAGAGTGGTCCTCTTTACCTGATGGGGCCACATCATATTCCTGATCTTCTCTAGCCTAATCATGCTCAACATGTTGATCACGCTCTACATGCTCTAAAGTACCGAGATACACACCATGACCTTCATCTGCACATTGTGCTCCACCCTTACCAGGCTGCATTCCAATGTCATGTGCAGTATTATCATTACTTGAATGTTTAAAATAAATAGGCATGTAATTTCTTTATGGTGGAAATTAATATTGAATAGATTGCACAAGTATTCAATTTTAAATAAACTTTATTGAGTTTATTTACCTGCGTGTCAGATGCAATGAAAGATTGTGTTTTCCCAGTCAAGACTCATAGGCATTCAGCCACGGCTCTATAGCCTTGCTGGAAGGAAATCTTCAGGTCCTCTTCTGTGGGAACTTTGTTGAATTCAGAGCCCTACATTTTTGCATAAGATCATGAATTTTGCTTCTATGGTGTAATAAAACCAAAATTGTTTTCAATTTATTATAATTTGGATGTAATATTTTATTTATTGATACTTTTAATTCATGTGGCTAATTTCATATAACCACTAGAGCCAAGTTTGTGTTGCCCATGCTTTTCTAGTCTTTCCTTTGTTGCCTTTGATGTGTCGGGTAGCCTATGAAAAGTTTGAAATATGTTAGATTATGTAAAAAGAAAGAGTAATCAGTATATAATTACATTGTTGATAGTATCACATACCTTCCTTGGCCCGGTGGTGTCTTTCATTTTTTCTTTTTAGCCTTCTCTTTTCCATCCGACACTAGGTGCTTCCACTCCCTCTCCAGAATCATGGGGGGACACTCATACTTTTTGTTCTTCTCTAAATGTGACCTATATTGGTCCCTCACATAGTTTAGATAGGTACCAACTTTCTTGAGGACCTTGGTTCGGTTGAATGTTTTATCACCGAACAACACAACTAAATGGTTAATGAGCTCATCTTTTAAATCTTGATTTTGGGCATTCCACCATGTACGTATGGTGGGCCCGAAGAGCTCCAATGTAATATCACTTAGATGTTTATAAAAAACATCATTTCCTGCAAAATGATCATGGGATCAATAGTCTAAAAAGAGCGATCAATAAGTAAATTTCAATTGGATTATATATAATAATAATTAAAACATTTTAAAGTACCTGGGACCTTCTCTATCTTTATGGGAATGAAATCCTCGATCATCCACAAGTGTGATTGGAAATGTTCGTACTAGTAATATGGGAAGATCTAGGAAATGTTGCTAATACATCACCAATACTAGTGGCCTCTGCATCCCTAGGCATGTCACGGCACGCATGTTATGTGTTGTTCCTATTTTGCATTACCCATGTATGTATTGTTTTCATTTTGCACGAATGAGCGCAGATATGATGGGGTTAGATAATGTGATGTATGCGGGGAAGATCAGATGGACACTGTACCAACCTCCTACTCCTGGAAACACTACATAATTTCATCATGGCTGAGCATCTGAGAGTGGAAAATAACCAAAAAACACATATTTTAGTTCATGACATAAAAGAGGACAAAATATAAAACCATGAATGAACTTATGTTATAATTAAAGACCTCATGACAGCTTACTTGCAAGTTTTGTAATCTCTTAGACAATATTTTAACCCTCTCTCTTATCTCATCTGTTTGAGGCACTATGAATATCAACTTAACCATTTCTTCATTGCATTTTTTTTGGATCTTCTTTATCGTATCGAGAGGGTTTCCTAAATAAGTGATGTCATCATCACAAAATATTGACTGCACCTCACTATGGATGCTCTCCTACTCTTGGTGCCTTTCCCATTAGTCGACTGCAACAAGAATATTAAAAACATTATCAAAATTAACCCAATAAACTTATGAAAAAACATAATAATAAAACATTTTTCTTGTATCTAATTTGTACAATTACAATGAGGTAAACCTGTCGGGTTGAAGCACCTGAAGATACATCATGATCTATGCTCTAGGCTAGATCCTTCTTCGTACGATCAATGTCCTGCTATGACAAAAATTAAATATAAAAAAAATTACCAAAATGAAACCAATAGACTTACGAAAAAAAACATAAGAATAAAATGGTATATTGGAGTCACTAATTGGAGGTTGGGTAAAATGGTACATAGTACGTAGAACCCCCATAGTAACTGTGTTTGTGACTAAGCGATTCAAATTGTAATCGATTAGCAACTCTTCCCCTATAGTTATTTATTTTATCACACATACAGATACATGGTTTCCCTCACACGCCTTGAATATGCAATTGGGTTTATTATTTGTTGACCCAGGTTGTGTACTATTTATAAACCCTGCAATATTCCCCAATGCTTTTGGCCTTCTATCAATGTACATAGCCACTCCTTTATTTTGATCCTTAGCTTTTAGTTGTATATAATTTTCTAATAGTGCATACCTACGCATACTTCATGTTTATTGAACTAGTTGCATCCAATCTTTGTAACTGCAATAAGGTCCGACATACTCCATCAATTCAGTAACTTTGCCGTAATAGAACTTTATGTCATCCATGCAAAATAGGCCCAAGCCATATAATGACGATGGTGTTGTGCGATATATCCTCTTGTTGACACAAAAATCAGTGTTTATAGGAGGAAGTTCCTTGGGTACCCATTGTTTCCATAGATGTTGGTATCTCAAGGGCACCTTGATGTCGCCTATGCTCTCATCATCATAAGAACATGACCCCCCTTCAGCAAGAAAAAATTCCATGAGTTTACAAAATTTTCTTCTAATATTTTGACCTCTAGTTGATCTCCCTCTTT
Source organism: Sequoia sempervirens (assembly GCA_007258455.2). Taxonomy (NCBI): domain Eukaryota; kingdom Viridiplantae; phylum Streptophyta; class Pinopsida; order Cupressales; family Cupressaceae; genus Sequoia; species Sequoia sempervirens. Next base: position 111,159,270 of record VDFB02193867.1, on the reverse strand, counting down.
TAGACATAATACATGTCTTGCTTTCCTCTTCTCTTCCTGAATTTCCCTCGCTCGAGGAAGACAAGCCTGAAAAATACCTATTTGGTGGTACCTGCACTCATAAGGATGTTGGATGAAGTTCTTTCATGGTGATGTGATCCCAAGGTGACATTATGATTAATCTATCATTTCATCAGTAGAATTTCATAGGTTATAAGGTAATCAAGTCTTGATAGATTGCAAGCTATTGTTACTACCGTCCAAATGTGTCCATCACAAATCAAATCTACTTAACGTTTTAATTCCCAAACTTTGTAACAAGTGTTAAATGTGACTATGGTCCACCAGTTACACAACCAAGGCCTCAAATGTATTCTCTAATTGTAATCAAAGGACTTTTTCTCTTCATTCAAGTAAATAAACTTGAAGGAAACACCACCAAGTGGTTTATTGGACACCTACATGACTAAAAATAGCAGCAAATTTACATTTAATTTCCATATGTCTAAGTGGTTAATGGGGAGGGAGTGTGTACTAGGCCTGGTTAAGTCATCATAAGTTTATGCTTTGGAAATAATTTTTTTTAAGTCATATTAAATCTTCCTATGTCTAATTGCTAGGAGACTTTTGGTATGTTTTAAGGTAGGATGATTGATGAAAGAGCCCAAATACTAGCCTTTCTCCATGGTAGCTAGGTACACATAGTAGCTATCTTCGCTTATACGGTTGAACATAATTTAAAGAACTTAGCTAGGAATTATTCATTTAACCTAAGGTTTTCTCATAATCCCATCATTGGAAAAGTATGATAAAATTCTTCTATTATGAAGAATTGGTCTATGTTCCTCTAGTAATCACCATAAATGTTTGTAACGATAAAATTACTAATTGCATTAGGTAGGAGAGATTCAACTTTGAGTTCTTCAAAGATTATATTCCTCTATTCATAATTTTTAAGGGTTGCGTGTGGAGGAGGTTATCACTACCAAGAAGGGAGGAGACCTTTCCTTGTATTCTTTTATAATTTTCATATTCTTATTTATTTTACACTTACATTTACAAATACACATACATATGCATTTACTGTTTTCATTTATTTCTCATGTAGTTTAATAGTTTGATCGATTTCATATTATATGTGTTGAAGACTTAGAATTTCAATTACATTAATTTATGGATATGTTGTATCTATAACACTACAAAACCATATGCTCTTTGCATTTACACTTGCATTTAGATATACACATTTATATACATAGATATAGATTTCTTTAATGATATGTTGCATTTATTGTTCTAGGAGACCATCCAGTAATTGCATTTACATTTACATTTAAAAATACATATGCATCCATACATACATACATACATACATACATACATACATACATACACACATACATACATATATATGTGTGTGTGTGTGTGTGCCCGCGCGCGCACGCGTGTGTGTGTGTGATTTATATTCAGTGTTCAGAAACAACCCATTAGGTCTGTACATGGATAAAAATTCATAAAATTAGATCTCCCATACATATTTTGTTGAAACCTAGGCTTGAACCTCTCATTTCACATGCTTTTCTTCACAAAACTATTGAGGACAACAGCTATACCTTCTTTATTTCTCATCCTACGCCCTATGCATGCATCCTACAATTACAACAGTATCCATGGGGCCTCTTACACAAGCTACAGTAATCACAAAAAGTGTAAGATCCCCTTTATATCATGTTTCGACTACAAAACCCTCAAAAATAGGATAACTCAGATTATGATTTGTTGGTGAGATGTATGGACAAAATCATTAGCACCAACTCATTCTTGGAGTCATTTGAAAGAGAAGTGAATCAGGTGGCAGTTAAGTAAAAACCATATAGTGTCAACGTGAATGAGGTGATCAATTTTGATTGGCCAACTATTGAAGAGTACTAGAAATGGGTAAATATATATTTAATTGGGGATGAGTGACAAGGAGTAGGCTACTAACGGTTGACAAATCAGCTATTGCAGTTACAACAGATTCCAATTTTTTTTTTGGTGATAGTCTAGGTGCGAAATTCTTGAAGTTTTTTATTGCTACATCAACCATTCTCAGTGGGCACAATGAACAAGAAGATTCTCTGGGGAGATTGTTGTTGTAATTTTTTTTTGGAATATCACAAGGCGGTCTAATTGGCTGGTGACACATGTGCTTTCTGGCCCGATGCTTGTTTTCTCCATATTTTTCTATAAGAAGGATTTCAAGGCCAGAAGTATGGGTTAACAAGTTAGATATTTTTGGTCAAGTCTAGATGAAGTTGCAGAGAAAATTGTATAAGGATTTGACAAGTAGTATTGGGTTAGGATACATATTGATGAGATTGTAAAGCAATGTTATCAAGGATCTTATATGTTATGTGTTAAATCTGTCATAAACCCTTAGATGGTTATAAATTTGACTCCTCTAATGGATATATGGCACTAATCTAAGTTGTACTTATTCGTATGGTTCAGTATTTGTTTTACTTTACCTAGAGCTTGCTAAAAATTGCAAATCAATGACTATCTTATACTGTGAATTGTTGTTGTAGTTATCTCAAGCTCCAAATAGTTGATATTATTGATAAACAACCAATTCTATTTAGTATTATCCTATTATGTTGAGCTATTAAATGAGATTATCTATTGTTGTTAATGTTGTTTATGATGATGGTATAGAGGTTGTAAATGCATTAAGGGATCACCCTCCCAGGTCTTGAAAAGCCCAAAGTGTAGGAGGTCTTTCAAATCCTCGTCAATTGGTCCAAGTCCTAAGAGCTGCCCTTTATTGGAATTGGAAATTCCATAGGTAGATTAGAAGATCAACCTGCTTACAGTAAAAGCAACCAATACCTTGCATATGTTTGTGGTGGAGGTATTAAAGAAGAATTGTATGCCTCTATTTCCATTCATTAGATCTACCTTAGCCTAGCATATACTTGGACTAAGTCTACAATTGCTTCAGACTCATGCGATGACGGCTATGTGTGATGAAATCCTAGACCTCAACCAAGATGTTGGTAGATTATGGGAGTTTTTCCAAGACCTGAGGCTAGTGCATAAAAACTTGAAAGACTAAGCTATTTTATTTTTTTTGTCTTATCTTATACCATTTTACGAGAATGGGGGTGCCAATGTACAAGAAGATCTTTGGAAACTAGGCATGAAAATTGAAGGTTAAAGAGAATGGCAGTGCTAAACTTACAGTACTCATTGCCCCTTGGTCATCAATTTTCCCTGATTGCCCTTAACCTCATCCTCATTGCTAGTATTGACCTTGTTTTCACTCCTCCAAACTCTTTGTCGGTGCTAATATTGACCTTGTTTTCACTCCTCCAAACTCTTCGTCAGCGCTGGTATTGACCTTGTTTTAACTCCAAACTATTCCTCGTTGTTGGTATTGAACTTGTTTTCACTCCTCCAAACTCTTCCTTGGCACTGATATTGACCTTGTTTTCACTCCTCCAAACTCTTCATCGATGCTAGTATTGACCTTGTTTTAACTCCAAACTCTTCCTCGACGTTGGCATTGACCTTGTTTTCACTACTCCAAACTCTTCCTCGGCGCTGGCACTGACCTTGTTTTCACTACTGTAGACTCTTCCTCGGTGCTAGCATTGACCTTTCACTTCTCCAATTTGATGAGCTACAACCTAGTTTTGTTAGGTTTTACAGTATGTTAATTAAGTTCAAAATTTTGGCACCATTTAGCTAGGTTTTAATATTCTACAATATAGTTAAAGTATATATTAGCTATATTTTACATAATAAATAATATAATTATTCAACTTATTATAATTATATATTATATTCTTTAAAAAAATTATTAAATACGTATAAAATTATTATAATTAAAATTAATAATAAGTATATTTTTATATTATACAAAATATAATTAATATAATATATATTTAATATAATAGTAATATATATTAATATGAGAGAGAAAAACTAAATTTTGATTGGTTGTTTCATTTCAACAATCCAAGGATGGCATGTGTCCTTGGGGAGTTATGCTCAAGGTAGCATGCCATTTGATTAAAGATATGATAATTCTCCTTTAAGGCCTCTTCAATGTACCCATTGCACACTTAAGGAGACAAAGATAAATATAGGGAAGAAAATATAGAGAGAGAGGGAGATAATGACAAACATACAAATAGAAAGGGAGGCAAAGAGATAGAGAGGGGTAGAGAGATAAAGAGATAAGGATGAATAGATAGAGATATAGGGAGGGTGATTGATATATCTCTCCCTGTCGCTCTCTATATCTCCCACTATCTATGTCCCTCCCGCCTCTTCCCCCCTCTATCTATTAAGCTATCTCTCCCTCTCCCCCCTTTCTCTCTCATTCACTCCATCTCTCCCTCCATCTCTCCTACTCTATATCTCTATCTCTATTTCTCTTCTTATCTCCCTCTTACTCCCTCTCTCTATCTCTTTCTATCTACATATCCCTTTATCTCCCCCTCTCCTATCTCCCCCTCTCATCTCTCACCATCTCTCCCTCAATGTCCATCTATCCATGGACTCTCTCTATCTCCACCTCTCTTCCTTTCTCTTCCCATATATCTCCATCTCTCTTTCTCTTCCCATATATCTTTTATCTCTCTCTTTATCTCCCATCTATCTCTATCTCCCCATATATTAACCTAAACCATGCAAGGCATGCAATGGTATGTGTTGGTGAGAGCTATAATGAGTGTTTGCAATTAAACTATCACATAGATTATTGTCACCACTCTTCATTCAACATGAAATGCCAAATGTAGCAATTGTTTTGTTGCTTTTCAAGTTTCATTAACCAAGATATTTAGTGGGTTAAATAAAATTGTGTTATGACCCTTTATCTCTTTAAAATAATTAGACAATATTAGTGAGATTAGGAAGGGGAGAAACTAAACTCCTTCAAAATAGGGGTAGTTGTGGGTTTGTTGGTTTTCTTTGTATACTATATACCTAGTTCCTCTAGGATAAATAAGTAACTTTAGATTATTTTCTTAGTTGTGTATCCTAACTAATATAGAGTAAGCTTTTTCATTTTAATTGACTACTACATAATAGTTTATGTGTTGAAAGAATTGTTTCCATTCTTTGTAGTTTTTACATTGGAATACAAATCATATTTAATTTCATGCCAATATACTTCTTTCATAAAGATATTTGTTTGAAATAAGTGCCTCATAACCCATCTAATCAAATGATAATTAACCTATAAAAAATGCAATAGGAATTTTCTAAAGAATAGAACACTTGACCCAATCATAAGTGTATGGCCTTCAAAGAAATGAGTGATCCACCTTAGCAATAACAACTACCTGATTTAGACCTGGGTATGTGCAGGATCATGATGGGCCAAAAAGTGGCAACATGAAAAAAGTAGCATTTTGAACTCGCCAAAAAATACGAAAATCCCGAGTTGACTTTTTTTTTGGGTTGGCAGTCAATACATTGCTCGATAGCAATGCCTAAGCCAAAGTACTACAAATCGGATATCCGATTTGTTTTGGATATCCAATTCATGTCTAATATCTAATTTGAAAACTATTTTAAAATGTAATATTTTGGTGCTATAAATTA